>JAGIQG010000017.1:12201702-12809580 GCA_024679065.1 Sphyrna mokarran | reverse complement strand
AAAAAAAAAGCCGTAGTTAGACAGTCCTGCTATATCCCTCTATCTGCATACCGCTCATGTGGCTGTCCAAGAGACCCTTAAACAGCCCTAGCGTGCCTGCTCCCACCACCTTACTCGGCAGTGCATTCCACACCCCCACTACCCTTTGTGTGAAAAACTGCCCTCTAATATTCGTCTTATATATAGCCCCCCTCACCCTAAGGCCATGACCCCTCGTCCTATCCATTTCTGAAGGTGGAAAAAGTTTACCACCATTTACTCTATCTATACCCCTTTATAATCTTATACACCTCTATTAGATCCCCTCTAAGCCGACGTCTTTCAAGGGAAAACAACCCCAGTCTATTTAATCGTTCCTCATAATACAGTCCTTCCATACCAGGCAGCATCCTGGTAAACCTCCTCTGCACTCTCTCCAAGGACTCCACATCCTTCCGATAGTACTGAGACCAGAACTGGGCGCAGTATTCAAGTGAGGCTTAACCAAAGTTGTATGCAACTGCAACATCAAACTCCTACTCTTGTATTCTATACCTTTTTCTATGAAAGCTAACATACTATACGCCTTCTTTGTCACCTTCTCCACCTGTGAGGACACCTTCAGAGACTTGTGAACCTGCACCCCCAAGTCTCTCTGCGTCTCTATGCTCCTTATAGTTTTACCTTTTATCCTATAATTCTCTTCTACATTTTTCCGGCCAAAATGCATCACCTCGCATTTTTCCGGATTAAATTCCATTTGCCATCTATCTGCCCAGTCTACCAACCTGTCTATGTCCTGTTGTATTGCCTGACACTGCTCTTCTGTACCCGCCAATCCAAGCATCTTGGTGTCATCAGCAAATTTGCTGATCTCACCACCTACCCCTACTTCCAAGTCGTTTATGTAGACCACAAATAGAAGAGGACCTAGTACTGAGCCTTGTGGCACTCCACTAGTGACAGGCTTCCAGCTGGAAAAAGAGCCTTCCACTACTACCCTCTGTCTCCTCCTTCCGAGCCAGTTTTCGACCCATCTACATACCCGACCCTGTATCCCATGCGCCTTCACCTTCTCTATCAGTCTACCATGAGGCACCTTGTCAAACGCCTTACTGAAATCCATGTAGACGACATCAACAGCCTGTCCTTCATCAACTGTTTTTGTCACTTCTTCAAAAAATTCCACCAGATTCGTAAGACAAGACTTCCTCTTGACGAAGCCATGCTGCGTATCCCTGATCAGATCGCAGCGCTCCAGATGCTCATACATCCTGTCCCTAAGGATCCTCTCCATTAGCTTACCTATAACTGAAGTCAAGCTCACCGGCCTATAGTTCCCTGGGTGATCCCTCTGACCTTTTTTAAACAACGGTACTACGTTTGCTATCCTCCAGTCCTCTGGGACCTCACCTGTGTCCAAGGAAGAGACAAAGATTTGCGTCAGAGGCCCAGCCAAGTCTTCCCTCAACTCCCTTAGCAGCCTGGGGTAAATGCCATCAGGCCCCGGAGCTTTATATGTCTTTAAGCTGCCTAACAGCCCCAACACCTCTTTCCTCGTAATCCTTATTTCCCTCAACCGATCCTCAACTTTGTCAACATCAGGCACAGACATCTGTCCAGTCTCCTGCGTGAATACCGACGCAAAGTATTCATTCAGGATCTCCCCCATTCCCTCAGGCTCTAAGCATAGATCCCCTCCACTGTCCCTAAGAGGTCCAATCTTGCCTCTAACCATCCTTTTGCTCCTTACATAGGTGTAAAATGCCTTTGGATTTTCTTTAATCCTACCTGCCAGAGCCACTTCGTGGCCCCTTTTTGCCTTTCTAATACCCCTTTTTAGATCCCGTCTACACTCTCTATAAGCTTCCAGCGCTATCTCAGTCCCTAGTTGCCTAGATCTAATGTAAGCCTCTCTCTTTTTCTTGATCAAGTCCTCAATCTCCCTGGTAAGCCAAGGTTCTCTAATCCTACCTTTCCCATCCTTCCTCCTTGCCGGCACATATCTTTCCTGCAGAGAGTTTAGTTTTCCCTTGAAAGACTCCCACATGTACCTCGTCGACCTGCCCTCAAAAAGCTTATCCCAATCCGTATCTTTAAGATCTTGCCTAATCTGGCCGTATCTAGCCCTCCCCCAGTTAAATACCCTCCCTTTTGGGCCAGTCTCATCCTTTTCCATTAATATCCTAAAGCAGACAGAGTTGTGATCACTATTTGACACCTGCTCTCCTACCTCGACGTCAACCACCTGGCCTGGCTCATTCCCCAGAACCAAATCCAGTATAGCCCCCTCTCTAGTCGGGCCATCCACATACTGCTCCAAGGACCCTTCCAAAACACACTGTACAAATTCCTCCCCATCCACTCCTACAGCCCTGGGCACACTCCAATCTACTCCAGGAAAATTGAAATCTCCCACCACTACCACCCTATTTTTCCTACACTTATCTAAAATGTCCCTGCATATCCCTTCTTCCGCAGCCTGCGGGCTGTTGGGCGGTCTGTAGTAAACACCCAACAGAGTAACCACTCCCTTCCTATTCCTCAACTCCACCCATAGAGACTCAATTCCTAAATCATCCATACCTCTCTCCCTCTGCACTGCTATGATGTTGTCCTTAACTAATAAAGCCACTCCCCCGCCTCTCTTCACACCAACTCTGTCACACCTAAAACACTTATACCCTGGAATATTCAATTGCCAGTCTTGCCCCTCCTTCAACCACGTCTCGGTCACCGCCACCACTTCTAAACTCCTCGTGAACATTATTGCCTTCAGTTCATCTGTTTTGCCAGTCACACTCCTCGCATTAAAACACATGCACTGAAGACCCTCAGCTCTCGGAAATACCTTTCTACCTACTGGTGTTGCCCTATCATCCCTCTCTATCCCACTCCCAGTTCCTGCTGTCTCCCCACCCTCCCTCCCTATTAGTTTAAACATTTCTGAAACACTCCAGCTAACCTCCCAGCTAAAATATGTGTTCCCCTCCCAGTCAACTGCTCCCTATCCCTCGTGAATAGGTGACCCTCCCTCCTGAAGACTTCCCAATGATCAATAAATATGAAGCCTTCTGCCCTACACCAATCCCTCATCCATGCATTTAGTTGGAGTGTCTCATTTATTACCCAATCGGTCCCGGGCACAGGCAGCAGCCCAGAGAACGCCACCCTGGAGGCCCTACCTTTCAGTTGAGCCCCCAACTCCCTAAACTGTCTACGTAAGTCCCCCCTGCGCTTTCTTCCTACATCTTTTTGTCCTATGTGAACTATTACATTTGCCTTAGACCCTTCTCCCTTCAAAATTCCCTCTACCCTCTCTGATACATCCTGGACCCCTGCTCCAGGGAGGCAGACTACCATCCTGGAGTCTCTCTTTTCCCCACAGAATCTCCTATCGATCCCTTTAACCATCTTCTGCAGAAAATGCAGATGTATGGGATAGAGGGTGATTTAGCTAATTGGATTAGGAATTGGCTAGCAGATAGAAGACAGAGGGTGGTGGTTGATGGGAGATATTCATCGTGGAGTTCGGTGACAAGTGGTGTACCTCAGGGGTCTGTTTTGGGGCCCCTGCTGTTTGTAATTTTTATAAATGATCTGGATGAGGGTATTGAAGGATGGATTAGTAAATTTGCAGATGACACTAAAGTCGGTGGAGTGGTAGATAGTGAAGAGGGGTGTTATAGTTTGCAGAGAGACTTGGACAAGTTGCAGAGCTGGGCCGAGAGGTGGCAAATGGAGTTTAATGTGGAAAAGTGTGAGGTAATGCACTTTGGCAGGAATAATAAATGTGTAGAGTATAGGGCTAATGGTAGGATTCTTAATAGTGTTGATGAACAGAGGGATCTTGGTGTATTTGTGCATAGATCCCTGAAAGTAGGCAGTCAAGTCGATAAGGTTGTTAAGAAGGCATATGGAGTCTTAGCTTTTATTGGTAGGGGGATTGAATTTCGGAGCCGCAACGTCATGTTGCAACTGTACAAAACTCTAGTGCGGCCGCACTTGGAGTATTGTGTGCAGTTCTGGTCCCCACATTATAAGAAAGATGTGGAGGCATTGGAGAGGGTACAGAGGAGGTTTACCAGGATGTTGCCTGGTATGGAGGGCAGGTCTTATGAAGAGAGGCTGAGGGATTTGAGGTTGTTTTCGTTAGAAAGGAGGCGGCTAAGAGGAGACCTTATCGAAACATATAAGATGATTAGAGGTTTAGATAGGGTGGACAGTGATAGCCTTTTTCCTAGGATGGAGAAAGCTAGCACGAGGGGACACAGCTTTAAATTAAGGGGTGATAGTTATAGGACGGATATCAGAGGTAGGTTCTTTACCCAAAGGGTGGTTCGGGAGTGGAATGCCCTGCCTGCGGCAGTTGTAGATGCGCCAAGTTTGGTGGCGTTTAAGAGGTTAGTTGATAAGTATATGGAAGAGAAGGGAATGGTTTAGTTTGGAGGGTCATTGCTTTTTATATTGGTCGGCACAACATCGAAGGCCGAAGGGCCTGTTCTGTGCTGTAATGTTCTATGATCTATGAATCAATATGATTCATCCTTTGTGATAAGATGTTCAGTTGGAGTTCTTTATATTTGGACATTCTTTTCTTCACGGTTGTAATTCTCTTCTTCCATGATGTAAATTCTTTGTAGAATGCAACTTGTTCTTCTTTTTGAAGGTACCAAGCTTCTTCTTCTGAATATTTTCCTCAGGAGAAGCTGATCTAGACCAACATGCTTTTGCAATGTGACCCATTTTGAAACAATTCTTGCATTTACTCTCTGAATGGCACATTTTGGCATATCTGTGACATGCTTGTTGTTATTTTGACCCTTTTATGTGTAGTTCCCAATTTGTGGATCTTCATTTCTGCACCAAATTGTGAAGCCTCTTTAGGAGCCAGTTCCACCAAGACTGCAATTTCTACTGTTTTCTTCAAAGTCAAAGCATGTTCAGTAAGCAATCTTCTTTGGATAGTAGCATTTTGAAGTCTACAAACTAGACAATCTCAAAGAGACTCGCCAAAATCACAATGTTGTGCCAGCCTTTTTAAGGTTGCCATAAACTGAGCAATGTTTTCACCTTCCATTTGGTTCCTTCGGTGGAATCTGAACCATTCTGTGATGATCAGAGGTTTCAGGGCATAATGCTCTTCAACAATCTTTGTCAAGTAATTGTAAGTTTTGGTTCCTTGTTTTGCCGGATGAACCAAGTTCTGGAGCAAACTGAAGATTCACTTCCTATTGTACTGAAAAAAGCTGGTATGAAAAACTCATTTGCAATTTTATTCACTTGTACAAAGTACCAAAACCATTCTGCATAAGAACTCCATGATTCATTTTCTTCCTTAAAGGTCACATGGATCCTAACTGACGCAGTATTTCTCTTATAAAGTTATAATGGAGTTATAAAATAATAGAACCAATTGACAAAAAAAATCCATCATTGATAGCAGTCCAGAAAATCATCAGTGCAGTGGCATTACATATCTAAATAAGGTCTAACTGGAACCCTTCTAGTCAAGTAACACTCATTATCTTTTTAATGATGTCTGAAATGGCTCATTGCTGCAGTACCACATGCCATCAGTTTATTTTGTCATTGTGTCTGTGACTGAAACTATTCATGATGTGGAGATGCTGGCGATGGACTGGGGTAAACACAGTTATGAGTCCCACAATACCAGGTTAAAGTCCAACTGTTTTATTTGATAGTAAATGCCACAAGCATGGTTGTCTCCCTCCATGAAGTTTGGGAAATTGATATATTTTATAAACAGTGACTATAAGACTAAAGGTATTTGTGGATGAGAAATATGCAAAATTATGTTCATGACTGCAGGTCTTCCTTCCAATTACACCATTTTTTGTCTTATTACCACAATGATAAGAGGTAATAAATGTGACACACCTGTCCACATGTTCAAAAATATATTCTCATGTTCTCTGTTGATTGTTATGACATGGAGTTTTTAGGATGGCTGTGACTTTGTGTCAATTAATTATTATCGATCATGTTAACTACAGCATAGACAGAAAGACTATACCGCCTTGTATCAAAATGTTTTACAGGTTGATTGGTTATATTTGCATTGGCTACATTAGTTTTGGAATGTTGCTATATTGGGCACTACTGGAAGATACTGCATTGTGTCCAACTTATGATTTTGTGTATATTTATTCAAATCATATTCACAAATCTTGTTATCAAATATTTAGTTGTGTTTGATTTTCAATCTTCAGCTTCTCCCTGAATCAGGCATAAAGTAGATACTCTGCTCCAGCTCACCGGTTGAGGGAAAATGAGAAATTGGACTGGTCCCATGTTGAACCAGTTCTTAAAGTGGGACAGAGATCATAGGAGGGATCCTGTATAGGTTGGTAGGGGATAATTTTTTTAAAGGACCCAAGAATATTTATTCCACTTGTTTATAGTCGAGAAGTGAATTGCATGACATCGCCCAAGGCCTATGCAAAGTCCAATTTTAAATTTTTATTACTGAAGCAACTGCTGTGAAGTCAGTTGAGGTTGACCAGATCCAAATATGGAATCATTGTACTACCTAGCAACAATCACAACAAATACATCTATAATCCCCTAAGATTCAAAAACATATTGTGTGAAGTGAACAGCTAAGAGGCTTTAACCATTTAGTCTTATATCCCAAATTAATGTTGTTTTTAACTTGTAATGCTTTAAAAGAGCAGTCACTTTCTGTTAAATTATATAACAGCTCTATGTTTCCTTCACTGAGGATTAAATTCTGTAATCAGTTTTTATTGCTATCCTTATGACTCTATTCAATTGAATGTATCATGCTGTATTTTGTAAGTTGATTCCAACATCTCAGATCTAACATGCTGGTCATTTTTATGTATTGACTTTATATTCACTTTGTATAAGTTTTATGCATGAATCTTGTTACTTCTGTATTTGTTGAGGCTGTATGCCACTCATACTCCTGTACTATTTTTAATTAATTTGTACCAAGTAGCAGCAGTCACTCTAGAGCTCCACACCAACAAGCAGTTCTCTCAACCAAAACGCACTGAGAGTATCTTAATGAGAGTTCTACAGGACATACAATATTGATACCTACATGTCAATTAGGCACTTGGGATTATGAGCCTAATCACTGAGTATTGTTGACATTGTATCTTTTTTATCTCAAACAAATGACACTAAAACTACCTTAATGACCCGATTACCTCAGTAGAAAGTCATAAAACTTAATGAAATAATGGAAAAGTTATATTGTGTATTTAATGTGGTTAATGTAGTTTCATCTCTTTTGGTGTAACGTCACGTGATCTGTAGTGACATAAGCAGAGAGATTCACGGACTTCTGTGATTCTTCCATCTTAGACCTGGAACCAGCAATACCTTCTTAATAAACCTGCATTATGTTTCACTGCAACCCATTAGTGAGCACTTAATTACTTTTCTTTCTATGGTAGTTATTGCTTGATATGTCACAAGTTATAATGAGGGGGACAGTCCCAGAAGTAACTAGACACGTTAGAGAGACAGTCAGGAAACGACAGAAAATGAAATGACAATCACCTTTAAGAACAATCTGATCATGCACTACCTTAAAAGGCTCAAAAGAACAAGTTAACACAATTTGAGAATAAACTGATGGATTTAGAGATTGAAACACCCAAAAAGAAACTAACAAGATGCTGGCCAGAATTTTCAGGATGTTTGAACTGACAGGATCATCTAGTTCCACCAATGGTGTACTTCCGTCATGGGTTTCCTAGCAGTGAGGGGTGCAATCAATGGGAAACTCCACTGACAATGTTGGAAACAGAAGAACCCATTGCCAGCCAATGACAAGGGATCTTCACGTATGATTGCATAATGTTCAGCACTACTCACGACTCATTAGATATCAAAGCAGTCTGTGTCCATGTGCAACAAGACCTAAATAAAAATTCAGGCTTAGGCTGATAAGTGATAAGTAACTGGTAAATAAGAAATAAATAATGCTGGCTTTGCCAGTTATGCGACAGCCTCAGAACATTGTTGTTTCTGTTAATGCAATATTGTGACTAGAAAACGAGTATTCAAAGAGGTTAAATTCCATGAATGGCCCACTCCCAAAATTCTACTGAATGGATCATTATTATGGTAAGTTCACCAATAGAGTGGGCATTATTTGCTGGGATAAGAATTTTGCTTTGCTTTTGTTTATAATTTTACCAGCAGCAATGCAATATCACAGTATTTGTTGAATCATTGAACTTGCATTTGTTTTATAAATATTCCAATGTCTCACAAATCAATTGGAAATGGTGCTTACAACATTGTCTTGTCAACAGCTAATTAACGTTGTACTGCACTGCAAATATATCTACAATATATACATAGTCCAAATGATTATCTTTAGAGACAACCAAAAAGAAGGATATCTTGCCAGAATCATTCAATATTGTTCAGGTTAGAAACTCCAAATTGTTTTATGAAGGCCACCTGAATTCTCTCTCGTTCGTATATCATCCTATCGCTTTACATGATATTTGTCCCAGCTTCTTCAAGACATGTCAAACTCATTTGTAACCTCGAAAAGCCAAAGTGGTTGGTATCTCACAATGACGCAGAGCTGAATTTCTCATTAACCCATTGCCCTTTTTCCTCTTTCTCACCGTGACCTCGCTCGACACTAATTAAGTCACAGGAATTTGATTCAATGTGCATGCTCCTCAGTAAGATTTACTTTCAAGCTAACAAAGCTTCTGTTTCTTTCACATTAATTTGCCACTTGAGCTGGAGGTCTAAAGTTCCTGGCATTATTACTTGGTTCCATTCCTGTGTATGAGTTCTCCATGGTGCTGATTTAGGATATGTGTTTGGGTTGCATTGTCTGGCCATGTCACAACTGGAACTCATTTAGCTCAGTGGTGTCTCTTTTTTTGGTGGCTGCTCGTATGTCTGGCATTCATGTTTCAGACAGATATGAAATGGCATCCTCAATATTCTTCAAAGTGACTTATACCACTGTCATCTCACCTTTCAAAACACCTTGCCTGAGAACTGACAAAATACATTGGACAAGACAAAGACTATCTCCAGTGCAGTAATATAAATGGAGGGCTCAATCCTTTGCGACAAAAAATTCTACACCAGTTATCATCAGGTTGACCATGTTCCTCTGTGAATGTAAAACAAAATTAATATGAATTATACCTAGTAACCTTTAATTCATGTGCAGTTTGAATTGAAACAATAATGGTGTAATCGTAGAATGATTGCATATGTAGAGAGGTTGTAATAGCTCAATCCATTACAAATGTACACCACGAGAAAAACAACATTATTAACATAATAATTAACATTAGAATTAATAACACACCATCATCAGGGTTTGAATGGTCTGAATGTGTAATTAATTGTAATTAAAATTAATTGTGTAGCACCCTCCAAGTACATACATTTTTTTTACATCAAAGTTATTAACATTACACCATCAAGGCTTTCATTTGTTGAATGGCTAAGAGGCTAAGATTAATTTGCAGCACTTTCTAAATAGGACAACGCTCTTCTATTTGTTCATGGGGTGCACAACATCACAGATAAGGGCAGCATTTATTGCCATCTCTAATTGTTCTTGAGAAAGTGGAGTGAGTATCTGCTTGAACTGCTGCAGTCCATGTTTATGTAGGTACACCCACAGGTAGGGAAGTTAACTGGGACTTGGAAGATAGTTGGAAAATAACTGATACCCAACACATTTTTGGGTAGGTGTGTAATCTCTTTTTATCTCTGCACCAAAGTATATCTAAAATGTGCTTCTTTGTCAGTTGTAGATCTGTTGGTAACACTCCTACTACTACTGTATTGGAAGTCTGTGGGATCAAGATCTGTTCCGGGACTTAAGCTGAAAAATCCGGACTGACAATTCAGTGCAACATTGAAGGAAGATTTCAGTTCTGGTCTCAGATTATTGTCTGTATGGAGTTTGCATGTTCTCCCCATGTCAGCATGGGTTTCCTCTGACTGTTCCAGTTTCCTCCCACAGTCCAATGATGTGCAAGTTAGATAGATTGGCTGTGCTCAATTGTCCCTTAGTGTCAGGGTGATTAGCAGGGTTAATACATGGGATTATAGGGATTGCACCTGGGTGGATTATTGTCAGTGTAGACTCAATGGGCCGAATGGCCACCTTCAGAAAAGCAGCAGCATAATCGAGGACCTCATGCTCGCTGGCATTCTGTATTCTACCTTCTTCCATTAGGAAAAAGATACAAAGTCTGAGGTGATCTACCAAGCAACTCCCGAACAGCTTCTTCTTCACTGCCTTCAAATTTTTCAATGGACCTACACTATATTAAGCTGATCTTTCTCTACATTCTACATTCTAGCAATGACTGTAACACTACATTCTGCACTCTCTCTCCCCATGAATTCTATGAATGATGTGTTTTCTCAGTATAATACGCAAGAAACAATACTTTTCACTGTATCCCAATATATGTAATAATAAATCAAATCAAATCATAGATTCTATGATTTCCAACATTTGCACTGTTTCACTTGCATTATTTTTCTTGCCCCATTCTCTCCACTCCCAACTATCTTCCCTAACCTGAATTGGAAAAGCCATTTGCACCCCAGAACTGAATTAGTGCAAAAAAAACCCAAGTTAGGGACAAAATGCTCAACTTTCCCAATTGCGGAGAGGTGATGGCCTAACAGTATTATTGCTAGACCATTAATCCAGCAAGTCAGTTAATGTTCTGGACCTGGGTTCGCATCTCATCACAACAGATGGTGGAATTTGAATTCAATTAAAAAATATCTGGAATTAAGAATCTACTGATGACCGATGTTGATTGTTGGAAGAATATAATGCTGTGGAGTACAGGAAAGAGATAGAGAATCTGTTGAAATGGTGTGTCACAATAATCTCTCCTGCAATGTCAATAAAATGAAATAGATAGTTATTGAGTTAAGAAACATAGTGGAGGACATGCCCCTATCTACTAAATGGTGTTGGAGTGGAAATGGTTGACAGCTTCACATTTTTGGGTGTCCAGATCACCAACAACCTGTCCTTATCCCTTCTCACTGACGCTACAGTTAAGAAAGCACTCCAACACCTCTCCTTTCTCACAAGGAAATTTGGCATGTCTGCAACCACTCCTACCAATTTTTACAGATGCACCATAGAAAGCATGCTTTCTAGCCGGATGTAAGGCTATACTTACCTGGTATGATCTACATGTGACTCCAGAGCTACAGGAATCTGGTTGACTCTCAACTACCCTCTGAAATGACTATGCAAATCACTTAGTTCAAGGGCAACTAGGGATGAGCACTCAGCCACCGACATTCATGTCCCATGAATGAATAAAATAAACTTTCCCAGTTGAGGTTGGTATGGTGATTGATTGATTGGCTCCATGGACCAATGAGGATACCTTCCCTAAGGAAGTGCGGAATGATTCGCCCCACTTAACCCATTCCTTCGCGTGCCATGTATAGTTAGTCCATCCTGGACCCGATTCCGCTCTCTCCATCCATCTGGTTCACTCATGCCCCTTTGCGGGCAGGAAAGCTGCCCTCCATACCCAGTCTGGCCTACTTCTGACAACAGAGCCACAACAGTGTCTTCTGAACAAGGGCAACTCGGGGTGAATAATAAATGCTGCTCCACCCAGCGATGCCCCAAGTCCCATGAATGAATGAGAGACTGAAGTGGGCACCGCCTGTGAGCGGAATTGTGATTGATTGATGGCTGCGCGGACCAATAGGCGGCCGCAGCGCTGACAGGGCTATGAATCAATGAGGGGAGAGGGTGGGGACTGGCAAGGGGCGCGGTCTGGCAAGGGGGCGGTGTCTGCAAAGAGGGCGAGGTCTGGCATGGGGGCGGATCTGGAAAGGGGGCGAGGTCTGGAAAGAGGGCGGGGTCTGGTATGGGGGCGGATCTGGAAAGGGGGCGACCATGGAAAGAGGGCGTGGTCTGGAAAGAGGACGGGGTCTGGAAAGAGGGCGGATTCTGGAAAGGGGGCGGGGTCTGGAAAAGGGGGCGGAATTTAGAAAGGGGCGGGGCCTGGGAAATCGCCGGCAGCCGCGTCCCGCAGAGCGGGCGGCAGGTGAGCCTCGCGCTCGCCGACTCGAGCTCCCTGGCCAACTGTCAACACATTCAAAATGACAGGTGAGGCAGCTGACGCCGATCGGTTTGTTTCTTATAAATCTAGTCGCTGGCAATCGCGTTGATCATGAATAGCCCCTGATCCATATAAATTATTGTTAATTCCCCCTGGGCCTTGGGCCCCGCCCCGCTCCCCCCGGCGGGGAGCTGTCCAAGGTGGAGAGAAATAAAGACTGGGAAGCTTCTCCGGCGGCGCTTTTAGCGGCTTACCGTGCTATTAGGCGCTGATGTATTAAAATCGAAGGTGTTTCTGTCCCCCCTCCCAGCTCTAAACGGTGCTATTTATTATTGAACTCTTGCTGTGCCCCTTCCTCGCACTTACTCCCTTTCGCCTTCCAGCCTGGGGCCGTCTGCCAGCTGACGCATGCGCACAGTGGCCCTGGTCTTGCCCAGCCTCAGGAGTGGGTGAAGATCACTCATCACTCTGCTGGCTTTTACTTACCTATTTATTTATTTATGAGTATCACAAGTGGTTAGCACTACGGCCTCACAGTGCCAGGGCTCCTGGGTTCGATACCTGGCTGAGGATCATCGAATTCCTACAGTGCAGAAGAAGGCCATTCAGCCCATCAAGCCTGCACCGACCAGCCAAGCCCTTTTCCCTGTAACCCCACATAATTACTCTTCTAATCCCCTGAAACTAAGAGGAAATTTAGCATGGCCAATCCACTGAACCTGCACGTCTTTGGAGTGTTGGGAGGTCCTGGAGGAAACCCACCCAGACACGGGGAGGATGTGCAAACTTCACACGGTCACCCGCGGCCAGAATCGAACCCGAGTCCCTGGTGCTGTGAAACAGCAGTGCTAACCACTGTTCCACCGTGCCCTTGCACGATCCCCCTGCTTCCCCCTGCCTCCCCAGGCTTGAGTCACTGACTGTGGCACATCTGCACATTCTCTCATGTCTGCATAGGCTTTCTCCAGATGTTCCGGTTTCCTCCCACAGTCCGAAAGATGCGCTGATTAGGTGCATTGGCCGTGCTTAATTCTCCCTCAGTGTGCCCAAACAGTCGCTGGATGTGACAATGAGGGGATTTTCACAGTGACCTTGTTGCAGTGTGTATGTAAGCGTACATGTGACATAAACTTTCAAAATAAACTGTAAAAGTTTAACTCTGCAATGAAATTATTGTGAAAACTTCCTACCCGTGGTGGGATGGGGGGGGGGGAAATGGTAATTTCCCTCTTTTGTGTACCTGGAATTGAATAAATTTTATAGAATTATAGAAGTCCTACAATACAGAAAGAGGTAATTTGGTCCATCGAGTCTACACTGACCACAATCCGACCCAGGCCCAATGCCCATATCTCTACATATTTACCCATCATTCCTTCTAACCTGTACATCTCAATACACTAAGGACCATTTTCACATGGCCAATCAACCTAACCTGCACATCTTTGGACTGTGAGAGGAAACCAGAGCACCCAGAGTAAACCACATAGACACGAGGAGAACATGCAAACTCCATACAGACAATGACCCAAGCTGTGAAGCAGCAGTTCTAACAACTATGCTACCGTGCCATCCATAGGCTTTCTATTGAGCTTTACAAAGTCCATGTAATTTAATTCTAGTCCTGTGTTATTTATTTTAATATAACTTCCATTAGTTTGATTTAACATTGTTGCTTATCTTTTTTCCAGTTCAACAACATTCAGATAATCACTTAGACAAAATGATGGAGACTTTGGCAATTATCTGTTGCCACACAACATTTGTTTCTAACATATTTTTCCACACGATGTCACTAATTGATTGGGAAGGAAGATGTAAGGCAAGGATTCCTTTGTACTCTTCAAGGCAGTAAAAATGAACGTAATTGACAGACACATCTCTCTTGCCTGATAAATATACTGTAATTTAGACAAACCAGATTATTGATGAATTGTTGGTGCACTGTACTGGCATGGCGCATTCATTTGACTCCGCAAGAAGAGAGATGACTAATGCTATACACACCAGCAATCATGCTGGTGGTGCAAACACAGCAACAAAGTACCTGCTGAAGAAGCAGCACAAACAAGTGAATGGACAGTCTCGAGGAACCCGATCTACCTCACCTATGGGCAGGGTGATCCTTATTACTGGTACTTCTCCAGTTGAAGGTAAGGGTATAATATCTGGATAATAACATTATAATTAATGAAAACTGTCCACTTCACAGTTATTTTTAAATTGGATCAGGTTATAGAGCTACTTAGCAGTTTGACTGCCTTTAAAGATTTCAACCATAGTGCTATAAATTAGAGCTTTCTTTGACCTCTAGGTTTTGAGTAGAATCCAGTTGAAAATTATAATCTGTAAATCTGTTCCCCTTAGTCCAAAAACAACATACCATGGAAGCTCAAAATCTGAAATAAGCACGGAAAATATTGGAAAAACTCAACAGGTCTGATAGCATTTATGAAGAGACAAACAGTTAATGGGTGGGATTTTACATACTCCCAGCAATGTATTTTCCAATGTTGGAAGCTGCTTGCCTTGACTAGCAGTAGGATCTTCCTGTGCTGCCAATATCTAATGCGTTTTGCACTCTTTGCTGGCCACACCACTGGGGAACCCACCACAGGGAGGTCACCACTGGCTGATCTCACTGCAGGATGGGCTAGAAAATTCAGCCCAATGTTCAAGTTGTGACTTTTCTTTGGAGTTGGGAACATGTTTTAATGAGTGCTCTGCATCCAAAGAGTCAGCAGGAGAAGCGTACCTGCTGATGTTGGCTGTTCTTCAGCCATTTAACCCTCTGACTATTGCCCCTCATTTGGGAAAATTAAGTTCTTCCTCAGAAAGTTGCCGAGCATGTCTGGTGGCCTCTGCTGAACATACAGGCAGTCCCGAGAGCCAGTGATAAAGCTGGGATTTAGCTAAGTGCTGAGAATTGTCATGGTCAGAGCGGGACTGTGAAGGGTGGTTGCAGGAGTAGTGGATGTCTTAATATAGAGACTAAAGGGAAGGGAGTATCCAAGGGTGGGGAAGAAGGTAAAGACCTTGATGGTATTAGTGTCCCACAGGGAAAGAGGCCAGTGAAGGCACTTTCTCTTGCCATCCTCTCCCCCAACCCTCCCCACCTTGATCACAAGGCATGAGTATGGTAAACCTATTCATGCCTCCTCCTCCCTACCATTTCCCCCCTTCCCCAACTACTACTCCCATCCAACATCCATGACCCTCTACCAATCTGAAAATTGAAGACGGGTGGAAAACAGCCTTTAAATGACAACTGATTATCCATTTAAGAGATACAATTTGGGTGAGGGTGGGCAGGGGACACAGGCCTCGCACCAGTCCCACCACAGCTCCAGAAAATTGATCATTAGTCAGGACATGAGAGTGAAGGTGGTGACAATAAGGCTACTCAGGTCATTTTCCAGACTCTCTCCCCTTTACAACCTGCAAATGGGAGCCTATTAAATTCTGCCCTGAGGAATGTTAGAAGTGTAGGTGAAATGGAGGGTAGAAAAGGGAAAAAAGGAAAGGTCTCTGCATGGGTTCCATGTGTGAGGCATTAAATGATGCAAGAACTGATGGGGCACAACCAAAGAGAGTAGTAATAAGGACAAATAAAGAAACAAACAATCAGTCCAGAAAATGATTGAACTGGCAGAATAATGAACCATTACCATCTGAAAGCGAAGTAAGATAATCCAAGATTAAGGCCAATACATAAAAAGAAAACAAAATAAAATGGGGGAACTGAAATTATGGTGTGAATTTGTTGAACTTAGTGCTGGGTCCAATTGTCTGTAACATGTCTAATCGAAAAATGAGATACTGCTCATCGAGCTTGCATTGAGATTACTTGAGACACTTCTTTTTCTACCCAACCCTTTTAACCCACATAAAAGCTGTTACGTTTCTAAAATTTCCCAGTTCTGATGAAAGGTCACATCCTGAACTGTTAATGCTGTTCCATGTAAAATGAGTAAACCTTCAACCTACAGGTTATTGGGGAGTAAAAATTGTCGATAAATTGTCATTAACAATAAATAGATTACTCAGAGGATGCACTATGTAGGTTTGTGTTATAGCACACTGCAAAGGGTTTTAACAGTGAATTTTTTTTGTGACCTGACCAGATATCTATGCATTTTTCGATGACCCCCGTGACCATTCCTGGGCCAGCCCAGATTCCCTCCTCCCATACCGGAATATCCAATCTCCAGCTCTCCGCCCCACCCCAAAACAGTGACAATCCCCCCTCCCTCAGCAGATCTCCTCGCTCCCCCCATGGGAGACCTCACCTCCCGGCAGACCTCGTCCTCCCCCATGGGAGGTAAACACTGCCCCCTTCTCCCCAGCAGATTACTCTTCCTTCCTCCAGCCCTGATTGAACCCAATGCAAAGTGGCAGCGGGATCTCCCACTCCCAAGGATCATCCCTAGCCCCCCCCACCACAGGTTCTGCTGTCTTGGCACTGCCCAATGCCAGGTGGACAGTGCCAAGGTGCCCATGGGCATGAGCACTTTGTCCCTAGGGCAATGTCAGGAGGCACAGGCTGACACTGCCAGGGTGCCCATGTCCAGGGACACAAACCCCACTGCACAACTCTCTGGAGGTCCCAATTGTCCTCTTCACTCCAGTTAGTCCCCCACAAGGGGGAAGCTAGTCTGAACCCTGCTGGAGTGAAATTGCACTGATGGGGTGAGAGATGCTAGTGGGCCTGGAGACTTCAGTCCCGGACCCAGTAGTGACATTAAAATAATTTTAAAAATAGATTAAAATCACTTACCTGTTGTTCCTGTTGGTTTCCAGTGTTGTCCTGATGGAAAGTATAGAATTATACTTTGTGCGTGCATCTCTGACAGTGTCGGGAACACATGCGTGGATCCCATGAATCAGCCCACACACGATTCTTCCAGCCCACTGCATTAAAAGATTAGCATGTTGGAATAGGAGAATCACTCCCCTGGACTCAATATTTGAGTTCAACAATTTCAATTAAGGTGTAATTTGTGAACATGTAGTCATTAAAATTAAAATAATATGCAGCAATTAATCTTACTTAAACAAAACAACCTGTGTCATATCTTACATGATGCAGAGATGCCGGCGTTGGACTGGGGTAAACTCAGTAAGAGTCTGGCAACACCAATTTTAAATCCAACTGATTTATTTGATAGTAAATCTGCTAGCTTTCGACTTTCGTCTTCGTCAGGCAAATGCAGTGTTCTGGTCATATCTTACAGCCAGGATAGGATCTGTCTCTGTTCAATCCCTTATCTTTTCAATGCTCAATAACCCTTTTCTCTTTGATTTTGTGGTGTCTGTGTTCTGATTTATAAAAGTTTTTCTCATAGTGCAGCCAAGGACAAAATATTTCCCAATAGAATGGGGTGGTTGTCTTTCTAAATATCCAGACAAGCTAATGAATCATTTGCTCCTTCTGGGAAAAATGCCTGATTTACATAACAACTGTCCTTCAACTGTCTTCAGATTCACAATCCAGGACTGTCCTGAGAAACTGAACTCTTTGAAATAAATTTTAATTTGTATCTAGATTATTTCATACAAGTGATAGAATCCCTACAGTGCAGAGAAGGCCATTTGGCTCAAGTCTCTGATAGAGCATCTCATCCAAGTTCCTTCCCTATCCTTGTGACCCCATACGTGTACCCATTGCTCATCCATCTAACCTACACATCTTGGGACACCAAAGGGCAATTTAGCACGGCCAATCCACCTAACCTGCACATCTTTGGATTGTGGAAGGAAACCAGAGCACTGGAAGGAAACCCTTGCAGAAACGGGGAAAATGTTCCAATTTCACACAGTCAACCAAGGCCGGATTGAGCCCATGTACCTGGAGTTGTGAGGCAGCAGTGCTTGCCACTGTGCTGCCATGGGAAATTATCAAATAATCCTGACATCTATCTTAAATTCAGTATGTATTATGTTGTATTTTATGCTGTTCTATAATTTATAATAGTCCAGAATAAACCAAAAGTATAACATTTAGATCTGGTCATGGAGTTAATTAATATTTTTACACCTATAGCACAAAATAGATTCTGATACAGGAGTTTTACATTTGTTATATAGATGAAAAATTTGGATCTCTGTCGCACCATGAAATATTGCAACTGCTTTCACATATAATTACTTTGAACTCCAGTGATTATAGTTACATAGAGAAATACCATAGAATTTTATTTGCAGGCAGCAAGATTTGCCAGACAGATTTGTGATACAAATTAATTGCTTTTTGGTGATGCTTGTTGAGATAGGAATATTGGCTATAGGACTGACGTCTATTTGCTACCTGAACAATATCATTATACAAGAGGTAGATTGTAAATATGTAATTCTACACATTTGCTCCCTATGTTGCCTCCACACTTGCAAATACACAAATTCACATTTACACAAATTGATAGGCAGTTTAAAGGCATGCCTTCCCTAAAATGTTTAGAAATTTTGCATTCTGGTCTGGTTTAATCTATTTTCTTTTGTTCTGTTTCATTCTGCTCTTCCCTTTCTCTCCCTCTCTCCCTCTCTCTCTTACTTCATACCATTAATTTTATGTTAACTTGCTTCTCCCTCTCTTTTCAAAATTCAAGATGGAACATTTATTCTCCCACATGTTCATGCTATCATTTGTGTGTTTGCCAAATTCACATTGTCATTCTACTCCATCTTGTTCCTCAATTCATACTGGCACTCTTCTTCCTTTCCCCCTTTAATTGTCATTCTTCTGCTCCCAGGTTTAACTTTGATAGGATTTCCTCGCCCCTCTCTCAGCTCGTACTTACGTTTTCAATCCTATTTTCACTCAGGTCATGCTGGCATTTTTCATTCTAGCCTCTCCTTCGATCTATACGGACATACTCCTTCCTTATGCTATGCTTGTACTAATCACTTCCCCTTTTCGCTCCGTCTTCAATTCTTGCTTGCACGTCTCCTACTTTTGAAAGAACAAAATGCTAATATGCATGGAAACCCTAATGATAGTTTTGTGAGATTACAAATATTTTTATCTATAAGAGGGCTTAATTCTCTTGAACAGCTGATTATTCAACCTGTGCAGTAGATCGTATGCAAGAAATTAAACAGTATACGGCTTACAGTTGGCCACATGCCTAGTGTCCAGGAACATTTATCCATTACCTAAACAGACAGATTGAACTTGAACAAACAGATAAAACCTCCATCCATAATATGCTTCCACAATTAAGCAATCCCTCAGTGTTGCTGGACAATGTCAGCCTAAAGTTTATGCTCAAGCCCTGAAAAGTGACTGGAACCACAATCTTTTGACTCAATGGTAAGAGAATTCAATTAATTGAACCAAGCTGACCCTCAGGTAAATGAAATGAATATTGGAATTTTCAGCATCTCTCATGCTGATTAGTGGGATGTTACATCATCATTCAGGATTTGAATGCTATAACTAACAATGTACTGGTATTCACAGCAAAAATGCAAAGTGGTTTTTGCTGCTTTTTCATTAGTGCGAGAATTTGGTGGGAGAGCCAGGTGATTAATTGACTGATTTTTCTGAACTAATTTCTTCTCATTCTCTTTAGGAAGGTACCTTTCCTTCAGATCAAATTAATGTGATGAAATATATTTAGTTCTGCTAATATTCCCACAGCTGGTACTGAAGAATGCAATTCAGCTGAGGCAATCCATACCATCACAGTGGAGAAAAATCTTGATGGGAAGCTGGGATTTAGTGTTCGTGGAGGCTCTGAGCATGGTCTTGGAATATTTGTTAGCAGAATAGAAGAAGGAAGTGCAGCTGGTAAGATATATCTTTAATATCTTTAAAACAGAAATTCTTAATTTATTTGCTATTAATTTTAATGTATTTTTAATTTAAAGTTGAAGCTGATTGAACTTGTACATTGTCCTTGTAATTTAAGACTATTACCATTGTATTATTCCTGTCCTCTTTATTTGTAAGATATTCTGCTTGCTATCATGCTTATATTGGAAAGAATGTAGGGTACAAGAAGGAAATCACTATCTGTAACTTCCGAGTGCCAGGGCTTTGTAATTGGGGGAGGAGGGGAAGATACCAATGATACACTGGGGAACCTTTCCCAGCCACCCTCAGGTAAGGATTGCATGGCAGTCACCTGGAAGTTTAAACTCGCATTGGGAAATTTCCCTGCAATTAGAACCATCAAAAGACTACAATATAAATCTCATACTTCAGAATGTCTTGACTGCCTCACCAGAATAGTCACCCAGGAAGGGTTAGTGAAATTAAATCCATTCCTAATTCTTGGGTAACTATAGTACTGCACAGTTCTTGCCCAACCTGAGTTGGAAGGTCAGATGAGAAAGAAGCATATGGATTTCCAGCCAAGAAATTAATAGTGGAGCCGCAATCTGACTCTGATTGCCAGTCTGGTGTTCAGAGCCAATATAGCAATATATTACAACAAATGAGCTGCAAAACATTCAGATTCTCATTGACTTTATTTTTCTACCTAGAACAAAGTGGTCTCTGCATTGGTGATAAAATTATGGAGGTTAATGGAATCAGTTTAGAAAATATCACAATGGGAAGTGCTGTCACTGTGCTAACTGGAAGCCATCGCTTACGTTTGGTGGTAAGACGCTTGGGAAAAGTGCCAGGAATCAAATTTTCTAGAGAGCTGACCACATGGTAAGTAAACTTCCAGGAATTTGCACATTTTTTGTGTTGCTCAGTGCTGTGATACAAAGTGACATTTTTGGAGTATTTGAAGCAAATTCTGGCATTAGGCCTTTGTACCACAACTGGAAAAGTTAAAATATTAATCAAGGAACAGATCGATTGAACTTGATGTACAAGTCATGCAATCATTTTGATCATAAGTGATCCTGAGGTAAAATTTGTCTTCTCGATAACATAAAGGTCATCTAGCGTACAAATGGGAAATTAAACTGTACATTCACAATTTTTCTGTTATAAAGTTATGACTGAAAACAATTTTGCCTCCCAAGTGGGATTGTGACCTGGTCAACATTACATTTGATGCACTAGCACTTTTCTATGAGTTATTTTGACATCACACCAAAATACAAATATTTTTGTTCCATTTCATTCTCAATTGTATTCCTACGCCAATCAGCAGAATTCAGCCAGTCTTATTGATTTTAGAAATCTGCAACATAAATTAAATGCGTAAAGGAAAGCTGATTCTATTGTCAGTGTCAACAGGGCTGCAAGCAGTTTAGTATAAAATATAAACACATAAATTATAATGTTTCCCAAATGTCTTTCAATGTAATGCTCATGCTTACATATGCATGGTATTGGAGAACGAAGAAGGAAGGCTAAACAACCAGTTTATATTTGGAGGAGTGTTTTTTAACATCCCTGATGTTTTGGTTTAGAGGAGAGGTTACAAAAGTTGTTCTGAATCTTGTCACATCAAGGAAAATAGTCATTTAGTGTTTTATTTTATTAATTTTTTTGACAGTTACAAATGAAACACTGTGTTTCACTGTGTCTTCAAAGTTGTTTTTCTTATATGCACGAGCAAACTATGATCTCCTGAAGAAAGTATAATTTACTTTTAGCATTGTACATAAATTGCACACGTATATTGTACTCTCTTGTTCTTTTTCTGATATTGTTTGTGCTAAGAATAGATGTTCTAGTACACATGTTTGAATGTTGTGCAATTATAAAACTAGTTCTAATATTAATAAACTTTACAACTATTACATTTTAAATGATAGTACAAAGATGCTAAAAGCAATAAGTTTATAGGTTGCAGAATAAGTAGAATCGAATCCCATGATTTGAAACGAGCATGTGATAAAATTATGCTATTTTAAGAAAACTGCTTATTAGAGCAATTTTGCGCTACTGGAGCTAATGCTTAAAGTAGATGCTGTGGAAATTTGTGAGCAAAGATTGGATTGATGTTTTAAAGAAAAATATAAAGTCTATGGGAATAGGCTAGGTGTTTGCTATTTGGATAACAGTGTGTTGGCAGATGAACATTAACAAGGACTGATTGGGCCAGTTAGGCTGTTTCTACATTGTAATTTCAGTGTAATTTTGTGGGAAATTGGTGTCACAACAAAACATTTTCATTTATTTACTGCATATTAAATTATTAATGCTTCACTGAGGATACAGAAATAGAAATCTTGTTTTTTTTTATTAGGGTTGACACAGCAACAAGAAAGATAATAGCAGAGAAAACTCAAAATTCTACAGACAGTGTGTCTGAGGATGGAACCAGGAAAATTATCCACCTCTATACCAGTTCAGATGATGTGTGCCTAGGTTTTAATATTAGAGGTGGAAAGGAATTTGGCTTAGGAATATATGTGTCCAGGTAAGGTTCAGCTTTCTGTTAAATGCCATTTATACAAAGTTAATCAGTATATTGATCTTGCCGGTTATTAAAGATTTTAAAGAGCAGAGTGTCATGATCCCTATATGTTATGTTTAAAATGATACACCTAGGCTGTAAACTGCTACTCAGCACTACGTTGGAAAAGATTATGATCTATGTTTTTCGGTTGTAGGCAAAATCCATAAATTTTAGACTGATACCTATTTTAGAATAAAGCAAGGAGAGTTGTAATACAACCACATTTGGCATTCACACCAGAAAAGTGCGTGGTTGGAAAATATGTCCTTACTTGCTTCCGAAACATCACATATGCAGACAATCAATAGCAAGATACAAAGGCAAATAATAAATGGTTTTCAAATGGTTATTTAGGCCAACCAAAATTCTTTTTTTGTTCTAACTAAATGTTAGACTTCTTAAATTGATGTTAAAAACATGCACATGAATTCCTTGTTAGGAGAGAGACATTATAACTGGGATTCTGCAAAAAATCTGAATGATGTGGGACCGTCATTTGCACTCATTTGCAGCGCAACCTGTTTGTCATAAATAGAGCATGTTGTGAGCATTTTTATACTTCAGTACAAATTTCATATATTTTATTCATCAGATGTGCTATACTATTTAAATATTTAAAAGTATATTTACTTCTATGTTACTCTGAATTTATGGGGATGATATTGAACAAATGATGACATAAAACAGGATGATAGTGAACAAGCTGACCATTTTGCATTTCACCCAAAATTATTTTTAGTTGAAGTCAGTGAAAAATAAATTGGACATGATTTACCATCAGCCTATCTCATACTATTGCCATTGATTAGTTTCAGTTGCCCTCTCCCCTCTCATTTGTTCCTCTAAGCTGCATAGGTGCACACCAAACAACATTCTTAGAAGGACAACAAGCAGTCTATACCTGACAAGGAATTTTGGACGGAACATTTTCCACATTTTTTTTTGCACAGCAACTTGAAAAAAGATTAGCAATGCTATTGAATCTGTGGCAGTTCTCTTTTCAAACGTTTTAAAAACATAATGATTGCTTTTACTTTCCTTCAATTTTTTAATTTCCCTAATCTCCTCTTGAAGATGTTCAATTCTTTCCAGTTTATGATTCTGTAGGTACCTGAGGCCTCTGAGTGCCTTCCGCAAGTGCCTATTCTTTATCTATGAACAGAGATAGTGGGTGCTACATTTGTGTTAACTCTGTTTCAGTTGTGATATGCACAATCCTAAGCCCAATTCTAGTCTTGATTGATACCTGTATTTCAAGCAATGGTTTTTTTTATTCATTTGTGGAACATGAACATCATTGACTGGCCAGCATTTATTGCTGTCTTCTTGAATCACTCAGCCCATGTGTTGTGGGTTGGTCCATGATGCCAATGTGGAAGAAATTCCAGGATTTTCACTCAGCAACTGCAAAAGAACAGCAACATAAGTCAGGATGGTGAGTGGCTTGGAGGGGAACTTATTGGTGGTGGTGTTCCCGTGTATTTGCTGCTTGTATCCTTCCAGATGGAAGTGGTCATGGGTTTGGAAGGTGCTGTCTAAGGATTTTTGGTGAATTGCTGCAGTGCATCTTGTAGATACACACTGCTGTTACTGAGTGTTGGTAGTAGAGGGAGTGAATGTTTGTGGACATGGTGCCAATCAAGCAGGCTGCTTTGTCTTGAATGATGTCAAGTTTCTTGAGTGTTGTTGGAGCTGCACCCATCCACGCAAGTGGGGAGTATTCTATGACACTCCTGACTTGTGCCTTGTGGGTGATGGACAGGTTTTGGGGAGTATGTTTATAGGTTGCTTGCAGCAGTACTCCAAGTCTCTGACCTGCTCTTGTTGTCACTGTGTTTCCGTGACAAGTCCAGTTGAGTTTCTGGTCAATGGTAACCCCAAGGATGTTGACTGTCAAAACTAGACATCTTGTCAACTTGTAATTTGTAATCTAAAGATTTTGTAATCTAAAGGTTGTAGTCACCCCACTATTGCCCAGCCAGAAAACACTAATTTAGTACAATCAGACTTTTCTGGTTTGTATCGTAAAATATCAACTAAAATGCTCTGATTTCATATGTCTCTGTTTTTTGTTTTATTGAGCATATTTGTATTCAATGGCAGAGTTGATCCTGGAGGACTAGCAGAACAGAATGGCATCAAAGTTGGCGATCAAATCCTGGGAGCCAATGGAATAAGCTTCGAGAAAATAACCCACAGCAAAGCAGTAGAAATCCTGAAGAGTTACACACATGTTATGCTGACAGTAAAGGTAACGATCATAAATGTATTACTGTGTCCACAATGCATTTTAACATTGTTGAGCAGAATAAGATTTTTTTCTTTCCAGAACACCTTTTTACAAAGTATGGTATATATTAATTTTGTTCTAAAAATTTCTACAGTATAAATATGTTTTTGTGGAGGATATTCTGTTTTCGTAATAACATTGGGATTTGGCAAAGCTCCGGTGTTCATCAGATGATGATATATTAAACTAATTTGTTTGTACACAACTAGATTAACAGCTGCAAAAAAAAGAAGTGTGACAGTAATCTGCTATTAAAAGTTGTAATATACTGCATAGTGAATACCCTGACAATTCACTGCAAATCATAAAATGAGTGCATTCTTTCACAAATCATGTTGCTATATCATTTTTCTATTATAGTGTTAAAGAAGATAATTATACCCTTGATATCACAGCAATTGACAGTGCTTTTATCTGATGGTGTATCAGTGAAAATAACAGATGGTAAAGCACATAAAATTTCACAAGTCTGGAAGATTTGATGTGCTGAATATTGTCCAAATGTATTTAATAATCTGATCCGAAACAGTGGAATCAAAGCAGCAACCTTGACATTTATGGGGAGGCAGAGAGTGGATGGGAAGGAAGATTTCTGGATAGAAAAGTTGGAAGTACAGGTTTCCTGGAGGTCTTGTGAAAATTGACAGTGGAAAATGTTTCAAATTTTTCCACCAAGTTTCCAGTCTAACAGCCAGTCTAATTGACAGACTGGGAGAGCTTATAATGAAAATGCTGGAAATCTGAAATAAAACATAAAATCATCACTTGGTAGTGTAGAACTTGAATATTGCTCAAGAAAAGGAACGTGTTGTAAAAGCTTTTCATCTTAAACTCATCAGAACAGCCTCAAAAATGCCAAATTTCAAAGGAAGCAACAATTTATATTGTATGAGAAAAGGGTGATGATTGGTTGCAAAGTCAACTCTAATTTGTTAAACTATTCACATGGAGGATATATGAGGAAACAACTGTTCCTCACTATTTTGTTTAATTCAAAAAGGCACAATGTCTGGACATGTTTCTTTTGCCTGCAAAAAACTGGTCCGTGAGTAAAGATATAAGTAGCTTTTAGCAAGCATAAGTGAGTCACGCTTTAAGCTCAATTGATAACTGTAAATTGGTTGTTAATGGCAATGATAGTTTTTTTGCACGGCGAATGCAGCAATCCATTTAGCTGCTGGCAGGATCTTCCGGTTTTGTTAAAGTCTACAAATCAAAATTTTGCATGGCTTGTCTACCCTGCCATTGAAGAGCCCACTGCAGGGAAATCAATCTCGACTGGAAGCTCCCCCAGTGGGAAGAGCTAGGAAATCCCACCCAATGTAATTCTTAGCACGTTTACTCATGCAATGTAATTTTGCGCTTTTGCCTCTTTCCTGTATGAGTGCAACTCAATGTACTTCAACAGCATGTCTCTTTTTTAGCAAAACAGAAAATTTTTGAAATGCTCAACAAGTCTGGCAGCTTCTGTGAAAAGAGAAACAGAGTTAATGTTTCATGATATTAAAAGTAAAGTTAAAGTTTATTTGTTAGTCACAAATAAGGCTTACGTTAACACTACAATGAAGTTACTGTGAAATTCCAAAAGTCAGTTCTAAAAGGCAATGGCATAGTGATATTGTCACTGGACAGTAATCCAGAGAACCATGGTAATGCACTGAGGACCCAGGTTCGAATCCCATCATTGCAGATGGTGAAGTTTAAATTCAATATAAAAAATCTGGAATTAAATGTCTAACGATGATAATGAAAACCATTGTCAATTGCCATAAGAACCCATTTGGCTCAATAATATCCTTGAGGGAAGGAAACCTGTCTGATCTGGCTCACATGTGACTCCAGACCCACAGCAATGTGGTTGATTATTAAATGCCATCTGAAATGACCTAGCACTCAGTTCAAGGGCAATTAGGGATGTGTAATAAGGGATGGGCCAGCCAGCGATGCCGACATCCTTTGAATGAATAATAAAAAAATTCTTACCAACTTGAAATGTTTCCTTTCATAGATACTGTGAGACCTATTAATTGACAGACTTGCTAACTGCCAACTAGAAAGGCCAGTAAGGAGCAGAGAGGAGGGAGGGACAAAAGGAAAGATCATGCTACATGAAGAACTTGTGGCTGGGGTGAGAAGAGCTCAAGGTCAGTGGAGGATCTTGTGGGATAAGAGCTCATGGTGAGGGAGAGTGTTCATGGTCAGAGAGTAGTGATTATGATCAGAGGTGTTTATGGTCAAGAGGAAGAGATCATGATCTGTGGGAGAAGATCATAGGGATTGAGGAAAGTTACATTGCAGAGGCTTGGAGATCGAGGGGTAAATTTAGAATCAGGATTGGTGTTGTTGGAAATCATAAAAATAGGTCATCATCTGGTGCTGCAGAAGGAAACAGATAAACACATTGGGCTTAGAGGAAACATTAGGAAACACCATTCTGGCCCACAGTAGTTCTGTAGCTTTTAGATTTGGTCCTTCTTGCCTCCTTTTACCTGCACAGTTTCTTGAGGCCTGGGGGAAAATGTGATCAAAATTCATAAAAAATAAACTTCTGTAAAAACAGCAACACACAGTTTCCAACTGACTTGCATCCTGGCAGTGGATTAGATGCCAACCAAAAACCTCATGGTCCTAAAATAGTAACGGTTTCTCTTGGCACGGATAATTTCAGACCTGCTGAGTATTTCCAATATTTGGCTTTACTTTAGAATAGAAATAACATAAATAGAGGGAGGATTATATTGTCTGGAAGAACGATCTTGAAATATCTGGACACTTAAGAGTTCTGAGGTTATTAGTTCTATGTGTTGTTGCCATGTAATATGCCCCACATGCCTTTTCACCTGTGAAGAGTGCTTCAGGGAATTCATTATTTAGCAGGTTCTCAGATCAAATTCTCTTCTAAATATACTTTGGTCAAATCACTGGTATATTTCATTTCTTTGCTCAGGAAGTTGGCAAATATCCTGCGTACAAGGAAATGGTGGCTGAATATAGTTGGCTAACTAAATGTAAGTACAAAACTGAAGTCTCAATAACTATTGCTTCCAGCACTGCTTGTCAGTTTTCTGTTATGAATAAAACAAAGCAATTTTCATTCATGTTTTGTTTTGCCACATTCCTCCACCCAAATAGAATAGAATTTGTGGTATATTCTTTCCTCTGTAAAATTGATGAGAAGCTGTTTTGCAAAACTAGTATTGTAAATCATTTAGAATTTGTCAAAAGAATGTTTCTCCAATCCTAATCTTTTATTCATAATTTAAGAAAGGACATTTTGAAGTAATCAGCCTTCTTCAGAAATGGCCTATCCATATCTAACATGGGAATAAGAGGAATTAGAGCACCTAATTCTTACTATTCATTATTCACTCATTCATTGGGAGTACCATGATGGACTCACCTCTTATTTCTGTCCTCTTCCTGTCTCTTGAAAAGTACCTGGCTACTTGTCTTTTTCCTCTTACTTCACTTGAAATAGGAGACTTTTAAAGAAGGTAAGTAAAAACTGTAGAGAAACAATCTAAAGAAACATTTGCCATTTCTATAGAGGTCTAATGATTTATCATTGGAAAATTCCCATTGAAAGTCAAGGGGTGTGTGTGTGTGTGTGTGTGTGTGTGTGTGTGTGTGTGTGTGTGTGTGTGTGTGTGTGTGTGTGTGTACCCGTGTATTATGTCAATCTGTCAGTTACTACACTTCAATAGAATGTTACAAAACTGCAAACTTGACTCTGCATCGTACATAGTTTCAATGTTATGATACCAAAAGGGTGTCTACATCATGCACACTTACTTCTGGTATGGTGCACACGAATTGCTATCTTGTTGAGTACTTTAGCATAGGTATTAAGAGCTTGTGCTGTAAATAAATTGTGAGGTCAGTCAGTGAGAAACACTGATTTGATGCTAGCCTCTTCATCTTCAAGCTAGCACACACTTTAAGCAGCACAACTGAATATGCGTTCAGCAGCAAGAAGAATCCTCTCCACAAATGCTATTAAAAGGGATCATCATCCACACTTGGTTACTTGCTGATTACTTTCTGTTAACTTTGAAGTGCACAGTTGTTTAAAGTTACAGAAATAGATGGTGAGTGGTGCTATAGATGGAGAAGCCCTTTCATCCAACTTCAGTGGTTCTGGTTGGGCCATCTGATCTAATTTATTCATTATATGTGGGTAAGACTGGTTAGGCCAGCATTTATTGCCCATCTCTAATTACCCTTGTGAATGTTTTATGGTGCACCGCGTTTGTGGTGTAGATGCAACACTATTCTGCAATATTGTGTTGTACTATTACATTGCCCAGCCTCCAGAAGAGAGCAGGACACTTGGGAATGCTAAAACCCAGATAACCTAGGGGTGGCTCAATGCCCACTGCTGAATGACTGAGGCAGTGAAAGATACATATCTGGAGAAACCTTTTCATTTATATAACTGTGCTGTTAGGAAAGGAGTTCCAGGATTTTGACCCAGCGACATTGAGTAATATTTCCAAATCAGGAGTGGTGAGTGGCTTTGAGGGGAACTTACAGGTGGTGTCCCCATGTATCTGCTGCCATTGTCCTTCCAGATAGCAGTCTTATGGTGGCAGCCATGGGTTTCAAACGTGCTACCAAAGGAACTTTGGTGAGTTTTTGCATTCTTCTTGTAGATGGTACACACTGCTGCATTTATTCATAGGTGGTGGAGAGAGTGAATGTTTATTGTTGCGGTGCCAAGCAAGTGGCTGCTTTGTCCTGGGTGGTATTGAGCTTCTGGAGTATTGTTGGAGATGCACTTATTTAAGCAAGTGGAGAGTATTCCACCACACTCCTGACTTGTGCTTTGTAGATAGATGGTGGACAAACTTTGGGAAGTCACGAGATGAATTACTCACTTCAGGATTTCTAGCCTTTGACCTACTCTTGTAGCTACAGCATTTATATAGCTAGCCCAGTGCAGTTTCTGGTCAATGATAACCCCTAGGATGTTGATACCATTTCTGTTAGACTGCAGCATGAGACAGAGCAGAAGTAACAAAGAAGATAACAACCTTCTCACAGCCAGACAAGGAGGATTGGGTGGAGGGGGGCAGGAACTCATAACAGAAAACCTTATCCAGCTGAATCTTCCATGAGCATTTCTCTGAACCTCAACCTAAGCCAGGAACAGTATATGCAACATCTGTATTTTATAAACGAGATTCTCACAGACCTCCGCCATCTCTCGTAACCAAACTCCATACTCAGAGCAAGGCAAAGATAATTCTACTAGTGGATATGAAAGTGATGGTAGACCTGAATTTATTTAAATCAGGATCCTCCCAAGGTGCAACAGGCAACATTTGTACACTTCCAATTCCACCATCCCCTGCTACAAAAGAAAATTGACAGATACTTTTCATGCCAGGAGAAGGCCATTGTGCCCTCCCTGAACAGAAGGAAGCAGGTGAACTGTGCAAGTGGCTTTGCCATGACAGCAGGCTCCTCCATGGTGCAGATTGCCATCAACTGCATGTATATAGCTTTACAGGTGCTGCATTTCAATGCTGAGATGTAATGCAACTACAGAGGTTACCACTCACTATGCAGTTGGTGTATGACCATGTGTGACCAAGCACATCAAGCAGACAAATGCTCACTATCTTGTTGGCAGTTATGATGATTTTATCCTGCATCAATCTGCTGTTGCCTCGGTATTTGAGCAATCGTGGCTGCTGGACAATAAGGATTATCCTGCTGAAAACCTTCTCAAGACTCTACAACCCAATCGCAAGTGACTAAGTGCATACAAAGGTCAGACTGCTACAAAGACATCACATGGCTGACCATTGGGCTGCTGAAATAATGGTTCTGCTGCATGGACTGCATTGGAGGAGCTGTGGAATACCTACCAGAATATGTGGCCCAATTAAAAATCTGTTTATTTGTCATAAACTGGCCATCATGAAAGTGCAGTCCTTGTCACCAGGGATATAGTAAGCAGCTCAGGGAGCAAGGAGAAGGAAGGAGGCAATCAGCACATTTCCTTTCCAGCTAGGCTATCTTTGATTGCTTTGTTTCTTTTGAGCACAACCCCAAATTCCTATTGCACAATAATCACATCTTATTATCTCTGTGGCATGGGTCATCACATCTTGGCCACAATGCAGAAAAAGAAGCCACTATAAGCCAACAATTCTATTTCAACTTTATGCAACAAAGCTTGCAATGTTGCATACAAAAAATCAACTTATTACCAATGTGAATTTCCTTCATGCCAATCTTTCAGAGTACTTTACCTGCCCTGGTGCCACCCCAGTGGCAGCTGCATGGTTGGTGCAGGGCTTTCAGTGGAGAAGACTAGATATCCTCTAAAAATGCTATTGACCAACTCTGGCTATAGAAAGCCTGGTTTTGGCTGGCACCATCTCGTCATGGGTGATAGCAGTCAGCTTGCTAGAGGATAACTAAAATTAGAGCATTCGTGGAGTGGCAGCATTGGGAGCACAGATGCTCTCATCTTGAGAAGAGCAATTTTGTGCTCTATTAAGCCATTGCTATTCTTGGGGCAGCATCTGAACAATCCTAAAACATGGATTGCTGGGCTGCTGTGTGGTGCTAAAAGCATAACACCAAGATGAGATTTAATAACTTAAGTCTGAACTTCCACTAAAACACACTGATGATGGGTGGCCTCTGCTTTGCTGCAGTGGAATTTGACACATTGACTGTCAGATCCTGTACCATGTTTAGATCCACACTTGTTTTCACGGATTTTGCTGCTACTTCCATGCTGAAAAGGCTGAACTCCAACCTGTGTACAAAATACTTTGCCAAGTTGGAGTCAGCTTCCATCATGCTCCTTGACAGTAACATCAGGCTTGCTGACAGACCCGTCAATTTACCAAGCTTCACTGTTTGGCTGCCCTTCATTCTTTCTTTTGTACACCATTCCATTGAATTCATCATCTCAATCCTCCACAGCAGAATGTGTGACCTCTTCCTCCAGGAAGTTGTTGCCAACAATTATTTTCCTCCTGGCCAGCTGCAGATTACTCATACCCAGTAACGTACCATATACACCATCTTTATACTGTCATCTCAGGTAATGTATTGTCAGTATCTGGGCTGGTAGCTTCAAGTGTGAAATCAAATGGTTGCTGCTTCTTCTTCATTATACTTGTGCTTCATGTTTTTGCACAACAGCCTAGCAAGAAGGCAGCTTTTGGATATCTGTAAGGATAAAAATGCAAAGGTTGGGTTGCCCATGATCGAAGTGGGATACAACAAGACATGCATGCTTCCATCATAAGTTGGAAAAAAATTGTGGGATAAGGGGGAAATAGGATATGAGGAGATTGATTAGATATACTGTCATTCTTCATGGTTTAAGCCTCCCTGCTGACCACAGTCTCAGTCATGACTGCTCTAATGATGGACGGGCCTGTTTCTAACATGGGCATCAGGACATGTAACAATGCCTATCCCCAGCTGATTAGATATGGCTGCCTTTGATTATGGGTTCCTTGTCTTGCAAGACTGATGAAAGTGCATCAGAATGTGTGGTGCAATGTGCTTGTATGATGGTATACTTAGGCCTATCTTGTATGTCATCAGGAAACCTTGATACTTTACTCTGTGTTTTTATCGCAGTCATTAAGAAGCTGGAACTATAGCACTAATTCTTGCACCACACCATTAGTCTCAAGCTGCAATAGTAAACGGAGATTAGGGATAAGTGGGTCATTTTCAGATGGGATATGGTCTCAGGTAATTGCAATTTGTATAAATAACTTAGATGAAGGAACCAAATGTATGCTTACTAAATTTACAGATGACACAAAGATGGGTGGGAAAGTAAATTGTGAAGAGGACATAAAGAATCTACAGGTTCAGTAAGTGAGTCAAAATTTGGCATGAATACAATGTTGGAAAATGTGAACTCATCCACTTTGACACAAAGATTTAAAAATCAATGTGTTATTTAAGTTGAGAAATATTGCAAAAACTGAGCAGTAGGAAGGGATCTGGTGTCCTGGTACATGAATCATAAGAAGTTAGTACGTAGATACAGTAAGTGATTTAAAAAAAATCGTTGTAATTAATTGCAAGAGGAATGGAAGGAATTGCTACAATTGTATAGGGCACTTGTGAGACCACATCTGGAATAGCATGTACAATTTTGGTGTCTTTACTTGAGAATTAAGCATTAGAAGCAGTTCAGAGAAAGTACATTAAACTGTTTCATGGGATGGAAGGGCCATCTTATGAGGAAAGATTGGACAAGTTGGATCTGTATCCATTGGATTTTAGAAGAATCTTATTGAAACAAGATCTTATTGAAACAAACAAGATCCTTAGAGCAATTGATAGGATGGCTACTGAGAGAATGTTCCGCCTTCTGGGACAGACTAGAATTAAGGAACACAGTTTAAAAATAAGGGGTTACTCTTTTATGATGGCGATGAGGAGAAATATTTTTCTCTGAGGGGAAGGTTTTCAGTCTATGAAATTCTCTTCCGGAGATAGTAATGGAGGCAGGGTCATTAAATATTTTAAAAACTGAGTTAGACTCTTAATTGGTAAGTGAACCAAAGGATGTTGGGAGGTAGACACAAAGGTAGAGGTAAGGTTACAATCAGATCAGCCTGATGACTGATTTATGTTAACTGGTCTGAAGTTGCCTGTCTTCTGCCTCCCTCCTTGCTTGATTATCAGAGCTACATCTTTCAGTTCGCTGGGACCATTCTAGAATCTATGGAACTTTGGAAAGTAGTCACTAATAGATTGCCTGTCCTACTTTCATCCTATTGAAATCAATACAAAGAAAATCAAGCAAGCTCTACAATGAGTTGGCTATGCGTTTTAGCAGTCACTGCTCAGGAAGCCAAATTGGAAATAGATAGCAAACATAATCTGGCAAAATATTTTATAAATCTTGCCTTATTGCTGCCTGTTTATATTATAAGCAGATGCTTTGTAATTAAATTTTAAGGGGAGATTTTCCTGGACCTCTTTAATTCGATCACAGAATACCTGTGTCACTTCCAAGACCAACACTTCTGACTTGTGGCTTGTAAATGGTGGAAAGGCTTTTGAGAATCAGGAGATAAGTCACTCTCCACTGAACTTCATCCTTTGATTTCCTTTTGGAACCACAGTATTTATGTGACTTGACTGATTAAATTTCAAATAAATGATAACCCTGAGGATATTTGTGATGAGAAATGTGAAGGTGGAAATGCAATAAAATATCAGTGGGTGGTGTTTAGATTTTCTTCTATTCGAGTTCCTCATTGTATGGCATGAATATTACTTGTCACTTAGAAACCCAAGACTGGATTTTGTCAGGTTTTGCTGCATGTGGGCACAGATTGCTTCATTATCTGAGGAATTGTGAATGGAATTGAACACTGCCATTGTCAATAAACATCCCACTTTTATCCTTTTCATAGAGAGTTGATCATTGATAAAGGACTTAAAGATGGTTGAGCTTACCCTCAGGAACTCCAGCAATCATGCACACAGATATTAACACATATCTCTTAAGGACCCATTGTTCAATTTATAGTGAAAAGCACATTGGCTGGCTGCTCTGCCACCTACCTGATTTTCTGAGATGTACTGTACCTGGGCAATCCTGAACACAGTCTAGTAGTTTAATTAAAAACATGGGGCTACACTGGTCTGCAACAACGATAGCCATCTTGCTTCATTATATGAATGAATCCAACCAATGCAGATCTTTCCCCTTAAACCCTATTGATTTCAATATTATCAGAGCATGTCTTGATACTGGGAAGTCATTGTCAATTCACCTCAGAAGTAAATCCTTGTCCGTGTTTGGATAGAGGATATAATGTGGTCTGGAACTGAATTCTGGTGAAACCCAAACTGGGCAACAGTTAATTAGCGTAACTTGATATTCTGTGCCATTAGATATTGGTTTGTCTAAGCATGTCAAATATAAGGAAATGAATTGAGTTGAATACATATCTGTGAAGGAACCCGTTGTTTTATTTATAGTGCAAAGCACATTGGCTGGCTGCTCTGTCACTTATCTGATTTTCTGAGATGCATTGTGCCAAGGCAATCCTGAACGTGTAGCCAAGAAAATCTCTCCTTGTGGTTTAGTTAAAAACATGCACTTACGATGTATACAGATTAATCAGACATACATTTAAAAATATTTTACTAGCACTCAGAATAAGAAACATCCAAAGAAGTCATTGAAAGTTTTTGCAATGCAAATATTGTTCTTTACAACTTTAAATCTTCTAGACAACTATTCCGAATGCTAAATTACATGTTGTTTTGTTTTTTCAGTGACAAATAATCATTCTCAGCGTTTTGGCTCAGACACAAATTCTTCCACTTCATCTCATTCATCTGGGACACCTTTGAGCTCCATGAGTGATTCTTTACAGGTCTTCCTCCCAACTACACATAGTTCAACTGACATGGTAGATGTATGTATTTCCACAGAGGATTCCAAGTCTCTTCAATACAATCATCTAGAGACAATGGAGACTGCTATACAGACAGATCTCCAGCTGTCTCCCTTCTCAAATATTGATGTTTCAGGTGAACAGAGGACAGGAAAAGCAGTGACAGAGCGAAGTCGGACACTTGGACGAACTGTACTGTTGAAGGAGACAGCCATCAGATCAGAGAGTTTTAAAGAAACTCACATCAAACAAAGAACTTACTCCACTGGAGATTCTGCTGATGAACTTTTGCACTCTCCAAAAACTGCAGTGCTGATGGCCCTAAGCAAACCAAGGAAACCAATCAGTCGATCACAGAGTTATATCACGATTGGAGGTGAGATGACTTAAATGCACCAAATCACAAGTTTTTAGTTTTAGTTTCCTAAGATTTCTATGGCACATTTTTAAAGTTCATTTTTAAGTATACTTACATATCATTGATTTCTGTTGTTTCATTGCAATCTGCATAAAGATCCTAATCCTAAGCTAACTTGGTCTGAGACATTTTAAATTGATCTAAGCAATAGCGGATTGGTGAATGAGCCCTTAATTATTGTTTAAAAATGGTTTGACTATAAAATGATTGCTAGCAGCTTTTAATAACTGATGAAACAAAAAATGTTTGATTTGTAAATTGATTACACTAGAACACTAAAATCAAAACATAAAACGTACTGAAAATAAATCACAAGCCCGTGGTGAACAGCTGTAAAAAGAATAAATTAATTTTTTAAACATGAATTTTTCTTTATGCAGGTGTGATTGGTCGGACATGTAATTCTAGATTTATGAGCTTTGAGCTCAGATTTCCAGCATTTATGGTTTATTTTTCTTGTTAATTATAACTAGAAAACTGTCTCCTATACATTAAGTAGTTGTGATTCTGCAACAAATTCAACTTAAGAATGGCTGATGATGTATCTCAGATCAAAGCTGATAGCTAAACTTGGTGTCCTTGAAATGGTCATGCTGTTTGCAAAGGATAATAGAAGGAAAATGAGTAGGAATGAAATGATGAATGTTGAGATAAAGTATGCTCACTCTTTAATACTTTAATGAAGTAATCTATTTTTCTAATCAGACTGCTTCAATGTCACCCCAAACACACTTAGTGATATTAAATTTATGAGACTGACCTAAAATCCTTGCATGTAAATCTGGTGTAAGATAAAGAAGCTTTGAGGAGCTTTACTTACTTTGGGATTCAGTGACTAGTGGGGTTCTACAGGGATCAATCCTCAACTCACTGTTTCGCATAATCCAGATACAGTGGCTGACCTTGAAGAGAGATTAGGTAGAAAATACATAAACTTGCAGAGATGTGGGAAGCAAAACAATTATAAGAAAGGGAGGCATGGCATTACCAAATTAACTCAAATGTTAGCAAATTCAAGATAAGCATGCAGCTGTACAAACATTAAATATGAACAGAAAATCAATTATAAATCCTTAAAGGAGGCAATACATGATTTCAATCATGGGTTATTAAAAACAATTTGTATTAACATCGCGCTTTCAATTAAACCAAAAGTTCCATGGTGCTGGTATAGAAGGCTAGATTTTAACTCATTAATTCTGTGCAAATGAATGAGTTTTTAAAGTCAGGCCTGGAATGTCAGAATGGCTCAGCTGATAGCAATACACCTCTAAGTCAGATTGTGAGTTCAAACACTACTCCAGGGAGATCAACACAAGGATATAATTATAAGGGCTACAATCCAGGATTACAAACTCTGATTTTTGCAATCTAACAGGATAACCGATGACAAATAGCTCTATGTTCATCAATCAAACACCCTTGTCAGGATAAAAGACAATATCACAAAATCAGGAGTAAAATCGAAAGGAAACAATGAGCTGCATGATAATATAACGATCCATGGAGCTTGAAAAGGCCAAAGCCATGACAGGATTGTCAATCAACATCCAGGATCCATGCAGAGTTCCACTGAAAGCATTGCACCTCTGCCATGTTGTCGTCCCGAAGCCTTGGTAAAAAGAAACCTAGGCCCTGGTGGGTGGAGAAGACCCATTGCGTCCGGCTGCCAACAGCTCTTCTTAACAAACATAGAGGGCAAGACAACATAAGACTGGACATGTGGATAGTCCTTCTCTAACCTCATCTCTCTAATCAACTAAGATGTTCAACATACCATGCAGCCAGATTTCCAAAGACTGAAGGTGAGCTCCCATTGAGGAAACTGCCTTCATAATTGACAGAGTTCTCTTCTCTGCTTCACCCATTCTCCTTAAGATATTTTGCAGTTCATGAATCCCTACAGTACAGAAGGAAGCCATTTGGTCCATCAAGTCTGTGCCAACTTTCCGTTAGAACGTCTTATCCGGTTCCACCCAGACCCAACCTGTAACCCCAAGCACTTACCCGGCTAATCTCCTTAACCTACACACATTGGAATATTAAGGAACAATTTAGCATGGCCAATCCACCTTACCTGCACACCTTTGGATGTATGAGGAAACCAGAGCACCCAAAGGAAACCCAAGTAGACATGAGGAGAATATGCGAACTCCACACATTCACCCAAGACTGGAATTTAACCCTGGTCCTTGGCACTGTGAGGCAACAATGCTAACCACTATGCCATCATGCCATCCAATCAATATGAACATCAATATTCTTTGCTGTGGAGCTGAGGCTGACATCCATAACTTCACTCACAATGGTTTACCTCGATGCCAGTGAATCTGCCACTACAAATTGCACTCCACCATGTCATCTCCAATCAAATGACGATTTTCTTGACTTAATTTGGCTTTTGTCAACAAGAATATTGCACAGAATATATACACCTTGCATTGAGCATAAAAAAGGAGTAGTGCCAGAGCTCATGAAAATGCAGTTATTCCCGAGCTTACACTGTGTGACCCTCCTCAATACCAGGATTATTGAAGCCTGAGATTGCCAAATTTGGATTGCTTATAGAATCATTGGCTTCACCAGATTATGCCAGGTATTGATGGGGTGGCATGACTTGAATGCTGAACATGGCTACCCAGAGGTGTAATTGAAGCAAAGGTTTAAAATGCTGCAATATAAATTATTTTAAAGTACCATTTTCTTTGAAATTCAAATAGGTAATGTGCAGATATACAAAAACATCAACATTTATGACAATAATGTTACTCTGAAAATTAGTTGATAAAAGTCTTTAATTCAAATCAGTAACAAAGTTTTAAACTAAAATCCATGTGAATACTTAAGAATTGGCCATGATCATATCTAATTCTGGTGATATTTGCTGCTTTCAATTGTGAGCGATTTTATTCAAACTCAATTCTATCTGCTTTCCAAAAAAGGAAATGCAGTGGAACATTCATTTAACTTGTTTAATTTTTAATTTCTGTGATGACTTCAGCCAGACTAGTGAGGTTGGCTTGTTAGAGTATGAACTATCAGATGAGTCCTAATCGATGGTTAAATCAGGGAGCCTCATGCTCTCTATTTGAAGCAGGTGTGTCAGACTCCCAGCCTGCAAGGAGCCGCTGGAGAGCTGCCTATGTACAGATGTATGGTATCAATAAAGTAACTTGATGATGGGACTTTTGCGTCCGTGGAATTATTACAATTTCTTGAGAAACAAGTGCACTTTTTCTAGCTACAAGAATAAGCGGTTTAATAGACAATTTATAAAATATTAAAGATCAATATTCTTCCATCAAAAGTCATCCATGGTTTCTACTAAAGGAATTCATATTTTACTTTTACTGATGCCGTTGGAAATCAGTAACAACAAGGCCGTTAATTGTACTGTTGTAAATAGAAAAGACAAAGTTAAGGATACAGTTGGCTAAAATAATTGACTAAAAGTAGAAAATTGGCATTTGATGCTTTTTGCAGTTTCACTATTTAAAAATTAATGACAGGGTTGGGCTCTGTTTGGCTATTAACACAAATGTAGGCCAAACCAGGTAAGGGCGGCAGATTTCCTTTCCTAAAGAACATTAGTGAACCAGGTAGATTTTTCCGACAGATCTTTTAGGGTTATCAGTAGATTCTTAATTCCAGTTTTTTTTATTGAATTCTAATTTCACCATCTGCCATAGTGGGTTTCAAACTCCAGAATGTTAGATGAGTTTCTGGATTAATAGTCTAACGATAATATCATTAGGCCATCGCCTCTCTTAAATACAATAAAAGCCTTGAAATTACCCTGGTTTTTATCATTCAAGCATCACAGGCTGAGGCAAAGGAAGTCCTGATTGCCCAGTTACTGATTTTACTGTCCAAAAGGTTTACAGAACTGTGTGAATTGGTATGCTAATAACCCCCTTGGCCAATTCTCCAATTTGTGCTCCCAATGACCAAAAGAAACTCTGTATAGAGAGGACATTTTCACAATTTTGCAGCAATAGCTGTAGATCCTAGGTCTAAATTTTCCTTTTCTTTAACTCACTTTCCTAGAGGACAAGAAAAAGAAAAAGAAGCAAAAGAATTCTGCAGAAGGAGCAAAGTTGGAGCGCTCAAAAACATTTATGAACATATTTTTTAGAAGTGTTCGATCTGGCAGATCATCAAGTGAGCAAAACCCAAAAGAAAAACTCAGGTCCAAATCTCCATCTCGATCAGAATCAGAAAAAGGTAAGAAAAAATTAACAAGGTTTCACTGAGGAAGCAACATGGCATTATAGCTTGGCAGAAAATATAGCTTCATGAAATGCGGTCATTAAAACAGAAAGGCAAATATTCCTCTTTCAGAAGCTCCAGTGCAAACTAAATATGTGACTTGTACCATCTCCAACACTGACAGCATTGTAAAATGGGGCAGGCTGAAACAACCAGCCATTTGCTCCGAGAATATCTCCAAGTGGCCAGGAAGGGATGGAAACCCGGTGAGAACTTGTTTCAGCATGAAGTTCCATTCCCTCTGACTTAATTTGAATTTCTAAGTATGGTCTACGCTCAGTTCTCAGGTTATTCTTGCGTTTGGAAATTAACTTACTATTTCCCACACATATTTGAAAACTCAAAAAGCTACTTGCTTTTTTAATATTAAAATATTTTGGGTATCACACACTGCAATATTTGGAAAAAAAATCAAGTGGACTGCCAAAATTTGATGTCTATGTGATTAAATTCATCTTTGTTCTTGTTTTTAGCACTGCCACCCTTAACAAAGTTTACCATTCTTTTTGAGCTCATTTTATTCCCAGCAATTCTTGTTTCAAAACACATTTCGATGAAAAAATGAGCATGTATTTGAACAAATTTAAAGCATAGCGTTAAATTCTTTATTACTGAGAGGTATCTGCAAGAACAGTTTGGGGTCAGGAAACACATGTATTTATTGCAGTCTTACTCACTCCACACTCCAAATAACAACTACCCTCTCATGGCAGTTCCCAGGCAGATCATCCTATACCCAGGGTTACCTGATCCATTCTCTTAAAGAGGCCGTGCCCTACTATACATAACATGTGGAAATCTTGAAATAGTTTTTAACATGTTTACATGTTTAAAATATGTTGCTAAAAGCCTTAGCAGAACTCTCAGTAATAGTTTTTTCATTCAGTAGATGTTTTTTAAATTTCTTAGGTGCAAATCAAATGCCCAATAATAATTTTTTTCATTCATTCATTGGACATGGGTGTCACTGACTGGCCAGCATTTATAGTCCATCCCTAGTTGCCTTTTTTGAGATCAACCACATTGCTGTGGCTCTGGAGTCACATATAGGCTAGACCAGATAAGCACAATAGATTTTCTTCCCTAAGGAAGATTTGTGATGCAGATGGGTTTTTCCAACAATCTTAATGGTTTTATGGTCATTAGTAGATTCTTAATCCCAGATTTTTTTAATTCAATTTCCACCATCTGCCGTGACAAAATTCGAACCAAGATTCCCAGAATATTAACTGAGTTTCTGGATGAATAGTCCAGTGATAATACCACTAGACCATCGCCTCCCCTATTAATGAATATGACAATTAAAAAGAGCAGAGAATACATTGGCGCACAGTGCAACTATTTCTTCTGTAGGCAAGACATATGCACACATGTTGAAACTTATTTTAGTTAATCATGTAGTTATTTTCCCCTTAAATTAGTAAATTCCTTCCTCCATATTCTAGTTTCTTGAGATGGGTAATTAAGCTAAGTGGCATTACTCTTAAACATTCCAGTATACAAAGCATGTAATTATCACTCTGCCTGACTACCCATTTCTTTTCAGGCTTTCACTGGTTGAAACTTGTGATTACCTCCTTCAGGCTGTATGAGACTGATTTTAAACTTTCCCAAACTTCAAACTGAAATACCATCATATGTTGCCTGCTTCAGACAATTGTAGCATTTTCATCACTCAGTCAGGAGGGTGTGGGTTGAAGGCCCACAGCGGCCCTGAAACAATTATAGCCTAAACTGATACTCCAATGCAATATTGAAGGAGTGTTCATTGCAAGAGACAGTATCAACAACAAATTGAATTTATAAAGTTTCTTTAATATAGTGAAACATCCCAAGACATTTCACAGGAGCATTATCAGATTAAATTTTGACAACACGCCACATAAGGAGACATGAGATAGACTGTTGTTGTTTCTTTTCCCACACCAAGTGATGTACAAGGTAGACTTTTGTTATTTCTCGTAATAACTTTTTTCTGGAACACGTCACTAACCTAAGATCAGAGGCTTGTAGCTTGTAGCATCAAGTATGGCTTACCAGCAGTGACTTCCACTCTGACTGTCTACCATTAACATGTGTTAGAAGGACTTTGAATGTTGATACTCAACCTGTTGGCCATTTTATGAATGCACTTTTCTTGGGCCATCAAGCCCAGGGATGGGATTCAATCCTAGAGGCAGGGAAGCTGCTCCTATGCCGTAAGACTTCCTACATTATGACAGAGGATTAGGTTTTCAAAAAGCTTAACAGGTAGAGAATACAGGAAATTAGGGCCTCAGTATCCAGCCAAAAATGATGGAGCAATGTCAGGTCTGATGAAGTATCCAGAGATACTGAGGCGTGCAGCAGCGGAAAAATTTGAAAACCACAGTGTGAATTTTGAAAAATGTTGTCAGATTGGGAGCCATCATAAGTTGACAAGCACAGGGGTGATGTATGACTTGAGACTTGTGACTCGTTCTTGAAATGAGGCATTAAATCAAGGCATTGACTGTTGGCTGAATGATTCCTATTTGAAGGAGGCCAGGAAATTGTACTGGTCTCTTATTCAACAATCCTCTTACAGCCAGTACAAAAAAAGAGCTAAGTAATTGGTCATGTATATTATTGTTGTTTATTGGACTTCACAACTTTCAAACTGAGTGCATAGTTTGTCCACTTAACAATAACAGCTACTGTTCAGAGCAGTTCTTTGTTTGTAAAGCACTTTGTGATGAGATCATTTATTTTACATGTGAATCAGAAATAATAGAGTACTGAAGACCTAGCAATAGGAGACAACTGGAATCTCTTCCCTCTACTTTCAATGAACTTGCTGGTAACTCAGCTAAATATCAATGAAAATTCCCAACTTTAAAAATCCTAGCATTTTTGCACTTTTATCTTAAGAAATTCCAGTTTTAGAACAAAGAACAAAGAATAAAACAGCACAGGAAACAGGCCCTTCAGCCCAACAAGCCCGCGCCACCACCCCGATGTTCCCACCTCTACCCGTGATCCCTGTCTATGTTTATAGATCTATGGATTAAAAACCAAATTTGAGATAATTTAGGGAGAATTTGTTTTGCCAATTAGACTTCATGTGCATTCACAAATGTGCATTCATAAAATGCACATCGTTGGGATGTGGGAGGAAACCGGAGCACCCGGAGAAAACCCACGCAAGCACGGGGAGAATGCGCAAACTCCCACAGACACAGGCCCAAATCCATGTATCTGCACAGCACAGCGATAGTCACTGAGCTGTCGTGTTGCCCATCAAATGGTCCAGGTCAAGCGTACACTAACGACGTGAGGCACTAGGATACTCTCAAAAAAAATCCAAGAGCAGCCTTCTCACGACCTAACCCTTGTTAGGCAACAAGGTGGACCAAAGCACCTGTAGGATAAAAACAAATACATCAATATCATCATCTATTTACACACTTCCCAGGGACTCCAAAGGCTCATGATCCCTATTTTAAATCAGTTTTCTATACCCCTCGATTCCCATTCTGTTCATGTGCCCACCTAAGTATTTCTTAAATAACTCCAGAGTACCTGCCTCCACACTTTACTTGGCAGCGCATTCCATACCCCCACCACCCTCTGTGTGAAAAAACTCCCTCTAGCATCCAAATTATACCTTACCCCCCTCACCCTAAGCCCGTGACCCCTCGTGCTATTCGAGTCCATCCTAGGAAAAAGCTTAACCCTGTTTATTCTATCTATACCCCTCATAATCTTGTACACCTCTATTAGATCTCCTCTAAGTCTACGTCTTTCTACGGAAAACAGTCCCAATTTGCCTAACCTCTCCTCATAACTCAGACCTTCCATACCAGGCAGCATCCTGGTAAACCTTTGCACCCTGTCCGGAGTCTCCACATCCTTGCAGTAGTAAGGTGACCAGAACTGGACGCAGTATTCCAAATGAGGTCTAACCAACGTTTTCTATAGGTCTTTATTGTTAATTTTGTTTGTTCAATGCCTAAATTACGAGTGATATTTTCTGAGGGCTGGATTTCAGTGAGGTTGGGGGGACATATTGCGCTCAAGAGTTTGCCATCAGTTGATGTGCCTAAAGTAAAGCCCCATCCTGATGCCAGCAGATTAAACAGGCTGAGAGTGGGACCTCAGTGGGAGGAAGCCCTGTCATCAAGAGCTACCAGCCTATCAGACTGGTCATCGTGCCATAACAATCCTAATGGGGCAGAACTCAGTCATGAGTATTGTTCGGACCGCAAGTAGACCTATGTAGAACTTTAATGGATCCCAGAGCCAAATAAGTTACTTGCTTTTAAAACAGGGTGGAGGTTGGAACAGGCAGCCTCGGGAGGGAAGTGAGCTGGGCAGGAGACACATGTTTGTTGGCCAGCGGGTAAGGAACAAAAGACAGTGGGAGGGAGTTGTGGGGTGACACAAAATGCTGAGAGCAACTTCTGTCCTAAAACTTCCCTTCCTTCTTGTTTATTAACCACTTGAGTTTAAAAAATGACCTGCTAACTCCGACCCACCCACTCACGCCAACAATATGATGACAGGGGAGAGTAAAGAAGAGGGAGAAATCTAATATATTTGTATAACTGGCTTTTGTTTTTGATGAATTTTATGGACAAAAATTAATGTCTGTCTCCTGAAAGTTGTTATTCTATTTTTTTAATTGTTTACCTGTTCATTGGTTATGGGCACCGCTGGTTAAGCCAGCATTCATTATCCATCAAAGTGAAGTTTATTTATTATTCACAGGTTACTCTTTTGCATTTACGCTGCAATTAAGTTACTGTGAAAATCCCCTAGTTGCCACACTCCAGCATCTGTTCGGGTACACAGAATTTAGTATGGCCAATGCACCTAACCAGCATGTCTTTTGGACTGTGGGAAAAAAACCAGAGCATTGGGAGAAACGCATGTAAATACATGGAGAACATGTGATCTCCGTGCAGGCAATAACTCAAACTGGTAATTGAACCCGAGTCCCTGGTGCTGTGAGGTAGCAGTGCTAACCACTGTGGGTGAGGTATGGTGACATACTGATTAGCACTGCTGCTTCACAACACCGAACAGGTACCAGAGTGTGGCAACCAGGGGAATTTCACAGTAACTTAATTGTAGCATTAATGTAAGCCTTACTTGTGACTAATAAATAAACTTTAATTACTACTTGCATTTGATAAGATAGTGGTGAATTGTCATGTTGAACCGCTGCAGTCCGTGTGTTGTTGATCGACCCATAGTGCTGTTCTAGGATTTTGGGCTTTCAAAAAGATTTTAGTGGCAGTAAAGGAACAATGATATAGGCTGGAATTTTCCAGTCTCGCATGCCTCACTATTGCTGCCAGTGAGAACAGAGAAGTTGGTCAACTATATCTCCATCACAGCAGTGGGACTGGAGAATCCAAACCTTTTGGCTGAAGCCTTAGTTCCAGAAACTCAAATTATACACGAGTATATAATACTTTGTAGAGAATCCCCAGTGACTATTGCCAAAAACCTCTGACCTCTTTCGCGGCCGGGATTCTCTGCTGCCACTGCAGTGAATTGAGTATTGGCTGAGTGCCAAATTCTTCATTCTCACTGACAGTGGGTAGGGCAAAGTTTTAAAAGTTTATTTATTAGTGTCAGAAGTAGGCTTACATTAACACTGCAATGTAGTCACTGTGAAATTCCTCTATTCACCACTCTGTGGCACCTGTGGGCGTACACTGAGGTAGAATTTAACATGGACAGTGCACCTAACTGGCATGTCTTTTAGACTATGGGAAGAAACCAGAGCATTTGGAAAAAATCCCACACAGACACAGAGAAAACATGCAGACTCTGCATAGACAGTCATCCAAGTCAGAAATTGAACCCAGTTCCCCAGCACTGTGAGGCATGGTGACTATGCCACCATGCCACCCATGTGCCATCCCTGAACACGCAAGATCAGAGAAGCCTGAACTATATCTCTGAAATCCATGAGAAAATACTACTTTTAAACTTGTATTAAAATAAATTATAACCTTATGTTATTAATAATAGTATTATTATTGAGTGGGCTACTGTCAGAATTTGTCTTCATAAATATTAAGATTAACTGCTGGAAAGTAGCGATGCCAGTGACTATTCTTAGTGAGTTAATGTACACTTGTAACGAGAGAGCTGTTTTATTTACCATTCTTTCTATTACAGTAACTGCTGTTCCAAAATTTGTCATCAGGAGTCATAAGCGGGGTAAATATTTGCATTCTGCCTGTCTGAAAAAGCTTGGTGGTTGAAGACAGTTTTGAGTTGTTTCTACTTTTATTTTCATGCAAAACATACTGCGTTTTTGAATGCTTGAACTATTGAAATCTTCTATTTTTTATTATTGTTTGAACTGGAAAATGCAAAAGTACTTGTAGCAACATGCAAATCTGTTTGTCTGCGTTATTTAAAAATGGTTTTGAAAATATTGGATTTCAGTTCTCATTGCATCTTTAAAAAAGTCTTTTGAACAACAATTGCTTTACTTGACATGAATCTTTGTGTGTATTTAACAGTGTTACTTGTTATTGTGTGTTTTTCACTGGGTATCAATAATTATATTGATTAAATGTACAACATAATTCCATTCAAGTCATTACTGAATGATTTTAGTACCTGTTTTTCTTTCAACTATGGTCTTTTTTTATCGGTAATAATGCAATTTTGATTTTTCTGTTTATCTTCGATTTAAGATAAAGAAAGAAGTAATCGCTTTAACATCTTGGGCTCTCAAAAAGATCAGCTTGGCTTCTCAACAACAGAATTGTATAGCCATGTCCTAGCTGTGATTGAAAACATTGCCAGGAAACTTCTAAATCAAGATGAAGTAAATGCAGTTTTACGTCACTGTAAGCAGGTATTTCCCTCATATAGTATTTTCATTCATTACAAATACCGACTACAGAAACAAACATTCTGTTAATCACAAGTGTAACATCAGTAATAAGACCATTGGAAATATGAGTAGGAATAGACCATTCAACTATCCTATCTAATCTACATTTACAACATCATTTATATCTTATATCATTTAATTAAGTTGTTGTTCTTCTTCAGTTCTCTCCTGAAGGCAAGTCCAAGCCACAATGCCACAACCTTCACTATGTGTGGGGCAAAGTGACACGTCCGAAATCCATCCAGCCAGAACAGGGATTGAATCATTGGCATCAATCTAATCTGAACTGGCCACCGAAGGAGGCCAAGCTGCTGTGGCAAAATGCACTTTTACATTTATGTTATAGTCTGAAGCTATGGTTAATGCTGGCAGAGGCTTTAGTTTTCTTTCTGTCATATGCCTGGATTAGGAATCTCCCACTCTAAACACCTACCATTGATCTATGTTGAAAGGATTTACAAGTTGATACAACCTATTTGTCCACAATTTGAATGCACTTTTCTTAGCCATCAAGTCCCAGAGGTTCTGGCACAGCGATAGGCAATACTCCATCACAATACATTCATAATCAGCTTAGTACAGTGTCCAAAAGGCTATGGATCGCTGTCTTAAATGTACTCATTGACTGGGCATCCACAACTCGTTTGAGTGGGAAATTGTAATGTCACATTACACTGTTGAGTAAATTATTAAAAAAAGTCACTATTTTTAAAGGAAAAGTACATTCATGTTATGGAATCTATTTGTAATGAAATATACTTTTGTAATAGCATATATATTCTGCTAAAAGCCGAAACAAGTATTTAATCTACTCTTCCCTTCAAAGGTCCATGGGATCACTGACAGATCTCCCTATGGGGCTTGTTGAGTATGAGTTCCCTTGATAACAGGCAATGGTTGTCCACTGAAACTCATTACCTGAGCCTTTTATAAGGCAGGCCCAAAACGGGGCCTGCTGAATAATCCCAGGCAAGGACTAGTATGTGTACAGTATGATAATAGTATTACTTTGCATTCTGTAATAAACCATGTTCCTTTCCAGTTGGACTCCCTGAGTAATTCCAAGTAATTTGTTGTGAGGACAGGAAAGTAGCAAAAATCAGAAATACATTTTGTAAAAGGTTGTATCTTTCTATGCTTAATACACAGAGAAACGGTTGTTTAAAATGTTAGTAAAATCTTTACCTGCTCACTTAATATTTAATCTTCCACTAGATGGCAGTAAAATATTATTTCACTCATTGCTCCATAAAAATACCCAGAAATTGCAACACAGAAACAGGCCATCTGGGCCAACCAGTTTGTGTTGCTATTTGACCTGAATTTGAGTAGAAGCCCAAATCCCAGGTATCTACCATGTTTCCATACGCCTTTATTCAATTTCCTTGAATCATCTATCTAACCCTCATGATTGCTGACATGAGACTGAAATTCCAGAATTGTTCTTGCTTCACTGCCAGAACTTAGTTGGAAGTGAAGTGGCAACCCTGTTTACACACATAAACTGGATTTCAGCTGCACTTTCAGTCAAGTTATAATGGCAGAGCAACGAAGAAAATTGGTGGATAAAGGTTTTGTTTCAACTGCTAACCTGATTAGTGCATTTTGCAGCCTTAAGGTTTTCTTTGGTAAAAGTATTTCTCTTGTTTTCTGTCCCAAATCATCAGAAAGCTGGTGAGTAATGTAAAGATGGAGTGTAAGAGTTTCTATAGATATTTAAATAAGAAAAGATGTTAACAAAGTAAGCAGTAGTCCTGTAGAAAGTGCATCTGTGGTATTGATAATGGAAAACTGGTCTATGCTAGCTGAATTAAACAGGTATTTTACAATGGTTTCGCTATGGAGGACACAAGTAACATCCCAGAAATAGCTGTAAACCAGGAAATGGAAGTGAGGGAGGAACTCAGGAAAATTATTAGGTAAGTGGTATTAAGCTAATTGTTGAGTCTGTAGGCTAACAAATTCCTTGGCTCAGATGGACTTCATCCTAAGGTCTTGAAAGAAGTGATTAATGATGTAGTTGATGCATTTAGGGGCTGCACAGTGGCACAATGGTTAGCATGGCTGCCTCACAGCACCAGGGATCTGGGTTTGATTCCAACCTTGGGTGACTGTCTGCATGGAGTTTGCACATTCTCCCCAAGTCTGTGTGGCTTTCCTCTGGGAGCTCCAGTTTCCCCCCAGTCCAAAGATGTGCAAGTTAGGTGGATTAAACATGCTAAATTGGCCGTTCGTGTCCCAAGATATGTAAGTTAGGGGATTAGTAGAATAAATATGCAGGGTTACAAGGATAGGGTGGGGGCCTGGGTAATATGTGAGAGAGCTGGGACTGAATGGCTTCCATCTGCACTATAGAGATTCTATGATTCTGGGATTGGTTTTAATTTTTCAAAATTCCCTAGATTCTGTGAAGGCTCCATTAGATTGGAAAATAGCAAATGTAACTTCTTTATTCAAAAAGGCAGATGGAGAGAAAGCTGGAGACGGCAGGCCAGTTAGGCCAATATCTGTCATCGGGAAAATGTTAGAAACTATTATTAAAGATGTTGTAGCAAAGAACTTAGAAAATCTCAAGGCCATTGGGTAAGTCAACATGGTTTTGTGAAAGGGAAATCATGTTTAACCAATTTACTGGAGTTCTTTGAAGGAGTAATGTGCTGTGGTTAAAAGGGAACTGGTAAATATACTAAGAGTTCCAAAAGGCATCTATTAGGTGCCACGCAATAGTTATTGTGCAAAATAACAACTCGTGGTATTGGGGGTAACATATTGGCATGGTTTGATGATTAGCTAGTGAACAGAAAACTGAGTTGGCATAAATAGATCTTTTTCTAGTCAACAGGATGTGATGAGTAATGTGCCACAGGGGTCAATGCTGGAGCCTCAATTTTTTACAGTTTATTAAAAATGACTAGGATAAAGGGACAGAAAATATAGTTGCAAAATTTGACAACTCAAAGATAGGTAAAAAAGTAAATTTTGCAGAGGATGTAAGGAAGCTACAAAAGGGCACAGATGGCATAAGCAAATGGACAAAATCTGTCAAATAGAATATAATGTGGAAAAATGTGACATAGTCCATTTTAGAAGGAAAAATAAAAGAGAAGCTTATTATCTAAATGGTTGAAAAATTGCAGAGCTGTGAGATTCAGAAGGACCTAAGTGTCCTGGTGCATGAATCAATAAAATGCTATCATTTATTGTGAGGGGAATTGATTACAAAAGTAGGAAAGTTATACTTCATTTTTACAGGGCACTGGTGAGACCACACCTGAAACATTGTGTACAATTCTGATCTTCTTATCTGTAGAAAGATGTAAATGCATTGGAAGCAGTTCAGAAAAGATTTACTAGGTTAATACCAGGAATGGATGGACTGACTTGTGAGGAAAGGTCAGAGAGGTAAGATTTATATTCATCCCAATTTATTGGAGTTAGAGGCCACTTGATCACAATCTTTAAGATCCTGAGAGATATTGGCAGGGTGGATGCGGAGCGGAAATTTTCTGTTCAGTGAATCTAGAATTGGGGGGTTGGGAAATAAGGAGTCATTCATTTGAGACAGAGATAATAAGAATCTTTTTCTCTCAGAGGATCATGAGATCTGGAATTCTCTTCCTCCAAAGACAGTGAAAGCGGAGACTTTGAATTTTTTAAAGGCAGAGCTAGGTAGATTCTAGATTAACAGGGAGGTGAAAGGTTATAGGAGTAGATTGTAATGTCAACCTGACATTCCTATCAGATCAACCATGCTTTTATTGAATGGCAGAGCAGGCTTGAGGGCCGAGTGGCATCCCCCTCCTATGTTAGTATGTGTTTGTATGTTTAATTTCTATCTATGCTATATAACCTTGTGGTTATATTAATGGATGAATATTTTGTGTTTTAATTACAATTTGATTGTCTGTTTTGCTTATAGTTTGTTTTAGGTGGTGGAGTGGAAGACTTGGTGCGGCCACTACTTTCTATATTAGATAAACCAGAGAAACTACTAATATTGAGAGAGATCAGGTAAGAAAAATACTGCCATGTACGATTGTGCCCCATTAATTCTGCAACATTGTAATGCCACTATTATAGTTAATAGACGACAATATTAAATAATTATTTGCTTGCAAAAAGGTGAACCATTATAAACTGAACACATAAAATGTCTCTATGTTAAATTGTTGAAACGTTTGTAAATTAGTGATAATAACTGATTATATAGAATATAACAGTGTGCTGATGCAGCAATGTGTCATCATTGCAGGTAGTGATTGGATAAGATTTACACTCACAATTTCACATATGATTATGGGTGATTACAGTCATTATAACTGAGGGATGTAATTTTGCTAAAGTAAAATTGGAATGCTGTAATGTTACAGTTGACTTTAATCTCCATTGTTATAGGATAGGCAATAGATTTTTTTCTTTCCCTTTATTTGCCCACATGGTAACAGTTGCTGCACTTTATAGTAGTAGTATGTGAAGCAATTTGCACTGTTTCTGACCAAGATATTTCATAAATGCAAGCCTTCCTTTATCCCTCCTTCTATCTCCCCACACTATACATCATGCAATGCTTAAAAAAATTCTATTGCTGTTCCCTAGGAGTGTTAATCATTGTATTTGTCCCTCTTGCAATGTGAAACTGCCTGGTATCTGACCATCTTCTCTCACTATAACTGAGGTTGTGAACTCCCAGTAGTTGAAAACACAGCAGGTTTCCAGCAGAAAATTACAAGTTGTGGCTAAATTCCTGCCCATGCACCTGTGGCAAAATCTAACCATTAGGCCTCAATGCATGCTGCTTGCCAGCTTCCTGCTGGGAACAGATGAGAGATGGCCTATGGAAATATGTCTGCCCATTGGTACTTGGGTAAGTGTGCACGCCTTCAGAATGTGATCTCATAGTGCAGAATGGTGAAATGTAAGGCAAGGTGAAGATCAGGAAATACTCAAACATGTCTCGTAAGTTCTAAAGGAGGACTAATATATTCATTTGTATGAGTGAAACACACAAACATAACAGCTATTCATAGATTGGTAGAAAGAAACTTCCACAATATTTATGATGATTTTCTAGAAAAGTTTGATGTTGCACAGCATATCAGTTTCAGTTATGTTCTTACATTTGAATTGTGTGAATAGCTTTTCTTGTGTCTGAGAAGAAATTACACTTTGTAAATGTCAAAAGATTTAATTTTACAAATGCAGTAATTACCATTTTGTTCTAAGGGAGTTTAAGTTTATTTGTGTATTTACATTGACATCATAAAGAATTAAAATAATGATATCCTTGTGGTCATTTTGACCAAAGAGGAGAATGGCTTTTGCAGGTTAGTGCAAAAGACACCTTAAGGAAGGAACTTGTGTTGACAGAGAATCTTTCAAAACCTTAAGATGTTCCAGAGTTTTTCACAGCAATGAATTATGGTGGTATATTTATTCTAGTAATGCAGGGAGACATGATAATCAATTTGTCTTAGTGGTGATTGAGGGATATATGTTGGTCAGGAGATGGAGTGGGCAGGGGAAACCCCATTGCTCTTCTTCAAATTCTACATGGAACCTTTTACTCAAATCTAAGAAGGAAGGTAAGGCTTTGGTTTATGTTTCATCCAAAAGGTAATGTTTTCAACAGTGCAGCACTCCATTAAGAGTGTCAGCCTAGGCTTGGATTCATCCCCAATGGGTTTGCGACGGTGAAAGCACTCATCATTGGCCGTCAGCATGATCTTCTGCTCCTGCCAAAGTCATAAGAACATAAGAAATAGGAGCAGGAGTAGGTCATCTAGCCCTTTGAACTTGCCTTGCCTTTTAATAAGATCATGACTGATCTGAAGTGGATCAGTTCCACTTTCCCGCTTTCTCCCCATAACCCTTAATTCCCTTGTCTATCAGAAATCTATCTTTCCATGACTTAAATATATTCAGCGAAGTAGCCTTCACCACTTCAATGGGCAGAGAATTCCAGAGATTCACCACCCTTTGAGTGAAGAAGTTCTTCCTTGATTCTTTTCTAAACTGCCCCCTCCCCCTTATTTTGAGGCTGTGCCCTCCAGTTCTGCTATCCTTTCTAAGCAGGAAGAATCTCTCTACTTCTAAGTCAACAGCCATTTGCTTTGCTCACCTGACCTTCTACCAGAAAACCTGTCATTGGATCGTGCTTGGCGTGATCACAAGATCATATTGGCGAGAAGGGCCTAAAATATCACTCCCCCACTGCCACCATCCCTCCCTGAGATTCTGTGCACAAGGCTCTGGAGTGGAGATAGATCCCACAACCTTATGATTCAGGTAAAAGTGCTACTACTCACACAAGGGTTAGCTACATTGATATGAGTAAATTCTTCCACTAATTTGTAGCTGTATCAAATATTTAAACAGTCCCCATGTCAATGTACCCCACCTAATGGCTTATGTTAAATAAGTTGTATTTGCATAAATATAAAAAATATTAGTCTTGAATCTTTCGAAAAAATAATCATCAAGAGTTAATTGGACATATGTCCTTTGTGAAAAACATAAAAACCAATTTATGAAAACACTATGGTAATTACAGTTGTGTATAATTCCCATGAGACCAGCTTTACAAAAAGCTTCATTGTATTAATCTAGTCTTGCATTGAAATTGTCACCTTATTAAAAAAAATGTTTTAACCTTGATACGGCATTTCGGATAACTTTAAATACAGAAACCTCCCTATAGTTTCTTATAAAATATTAAACTGAACAAATGTTTTTTTGAAAAAAAGATAAAATCTAGAGGCTACCATTGCTTAAGCAAACTGCTTTCATTATTTTCTTTAATGTAAAAGAGGCTGTACCCAGTAACCTTGTGTTGTACAATTAAGATACCATTTTATAGAGCCCTGATTTATGCCGTTCATTAGCCACAAAAGATCTCAACAGCTGAAGGCCAGGTACGGATCAGGCAGCTCCCTAACTGCTTCAGAGGTTCAAGTACGGTGGGGTGAATGGATCAATAGCGGGAAGGCCAACAGCTCGGTTTTACATGCCCTTCCCATTTCAAACTGCCAATGAGTGAGGCTAAAATCCAAATCAGAAAAACCTGCAGCCCATGAAACCTGTCTTCTATCATCCTGACACTGAAAGATGCCTCATAAGAACAGGATATTGCACTCGACTCATCAATCAACAGTTCTGACATGCCACAGCCAAAAATTGCACCAACTTCCTCAGAAGACAAACATAGGACACAGTGGACAGAGTACCCATCATTGTCCAGTACTTCCCCGGAGTGGAGAAGCTATGTCATTTTCTCTGGAGTCTTCAACATGTCATTGATGAAGATGAACATCTCGCCAAGGCCATCCCCATACTCCCACTTCTTGCCTTCAAACAACCGCACAACCTCAAACAGACCATTGTTCACAGCAAACCACCCAGCCTTCAGGAAAACAGTGACCATGACACCATACAACCCTATCACAGCAACCTCTGCAAGACATGCCTGATCATCGACACAAATGCCATCATCTCGCATGAGAACACCATCCACCAGGTACACAGTACATACTCTTGTAACTTGGCCAATGTTGTCTATCTGATACACTGCAGGAAAGGATGTCCCAAGGCATGGTACATTGTGGAGACCATACAGATGCTACGACAATGGATGAATGAACACTGCTCGACAATCTGTTCTCTTCCTATTGGCGAACACTTCAGCGGTCACGGGTATTTGGCCTCTGACCTTCAGGCAGCTTTCTCGATACTTGACAGCGCAGAGTCGCTGAGCAGAAACTGATAGCCAAATTCCGTACACATGAGGACGGCCTCAATTGGGATCTTGAGTTCATGTCACACTATTTGTAACCCCCATGACTTGCCTGGGTTTGCAAAATCTCACTACCTTTCCTGTCTGGAGATAATACATATCTCTTTAACTTATGCTTAATGCTATCTTCACTCACATTGTCCGCACCTTTAAGACTCAATTAGCTGTAAAAACTCACATTCTAAGCAGTATTCTGTAAACTGAGTGTATATCTTTACATGACCTTTTGTGATCAGAACTCTCCACTCACCTGACAAAGGGTTAGAAGCCCGAAAGCTAGTGGTGTTTGCCACCAAATCAACCTATCAGACTTTAATCTGGTGTTGTGAGACTTCTTACTGTATTCTTCCCAAACAGGCGTTCTGAACCTGGAATCTCTCAGGAACTCTGGTGTCAAAGAAGGATTTTTTTTAATTAAATGCTTGTCTGTCTTCACATTTCTGTTTGTGTTTGAGTTGAAAATCCATGAGTGAATTGATAAATTAGAGCAATTATAAGTAGCAAAACTTCATCCTAAATTTCAAATGACCTCACAAACACGTTTGAAACTACCATCTAAGCCATGTGGGAAATCTGGTCGAATAATATTCATTCATTATTATTCATAGCTCCTTATACTCTCTGTTTATTAAAATAGCAGCTGCATCTCAATCTGAGCCTGAGGCCGAGATTTCCACTCCCAGGTTCGTTCCACCCCAGTTGGAATTTTCATTCTGGGAATGGGCTAGATTAGAAGTCAGGTCTGTCGTTTGCAAATGAGTGCAAAACTCTGCTGGATATGGAGGTGAGATGGGCAGAAGGCATATTTCTGTACTTTGGCACTTTGTTTAAGTATTTTTAAAAAGATTAAAACAAAAAGCAACCTCACCCCACCAAACACGCTACCCATGCCAACCTATATCAGCTCATGTCTGCCAGTTACCCCCATGGCCCTTTATCCCCTGTGTCAACTCGTGCCCCTCTGGCCACCCTTATGGTCACTCATAACTCTTATACCAGCCACTGCCATTTATAATCCCTCAGCCAACTTAGTACATCTCATGCCAACCCATGCTCTCCACCTACTACCCCTTTGCTTTCAATGCCAACTTACCTAATATCCTTTTGACAGCTTTAACAGTTCATTGACAGCATGATAGTTCCTTAACATTTCCAAAGATTTATGCGCTATCATGTTTACTTTTAACAATCTCAAAATACACCTTACCTCACCTAAAGACTGCTTGATCTCTTCCAAAGGATGCCTTACTTCTCCCAAAGATATCCTGGGATCATATTCAAATGGATACCTTACCTCTCCAATGAGGTACCCTGTTTATCCAAATGAATCCAGCAAGTTTAGACCTCTTCTCACCTGGCCTAATCTGCACAAATGAAGTTTCACACTTTTGGCCTATCAAAAATCCACTGCAGTGGATACAACTGGCGGCTTAAAAGACTAACTCCCTCCATAGACTGTGAATGCCCAAATGCTAACTGAATCTTATCCTACCCCTGCAAAATTAGCAAATGCTTTGTTCAGGGGTGGGTTTCAGAATTTCCAGCCATTTACAGGATTTTCACCACAATGTAACAAAACTCTAGGCACACTGTCACAGTAGCTAGCAGTCCTGCCTCATAGCAAATACTGTTTCAGAGCGTCACTGCAGATTTGATAGGCCGAATGGCCTCCTTCTATACTGTAAGGATTCTGTGGTTCTGTTGGAGCGTTTATTTATAATTTGTTTTGGTAAAGCATCATTTCATTCCATCTGTCTTGTTCTTAAAGGGCCATCGTTGGACCAACCGATCTGGGCAGGTTTGACAGCATGGTGATGCCTTATGAACTGGAAGCATATGATATTCTGAAAAACAGAGCAGGTGGGAGAGTTGTACAAGAGTGATGAAAAATGTTGTGAAAAATGAGTAATTAGAGTAAGCAAATTGGCTGAAATATTTTGAATGGTGATGTATTATTAGGTGACAAGAGCTTTGCTTTGAATAAAATTAACACAGGAAAAATGTAAATTATCGCTATCTTCCATACTTTGTAGTTAGGGATGATGAACTAAAGCAGTCAATTAATTCAAAGGGCTAATTTTAGATATGGGGCAGTCATCAGGAGGGTCCAAAGTAACTGTAGTCTCCAGTCTTCAGGACCACAAGGCCAAGAGATTTTAATGTGTGGGCCTAATCTACAAGCTCTGACTCTGACACCCACCTGAAGCCAACATGAATTATTTTACCTTCGGAGGGCAAAAATCAAAAATGATAGAGTTGAAGAGCAGGTGGTGACTGTGCATATGGAAACATTCCCAGCTAGCAAGTGCAAATTCTGGTGGTTGGCAGTAGGAGAGTGGGGAAAACCATAAATCAGATAATGCTTAAGCTGTCCTTGTAGAACGAGGAAAAGTACTTATCTGGGCCCAGAGTTTTAAATTGTTGCTGGTGAACCAGATACAGTAGGACCTGCAGTTAAAATGTTAAATAATGTAACTGGGATGCAACATTTGTTTAAATTACATACCCTCCTCCTGTGCCTAAAGTTAGAGGCATTCAAAATCTGGAAAGCACAACTCATGCTGGCAAGCTTCCGAGTTCCGATCTTCCAGCCCCCTCACCAGTGGAATAGTGTGAAACATGCTGCGGGACCCAGGAGGCTCATTTTAATACATTAGCAAGTTGTTAGTGAGCGCTCCCTCTGAGACTCACTCCCTCACTGAATGTTCAATAGTTTTCTACCCTATATGTAAATTTGTCATGGGTGATCTCCCTGGGGGAAAAGGACATGGCTAGTCAATAGCCTGGCACTGTCCCCTGTGGCACGCACAGGCACCACTGCCAATTTGGCATCCTGTCCATGCCAACCTGGTAGTGCCAACCTAGCAGTGCCAATCTCCGTCAAGGAGCAGGCTCCCGTGGGAGTCTTATGGTGCAGAGTCGAAGGTTTGGTTAAGATTTACTTCTGAGTTGGGAGCAGATGAAGGAGAAGGGAATGCTGATGATGGCTGATGGGGATGATAGGTGCAATGGGTGGGTGTTGGTTCTGATTGTAAAGGTTTGTGTGCAGAAGGGGCTAATCATCAGAAGAAGGGTGGAAGAGGTTGATGATCGTGAATGGCGAGGGGAGGGTGGCAGTGAAGTACCCGATTCTGATCTTGGGTGGAACGGAGAGCATCTGAGACCTCAGTGGTGGGTTGTGGGGGAGGTTTATTCCTGGTTTTCAGGGCATCGTTTAAACATGGTATCCCAATCTCAGTGCAGCCGGGTTTTGACAGCATGGAGTCATAGGATCATAGAGATTTACAGCATGGAAACAGGCCCTTCAGCCCAACTTGTCCATGCCTCTCTTTTTTTAACCCCTAAGCTAGCCCCAATTGCCCGCATTGGCCAATATCCCTCTATATGCATCTTACCCATGTAACTATATAAATGCTTTTTAAAAGACAAAATTGTACCTGCCTCTACTACTAACTCTGGCAGCTTGTTCCAGATACTCACCACTCTCTGTGTGAAAAAATTGACCCTCTGGACACTTTTGTATCTCTCCCCTCTCATCTTAAACCTCTAATTTTAGACTTCCCTATGTTTGGGTAAAGATATTGACTATCTAGCTCATCTGTGCCCCTCATTATTTTATAGACCTCTATGAGATCATCTCTCAGCTTCCTATGCTCCAGAGGAAAAAGTCCTAGTCTATCCAGCCTCTCCTTATAACTCAATCCATCAAGTCCTTGTAGCATCCTATTAAATCTTTTCTGCACTCTTTCTAGTTTATCCTTTCCATAATAGGGTGACCAGAATTGCACACAGGTATCCTGTGTGAAGGGGAGAATCCTATTCACAGGATGTGAATAGGGAGGTCACGGATAAGGTTTCTAGGTCACAGCAGTATAGTGGCAAACGGGAGGGTGGTTTGAAGTGTGTATACTTTAATGCGAGGAGCATACGCAACAAGGTGGATGAACCTGCAGTCTGGATTGGTGCTTGGGTCTTCGATGTTGTGGCCATTTCAGAGACGTGGATAGAGCAGGGGCAGGAATGGTTGTTGCAGGTTCCGGGGTTCAGATGTTTCAGTCAGAGCAGAGGTGGTGGTAGAAGAGGGGGAGGAGTGGCATTGTTAGTTAAGGACAGTATTACGGTGGCAGAAAAGACATTTGATGTGGACTTGTCTGCTGAGGTAGTGTGGGCTGAGATTAGAAACAAGAAAGGAGAGGTCACACTGTTGGGAGTTTTTTATAGGCCTCCAAAAAGTTCCAGAGAAGTAGAGGAAGGGATTGCAAAGTTGATCCTGGATAGGTGTGAAAGTAACAGGGTAGTTGTAATGGGGGACTTTAACTTTTCTAATATCGATTGGAAAAGCTATAGTTCAAGTACTATGTCCTTGAACTATAGGGGGTCAGTTTTTGTTCAATGTGTGCAGGAGGGTTTCATGACTCAATATGTAGATAGACCAACAAGAGGTGAGGCTGTATTGGATTTGGTACTGGGTAATGAACCAGACCAGGTGTTAGACTTGGAGGTAGGTGAGCACTTTGGTGATAGTAACCACAATTCGGTTACGTTTACCTTAGTGATGGAAAGGGATGGGCACGTACCGAATAACAGTAGTTATAGCTGGGGGAAAGGTAATTATGAGGCTATTAGGAGAGATTTAGGATGCATAGGGTGGAGCAGGAAATTGCAGGGGCTGGGGACATCTGAAATGTGGAGCATATTTAAGGAACAGCTTCTGCATGTCCTTAATGAATATGTACCTGCCAGGCAGGGAGGAAGTGGTCGAGTGAGGGAACCATGGTGTACTAGGGAAGTTGAATCTCTGGTGAAGAGGAAGAAGGAGGCTTATATAATGATGAGACGTGAAGGCTCAGTTAGGGCACTGGAGAGCTATAAATTAGCTAGGAAGGAGCTAAAGAGGGAGTTGAGAAGAGCTAGAAGGGGACACGAGAAGACTTTGGCGGATAGGATTAAGGAGAATCCTAAAGCTTTTTACAGGTATATAAATAATAAAAGATTGGTTAGGGCAAGATTAGGGCCAGTCAGAGATAGCAGTGAGAAGTTGTGCGTGGAGCCTGAGGAGATAGGAGAGACACTGAGTATTTTTCGTCAGTATTCACGCAGGAGAAAGACAATGTTGTCGGGGAGAATACTGCGATACCAGGTTGTAGACTGGGCAGGATTGAGGTTCATAAGGAGGAGGTGTTAGCGAATCTTGAGGGTATGAAAATTGATAAGTCCCCTGGGCCAGATGGGATTTACCCTAGGATTCTCTGGGAGGCTAGAGAGGAGATTGCAGAGCCTTTGGCTTTGATCTTCATGTCGTCGTTGGCTACAGGTATAGTGCCGGAAGACTGGAGGATGGCAAATGTTGTCCCTTTGTTCAAAAAGAGGAGTAGGGACCATCCTGGAAATTATAGACCGGTGAGCCTGACTTCTGTTGTGGGCAAAGTCTTGGAAAGAATTATAAGGGATAGGATTTATAAGCATCTAGAGAGAAATAAATTGATTAGGGATAGTCAGCACGGTTTTGTGAAGGGTAGGTCGTGCCTCACAAACCTTATTGAGTTTTTTGAGGAGGTGACCAAAGAGGTAGATAAGGGTAAGGCAGTTGATGTAGTGTATATGGATTTTAGCAAAGCGTTTGATAAGGTTCCCCATGGTAGGCTACTGCAGAAAGTGCAGATGCATGGGATTGAAGGTGATTTAGCAGTTTGGATTAGGAATTGGCTAGCTGATAGAAGACAGAGGGTGGTGGTTGATGGGAAATATTCAACCTAGAGTGCAGTTACAAGTGGTGTACCTCAAGGATCTGTTTTGGGGCCACTGCTGTTTGTCATTTTTATAAATGACCTAGATGAGGGTGTAGAGGGTTGGATTAGTAAATTTGCTGACGATACCAAAGTGGGGGGAGTTGTAGATAGTGAGGATGGATGTTACAGTTTGCAGAGGGACATAGATAGGTTGCAGAGCTGGGCCGTGAGGTGGCAAATGGAATTCAATACGGATAAGTGTGAGGTGATTCACTTTGATAGGAATAACAGGCATATGAAATATAGGGCTAATGGAAGGACCCTTAATAGTGTTGTCGAGCAGAGGGATCTTGGGGTACAAGTACATAGCTCTTTGAAAGTTGGCACCCAGGTTGATAAAGTTGTTAAGAAGGCGTACGGTGTGTTAGCTTTTATTGGTAGAGGGATTGAATTTAGGAGCCGTGAGGTTATGTTACAACTGTACAAAACTCTGGTGCGGCCGCACTTGGAGTATTGCGTACAGTTCTGGTCGCCGCATTATAAGAAAGATGTGGAAGCATTGGAAAGGGTGCAGAGGAGGTTTACCAGGATGTTGCCTGGTATGGTGGGAAGGCCTTATGAGGAAAGGCTGAGGGACCTGAGGTTATTTTCATTAGAGAGAAGAAGGTTACGTGGTGACCTAATTGAGGCGTATAAGATGATCAAGGGATTGGATAGGGTGGATAGTGAGAGCCTTTTTCCTCAGATAGTGATGACCAACACGAGGGGACATAACTTTAAATTAAGAGGTGGTAGTTATAGGACGGATGTCAGAGGCAGGTTCTTTACACAGAGGGTGGTGAGGGCGTGGAATGCCCTGCCTGCAGCAGTTGTGGACTCGCCTACTTTGGGGGCATTCAAATGGTCGGTGGATAGGCATATGGATGATGTTGGTATAGTTTAGGTTAGAGGGTCCACTGGCCGGCGCAACATTGAGGGCCGAAGGGCCTGTACTGCACTGTAATGTTCTATGTTCTATGTTCTATTCCAAATGTGGCCTTACCAATGTCTTGTACAACTTCAACAAGACATTCCAATTCCTCAATATTAAATATTCTGATCGATGAAACTTGTGATTCCACTTTCAAGGAGCTATGAACATGTACCCCTTGATCTCTTTGTTCTATAACTCTCCCCAACACTCTACCAGGCCCTCCCCCTACATGATTGGGCGAAACATGCCCCTTGATTTTCTAGACTGAGGACCTTACTTTACCATTTTGATTCTTAGTGCTGGGTGGACTTGAAACTGGGAATGTTTCAGACCAGACTTTTAGATCTGTTCTGAGGTGCCCCCATAAGCTCTCTACTGGAAAAAAATATCAGCAATTTCACACTGAATAAGCCTTTGTGTGGGGTTTAAAGCACCCAAAACACTGCAGCTCCATCAGTGCCTTCAACTGCGCATGAGCAGACAAAAAAAGATGATAGAATGCAGCTTCCCGCCACATTGCTCCCGGGCCAGATAATGCCTTCCCCTGGCCCTCACAGACATTGCTTCTACTTCACAACATTACTGACTCCCTTATTCCCCCCATCCACCTACCACTCAGACCGATTGCTGCTCCTTTCCCCCCATCGATGTCAGGCAAAATGGCAGTGGACCACACCACAACTGATCTGAGGTAGAGTAGCAGTGGTCCCCCCCTCCCCCTTACTGATCTCAGGCAGAGTGGCAACGGACCCCTCCTTTCCCCTTACAGATCTCAGACAGAGTGGCATCAGACCCCCTCCCATGCCCTGCCGATCTCAAGCAGAGTCATTGGATGCTCAGCATTTACTCCGTCACTACTAGAGCACCCAAATCGGACTTTTGTATAGCATGTCTGTTTTGCGCCAAACCTGAATGACCAAACACATGTAATGGGAGAACTGCTGGTAAGTTGGACATGTAGCCCATTAAGTCAATTTAAATGTGTGCTATCGCGTCCATTTTCAGGCTTTGGTAAAGGGATAACCAGTGCAGAGGCGGGCGTGGATTGTGCTACTCACCTCACACCCGACTTTACCAAGTTTTCATTCCCTAAAACAGGCGTAATACAATGGTAAAATTGGGTCAGAATGTTGTTAAATCTGGAGAGGAAACTGGTATGTTTCTCACCAGAAACAATACTGCCTTTTTTTGATAAGACTCCCCCTGCCCCATTCATGTTTTTGCTTCTTGTGGATGGAATGTTTGAGGTAAAATCTCCGACATCACACATTACAGTTGAGAAATTATACCAATGTTTTTCCACCCACGGAATACTTGAAGTCATAGGACATGATCTTATCAATCATTCACATCACTCTCCTGCTGCAGCAAGGCTGGAACATTTGGCACCCACCCAAATCTCCGTTAACTACAGTGAGATGGGAAAATCTTGCTGGCATGAATGGTGGTAACAATCCAGCCATGATAATAGACCAGTAAACTTCAGAAACTCACTGCTCTTAATAGTATCAGGCACATTAGGACTGCAGCTTACCACCAAGTATCCAACGAACTAGCTGAGTGAGCCATCCAAACCTTTAGCCTGGCCTAAAGAGGCAATTTCTTCTGGGCTACAGGAGCACCTCCACATGCAACAACAGGAATCTTATCAGCAGTTACTGAACCGTCATCTCACGATGAGACTGAGCCTCATGTTTCTAAATTTTCCAGGAAGGATAGAAGCCAGCCAAAGCAGTCAGAAGACAAACCTTGATTCATGTAAGTCAATACGATCATTTTCAATGAGTCAAGCCAATCTTGCGAAGAATTTTGGAAGTAAATCCCTGGAATCGTTGCATCCAAAAGATGTACAAAATTATGAGAGGCATAAGCAGACTGGGTAGTCAGAAGCTTTTTCCCAAAAATGGAAATGTTAATTATAAGGGAGGCACAGGTTTAAGATGAGAGGGGGAAAGTTTAAGGCTGAAAGTGCAGAGAAAGTTTTCTGTGCAGATAGATGACTGGAACGCGCTGCCAAAGGAGGTGGTGGAAGCAGGCACATTAGCAACATTTAAGAGGAAGTGGATGGTACATGAATAGGGAGGGAATAGAAGGATACAGACCGAATAAGGAGAGAAGGTTTTATTTTTAGTTCAGTTACGGTATCATGATCACCACAGGCATGGAGAGCCGAAGGACCTGTTCCTGTGCTATACTTTTCTTTGTTCTTTGTTCCAAAATTGGACCCATGTCTTATCAAGTGGGCGTAGAAAGAAGGATCATCTGGACACATGTAGATCATCTAGGTGGCTCCGATGGCCCCCTTCAATTCAGCGGGGTCTTGCCTCTAAGCTCCCTGCATGTGGGGAGCTATATTAAACCTTGTTGGAGTGAACTACTCCTGCTGGGGGAGGGGAGACACTAGTGGGCCCAGAGGCTTCAGTTCTGGGCCCGCTAATTGCAATTAAATTGTATTAAAATGAAAATTTAAATAAATTATGCAGCTCTGTGCTCATTTCTAGTGCAAGTCTCCCAGCCTGCTGTGCTACAAAAGCAGTTTAATACAATTTAAATCCAATTACTGGGCCCGGGATTGAAGTCTGTAGGCCCACCACTGTCACCTCCTTCCCCTCAAGTAGGAGTGGTTCACTCCAGCGAGGTATAGTATAGCTCCCCACATGCAGGGAGCTAGAGGCCTGACTCAAATGGATTGAAGGGGGCCATCAAGGCCACCTAGATCGTCTACATGTTTCCAGATGATCCTTCCTTCTACACCCATTTGATAAGACATAGGTCCAGTTTTAGAACAAAGAACAAAGAAAACTATAGCACGGAAACAGGCCCTTCAGCTCTCCATGTCTGTGCATATCATAATGCCCTAACTGAACTAAAAATAAAACCTTCTCTCCTTATTCAGCCCATATCCCTCTGGTCCCTCCCTATTCATGTATTTAATGTTTAATTATCTTCGACTGTGTAAATTGAATATTGACGTTTGTATAAGAGGATATGGAGTCAGACAAAAGTGGTGATTGTCCCTTTAAGGATCCGTTTACAGAATAAGGATCACATGTCCCAAGGAACCAATTGGGGAACTATATGGGGAGATCATCCTGATGACCTTGGGTTTCTGTTCCAGAACTTTCTTGGAAGTTGACTGACAGCCATGAGGCTGCAAGCTCTATGTGATGGTTATATGTAAATAAATGTTACAGTTCTAACTAACTGGCATACTGGAAATATTACAAATGAGTTGAGGTTTACATACGTAGTTCTACTGCATTCTTTAAAATTGAATTTTATTGAAACTTATTTTTTAAGATAATAGTCTTCATATTTACTATCTGAAATTCTTTATAACCCTGGAACAAGTTCTGTTGAGAACTACAAGAATTTTCCTTAATCCTTTAAAAATATTTACAGATATCTTTTATTGTTATTTCCATGGTCTAAAAAAAATGAAAGTGCTGGTGAATATAGGGGTTGTTAAAATGGAGGCAAAGCTCACCAATTTTAGGTTTTAGGACAATCTGCGCACAATTCTGCTTCAGCATTAGTCCCCCTCCCAAGTCCATAGCTCCTTTTTATAGACTGAAAACAGGCACTTGTAACAATCAATTAGAGGTTTGACATATGAAAAGGATCCTTTTGTCAAAATGTGTTGGTATTGAGTCAATTTTGAGGCCTGCAGTAATAGTAATACTACCCCAGCAACAGCATAACCTCCTTCGAAATGTAACCAAGGGCCATTACTGGTGCTGATGTCTGTGCTTCCCCTGGGAGCATAACCAGTGCTGGTAACCCAACCAATAGATATGTTGTTAAAACCTGATGACTGATTTTCATCAGTCCTTTTTGCCTCTTGCACAAAGTGGGTTTGAACTCATTTCTAGGCATTTAGCTTCTATTAACATGAATACAAAATAGTATTAAATAGTTACTACTGAACCCAGATCAATATTTCAACAGAAAAGTTTCATTTTTATCTTTATAGATGTGACTTGCTATAATGCTGCATTCATTTTGAAAATTATCTCAGCTGCCGAAACAGCATGAGATTTTATATTTATTTCAGAGATAAAACTTTAAATATATATGTAGATTAAATGGGCAAAAATAAATGGATATGTCACTAGGATCACATTTTTCCATATATTGCAATCCAGTGTGATTGAAACATTAATAAAATAGTCAATGACAAGCCATGTATAATTTATTGCCAATTGGATTGGATCATATAATAAAAAAATTGATTAAAAGTAATTGAAATAAAAACAATCAAATCAAATTTTCCCTTTTAGATTGCATTTTTTTAGTATATTTCTCACTGGTATTCAATGTAGGTCAGACAAAAATCCAATATAACAATTAGAGAATTTTGTTGAGTTAAAGAGCAACACAGGACTTGAAGGACCTAGACTGAGGAGATACAGGGCTGGAATTTCACCATCAAGATGGAAAGCTGGAGTTGGAAAATTTCCCAACTTGGCGGACCCAGGGGAAAATAAATTGCAAGGGGAGATATTTGGGGGGAGGATTTATGGGCAATAAAACAAATTTGTTCTGGGGTGAGGTGGTGCATTGGGAAGAAAGGCCCCTGCCCAGCATATTTTCATTCTAGGGAGGCACGGGGTGGGGAGGTGACCGCATCAATCATTGAGGCAGATTGGAGGTGTTCACAGAAACAGGCAAATGCTAAGATGGCCTGATTAGAAACCTTGCCTTTATTCTCTGGGACTTCAACCCAGTTGTACTAAAGGTTGCTAAGCCTTCACTTCTCACATTCAAATCTCTATGTCCCTTGCATGCACCTCTGCCCCCATCCCGTATCTGCCATGCCCACTCACACAGTATGCACCAGTGAGCCATATAATAACAACGACAAGTCTTGAAATACATCCCAAAATACCCATTTCAAAATCTGTTTTGCAAAAACTTGCTGCTTTACAACCCTATAAAAATGTCAATCATGCAGAGTTATTATTAGTATCAACAATAAAAACTTTACCTCATTCTGTGTTGGAGCTCAAACCAAGAATTTATAATGAGGCCATCTGTGAACTGGATTAACAGAAACAAATGACCAGCCAGCTATTTCTGTAAAGGTCTAATTGCGAACCCTAGGCTTAGCTCCAAAACCCACTAATGAATTAGCTCTGTGGGGGTCTGTTTGCAAAGGTAGAAATGAGGTGTTTGCTTTGATTGACATTAGGATTAATACTTGTGTGGAAAAGCCACCTTGGACTGTACAACCCAACTTCAAAGAGAGCTTTACAAAGGCCATCTGCATTTCCTAACGCAGGCTGGCCAGAAGGAGATGGATCATCTGCTAAGACAAAGATTCCACAACCTTCTTTTTATTTCCTAATGGCTGAGACATTTAAATTGTTGGAATCCATACAATGGATATACTTCATTTTTCAAAGTTGGTGGAGAGGTGGGAGTTGTGACATGAGCTCCTGCCTTGTGGAATAAGTAATATTGTCTTGCTGAACAGCATAGCTCAGCCTGCTGTTTAATATCTGGCTGGTGAGCCACACCAATGGAACTCTTGCTCACATTGGACACCTGGTTCCCATCTACCATGATTCTGCTGAAAGTTCTGTACCATCATTTACAAGAATGATTAAATCTGTGTGCCTACCTTGTGAAGGCCACACCATCAACAAAGTGAACTCCACAACATCAGTTTCCAACCTGCAGACCTCTGCAAAGAACTGTCTCATTGGACTTTAATTCTGGATTCTGAATTAACCCCCCTTACCTGTCTGTAACATTATCTTGCATGTAATTCTTCTTAAAGTTGAGCAAAAGTCTGAATAAACACTAAATTAACTTTTGCACGAAATGAGAATGCAACTATCTTATTGAAACTGCATATTTTATACTGTTGATTAATTCATTGTCAATAAAAATCTTTCACTAGGGAGATCTCCAGTACTTAGACCAGCTGATAATGAACTAACCCCAAAGAGACACCTGATCACCCCAATTCCAGGTTAGTTCTCTTGAGATATGACAGCTGGAGTTTCTTCTTGTATGAACAAAGCATTGGCTTTAGAAGTACCTGCCCCAATAAGGCAACCCAATTTCTCAGATTGGAACATGCTTTAGAACCCTCAGTAGCATAAGCAAAGAGACATATGTGTGCTTTAGGCAGCTGCCCTAAACGCCTGAAAATACTTCAAGACCAGTTTGGGGCTTAACTTTTAGCTCCAGTCATGACTGGGATTGGAGCCGTACTGGTTCCCCAACTCCATCTCAACCTAAGGCTATTTTTGCGGAAGTGGAATTGTGGCGGGGACTTGCTGGGTTACTTTCCTTTGCATGATGGGTAGCCTATCTATGCAGAGGCTAGTTCAACTGCCTCTCAGTGGCAGACTGCAGGGAGGAGAGAGGGATCAGTGATCCAGAGAGAATCATAGAAACATAGAAACCCTACAGTGCGGAAAGAAGCCGTCTGACTCATCGACTCTACATTGACCACAATCCCATCCGGGCCCTATCCCTATATCACTACATATTTCCCCACTAATGCCTCTAACCTACGCATCTCAGGACACCTAAGGGGCAATTTTAGCACAGCCAATCAACCAGGCTTTGAGGCCTGCAGACAGCAACAGCAGACAAACCCTGTAAAGGGGCTCTTCTTTCTCAACCTTTTCCTCGCCTTCTTAAAACCCTCTCGTCACCACTACCAACCACCCCCTCCACCGTCCCCCACTGCCCTTCCCACTCGCTCCTGACTGCAAAATCCATCTTTTAATTAACATTTTAAAAACTTGGCAAAAAGGTGCCTCTCTTTTGAAGTGCCCTTTCTCAAAGAATGGATATGTCTAAAATTTTGACTGTTTTTCCTCTTTATAGATTACAGAGGTGGCTTTCAACTGAAACTATCTGAGGATTATGAAAAGGAAAGAATGATGATGGAAGAAATTGAAAGGCTGAGGATATCAGGCTCCCCACAGAAAGAAAGTAAAACTAAATCATTCACAGCTTTAGAAGATGTGCCAGTGGATTCATACAACACAGACAGTACTTCATTTAAATCTGCCCCAGGCAGTGCAGTGAGGTCAAACTGGTTGTTGACAGAGTCCTTTAGAACTCCAGAACTGCCATCTGCTGCAAAGCAAGATGTCAATACAATCCAATCTGAGAAGTCTGGCAATAGCAAAACTGGAATAACAAAATTGAGCCATCAGAAAACTAAAAAAGAGAAATTGGAGAAAGTTAAAGATTTGCCATTATATTCAATGGTGAACAAATCTAGAAAAACAAGACCCTTACTAGACCAGATGTTTGAAGAAACTTTGCCTGCATCATCCAAAAGCAGAGATAAAGTAAACACCACTACACAAGGCCAAAATGGTCTTGAGAAGGGACCAATATATGCAGAGATTGATGAATTATTGGAAAATGGGCATACAGAAAGGAAGAGCACAAGTGAAGAAGTAACAACGAGATTAGTGAAAAGCACAGAAAAGAAAATACAAGAATATCAGCTGGTAACAGTTAGAATTTCCAAGATGAAACAATCATTGGGTATGATTTTACCTTATGTTACTTGCAAAGTGATAAAATGATTCTTCCCTGCTGCCATCAGACGTTTTAATGGAACCACTTCGTATTAAGTTGATCTTTCTCTACATGCTGGCTATGACTGTAACACTACATTCTGCACTTTCTCCTTTCCTTCTCTGTGAATGGTATGCTTTGTCTGTACACAACACAAGAAATAATACTTTTCACTGCATACTAATACATATGAAAATAACATGTATTGTATACATATTATTAGTTAAGAAATGGGAACCTGCCAACCAGGGCAGCACGGTAGCACAGTGGTTAGCACTGCTGCTTCACAGCTCCAGGGACCTGGGCTCAAATCCTGGCTCGGATCACTGTCTGTGTGGAGTTTGCACATTCTCCTCGTGTCTGCGTGAGTTTCCTCCGCATACTCCGGTTGCCTCCCACAGTCCAAAGATGTGTGTGTTAGGTTGATTGGCCATGCTAAAAAATTGTCCCTTAGTGTACTAGGATGCTTAGGTTAGAGCGATTAGCAGGTAAAATATGTAGGGATATGAGGATAGGGCCTGGGTGGGATTGTAGTCAGTGCAGACTTGATGGGCCGAAGGGCCTGTTTCTGCACTGTAGGATTTCTATGGTCATGTGATTCTGGTCTGGACATTACGTAGTTGACCTCCGTGCAACTAGTGATATGCGCTGTGATAACCCCAGGACTTGAATGGGGAATTTCTGATTAACTGTGTAAGACTCATTGAATACGAGCTCCCTAGGGGTTGGTAATTAACTCAACAGGTGGAGCTTGTATACCATGCCCTATATAAAGCAGGCCTCTGAATGGGTCCATTATTATATTGTCCCAGTTGGGACCTAATTGTGTTTACCACAGGCTTTTGGTTTTGCTTTACTTTATTTGGTGCAATAAAGCACTGTTTCATTATAGCTGACCCCTGGAGTTATTATGTACACACACTAATTTTTGATTTGATTTATTATTGTTACATATATACAGTGAAAAATATTGTCTTTTGTGTGCTATACAAACAAAGCATACCATTCATAGAGAAGGAAACGAGATAGTGCAGAATATAGTATTATAATCATCATTGTTAGAGAGTTTAAAAGAGTTAGAACTAAATTTTAGAAGTGTAGAACTAGAGTAAAAGATAGGATCAGAAGGTATGCTGGGCACAGTTTGCAAGAAGTTGCCTCGCTCCGGCACTATCTTGGAATCACTGAAAACAAAAAAATTAAAAAGCTAAAATGTTTTATCCTTGAATTTTTCAAAAAGGTGCAATGAAAGGGAATTAATAACTCCCTGAAAAAAGAATATTAATGAATAGAAATTAGACGAAGACCTGCAAGTGCTGAAAGACTGAAACCAGAAAAAAAATTTAAATATGTAGCAAATCAATTGGTTTCTAAAAATTGAATGATATTCATGCAAGATATCTTAACGAAATAGAAAAGGAGGTGGGGAAAACAAACAACATCTTATTCCACTGCCAGAGAGAAAAAACTGGTAAACAAAGAAGGCAAGAGGTTGTTAGTATAAATTATTTCAGTCTGAGAATGAGGTTTTTCCTTGGGTAGGCCTCACGCCACTCTATTGCTGTTTGCATTTTTTTTATTTTTTTAACATCTTTCATTAACTTGCTGATAATTTGGTGCCTAACAATCTATTTATTTCCTTTCAATCTAGAGTGTTCTTTCTATGATTAGATTATTTGCTGTTTTTTCCTGATTCCTCGAAAATTCTTGTTTACTGTTTCAGTTCTCAAAAAAAGTTATACTTGGAATATTGGTGACTAGGTTAAACAAGGTGGCTCGTGTTTAAAAGCAATTTATTGTGCTTTTGCTTCCTATGATTTGTACATATACAACGGTTTTTATATTGGTTTTAATGACTACATTTTTATCAATAGTCGCATCATAAGACTAAAAGTAGTTGTACTCTTTTGAATTTTAATGACAGGAATCAGTATTTCGGGTGGTATTGAATCTAAAGTCCAACCTGTTGTGAAAATAGAGAAGATTTTCCCAGGAGGGGCTGCGTCAGTCAATGAAACTCTTAAGGTAATGCAATCGCTGAACAGTTCTGCTTCCCTGCACACAGATAAACTAAGCCTGTAAGCCTATTGGACTGTTCTTTGAAAGATTGATGATACTTGTCTGCAATTGCAGTGAAGATAGATTACTAAAAGGCTTATAGAATGTATAGTCCCATAGCAGAAAAGCATATTGTATCTGTTCATCCATTCATTGGTGCTTTAAAGGCTGAATAACTCGGTTTCAGATATTAACAGTAATGATACATCCAGTTTGAATTGGTGGAGAAGATGTAAGTCTTCTATTTTAAGTCTGATCCAATTTGGATAGTTGTATATTCTTTTTTATCCAGAAGAATATTGCAAATGTAGAACTTACAATGTGGTGCAAATTGATCTGCTGATTTGCTGTCACCCATTTTACGCTTCACACAAAGGCACAATCTGGTGTGAATAAGCGGAAACAAAACAGGACTTTTTGCTTGAACTTAATTAAGTTTTTGGCCTTGATATGCCTTTCGCAAATGATTGTTGACCAATTTTTGATTGGTAATGATGTGAATGGGGACAACCAAGTAAAGTGACTTCACCACTCTTAACTCTGATGTAAATGAGCTAATACTGAAGGAGCAGAGTACAATAACAAAGGATAGAGCAATGAAATTATTAACCTGTGCCTGAATGTTGCAGCTTTTACATGATAAGAAGGGCTTATAGGCAGATTAATATGATCAAATGTTATCAGGCAACTGGAGTAAGATCTAAGATATTCTCATTTTTCTCAGTAATTTGGTATTTCTTCTGGCTATCTAATTATGCTATTAAAAAAAAGCACCAGAATTAATTGTTTCTAATTGTTGTAGTCTCAGGTTAAAAGATCTTTTCTGATCATGCCAGTTGCTTTGTGTTAAAAGCCTCATCCTTGGCTGTACTTTTGACCTGATTTTGAAAGGTTGTTTTTAGTAGCTAGTACCATTCAGGCAACTAATATATCTAGACTTTAGCATTGTTTTCTTTTGGATTTTAGTTGATGGTAAGTTTTTAAATGGCTGTACTGCTTATTTCAACTCACTTTACATCTACATTGCCGCAAAGAACTGAAAGCCATTGATTCTACCAGACCTTCTAATTTTACACAGGACTTAATTTAGTATTGACATCAATGAAAATATAATCTCAGTTAAAACACTATTAGCCTACCACATATCATTAAAGTCTGAAAATGTAAAACACAGTAACAAGAGAGCACTGAAAGGTAACAGTCATTTTTCAGTTTTTTATTTTAGTTATAATATTCAGGATTGCATTAGAATTTCAGTTATCTATCGTAATGAGAGAAGGCCCACCTTGAACAAAATGGGAATGGGAAGATCAAGAGCCTTAAAAGTATGTTTCTGATTGCTCTGAATTTTGAATGTTCTACCTCTCACCATCAGCCTCCCCTATTCCACTCCATCACTTGCGATGTTCCTGTCATAGAAAATGGCTGGTGTTCCAACACTGGATCCATCAGTTGACTTACTGATTCATGGATCCACCATCCAGCTGTCCACATGACTCTCAACTGCCAGATCGTCTAAGACCTGAGAAAGCTGATCAGAAAGCCTCTTGCTACTACTGGCTCACAGTTACAATGGTGAGTCCCCATGTGATCATGCCACCACCAATTATATTGGCAGCTTTTATCTCCACACATTTGAGAAAAGGAGTATTTACGGAAAACTTCCTCTGCCAAAGCAGTTGACTCATCATCTGTTACAGTGTCAAATGGTTCCACTAGTAGAAAGATTGTTGTGAAGTGTTTAATCTGATTATTTTGAGAAGGGGAATGTTCCTGACAGCATAATTCTGCTACTCAGACTCCTAAATACTCATTGCCAGGCCTATAGATTTTGTGGAGAATTAATTAATTACTACAACGTGTTTGTAACCACAAAAAATTGGTAAAGAAATTTTAGCACAGCACTAAAAACTTCAATTAATAATTATTTCCTATTAACCCTATGAATTCAAAATGGGTGGAAAATTCATTGGAAGTGGTATTATGCAGACTTACCTTGCTTTCCTCAGAGCATGGTATGAAGATGCCGGCGTTGGACTGGGGTAAACACAGTAAGAAGTCTGACAACACCAGGTTTAAGTCCAACTGATTTATTTGATGGTAAACTCACAAGCTTTTGAGGTTTGCCTCTTTGTCAGATGGACGGAGAGTTCTGGCCTCAGACAGAGCATATAACAGCACAGACAGTCTACAGATTACTGATTAGAATGTGAATCTTTACACCTAATCTACTATTCAAGTCTTAAAGTGACCAACAATGTGAATTGAAGGAGCATTGAGCACAGGTTAAAGAGATGTGTATTGTCTCAGATGTATAGTAAGTGAGGTTTTGCAAACCCAGGCAAGTCATGGGGTTGTAGGTAGTGCAACATGAACCCAAGATCCCTGTTGAGACTGTCCTCATGTGTGCAGAACTTGGCTATCAGTCTCTGCTCAATGACTCTGCGCTGTTGTGTGTCGTGAAGGCCGCCTTGGAGAATGCTTACCTGAAGATCAGGGGCCAAATGACTATGACCAGTGAAGTGTTGTATGTTACAAATCTACATTCTCAAAAATCTCCAACAAATTTGTAAAATTTGACTTTCCTTTCATACATCCATGTTGACCCCGTTCAATTTTACAATTCCTTTCTAAATGTTCAGTCATCACATCCTTAGTAGTATATTCTAACATTTTCCCTACTTTTAATATAAAAATAACAAGTCTATAGTACTCCATTCTCCTTCTTCCTCCTCCCTTAAACAGTAGCGTTACATTTGTTGCCTTCTAGTCCACAGATACTTTTCTAGAATCTAAAGAACTTTGAAAGATAACCACCAATGCATCCATTGTCTTGCCACCTCCTTCAACTCTCTAGAATGAAGCTCATTTGGTCAAAGACATTTACAAATCTTCAATCCAGTTACCTTTTCAAGTACTACCTCTTTAGTAAACTAATTTCTTTCTCAGTTTCACAAATTCCTTTATTGTCTCACATTTCCAGGAGATTTTCTGTATTTTCTTCCATGAAAACAGATGCAAGGTAACTGTTTAGTCCCTCCACCATTTCCCTGTTATCTACTACCAATTAATTCTCCTATCCCCAGCAGTAATGGGTCTATATTTATTGGAGCTAAGCTTTTCCTTTTCATGTATCTACCTTTGCTTGTTTGTTTTCATATTCTCTTTTCTCTTTTTTAATCAGTTTCTTGGTCCTCCTTTGCTGTGTTCTAAATTGCTCCCAGTGCTCAAACTTACCACTTTTTCTGGCAACCATAGTAGCCATTTCCTTTAATGTAGTGCAATCTTTAACTTCTTTCATTAACCACAGTTCATTTACCTTTCCATTTGGGCGTTTGAGACTTAGAGAGATGCACACCCACTGTAGATTGTATGGTATTTCTTTAAATACTAGCCATTGCATGTCTACCAACAATTTTTTAGTGTATTTCCCCAATGCCATGTGTAATGTTTGTGTGAATAATTCAATCTTCAGCAAGAAGATGGACTGGATTTCACAACTGTAGAATTTTAAAGAATGGATTTTATAGTTAAATGATAGAAACAATAATTGTTATTGCTTTAGTTTAATCTCTCATTGCTTCAAGTCAGAAAGTGAAACATAGGGCAGGATTCTCCAGCCATGCATGCCACTGGCATTCTCCCATCACGCCGCAGTGAATGGAGATTTGGCTGAGCACTAAATTCTCACTGGTAGTGGTGGCGGAGGATGAATGGTTGGAGAATTCTGGTCGTAGACTGTCTCGGCTTAAATCTGTGATCATGCTGACATGCAATTGCTGTGACAATATATTAAACTGACAACTGTTTGATTGGCTACCATCAACAAAGAAATGTTGTTCAGAGTGTGGGTATGATTTAGCTATTCGAACCAAATACTTTTCGCAAGCACAGCTTTCTTTCAGCAACCAAGAAGTCAGTGCAAACAATAGTTGTTCTGTAGAGTTCTTTGTTTGTATTTTGTAGAACATAATTAGCCTCTAATTGACTATCCTGGTACAGTGAATGGGTACTTAATTAAAAATGCAGTAGAGATAATTCACAGTCATATTGAAAGGCATGTAAAATGTGAATTAGCAAAGAGGATGGATTGAATATCAGAGTGTATACAAGTTTAATGAGTAGGCTCTAATTCAAAATACTATCTTTGGCTAATTCAACTATATATCTTTACCAAATAAATCTTTGCAACATGTTGAAATTTAAAATAAGTACATAGTTATTTGTAATATTCTTGCACCATGAATTGATTTTGAGCTGAGTTAATGACTTGGCTTCAATGGTTTGGCTTCAATTTAAGAAACATGAATACATTTAATGTTTGTGATATGATTCCAAACATTTTTAAAGCATTTTATTCCACTCGAGGAATTACTAGCAAACTAAAGGGTCCAAAGTAACTTAAGAAAAATCCAAGGGCATGCAGGGAAATGCTGACACAATTTCTTAGAATGATTGAAAAGGAACTCAGAGTATGAGCAAGCCCATCTTTGTTTCACAAATGCCCCAGTTGCCATAGTATCTACCTCTCTTCACAAACACACAATTCACTGCATTGTGACATAGACTAATTAAGCCAGAAAATTAAAAAAAAATCAAGAACTCTGGTTTTCATTTCTAAAGGGCTTAAATGGAAAAACAAGTTTATGCTAAACTTGTATTGAACCATAGTTAGATGAGATTTGGAATACTGTTTCACAATTCCTATAAAAAGCTGCAAAAAAAAGTACCGGAAATTTGAGGTTATTCCTTTCAGTAAAGAAGGAACAGACTGGCACTTAAATCTTGAAAAGAGTGGACTGAGGAGTGACTTATTAAAAGTCTTTAAAAGTCTCATAGAGTAGATGGGGACAGAGGATTGCATTGTCTTCAGAGGCAGGAAGCAGAGCCTGGCCTCTTATTAGAAATGATGTAAAGATGCCGGCGTTGGATTGGGGTGGTAAGAACTCAGTAAGAATTTAGCAACACCAATTTTTAATCCAACCGATTTATTTGATAGTAAAATTGCGAGCTTTCAACACTCCGTGTCTTCCTCAGGCAAATGCAGTGTTCTGGTCTGCAATAGCACACATCAGCACAGACAGTCAGAGATTGCTGATTAGAATGCGAATCCTTACATCTAACCTGCTATTCAAGTGTTAAAGTGGCTAACAATGTGTGTGAAGGGAATCCTGAGCATTGGTTAGAGAATTGTGTATTTTCTCCAGACAGCACAGTAAGTGAGGTTTTTTGCTAACCCAGGCAAGTTACGGGGGTTACAGATAGTGTGTCATGAAGCCAAGATCCCTGTTAAGACCGTCCTCATGTGTGCGGAGCTTGGCTATCAGTCTCTGCTCAGCGACTCTGCGCTGTCATGTATCATGAAAGCCCCCTTGAAGAACATTTACCCGCAGGTCGGAGGCCGAATGCCCATGACTGCTGAAGTGTTCGCCCACAGGAAGGGAACTGTTTTGCCTGGTGATTGTTGAGCGATGCTCATTCATCCGCTGTCGTAGTGTCTGCATGGTCTCCCCAATGTACCATGCTTCGGGACATCCTTTCTTGCAACGTATTAGGTAGACAACGTTGGCCGAGTTGCAAGAGTATGTACCGTGTACCTGGTGAATGGTATCCTCACGTTTGACGATGTCGTCCATGTCTATGATCCGGCATGTCTTGCAGAGGTTGCTGTGGCAGGGTTGTGTGGTATTGTGGTCACTGTTCTCCTGAAGGTTGGGTAGTTTGCTGCGAACAATGATCTGTTTGAGGTTGTGCGGTTGTCTGAAAGCAAGAAGTGGGGGGTGGGGATGGCCCTAGCGAGATGTTCATCGTCATCAATGATATGTTGAAGACTCCGGAGAAGATGTCGTAGCTTCTCCGCTCCGGGGAAGTACTGGACAACAAAGGGTACTCTGTCCACCGTGTCCCGTGTTCGTCTTCTGAGGAGGTCAGTGCGGTTTATCGTTGTGGCACGTCGGAACTGTCGATCGATGAGTCGAGCGCCATATCCTGTTCTCACGAGGGCATCCTTCAGTGTCTGGAGGTGTCTGTCACGATCCTCCTCATCTGAGCAAATTCTGTGTATACGGAGGGCTTGTCCATAGGGAATGGCTTCTTTAACGTGTGTAGGGTGGAAGCTGGAGAAGTGGAGCATTGTGAGGTTGTCTATCGGTTTGCGGTACAGTGAGGTGCTGAGGTGGCTGTCCTTAATGGAGATGCGTGTGTCCAAGAATGCAACTGATTCTGGAGAATAGTCCATGGTGAGTCTGATGGTGGGATGGAACTTGTTGATATCATCATACAGTTGTTTCAATGATTGTTCACCATGAGTCCAAAGGAAAAAGATGTCATCAATGTATCTAGAATATAACCTTGGTTGGAGATCTCGTGTGGTGAAGAAGTCTTGTTCGAACCTGTGCATGAAGATGTTGGCATACTGAGGTGCGAATTTGGTCCCCATGGCTGTTCCGTGTGTCTGGATGAAAAGCTGATTGTTGAAGGTGAAGACATTGTGGTCCAAGATGAAGCGGATGAGTTGTAAAATTGCATCCGGAAACTGGCAGTTGTTGGCATTGAGTACTGAGGCAGTTGCAGCAATATCATTGTCGTGGGGGATGTTGGTGTAGAGCGCCGAGACATCCATTGTGACAAGGAGTGTCCCTGGTTCTACTGCTCCATGTGTGCTGAGTTTCTGTAGGAAGTCCGTAGTGTCAAGACAAAAGCTGGGGGTTCTTTGTACAATGGGTTTCAGGATGCCCTCGATATAGCCGGAGAGGTTCTCACACAGGGTCCCATTGCCCGATACGATGGGACGGCCGGGTATGTTTGCCTTGTGTATCTTTGGGAGGCAGTAGAGATCTCCAATGCGGGGAGTACGTGGAATGAGAGCCCGGAGGGTGTTCTGAAGGTCCGGATCAAAGGTTTTGATCAGAATGTTGAGTTGACGAGTGTGTTCTTTGGTCGGATCTGCTGATAACTGTCTGTAGTGTTTCTCATTGTTTAGTTGTCGGTACACTTCTTCACAGAAGTCCGTTCTGTTCAGTATGACGGTGGCGCCTCCTTTGTCTGCTGGTTTGATGACAATGTTGCGGTTGGTCTTGAGAGCACGGATGGCCTTGCGTTGTGCTTGGGTGATGTTCGGGACTGTCTTGTAAGTGCGGTTGATGAATCTGGTGTTCACGCACCTCCTGATGGCTTGGGCATACATGTCCAGTCGGGGGCAGCGGCCTTCCGGAGGAGTCCAATTGGATTCATTCCTCTTTGGTTGCTGCACTGCGGATCCCTCTGTCGGCTGTTCTGGTTCATTAGCTGTCTCATTGAGTCCACTATTGGCCTCTTGGGGTTTGTGGAAGAACTCACGCAGCCTCATTCGCCTGATGAATTCCTCTGTGTCCGCTGCGAGACTGATGGGGTCCATTTTGGTGGTGGGACAGAAATTGAGCCCTCGGCTGAGAACTTCGATTTCCTCTGATTGAAGTGTGTAGTCTGACAAGTTAACAATGGACCTCCCTGCGGTAGTGTTGTTTTCTACTGTGGTGCCAAGGGAGGTTTGGTTGTTCTTGGTGGCGATGCCGAGTTTTTCAAGTTTCCTGTTCTTGGTGTGCAAGGTGCATGTCCCACCACCAAAATGGACCCCATCAGTCTCGCAGCGGACACAGAGGAATTCATCAGGCGAATGAGGCTGCGTGAGTTCTTCCACAAACCCCAAGAGGCCAATAGTGGACTCAATGAGACAGCTAATGAACCAGAACAGCTGACAGAGGGATCCACAGTGCAGCAACCGAAGAGGAATGAATCCAATTGGACTCCTCCGGAAGGCCACTGCCCCCGACTGGACATGTATGCCCAAGCCATCAGGAGGTGCGTGAACACTAGATTATCAAAGGAGGCGCCACCGTCATACTGAACAGAATGGACTACTGTGAAGAAGTGTACCGACAACTAAACAATGATAAACACTACAGACAGTTACCAGCAGATCCGACCAAAGAACACACTCGTCAACTCAACACTCTGATCAAAACCTTTGATCCGGACCTTCAGAACACTCTCCGGGCTCTCATTCCACGTACTCCCCGCATTGGAGATCTCTACTGCCTCCCAAAGATACACAAGGCAAACATACCCGGCCGTCCCATCATATCGGGCAATGGGACCCTGTGTGAGAACCTCTCCGGCTATATCGAGGGCATCCTGAAACCCATTGTACAAAGAACCCCCAGCTTTTGTCTTGACACTATGGACTTCCTACAGAAACTCAGCACACATGGAGCAGTTGAACCAGGGACACTCCTTGTCACAATGGATGTCTCGGCGCTCTACACCAACATCCCCACGACAATGGTATTGCTGCAACTGCCTCAGTACTCAATGCCAACAACTGCCAGTTTCCGGATGCAATTTTACAACTCATCCGCTTCATCTTGGACCACAATGTCTTCACCTTCAACAATCAGCTTTTCATCCAGACACACGGAACAGCCATGGGGACCAAATTTGCACCTCAGTATGCCAACATCTTCATGCACAGGTTCGAACAAGACTTCTTCACCACACGAGATCTCCAACCAAGGTTATATACTAGATACATTGATGACATCTTTTTCCTTTGGACTCATGGTGAACAATCATTGAAACAACTGTATGATGATATCAACAAGTTCCATCCCACCATCAGACTCACCATGGACTATTCTCCAGAATCAGTTGCATTCTTGGACACACGCATCTCCATCAAGGACGGTCACCTCAGCACCTCACTGTACCGCAAACCGATAGACAACCTCACAATGCTCCACTTCTCCAGCTTCCACCCTAGACACGTTAAAGAAGCCATTCCCTATGGACAAGCCCTCCGTATACACAGAATTTGCTCAGATGAGGAGGATCGTGACAGACACCTCCAGACGCTGAAGGATGCCCTCGTGAGAACAGGATATGGCGCTCGACTCATCGATCGACAGTTCCGACGTGCCACAACGATAAACCGCACTGACCTCCTCAGAAGACGAACATGGGACACGGTGGACAGAGTACCCTTTGTTGTCCAGTACTTCCCCGGAGCGGAGAAGCTACGACACCTTCTCTGGAGCCTTCAACCTATCATTGATGACAATGAACATCTCGTTAGGGCCATCCCCACCCCCCCACTTCTTGCTTTCAGACAACTGCACAACCTCAAACAGATCATTGTTCGCAGCAAACTACCCAACCTTCATAGAACATAGAACATAGAACATTACAGCACAGAACAGGCCCTTCGGCCTTCGATGTTGTGCCGACCAAAATAAAAAGCAATGCCCCTCCAAACTAAACCATTCCCTTCTCTTCCATATACTTATCAATTAACCTCTTAAACGCCACCAAACTTGGCGCATCTACAACAGCTGCAGGCAGGGCATTCCACTCCCTAATCACTCTTTGAGTAAAGAACCTACCTCTGATATCCGTCCTATAACTCATACCCCTTAATTTAAAGCTGTGTCCCCTCGTGCTAGCTTTCTCCATCCTAGGAAAAAGGCTATCACTGTCCACCCTATCTAAACCTCTAATCATCTTATATGCTTCAATAAGATCCCCTCTTAGCCGCCTCCTTTCTAACGAAAACAACCTCAAATCCTTCAACCTCTCTTCATAGGACCTGCCCTCCATACAGGCAACATCCTGGTAAACCTCCTCTGTACCCTCTCCAATGCCTCCACATCTTTCTTATAATGTGGGGACCAGAACTGCACACAATACTCCAAGTGCGGCCGCACTAGAGTTTTGTACTGTTCAGGAGAACAGTGACCACAATACCACACAACCCTGCGACAGCAATCTCTGCAAGACATGCCAGATCATAGACATGGACGACATCGTCAAACGTGAGGATACCATTCACCAGGTGCACGGTACGTACTCTTGCAACTCGGCCAACGTTGTCTACCTAATACGTTGCAAGAAAGGATGTCCCGAAGCATGGTATATTGGGGAGACCATGCAGACACTACAACAGCGGATGAATGAGCATCGCTCAACAATCACCAGGCAAAACAGTTCCCTTCCTGTGGGCGAACACTTCAGCAGTCATGGGCATTCGGCCTCCGACCTGCGGGTAAATGCTCTTCAAGGGGGCTTTCGTGATACACGACAGCGTAGAGTTGCTGAGCAGAGACTGATAGCCAAGCTCCGCACACATGAGGACGGTCTTAACAGGGATCTTGGCTTCATGACACACTATCTGTAACCCCCATAATTTGCCTGGGTTAGCAAAAAACCTCACTTACTGTGCTGTCTGGAGGAAATACACAATTCTGTAACCAATGCTCAGGATTCCCTTCACACACATTGCTAGCTACTTTAACACTTGAATAGCAGGTTAGATGTAAGGATTCGCATTCTAATCAGCAATCTCTGACTGTCTGTGCTGATGTGTGCTATTGCAGACCAGAACACTGCATTTGCCTGAGGAAGACACGAGTGTTGAAAGCTCGCAATTTTACTATCAAATAAATCGGTTGGATTAAAAATTGGTGTTGCTAAATTCTTACTGAGCTGTTATTAGAAACCCACTGCTGCTGGAAAACTGAATAAAGTTATGGTTTTCATCAGTGTGAGCATTTAATAGGTATGGAGATAGGATTCCTATCCACCTAAAGCCAGCAGGAATGGTAATGGTATTGATTCAGATGAAATAAGGGATTCATTTAGACAACTCATATCCACCATCACTGAGGGACTCATTTAGACACCCCATATCCACCATTACTGAACTCTGTTGGAGATGCCTGCTTACTGAGTCCAAGCTTTTCATTTCTACAAGAAGGGAGCTAGAGGCCTGGCACCCAGTTCTTCTTAATACTGACCTGGATCTAATACTGGAGGGCATAAAGGTGAAGTGAGAGGCCTCTTTCCCATGTAGGAGACCACTTTGACTTGCAGTAGAGGCACTACTCTATTCAGCATCATGTCAATCCACCTACAATTCCTCCTCTTCTCTGACCTCCTGCTCCAACTCCTCCGCCAATGAGCTGACTTCTACAAGGCTTCAGTGTTCTTAAGGAAGGCAGTGTTATGGAAAGCATTGCAGACCACTGAGATGACCAAGATACTTACAGGAGGGTATTGGAGTCATCATCCAACCAGTCCTAGCATCAAAAATGTCTTTTCAGAAGGCAAGTGGCCTGAAGAGCTATTTAGCTAAGCAGTCGATAGTGATTGTATACTCGTGTAACTCTGCCCGGAGCTCTATAGAGAGGTCACTAGCCACCTCTACAAGGCATTTCCCTTGTTCCTTAGGATCCATCCAAGAACTCTGCAGTCAGAATGAATGCAGCCTGGACTGTAAGGGAGGTGAAGGTGTTATCAAGTCAATCTAGAAAGTGGTTGCAGGCATGGATGGAGCTCTTGTAGTTGCAGAAGGAGAGGATGTGCCTTCTTATTGATGGATCTTACTAGCTGGTCACTGGGTACCTTGATGGCACATGGGAAAAAGTGATGGTATCCTGTAACTAGAAAAATCTACTAATGGAGGCAAATGTCAATGCTCCCTGTTTCTGTCCCTTTGTCTTTCGTTAAGTGAATGTGCTGTGCAGTTCTGACAAAAAAGGCACCAGCAACCAGCAAGATGCGGTTATGTGCAACTATTTGTGAAATGTATTGCATTAACAAAGTGGAACAATTTTCAATAGTGAGATTTTATTTACAGAAAATAGAAAACTTGATTGCAAATTACCTGAAATTAGTGTAATTATATTCACATTTTACAGTGAATTATATAGTACATTTGAAAATCAAATCAATGAAAATAAGCAAAACACAATAAAATTGAAATCCATACATGTAATGTTTTCTGGATACACTCTACTATCTGTTTCCATCTGCAAAACACTCACATTGGACAAGAACAATTTGTATGTTCAATAAGGCTGGTGTTTTTGTTAATGAGAATATTTATTTTACTCTATTCAATAATCAGAATGAAGTTTTCTAAACATTTTGTTTCTTAATTTTTGAGTGATGTTTATCCAGTGTGGCAACAGCTCTGCATGTCAAATATCTGGTCTTTTTTTAATGCAGTTTTACTTGTAATAAGATCAAAGTTTCATCACAAATAAGCTGTTTTAAGATGAGCTGTCATTTGCCAAAATAGAATTGATCTGATGAAGGCTGCATACTATCATATGGTGTTATAAATAGATTGGCAAAAGAAATGGGAAAGGAAAAAAGATAAATGAAGAATCCAGCAATCTTACATAAAGTAACTGGCCAGAGTGCTACATTATATGAAGCTGTTGCAATACCGTGTTATACTGCCAAACATTAATTTCCCACGCCACAGAAAATGGAAGTTGAATTTGGGTCAGATTTTACAATAGCCAAAGTTAAAAACACAAAACCATCCATTGCTTTAGATGGGAAAGACCATTGACAGTAAAATTAAGCTTTCAAAGAAATGTACTGCATAACTTAAATATTACTTTATTTAAGCTGTTTTTCAAGAATGTCATTTGCACCCATGAACTCCATTTCTGACATTATTTCAAAGCTTTAATCTCCATGTGTGAGACAGATTCTTTATTTATTTAATCAATATTTAAAGGGAGGAAGTGTCAGATATCTTCAATTGCATTAAGGTAGACAAGTCCCCAGGACCTTAGAGGCGCAAATATGATTAGAGACAGTCAGCATGACTTTGTGAGTGGAAAATCATGTCTCACAAATTTGATTGAGTTTCTTGAAGGGATAACCAAGAAGGCAGGTGAGAACAGTGTAGTTGATGTTGTCTACATGGACTTTAGCAAGGCCTTTGACAAGGTACTGCATGGTAGGTTGTTGCATAAGGTTAAATCTCATGGGATTAAGGGTGAAGTTTCTAAATGGATACAAAATTGGTTCCTTAACAGAAGCCAGAGAGTGGTTGTGGAGAATTTGGCCCGTGATCAACAGTGTGCCTCAGGGATCAGTGCTGGGTCCATTGTTATTTGTCATTTATATTAATGATTTGGATAAGAATATCGAAGGCATGGTTGGTAAGTTTGCAGATGACATCAAGATTGTTGGCATAGTGGACACTGAAGAAAGTTACCTCCAATTGCAACAGGATCTTGATCAATTCGGCCAGTGGGTTGATAAATGGCAGATGAGTTTAATTTAGACAAATGCAAGCTGATGCATTTTGGTAGATTGAAACAGGGCAAGATTTACTCAGTTAATGACAGGGCATTGGGGAGAGTCACAGACCTAAGCGATCTAGGAGTACATGTTCATAGCTCCTTAAAAGTGGAGTCACAGATGGACAGAGTGGTGAAGAAGAATTTGGAATGCTTGGTTTCATCGGTCAGAACATTGAGTACAGGAGTTGGACTACGTTGCCGAAGTTATACAACACATTGGTAAGGCCACACTTGGAATACTATGTGCAATTTTGGCCACCCTATTATAGAAAGGATATTAGTAAACTAGAAAGAATGCAGAAAAGATTTACTATGATGCTACTAGGACTTGAGGACTTGGGTTATAAAGAGAAGTTGGATAAACTGGGATTTTTTTCTCTGGGGCGTCGGAGGCTGAGAGGTGATCTTATTGGCGTTTGTAAAATAATGAGAGACTATAGATCAGATAGATAGTCATCATCTTTTCCCAAATGTAGGGGAGTCTAAAACTAGAGGGCATAGGTTTAAGGTGAGAGGGGAGAGATACAAAAGTGTTCAGAGGGGCAATTTTTTCACACAGAAGGTAGTGAGTGTCTGGAATATCTGGAATAAGCTGCCAGAGGTAGTAGTCAAGACGGATACGATTTTATCTTTTAATAAGCATTTAGAGAGTTACATGGGTACAATGGGTATAGAGGGATATAGGTCAAATGTAGGCAATTGGGATTAGCTTAGGGGTTTTTCAAAAAAAAGAGTGGCATGGACAAGTTAGGTCAAAGGCCTATTTCCATGCTGTAAACCTCCATTACTCTATGACCAGATGGGAACCACCTCAGGATACTGTGGGAGGCAGCGGGAGATAGCTTAACAGATATCTTTACATCCTCTTTGACCGCAGGCAAGATTCCAGAGGACTGGAGGATAGCCAATGTTGTTCCCTTGTTTTAGAGAGAAAGCAGGAATAATCCAGGATTGGAAAGCTTTTGGAGAAGATACTGAGGATAGGATATATGCACATTTGGAAGAAAATGGACTAGTTAGAGACAGGCAGCATGGTTTAGTATGGGGAAGGCTGAATTTTTTGAAGAGGTAACAAAGAAATTGAAGAGGGAAGGGCTGTGGATTTAGTTTATATGGACTTTAGTAAGGCGTTCGACAAGGTCACACTTGGCAGACCGTACAAAAACTAAAATCACATGGGAATTGAGTTGGGCTGGCTAAATGGATACAGAATCAGCTTGGTTATAGAAGACAGAAGAATAGCAATGGAAGGCTGTTTGTCCAAATGGAGATCTGTACAGATCAATGCTGGGAACTCTTGTTTGCAGTATATATAAATGATTTGGAGGAAAATGTGGGGAAATTTCATTAATAAGTTTGTGGCTGACACAAAGATTAGAAGAGTTGCTGTTAGTGCCAGAGATTGTGAGAGGATACAGCAGGATATAGAAAGATTGGGCATAGAAATGGCAGATGGAGTTTAATCTGAACAAATGTGTGGTGATGCATTTTGGAGGATCAAATTTAGGTGTGAATTGTACTGTAAATGGCATAACTCTTAGGGAATATTAACATATAGAGGGATCTGAGCATGTAGGTTCTCTAAAAAAGGCAGCACAGGTGGCTGAGGTGATTAAGAAGGCATATGACATGTTTGTCTTTATCAGCCAGGAATTGGGGTATCGTGTTGCGGTTATATAAAACCTTAAGTCGCATTTGGAGTATTACCACCATATGACCAGAAGAATGTGGAAGCTTTGGAGAGAGTGCAAAGGAGGTTCATCAGGATGTTGCCTGGTTCAGAGGTGTTGACTATGCGCAGAGGTTTAATAAACTAAGATTGTTTTCATTGGAAGCCTGAGGGGAGACCTGATAGAGGTTTACAACATCATGAGAGGCATAAACAAGGTGGATGGTTAGAGACTTTTCCTAGTGCTGAAGTGTCAATTACAAGGGGGCACAGGTTCAAGGTGAGAGAGAGAAAGTTTAAGGGAGACATATGAGGGAAGTTTTTCATGCAGAGAGTGGTAGATGCCTGGATCTTGCTGCCAAAGGAGGTGGTGAAAGCAGGCACATTAGCAACATTTAAGAGGCATCTGAATTGGTACATGAATAGGGAGGGAATATAGAGACATAAACCCAGTAAGAGCAAGTTTTTTGTTTAGTTAGTGCATCGTAATTGATATGGGCTTGGAGCACCGAAGGGCCTGATCCTGTGCTGTACTTTTCTTTGTCCTTTGTTCAGAGGATGTGAGCATGGCTGACAAAGCCAGTATTTTCTGCTCATCCCCAATTACTCTTGTGAAGGATGGTGAGCTCTCTTCTTGAGCCAGTGGTATAGGTATACCCGCAGTGCTGTGAGAGCAAATGTTTCAGGATTTTAATGTGATGTGCTGTTGTAGCTCTAAGTCAGGATGATATGGAATGTGGAGGTGAACTTGCAGGTGGAAGTGTTCCCACGCACCAACTGCCTAGGTATTAGAGATTGCCAGGTTCGAAGATGCTGTTGAAGGAGCATGGGTGAGTTGCTGCAGTGCGACTTAGTACATACTGCTGCCACTATTTGGTGTGGTGGGGAGAGTAAATGTTTAAGGCAGTGTATGAGGTGTTCATCAAACAGCTGTTTAGCCCTGAATAATGTTGAGTTTCTTGAGTATTCGAGCTATCCCATCACACTCTGACACTTGGTAATAATGGGCAGGCTTTGGGAAGTCAGAAAGTGAATTAGTCCCTGCAGAATTCCCAGCCCCTGATAGCCATTGTATTTATCAGGTTATTCCCAGCTCCATCAGTCTGTAAATTATGCACTGTAAAATATAAAATATGCAATTGATATTTACTTTAGAGGAATTCCATGCTTTGTGGTATGATATCATCTTAACCTTTGAATAATCTGATGTTTAAATGACATTGAAATTATAATGTGGAAGGCTGGTGTGCAATTACTAAATACATTCATCTGAAATTCTTCATTACAAAAGCATTGAACTGTTTATACAGATTAACATCTCTAATAAAATAAAGGGGAAAATTTTAAATGATCTGCTTCATGCTCCCCAGCATAATTTCAGAAGCATTATGTTTCATGATGTAATAATTATCTCATAGTTACATTTCATATTGGTATTATTTGTATACATGAACAGTTCGTTCGTTAGTAAATGTGCTACATCAATGTGAAGCCTGCAGCAGGCAACTCATACATTGGAAAGTAAGGTTGGACATAGCACAACATTGAATCATATGTGCAACTAATCAACAAATCACTTACCAGTCTTCTGAGCATGCCAGTGTGTTAATATATTGTGAAAGATTTTTTCAGCAATGATGTTTTAAGATTGGATACCTTCTGCATTTTGAAAATACAATGCCACCTTGGTTCTATGCAATCGCTTTATAATCAGTTTTGGACTCCTAAAAATGTGGCAAATTGTAAAAATATCAAAATTCTGCAGCTGACATTTCTAATTAATGCTCGTTGATCTTCCATGGATTAAAGTTCATGAAACCTCCTAAATATTGTACATTTTAAAAAAGATGCACTACGTTCTAAAGCACTTAATGCTTTATATAATATAAATGGAATATCACTTATGTTATAATTCAGGTAAGAAACTTCAAAGAGTTTTATGAAGTCATCTGAATCATAAGGTTTGCACTTTGAATTTGGCTAGAGTGTGCAACCGATATTTCACTTCAGGTATGATTCAAATGATCCACTAGGGAGCTTTTACCCAAATTTATTTAAGAATACTGTTAACAGTTACAGAAAGAAAATTAGCAATACCTTTTACAAATTATAAATAAAAAAAAATCATGACATAATATCAATCTTAACAGCTAAACACTATTGCAACAAAACAAGTACCTTAAGCAAAACCTTTGCAAAGGCAAATGCTCACATGGTACAGGAATTTAGTCCTTTGGTTGAATGCTGCAACTCTTGAGGCATATACGGTCAACCTTGGAGTCAGAACAGCTTCAGTCATTTGGTTGGAGAATTGAAACCCTGACTTCTCAGCCTTGTAACTTCTAACAGCCCTCTAGATACATCCATAACAGTTTCACGTTAGAACAGCTTCCTAGAACATCAGAGAGACTGAGAGACTCTAGGCAAGCCAACTACCAGCAGCAGATTTTCCATTCCAGGAAGGCAAGAAGCCTTACTTACAATACTAGGGAGAGAGAAACATTACTTTCAGTCTGATGTCCACCCCCTTCTAAATTAAAACTGAAAATGAATCCTCAGATTTTTTTTTCCCTGTGGAGGAACCACCGACTTTAACTTGCCAATCAATCTTCCCTCACACAAGGCAAGGTCATAAAAGATCCCCAGAGTAAAAATAAACAAAGCTCCATTTGAGCCACTGATGTAGCAATAAATGGACTTCTAATACTCAGCCCAGCAACAATGAGAAAAAAAAACTGAAAAGGTTTGCATACAACTGCAGGGAACATGATTTTTAAAAAAATTTTTAAAGGTGTACTAACGTCATACTTGTGAGACAATTTAAGAGATTAATTCTACCATAAACTTTGATAAAATACCCATCACTGCATTGTCATTTGTAGAACATCTAGAAATAATATTTTCCTACCACAGTTACCAGCATTCCAGCCTCCAATATAATTCTCCAATAAATTGGTGATTTAACAAGAAAAATGTTTTGCTTTTCATAGCAGTATCAACTTGGACGTAATTTCTTAAACTATGTGGTTAAATTTTAACAAATATTCACAATAAATGAATGTTCACCCAATTAAAACTTTGAAATAAGTGCTCAATGTGCCAATCTTCATTCATTTTTGGTCAAAACATATTTGATATAACAACCCTTTTTTATATGTTTTTAGAGCAAAGATTCTCAGTTCAGATTTAGCTCTTCAGTGCAAAACTCTACAAAGCTGAAATGCTTTAGCAGCCTCAGGCTTGCACTCTGGAATACTCATTTAGTTTATCGTCTTCCTTTTTAAAAGCCTCTTCAAAATCTTTTTCACCATACTTTGGTCATCTCATTTAACTCTTCTCCTTCATTATTCATTTTTGGCTCATTTTAGTTAATTACATTGCATTATAAGCGAATTGTCATAAGCTGTCTAATTTGTAAAAGTTAAATCCTTAATCTATTAAACAAATTGGCCCCAATCTCAAATTTTATTAGAGATAACGGAGTGTTATGGCACTCTCATGAAAACATAGTTCATGTCAAATTACGACTTTTAATCCACTAGTCAGAAATCTGAATTGAACTTTTAAAAATTAACTTTAGAGACTAAAGATGTCAGAATTCAGAACAGGACAATACAGGAACAAGCCTCTTGGCCAACCATGTTATGCCGAACATGAGGCCAAATTAAACTAATCCCTGCTCACTTCTAAACACCCTTTTCAGGTGAAGCAGTACTTCACATGCACCTCCTATAATTTGGTCAATTGCATTTGCTGCTCCCAATGCAGTCTATTTTACATAGGGGAGACCTAACGTAGACTGGATGACTGCTTTGCACCTTTGGTCCATCAGTAAACAGGATCCAGACTTTTCAGTCGCTTGCCCCTTCAATACATAACTCTACTCTCCTGTTTCTATGCTGTAAACCTCTATGACTCTCTCTACATTCTCCTTCATCCTTGGCTTTTTGCAATATTCCAGTGAAGCTGATTGTAAATAGAGCAACAGCACTTCATCTTCTGATTCGGCCTTCCAGACTAAACATTGAGTTCAATAAGTTCACAGCATGAATTCTCTTCTCCACCTCCACTCCATTTCCATTTATTTTATTTTATTTCATTTCTTTTCATCTTAATTATTCATTTTATTACTTTGTATTCTTATGTTTATTTATCCACTTCTAAAATTTTGCTTTCCATCTTGTTTCACCACCTCCGCAACCACCGCCCTCTTCCCCCCAATCCTGCTGGGGTCATCTGCTACATTCCTACACTCGGCATCTTTGTTCTGCTATTTACACATTCCGATCTCTTAATAGACACTATTTGCAGGTTCCTAGCCTTTATCATCACCATTTTGGTAGATTGAACCAGGGCAGGTCTTACTCAGTTAATGATATGGTGTTGGGGAAAGTTACAGAACAAAGAGATCTAGCGGTACTGGTTCATAGCTCCTTGAAAGTGGAGTCACAGGTGGATAGAGTGGTGAAGAAAGCATTCAGCATACTTGGTTTCATTGGTCAGAACATTGAATACAGGAGTTGGGACATCTTGTTGAAGTTGTATAAGACATTGGTAAGGCCACTCTTGGCATATTGTGTACAGTTCCGGTCATCCTATTATAGAAAGGATATTATTAAACTAGAAAGAGTGTAGAAAAGATTTACTGGGATGTTACCGGGACTTGATGGATTGAGTTATAAGGAGAGGCTGGATAGGAGCGTTGAGAGATGATCTTATAGAAGTCTATAAAATAACGAGGGGCACAGATCAGTTAAATTGTCAATATCTTTTCCCAAAGATTATGCCCACTAAAACTAGTGGGCATAAGTTTAAGGTGAGGGGGAAAAGATACAAAAGAGTCCAGAGGGACAATTTTTTCACACAGAGAGTGGTGAGTGTCTGGAACAAGCTGCCAGAGGTAGTAGTAGGGGCAGGTACAATTTTGCCTTTTAAAAACCGTTTAGACAGTTACATGGGTAAGATGGTTATAAAGGGATATGAGCCAAATGTGGGCAATTGGCACTAGCTTAGGGAATTAAAAATAAAGCAGCATGGACAAGAAGGACCTGTTTCTATGCTGTAAACCTCGATGACTCCATCTACCTTCCCCTTGTCTTTCTGCCTATGCCATCCATTATCAATCACAATTCTCACTCTCATTCTCACAGTATAAATCTCGACGTATTTTCCTTGTGTTTAGCTCTGACGAAGGGTCTTCCTGACTTGAAAGGCAGGCTCTATTCTCTCTCCACAGATGCTGTCGACTTGTGGAGATTTTTCAGCATTTTCTGTTTTTGTTTCAGATTCCAGCATCCGCAGTAATTTATCTTTATCTTAGTCCTCCCTATGGACTACCCCAACTTTAAATAACAATACAAAATACTAAACATTTTTATTAACTCAACAGCATCCGATAAAAATAAATCAACAACTAACCTGAGTGATTGAATATCCTTTAAATAGCGCTGAGGGAGATTCATTCTGCTCCTGAACATGTGTGAAGTGAAGAGAGGCTGGAGCATTGAGATTGAAAATGGCACAACAAGAGTGAAACCAGTGTTATACTCTGACCAACATTATAATCTGTGCATTCTGCATACTCCTGGCACACACATCTGGTGTCCATGCTACAAACTGACCGAAATGGTGTCTGGTGGCCTGCACCCAGGCCCAAACTGACAAGCAGGTTACAGTTTGTTAACAAAAGAAGAATGGTTAAATATTTCTTAATTATTCATGAAGCTAATTTTAGTCAATGTAATTTTAACAGTTTATTATATAGTGGAAGATATATTGCTTAATTACTGTAAGCTCATTTGCCTGCAGGTGTAGAGTTATCATTCCCAAAAGGGACATAAACTCTGTCAACATAAGAGACTGCTAGACTAAGGTTTCTTGAAGGACAGGAAGAAACCCAGAAGCATTTTAGTGTTAGGTAAAGAAGCCTAAATAATCATGCAATTAAAACTGATAGTAGTGCTATTTAATTCATCTGAAATATTTTGTCCCATTAGAAAAATGAATAAGACCAAAATAAGGCATAAAAAAATGTTTTTTTTGTAACTGCAGAATATAAATGAACTCATATCCATACGTAGTAACTTAATCAAATTGAGAACTATTCGGTGAGGTAAAATTACCTCACTGCTCACAATTAAAAGATTAGATTAAAATGATAATGTCGCTGGATGTTAGCTAATTAGAACGGTTTGGAAAGGGAGATAACTGGCCTGCAGGATCCCAAGAGGATCAATGGCTATCAGAAAACCTGAACTCTCTTTTGAAAAATCATTACACGGTATACATTTGTCTGAAATAAGAAAATGACATTGCATTGTTTGATGTTCTAGGCTGTTATTTACTCAGTAAAAATCTGATAATTCTGCAACACTTGCCACAGCTGTCGTATTTAGATGAGCTTAAAGCCAATCACAGAATTGTGACTAAAATTTACATCCAATTACTGCATACATTAGCTCATGTATATGTAGCATCCTTAAACAAGCCATGCCTACTATTCTACCTATAGACTTAAAATAAGATATAAGATTATGCTGTGCAATACCAGTATTGCAACATTATGTATGCAACATTAGTACCGTTTTATATAAAATTATTTTATCTGCATTTCTTTCTACAGCTGTTGGTGCTAAACGGATCAAGTTATATGGGGGTGAAGACATGATCAGCCATGATCAAAATGAGTGACAGAGCAGGCCCGAAGGGCCAAATGGCCTACTCCTGCTTTTCGTTTCAATATATAGAATCATAAGAATTCTGCAGTGCAGAAGGAGACCATTCGGCCCATCGAATCTGCACCAACCACAATGCTACCCAGGCCCTATTCCCATAACCCCATGCATTTTGCCTAGCTAGTACCCCTGACACTAAGGGGAAATTTAGCATGGCCATTCCAGCTAACCCGCACATCTTTGGACTGTGGAAACCACAGCATCCAAAGGGAACCCATGCAGACACTAGAAGAACATGCAAATGCCACACAGACAGAGACCCAAGCCAATATATTTCTTTTTCAACAGAAGTTTAATCCACTTACTTTACTATCATAAGCCAAATTAATCAAACACCTCTTTTTGTATTATTTTATGGGATGTGGGCATCACTGTCATGGCCAGTGTTTGTTTCCCATCCTTAACTGTCTTTGACTTGAGTAGTCTGCTCGAACCACACCTAGGCCAGACTGGCAAAGACGGCAGATTTCCTCCCCTGAAGGACATTAGTAAGCCAGATTGGTTTTTATAACAATCAATGATAGCTGTCACGCTTACCTACCGAGATTAGCTTTATGTTCCAGATTTTCTAATTGAATTTTAATTCCACCAGCTGCCATGGTGAGATTTGAACACATCTCCCAGGAGAATCCTTTGAATTATTAGTCCGATTGCATTACCACCAGACTCACCATCACCCCCTAAATCAATTAAGGTTATCTTTTTCAATAGAAGTGTTTGGAGGAGCTGCAGTGAGGTATTTCTGCCAACTTGGAGTCTGATCACATTTTTAAAATAATTTATGCTTTGATGACAGATGTGATTGTATAATTCTCACATCTGTTGCTCTACTTGATAGAATATAAAGATAGAACTGTTTGTGTTGAAGAAACAGAATGTAACCCTTTGGCAGTCCATATGGTACTTGCTGCAAGGTTTTTCTTGATCTATTTGAGAATGATGGGATTAATGTTGTGTTAAGTGGTTTATAATTTTAAGGTCAGGAAAAGTCGCTCTTATCACTATGGTTCTAAGACCAATGGCCTAAAATTTACAATTATATTTTATTTCCATTCTGCCTTATTTCACTTTCAGAGCATATGCATAAATTTTACAATCTCCAAGTAGATGGGGAAAGGCTGCAGGAATATTCCAATTAATTTATACAGAATTACGGGACAGGATCTTCCAGACCTTGTCCCTGTCGTAATAGTGGGACAATTCTCAGGCTAGGAACCCAGATTTTTAATGGCTCGGCTTAACTGAGGTTTTATCAACCTAGTGGCACATTGGCATAATGTCTCTGGATTGCCTGACCAATAACTCTCAGACACAGGAAAACCCATTTCCTTTTGTTTGCCCCTTGCAGTGACAGTAGAATTTGCTCAGCTTTGATTTTTCAGAGCTTTAGAATGATTTTCATCTGACAGCATTCTCATTTCTTATCTGAAAAGCAGCAGTCCGAAATTGAAAAACAGCATAAAGCCCTGGTTTTTGCTGGTGATTGATTATATTGTGTTGCAATAATCTCTCTCGATTTTTAATTCAACCTCATAAGTACAGATATTTAATATTAATCTTATCATGAAAAACCTACATATAAAAACGATTGGAAAAGTATCCATGATTTTCCGCACGTATCTACTCTGAGGTTTGGTCAGAGGATTCATTGGTTAATTGTTACTAGGCTATCCATGAGAGGTCTTCCCTAGTGAGGCAATAGCAATGCATGACATAGATTTTTACTTCTGATTCAGAAACAATTATGGAAACTGGCATCCTTACCCACCAGCGTCTTGTGCAATGTACAGTATAGCCCATCTGTCGCAGTGCAGTTTCCCATCCCTTATTTTAATAAAGAAAACTGAGTCACTAACAAATTAAAATTGAATTAGTGAAAAGATATTTCCTTTCACTTTGCAAATGACCATGCATTAATGGTCTTAAACCAAGTTACAAGTTATACTTTGTGGTCATTTAAGGACAATGTGTAAAAATGGGATTTTTTTTGCAATGTTTTCTGATAATTTGTAAGCAATATTATGAAAAGTTGAGATTTACCTTACAATCCTTTCTGTTTTTCATTGCAAATTAATGGATTGTTAGTTGATGTGCAGAAGATCTCATTTTCTCTGGCGGAATTCATTCTGCATTCAAAGATACAGGGCAGGATTCTCTGGCCACGCTCGCCTGAAAACCAGAGATTCCCGCCTGACTGCAATGGTCCGCACCCGCCCGCTGGAATTCCAGTGGCGGGCAGAACGAAAGAATTCTAGCCACGGTGTTAATGAATATCAACAAGTTAAAAAAAAACAATGCTCTACTCCTCCACTTTAAAATGCCTAGAGCTTTTATGAGAAATAGTACTTCAGAGTAAACGGCCACAGTAAGAAAATGTGCAGTGCAGATTATGGTCATTAGTGGAGCTTTTCCAGATCAAATGCATTTTTGCTAGAAAAATTGGCTTCCACTCCCAGGCAGGACATAAAGTACTTTCATTCTGGCACTATAATCATTCACTATGTCTGTCAGAAGTTCATTTTTTCTTTTTTGAAACCAATTTCCCTCTTCTCCCTTTCTGTGGTACCAACACCAGTGTTCCTTTTTCTTAATATTTGAGTCTAGATCAGAGGACTAAGTTATTCCTTTTCCTGCACCTGTTTGATTGAGGCAGGAGTTCCACTCTACATCCTAACTCATCATTATTCTGACCTAGTTCTCTGACTGGGTTATTTCTTACCATCTTTCAGTAGAATGTCTTCCAGTAATTGGAAGTGTTTGCTTTCATCCATCAGAACATTAAGTACAGGAATTGAACATTACGTTACAACTGTATGAGGCATTGGTAAGGCACACGTGGAATAGTGGGTGCAGTTCCGGACCTATGCATCTACTTGAGAGAGCACATGAGATCTTGATTTAATACCTCGTCCAAAAGTCAGCACATCTAACAGTGCAGCATTCCCTCAGTAACTGTCCTGCAATGGGAGTTGAACCCACAACAGTTGGTGAGTTTGAGATATGGAGCAGAACTGATTTTGTGTGACAGTCAACTGGTTGGAGAACCAGAGGAATCCTTATACTGCTTCTCTCCAGGAGGCCTATTTAACTTCAATCTAGACAGTGTCGGGCCTCGCATTCAATCATGGGATTGGGGCCGCAATGAGGTGTAAATTCCACCTCTTGGATGATGGCTATTCTTCAGTACTGGCAGCACCACTGGAAAAGATGGCAGTGCTGTAATGCACTGAGCTCTTCATTCGGGTTAGATCCCTGGAGACAGATGCATATGGCACAATATGGATTGTGGGGAAGTGGGACAATGGCAAGGCAGTCGGAGGAGGAAGAGATGATCAGACAAAAGGCAGGGAATGCTGTGAGTATTCACCTTCTAGTCAAGGGTTTTCGGGGCAGTGTTCTCTATTAAATCATTAATTCTCAGTGGAATTGGGAATAATCGCTCTCGAGTTATTCATTAATGAGTCAAATTGACATCCTGGCATCCAGGTGGGATTTTCATGCTGGGCTGTCCCTAACTAAAGTCAGGACAATTTTCCACAATTGGGAATTAGACCTGGGAGCTCCGGCCTGATTCTAGTATACACTGTAATCATGGCCATTCCAGCAACTTCCATTGCCTACATTTGAAAAAAAAAGCGAAAACAAATACATTTTGAAATTAACAGACTAAAGGACAATCATTCGACACATAAGAAAATGGATTCCACTGTTGTTCTATCACACACATTAACCTTATTTTCTTACTGTAAGGTAAAGTAGAAGTTTGATAGTGCTGTAAAGAATGCTTTGATGTTGTTAATTTTCTGTCATTATTTGATAAATTAGTTTGTCAGTTAAAGCAAATTCTAGTAGAGTGTTCTACTGCTGACTTACTAAGGAGAATTCCAGGATAGAACTAATCATTTGTTGTCCTGAATGCATTGGAATATTTAGTTTGATAACTGGGCAAGTGAAAGTAGTCTTGAACACAAAGGGAACTAAGACATAGCTTAGTGAGCACTCTGACACTCAGTAGCTAATAATATCTGACTTCAGAAAGTGAATGAAGGAACCCAAAAGATGTACTGTAATCATGTTGACAATCATTAGCAGTGATTTCCCACCCTCGCCTTTTTGTCAGACTCCTGCCCTAAGGCCACATTGGAGCTTCCAATCATTGGTAATTACAGTGAATCCTGAAAACTGACAGGGTCAGCTCTGTTGAACTTCAATGAGTGCAATGCTCGCTGATCTCTGGCCTTTCCAATTCAGCATCAGAACTGGAAGATCCCCATTAATACCCCTTTAAAACAAGCACCAGAATAGCAGCACACATGCTTACTTAACTGACACTTAAATGGAAGAATGTTTTTCTCTAAATGTCCTATTGTTCCAGATATTTTATTATTCCAGATTGACTAGTAATTGTGATGTTTTCTCCCCTTGTTGCAGGCTGGTTATGAATTGGTTTCAGTCGATGGAAAAAGCCTACAAAACGTCACACATCAACAAGCTGTGGATATAATCCGCCAATCTTACAGTAACAAGTCTGTAGATCCAATGCTGTTTGTGGTGAAAGTGCCTAAAAGCAGCTGAAGGCTAAATCTGTCAGGACCAGAATGGATCTTTGATATATAATTCGGGGTAAATATACATTACAGACATTTTTAAATGAATGATGAGTGTCTTGTAACAGAATTTCAATTGATTTGAAATTTGTAAACTATTTTACTATTGATTTTAAAAGCAATTTACAAAACATTTCATACAATGGATGGACACTGTTCTATATTATTCATAAATAAATGGGTCATTAGTTTCTATCCAAATGACTCTCAAAAAGAACAGTTCCTTCTTGAGCAGATGGTCCATAAATCATTTTATGGAAAGCAGGTTCATTGTCATTTCCTTTGTCAAGCTCAAGAATGTGAGTTGGATGGTCTGGTGTATAACGCTAAATACTAAGGGTAACATATTATCATTATTTTGAAAATGTAAGGCTCTGAATAAAAATGTACATGTAGCTTTCTAGCTGCCATGCTGAGATTTTAGTCCAGATTTTTGGGCATTCAAAAAGAGAAAAAAAATGAATGGGTGGGATTCTTACCATCACTACAGTGAGGCAGGGCTCTACACAGAGTGAGCGCCATCTTTAAAGGAACTATGATCAATGCAGAGGTTGAACCCCGTCCAAAGTGGTGCATCAGGCATTCTCTCCACCCCTTACTATGGCCAACAACCACTGCTGAATTATTGCTGATGACAATGATTCATATCTTGAAATTGCTCTTGTAAAGTTCGCCAATTTCACATCGCATTGACAGGCTATGAATATTCAATGGGAAGGAATCATGTGGCGGAGGACTCAGTAAGTATATTGAAATGTATTCAATTCTATTTAAACCAGCGAGGGGTGTGGAAAATCAGAAAATGCGATCTCACTGGCGAGAATCACATTTTCTGGTTCTCGCGGAATTTTCCACCCACATCATCTTTCTCGCTTATGGCAAACGTGAGCTGGAAATCACTCCCTAATATTCACTACAATGGACCATGGCTTAAATCATTCAGGATGGCAGGGTTTTCCTTTCTTCCATCTGGGAAGTCGACATATCCACTTCACACACAAATCAGTGTTGTGGCTACAGACAGGAGTTATGTCCCACACTCAGGAGAAAGTCCCATCTTACAGACCTAGTGGTCAATCAAATGAGCCAGCAACAATAGCTGCAGGGGGCTGAAAAGAAATTGCACAAGGATGCCTGAGACTAGGTCTGGGCACTGGAGGACAAAGTAAGTGCAAGGCATCCCAGGGCAGGGAGGATAAGAAAGGCCTGCTGATCATTAAAGGGAGAATGATGGGTCATGGGGGAATTGACCTGGGGTGGAATGAGGTGGGGAGAGAGGGGTGAATGGTGCAGAAGCTTCTGGACCTTAAAAGCGTGTGTGTGTGTGTGTGTGTGTGTGTGTGTGTGTTGGGGGGTGGGGGGTGGTGCATTCTGGCTAATCAGTACGACTTTCAGACTGTGGGAGAAAACCAGAGAACCTGAGGAGAACAAGCCAACTCCACTCAAACAGTGACCCAAACTGGAATGCTATCCACTTTGCCACGGTATGTCATAATGGTTACTAATATTTCCCCTAGAGCTATGCAGACTGCAGAAATATCATGTGAGTCTACTATTTAGCTCACGTTGCTTTTCACCAAAATGAATGGGAGAGGAATTCCAATAGCTTGGAGCTCATGGGGAGACGGATTACCAACCTCCCTGACCTAAAGTTCTGTTTGCATCTTTCCAACCAGCAATCCGACTGCTCTGAGTGACATTACATCTGGAATGACTGTTATAGGACCTGAGTGCACTTCTAGGGATAGGAAGTTTCACCTAGAGAGCTGCTGGCTAATCTGATTAACTGGCACCTTTCTTCAGTCCCTTCAGCACCAGGAGAAAGTAGTGGCCACAGCTGAGACTAATGTCCGTTCTCACCAAAGAAAAGAACAAAGGAAACATTTTGGCAGGGAGGGGTTGGGTGCCCCAAATGGTACAGGAGATACAGGAGGTCTAAGGGTGGGCAGGCTGCCTGGTGCCTTACCTGCACCCTTCTTATTATGGGAGACAGGATGTGTATGGCTGAAAAAGCAATTGTAGATGCACCAAGTTTGGTGGCGTTTAAGAGGTTAGTAGATAAGTTTATGGATGAAAAGGGAATGGTTTAGGTTAGAGGGTCATTGCTTTTTCTTAATTGGTCGGCGCAACATCGAAGGCCGAAGGGCCTGTTCTGCGCTGTAATGTTCTATGTTCTATAAGACATCAGTCTTACATAAGTCTGGGGATTTTGAGTGAGGATAATTGGGAGATCCCAGTGAGGGAAAGGAACAAAGGAAACATTTTGGCAGGGAGGGGTTGGGTGCCTCAAATGGTACAGGAGATACAGGAGGTCTAAGGGTGGGCAGGCTGTCTGGTGCCTTCCCTGCACCCTTCTTATTATGGGAGACAGGATGTGTATGGCTGAAAAAGCAGCAGGCTAGCAGCCCAGTTTATTTTACTTGACCCCCCCCCCCTCCCTCAACCTTTATATATGCCAGTTGGGGGAGTGGAGTGTAAAGTTCTTTGCTTGGGCAAAATTCACATTTCCTCCCATATACATTGCCCCGTAACTCATGCAGCATTCCAATAAAAGCTTTGTGACACTATCAAAATTAAAGATTTACCACAGTTCAAAAAAAAAGTCCTTATGCAAGTTATAACTTTGGTGGAAGTTACAGAAGTCACGTCACGAGGTCATTTGACCTGTGTGGTTTTTGTATTTCAATGATTACTTTGCATTTTTACCATTAATACAGATTAAGTTCATGTTGTCTGTTATAAATCAAAGATACCCTTAAATGGACTCTCTATTTTTGGAGTGTATGGGCAACTTGACTGTGCAATTAAAAATAGAGATAAGTGAACCTTTCATGATAATTCAAACTTTCTTTGTTTAAAACCTGAAGAACTGTGGCGTACTTGAAGTTATTCAAGGATATGTAAATATTTGATTGTAAATGACATTGTATTTTTTTTATTAAAAACACAACTGTATGTGTAAAACTCCATGTATACGGCACCGGCATATTTTTTTAACTAGAATTGAACTGCATCAGTAAAAATTCATATTCTCTCACTTGATTCAAATATCCTTTCTCCTCCCTTTCCTAATGTCCACAATAAAAGTTAGCACAATCAGTTCTTAGTGAAAGCATCAGAGAAACTGAATTTCTAACTTATATGTTTCTGTTGTTGGTCATTTATCAGGCAATATACATGTATATATAATTCATACCAGTAAGTAAACAGTCCTGAATGTGCATGATAGAGCCGAGGCACTTTTACTTTATGCCAGTGCTATCAAACAGTTTGTTAGTCATTAAAAGTGCTCTTTTGTATTAAGCAGCTTGACCTCCAGATACATAATGGCATAAGAAACTCATTTTTTTATAGGCCCCATGAGGTACTGTCAGTCCTACTTAATCTCTCAATAGTGGAATGTTTTGAGCAGCAGCACCACCATAAACAAAGCACAGCAGTATATAGCGTAATGGGTCTGAGTGGTGCTCCCATGGGATTGCATATTAAATATAAGTGCCTCCCTAATACATACAAAAAGATCTTTGAAGAAAACTGGCTGTTGTCAACACATTATCACCAAGTTCCAGATTCTGGATTTATTTCATGCAATGGTATTATTGCACATATTTTAAAGATTACAGTTATGAATGTAGTTGCAGAATTACCTGAATCTGTTTACAACCAATTTTTAACGAAAGAGATGTCTTTTATTTGTGTTGTATTACATGGCAACTATGCAATCAAATCCAGCAAATTAACTCTGTGCAGCTTTTGTGGCCCTTGATAATCTGTAGCAAAAACGTGCCTTAATTTTGTTTATTAACTTATTTGCTTTACCAAAAGACAAAATATAAAAATATTGTGATCTTATTCCCTCATTGGCTCTTCGTGAAATAAAACTTGGCATTGAAACAGAATGGTTTTGAAGTCATTTCAATAATTTATATCCTTTCACTCATCTATCTTCTGTGTAAAGGTAAGATTTGCATGCAAAATGCCTATTAAATATCTGTGTTTCACTTGACTGACACTTGGATATGAGTGTAGCAACTGTGCTCAGAAGTCATGCATTGAGATCAAGAGTGCTTTTATTCATAACTAATTTTATCACTTTCTGTCAGGAATTCTTTGTTCATTTTTAAATCAATGGTCTTAACTTCATCCACCATGGTGTGTGACACATGACTGGGGGAAAGAGGAAGATTAAAGAGTTAAATACAGGGTTCACGACCCCAACTCACTCCAAATGCACAACTGCTGCCCTTCTTACGCTAGTGGATGTTAAAGTGCCAAGTAGAACTACAAGAATAAGGTATATGTGTTATTGCCTTTCAAATTCTATTGTATATCAATAGTAATTCAAGAATGAGCTTCCTGAATAAACCACTGGGAAGATCCAACTTTAGCGAATCTTCTGTGGTTGATGCTGGCTGTGTACTAGCTAAACTAAAAACTGGTCAGTAAACTCATCTCAGCATAGAATTAGTGTCCTAATTTATGTCCGAACGGCCATATTTGATATAGGTATACCAAGAATGATCTAAATACAGTATTCAACAATTAATATGAAACAATTATTTCTTTAAAATAAGTATTTAATTGTATTCATTGAAAAAAAATAATAGTTCATGAAAAGAAGAACACTGATATAATGCAGTCCTTGCAAGCCAAGTACATCTGCTATAATTAAGTCTATGCTTTGGGGAACATTAAACAGCATGCGTAAATGCAAATAAAGCATGGAAAAATATCTAGAAAAAAATGTCTAGACCCAAAAGACTTATTAAAAGTGATACAGTAGGGAGCCCTGAATACTATATTGTTGCTGACAGGAGAAGTGAACGCCATATATTCTCCATGCACTCTCTTTAATAACACTGTCAGATTTCTGTAACTTTTACAAAGATAGATAATAGCCTCTGAACACTTCCAGACACAGCTGCACCTGTTACATAAATTCAGTAAAATGAGTCGAATTCCAGTGGTGATCATTCCCGAAGCTGTGCAGGTACAGAAAGCGTCCAAGAAAAGATTCAAATTCAAGTAGTGGAATGCTTTCCAACTCGCATATGAATGCTACTAACCTACACAGAGCTCTGTGTTTTCCTCCATTGAGGCCAGCTTTAAATTTATGTATGCGGTTTTAGTTCTGCTCTTCTCAAAGACCTTCTTATCTGTTTCTTCTTGCTTTGTTTTTTATCATTTATCATTGTTTAGCCTAAGGGAGACAGAAAGACAACCACGTGACTCTGGGTTTCTGCCAAAACTACTTGAGCTAGATAGCGCAAATGCAAAAGCAGTTCTAAAATGATGCCTTCTCCAGTTTTCCTTCCTGTTGCTGAAGGCCCTGGTCCTCCCATGGTACCTTGGTTAAAACAGCTGAGTCGGCACACAGCCCCAACTCTGCAACCTACATAAATTCAGTCATAGTCCCAACTTTAAGTGATGGTTGTTTAGTGGCATAAAGAAGCCGATAACATCTGTCTTGGTTCACTAGAAATCTGGCAGGAGCTACTCACACTCATAATTCCCAGGAAACAAGCAAACATGAAACTTGTCACAGATGTCTGTATTATACATTAGCCAATCACTTCGTAGCTATCCAGACATGTGGTAATGTAAGAGCAATGAGTTGGGTGGAGTACGGGAAAAAAACAGCAGATATGAGAAGGATGGAGGGTAAGTGATGAGAGGAAGGAGAAGACAGAGAAAGTGACAGGTGGCAGATGATTGTGACAAGAGGGCAGAGGGGGAGGAATGGCGGTGGGGAGAGAGAGCGCCAGGATGGGAAGATACAGAGACTTAACTAAGTGGTTAGAGTGAGTGGTTTGAATTCTGACTTCATGATGGAGAAAGGATGGTGAGTTGTTCTTCCCTTCATGCTAGGCACAATTTAAAGCTGAGTTACTTTTCCTGGAATTATTCTTCTTTGGCTGGGGCAGGGTTTGTACACAGTTACACTACAATCAATCTGGTCCTCCTCTTTAATGTAATGCTTACGGTTCTACAAATTTTCCTCCTCAAAGCTGTTGACTGCCCATCAATGCTGAGTCCAAGTAGTCAGCCTTTCAGCATTGCTTGAGCTTCCCATGGATCACATCCAACTGATGTTCTCACTCGTCCACAGAATGCACAGAATCCTCATCATTCCCTGTCCGTACACAGGAATTGCAAAGACAAACTTGAGACAGATTTGTGCCCTGAGCCCACCAAGTCACAACTACCAGCTGATTAAACAAGAAATCAGACTCAGGGAAGGTGCCGGAGGATTGGTGAATTGCAAATATTAGTCTCTTGTTCAAAAAAGATTGTAAGAATAGCCCCAGCAATTATAAATCAGAGAGTTTAACACTAGTGGCAGGCAAATTTCTGTAAACAATTATTAGGAACTGAATCAGTGGTCACGTGGAAGAATGTGTGTTGATTGGGAAGAGCCAACATGGGATTTCTAAAGGGGAAATTATGTTTAATTAACTTGCTGGAAGTTTTTGAGAAGGTAACAGAAAGGATTAATGAGGGTAATGTTGTTGGTGCGGTGTATTTTCAGAAGGCATTTGATACAGTGTGCATAACAGATTTGTGATAAAAGGGACACTAGCAAAGTGGATCCAAAATTGGCTGAGTAATAGAAGGCAGAGAGCAAAGGTTAATGGATGTTTTTCGGGTTGGAGGAACGTTTGTCATGGTGTTCCTTATGTGTCAGTATTGGGACCTTTTTCCTGATGTATATTATGATTTAGGGTTAGCGTCCAAAGGATAGTTTCAAAGTTTGCGGAAGACGATTGTTAACAATGAAGGGGACAGTATATAATTTCAGAAGGACAGAGACAAGTTGGTAGTGTGGGCAGATAAATGGCAGATGAAGTTCATGCAGAGAAGTGTGAGATGATACTTTTTGGTAGGAAGAACACGAGATAATACGAAATAAGAGGTAAAATTTTTAAGGAGATGCAGAAGCAGAGGGTATAACTGTGCATAAATCATTGAAGGTGATAGGATGGGTGGAGACAGCAGTTAATAAAACAAACTGTATTCTGGACTTTATTAATAGGGACATAGAGTACAAGAACAAGGAGGTTATACTGAATTTATGCAAGACACTAGTTAGATTTCAACTGGAATATTGTGTACTGTTCTGGATGTCACACTATAGGAAGGGTGTGAATGCATTAAAGAGACTGTAGAAGAGATATACAAGAATGTTCAAGGGATGAGAACAAAGAACAAAGCAGCATGGGAAACAGGCCCTTCGGCCCAACGAGCCCGCGCCGCCACCTCAATGTTCCCACTTCTACATGCGATCCCTGTCCATGTTTATAGATCTATGGATTAAAAACCAAATTTGAGACAATTTAGGGAGAATTTGTTTTGCCAATTAGCCTAAGAGCACATCTTTGAGATGTGGGAGGAAACCGGAGCTCCCGGAGAAAACCCACGCAAGCACGGGGAGAATGCGCAAACTCCCACAGACACAGGCCCAAATCCATGTATCTGCACAGCACAGCTATAGTCACTGCGCTGTCGTGTTGCCCATCAGATGGTCCAGGTCAAGCATACACTAATGATGTGAAGCACTAGGATACTCTCGAAAAAGGTCCAAGAGCAGTCCTCTCACGACCCATCGCGTGTATGCCCCTCGTTAGACAACAAGGTGGACCAAAGCACCTGTAGGATAAAAACAAGTACATCAATATCATCATCTATTTACACACTTCCCAGGGACTCCCAAGGCTCATGATCCCTATTTTAAATCAGTTTTCTATACTCCTCCATTCCCATTCTGTTCATGTGCCCATCTAAGTATTTCTTAAATAACTCCAGAGTGCCTGCCTCCACCACTTTACTTGGCAGCGCATTCCATACCCCCACCACCCTCTGTGTGAAAAAACTCCCTCTAGCATCCAAATTATACCTTACCCCCCTCCCCCTAAGCCTGTGACCCCTCGTGCTATTTGAGTCCATCCTAGGAAAAAGCTTAACCCTGTTTACTCTATCTATCCCCTTCAAAATCTTGTACACCTCTATCAGATCTCCTCTAAGTCTACGTCTTTCTAAGGAAAACAGTCCCAATTTGCCTAATCTCTCCTTGTAACTCAGACCTTCCATACCAGGCAGCATCCTGGTAAACCTCCTCTGCACTCTTTCCAGAGTCTCCACGTCCTTCCGGTAGTAAGGCGACCAGAACTGGACACAGTATTCCAAATGAGGTCTAACCAGCGTTTTATACAACTGCAACATTAAAGGCCAGCTCTTGTACTCCATACCCCTTCCTGTAAAGGCTAACATACTATATGCTTTCTTCACAACCTTCTCCACTTGCTCTGCCACCTTCAGAGACTTGTTCACCTGCACCCCCAGGTCCCTCTGCGTTTCTATACTCTTAATAGGTCTACCCTTTATCATATACCTCCCCCCTACATTTTTTCTCCCGAAATGCATCACCTCACATTTATCAGGATTGAATTCCATCTGCCATCTGTCTGCCCAAGCTACTGGCCTATCTATGTCCTGCTGCATCGCCTGACAATCCTCCTCACTATCCGCAAGTCCAGCCATCTTTGTATCGTCTGCAAACTTGCTGATCACTCCACTTACTCCCTCTTCCAAGTCATTTTTTATATATATTACAAATAGAAGAGGTCCCAGTACCGAGCCCTGCGGCACACCACTAGTGACCGACCTCCAGCTAGAGAAACACCCTTCAGCTATTACTCTCTGTCTCCTATTACCAAGCCAGTTGCTTATCCATCTAGCTACCTGTCCTTGTATCCCATTTGCCTTGACCTTCTCGACTAACTTCCCATGAGGGACTTTGTCAAACGCCTTACTGAAGTCCAAATAGACAACATCAACGGCTCGCCCTTCGTCCACCGTTTTCGTCACCTCCTCAAAAATGTAAAATACGAGGATAGATTGGAGAGGCTGGGACTGTTCTCTTTGAAGAGAAGGCAACTAGGAGAAGATTTGATAGATGTTCAAAATCACGAGGGGGCTGGACAGAATCAATAGAGTTTGTAAAGGGATCAAAAACAAGAGATCACAGATTTATCTAATGGAGGCAAATACAATCCAGGCATTTAAGAGGACATTAGATGATAATTTGAATGAAAACCATGTTCAGGAGTTCGGAGATAAGGCGGGAGAATGTCAGTAAGACTCAATGCTGCTTTGAGGAACTAATGCAGACATAATTGGCCAAATGGCCTCATTCTGCAGCCAACAATTCTGCAATTCTGTGAAAGCAAAATAAAAACAGCCCAACAATCACATAACTTAAAGAAAAGACTCACATTTATGGAGCATCTTTCACAACCCTTGTCCATCCCAAAGTTTTTTATAGTGAATTAAGTTCTTGTTGAAGGGTAGTCACTAACATCTCCTCCAATTTTCTTTGTGACCTACTCTGTTAAGTATGTCAGACCTTTACATTTTTTGATGTTTTAGCACAACAGCTTCAAGGGTGGACATGTGCATGGTCTGCAGCACAGCTGCACCAGTTAAAAGAAACATTGATGTAATGTAAGGAACACTTCTGCATTGCATTGAAGTAGCAACCTAGATTCTATGTGCAAGTCTCTGGGATGAGACTTGAACTTACAACCTTCTAACTCAGAGGGAGAGTGCACATCTCCAATTAATGGCTGACAATAAACTAAATATACAGAAAAATAAATATATTTTAAGTGACAAATATATTGAAGTGAGATGGCACAGTGTCACAGTGGTAAGCACTGCTGCCTCACAGCTCCAGGGAGCTGGATTCGATTCCTGGCTTGGGTCCCTGTCTGTGTAGAGCATGTCTGCGCGCATTTCCTCCAGATGCTCAGCTTTCCTCCCACAGTCCAAAGATGTGCAGGTTAAGTGCACTGGCCATCCTAGATTGCCCCTTAGTATACCAGGATGAGTAGGTTAGAGGAATTAATGGGATAAATATGTGGGATTAAGTGGATAAGGCCTAGGCAAGATTGTTGTCAGTATAGACTCGATGGCCCAAGTGGCTTCTTTCTGGCTTCTATAAGTAACCTCTGGGACAGAATCTAATTTGTGAAGTCAGATGATGATAATAAGACTCTCAATGGGATTAGTGTCTAGTAATCATACATGGCTTCCCATTGTTGTCTATGATATGAATGGGAATAGTCATCTCTTGACATGCGGTTCCTAGTAAGAAACAAAGAAACATTTTAGAAAGAAAGAAATATTTTAATGTTTCTTTTTTTGAACGATTAAAAACCCATTTGATATTTTGTGCAAGTTTTAAAGGCTGTTATTTATTCAGGGGGTTTTGACCTGCAGTTACCGTACCTTGAAGTCAGGATGAATGAAAGAAATAGAGCTGGGGATTTTTACATTATTCTGTTAGCTGGAAAATATACACTGCAGCCTGTGTTATTCAGTAAACTACATCCTGGCACTAGCTGAGGGAAAATTTATTTTGTTTCCAGTAATATTTTTTGCTGGTGGTTTTGACAGAGGCAATATGGTAAATTATTATGATTGAATTGTGTGCATTAATCTGCAGTGATGTGTTTTGTACTGCTGCATGTCACAGAAATAGCATCCTTTGCATCTATATTCTGGCGTTTTATATATAAACAACAGCTTGTATTTATATGTCACTTTAATGTACAAATTTTCCCAAGGCTCTTCACAGGAGCATTTATCAGGCAAAACTTGACACTGAACAGATAAAGAGCAGTTAGAAGAGATGAGCCAAAGCTTGGTCAAAGACATTAAGTGTGAGGAGCATTGTAAAGAGACAGATAAAAGTGAACATAGTGAATGCCAGAGTATATGGCCTTGGCAGCTGAAGACATGACCAACAAATGATATTTCCCAACAATCCTCTGTTGATTGTATGTTGTTACTTTTCCAATAATGAACTCTACATTATTGCTTAAATTACTAAACCACAGTGCAGAAGGAGGCCATTTGGTTCATTGAGTCTTGAGTCTGCAATGACACTCCAAACGAGCATCTTATTCCACCCCCATCCTTGTAAAAACACACATTTCCCATAGTTAACTCCCTAAATTGGACAATTAAGAAATAATCCAACATGGCCAAACAACCTAACCTGCACATCTTTGCAACCTAACATGGCCAATATATCCAACCTCTTCATCTTTGTTCGCTAATCTCGCTGTGCAATCTAGCACAGCTAATCTCCATAATTTACACATCTTGGGGCACTAAGCGGCAATTTAGTATGTCTAATCCACCTAACCTACATACCTTTGTACTTAGGGGGGAAACCAGAGCACTCACAAGAAATCCACACAGACATGGGGAGAACATGCAGACACCACACAGACGGTCACCCAAGGCCTGAATCAAAGCCTTGTCTCTGGCACTGTGAGGTAGTAATGCTAACCACTGTGCCTCACATCACAATGATGATATCATGCAGGAAATTCAGGGCGATCCACTCTCCACCTGCCACAACACTGGTGGGTGCTGTGAGAATTGAGTTACTGCCTCAAGGAATCTGACTGGAAGCTCACTTCTGTTCTGTTTCCAAGAGTCAGTGTCCCGAGGAGGGTGACTGCTCACCACACATTTGCAATGTACATTTAGGTTAAACATAGCAGCAAAGGTGCACAAAGTCCAATAAACAGGAATTAAATAGCAAGAATTAAATGAAGAGCCAATGGCCTGGTGGTATTATCAATACCAAAAACTCAGCTAATGTTCTGGGGACTCAGGTTCGAACCCACCACAACAGATGGTGGAATTTGAATTCAATAAAAAATATCTGGAATTAAGAATCTACTGATGACCATGAAACCATTGTCAGAAACCCCCATCCGATTCACTTTAAGGAAGGAAATCTGCCGTCCTTACCTGGTCTGACCTACATGTGACTCCAGCCCCACAGCAACGTGATTGATTCTGAATTTCTCTCTGAAATGGTCCAGCAAACCACTCAGTTCAAGGGTGACAAGGATAGGCAATAAATGCTGGCCCTATCAGCGATAGCCATGTCCCATGAATGAATTAAAAAATAAATGATTAGCTAGCCTGTTTCTGAAATGTTAGCTGAGGGGTATATGTTGGCCAGGATCAAGGAAGTTTCCACTCCAATAGTTAGCGGGATCCATAGCAACAATTTGTAGGTGCTGTGTCTTATCCAAAAGGCAATATCTCTCACAGTGTAGCACTCCCTCATTGCCACAGAGAAGTGCCAGCCTTGGTTATGGGCTCAGTGTGTGGAGCTCACAATCTCTGAGGTGGGAGAGCTGCCAACTCAGCCACAGTTAGATAGCCAAGTGTTGAAAATTGACATCAGAAATCACCAACCTTTAAGCCAATTTCGAGGGAAAGAGAGATCCCAAAATCCTCTGGAAATTCACACAGTGCGGGAAGTAGCTAGTAAGAGGCACACAATTCTCAATTTGCTGTTTGTGCCCTCTTTGATGTGAGCAATGCAGCAATAAGGATTAGATCACTAATTAGCTACACAATGCACACTGAGTGTCAGAGCCTGCTGGGATTCTGCCAATGAATAAAAATACTGACACAAACAGAGAACAAAGTGTCATTCCACAAACTATCAATTTTATCAAAACACACCAAGAAAACTTATATTCATTTGGCACCTTTCACAATCTCAGGATGTCCCAAAGCACCTCACAGCCAATGAAGTACCTTTCAGATACTTCACTGTACTTCACATGAAGTATTTGTAATGGAAACTACCTCAGCAGTAGTCGATTTATTGCACAGCAAGCTCCCACAAAGAAGGGATCAGGTCATCTCTTTTCCAGTGGTGCTGGACGCTATGATGGATGATGTTATGAGATGGTAATGGCAGCTGGTGTGCAGCCAGGGATTGGGCATTGAATTGGAGGTGAGTACATGGTGCGAGATGACAGACCGAATTCTCCATCTTTGTCTGCTCCCACCCCACTGCAATCGAACAGAGAATTTGTCTTCCAGTCAAAACTCCATTCACTTTCAGCAGCCCAGGAGAATCTCAGCCAAGAACAAGGATGGAGATTTTCGGCAGATATGTATCAGGTGGTATGACTCACCCTACATTTCCCGATAGGTGGGCTTAACAGAGAAGCTTCTAGGGAAGTAACCTAAAACCCCACAAACAGTGGCCGGAGCTGAGGATCCACAGGAAGACAATGAAAAACAGCATAGAACTTTCCGTTAATCCTTACCAGACATCTCACCCAAATGTCTCCTCCTTTGACCAAGCCTTCTTGCTGCCATCTCAAAATTTCTCCACGTGAGTCGATATTAAATCTTGGGGTCTGTGAAGTACCTCGGGACATTTTGCTACATTAGAGATACATAAATGCAAGTTGTAGAATCGAATTAACAAGAGCATTAAATGAGGCCATTCAGAGCCTGTGCCAGCTGCTAGCAAGGACTGTTTAGCTAATCACACTCCCTGACCATTTTCCCAAATGTTTTCCCATTCGAAAGCCGCGATTGAGTCTGATTTCACCACAACCATACCCAATCTGAATCAGGTATCTATCTACCCGGCTACAAATCACACACCTGACGAAGGAACAGTGTTTCCGAAAACTTGTGGGTTTACTATCAAATAAGCTGGTTGGACTTTAACCTGGTGTTGTGAGACTTCTGACTGTGTTTGCCCCAGTCCAACACCAGCATCTCCACATCAGCTCACAAAGCCCAAGGTGAGACAACTTGATCTTTCTGGTGCATATACCTTGTAGCACTATATCCTGAAGCTGCTGGAAGGTTAGTGAATGAATGGGAAATTGTTATAAATAGCTCTTGTTCATAACTAACATCTTCTGCCTTGTTCTATATGTAAGGGAGCTGATGAACTAAAACATTCCATTAAGCTCTTGATAATATGATACTCTACATTGAATCTGGTCTACAATACATTAGTAATAAATTTGTGATTCTGTTTGATCTGGAATGCTGCGGAAAGCTTGGTGGATTCAGTTGAGACTTTCAAAAGAGAATTGGATAAGTATCTGAAGGGAAAACATTTGCAGGGCTTTGGGCAAATGGCCAGGGAGTATGATTAGCTAAACTGCCCTTGCAAAGAGCTGACACAACCTGGATCGGCTGAGTGGCCTCATCCAATGCTGTCACCTCTTGGTGATTCGATTCTAGAACTTGCATTTATGTGGCATCTTTAATGTAGCAAAATGTCCTGAGGTGCTTCACAGGGACCAAGATGTGACATCGACTCACATGGAGAAATTTTAGAATGGCTGGGGAGAGGCTTGGTCAAAGAGGTAGATATTCAGGTGAGCTAGCACCCAGAGTTTGGCCAGAAAAAGATATCTGCTATCGAGGGAGTGCAATGGAGGTTCACCAGATTAATCTCTGGAATGGCAGGATTGTCTTCGGAGGAGAGATTGATGAGACTGGGTCTGTGTTCCAAGGAGTTTCAAAGAATGTGGAATCAAACCTCTGTAAAATCTTAAAAAATCTTACGGAGCGTGACGGGTGGATACAGATCAAATATTTCCCCTGGATGGTGAGTCTAAATGATGCGAATAACCTGATAAAGGAGCAAGACTCTGAAAATTTGTGCTGCCAAATAAACCTGTTGTACATTAACCTGGTGTAGGGATTCTCAAACCAGGGGGACATAATCTCAGAGTAAGGGATAAGTCATTGAAAACTGAGATGAGGAGGAATTTCTTCACTCAGAGAATGATGAATCTTTGGAATTCTCCACCCCAGAGAGCAATAGAGAATTTTCACCATTCAGCATGTTCATGACAGTGGATTTCTGGAGATCAAAGATGTCAAGGGGATATGGAGATAGCGCAGGAAAGTGGTGATGTGATAGATGACCAGTCATGATCTAATTAAATGGCAGAACAGGCACAGTGGGCCAAATGGCCTACACTTGCACCTCTGTTAAGGCACGTATTTTAAAGGAAGGATAGGGGACAGAGATGGGAAGTGCAGACCTTAGGGCATGGAGAGTTGAAGGCACACAGCCAATGGTGGAGCAAAGGATATCAGGGGTGCACAAGAGGCCAGAATTGGAAGAGCACAGAAAGTGTGGATCTGGAGGAGGTTGCAGAGTCAGAGAGGGTAAGGAATTGGCCCAGAAGTTCACTTTGTTTAAAAAAAAATGGCTGAGAGCAGCATTCGACACAAGCCCAGTTAACACACTGCACAATTCCACATCATTGACACTTTTTTTATTAAAAACAATGGTCTGTAATCAGTTTTATACATGAAATGTACAGCATGAAAAAATAAGTAATCTGGAGGTGGATTCTATAAGCGTCAAGTTCTACACCAAACAGGAAGTAAAAGCAAGACCGTTAAAAAGTAAATTTAAAAAATTAACGTGAGTCGCCCCACATGAATCTAGTCACAAGATTAACATTTAAATACATTATTTGCCAGTGACCACAAAACATCGACTCCCTCATTATTTACAATAACTCCCGAGATCTTATGTTGTAATGTACAGATGATGTTCCTATGTATTAATCAAGCACACTCTCAATGTAAAATGTGCACAGTGATCAATTTTACAATCGTATCGCTCAGTTTAAAGGTAATGACTGTATATACATTTACACTTTTGTTGAGAAAGTGGCAAACAGCACTGAGAAACTGCTAATGAAATATGTACCAAGCTCTGAATTATGGTCCTGGTCTCCTGACTGAAGGTCGTACACTTCAGAAGTTCAAGGTTGTGATAGTCTGAATGCTTTTGTCTTTGCTGAGATGTGTAAGATCGTGGGGACAATGGTGAACAATCTCTACAAGGTGTTACTGTATTCCTGGGAATTCTTTTGCAGCTGGCTTACAGCTTTCAGTACTGTATTTTTAAGGAAAACAAATTATGCAGTTTCCACTTGCTAAGCTAATCCTCACAATGGGGAGGGGTTGACTATGAAAGCCAATTCCTATCTCTATTGTCTATATACACATATACCTCTCAGTAGATATTCACAGAGAGGGAGGCCAGAGCATCATCCAAGGCCACTCTTACACATAGTCTAGAGCCATTTTGAAGGACATTGTCAATTTTTTGGATGCAGGGATTGTAGGAACAAAAGGTCAAGGTAGCAAAGAAAAACCTTGAAGAAGGGAACTAACCCAATAAAAATCACTTTCTTAAAAAGATCAGATTTGTCTCCTGTCATTTATCAATTTGCTGCCACCTTCAATCACACGATTGCCAATGCTATATTCCAAGAAGTTTCCTCACATAACCTCTCTGCCAACAACCTCTGCACCCATCAAACAGTACTTTTTGATATTTTTCTAACCAAAGTTTGTGTCCAAAGAATTTTTTAAAAGAACAGGACTATTTTAACGATACCTGTTCCCATCTTTCAACCTTTAACTCCTGCGTGGAGATTCCAGGATAATCCTGGATGGTTGGCAACCATCACAGGCCTGGGGAATTTTTTAATGTTAATTGAGGTTGGAATTTTAACTCTTTTCCGAACTGTCTTAGCCACTAGATCTGCAAACTGCCATCAGGTTCGGCAGAGTGGTTAGCACTACTGCCTCGCAGCACCAGGGACCTGGGTTCGATTCCAGGTCACTGTCTGGGACAGGGCACATTCTCCCCGTGTGTGCGTGGGGTTTCTTCCAGATGCCCTGGTTTCCTCCCATGGTCCAAAGATGTGCAGGTTCAGTTGATTGGCTATGCTATATTAACCCTGTTGGTGCGGGGATGAGCCAGATAAATACATGGGGTTACGGGGATAGAACCTGGGTGGGATTATTGTCAGTGCAGACTCGATGGGCCAAATGGCATGCTTCTGCACTGTAGGTATTCAAGGATTCTTTCATAGGCTGAAGTATTCCTGAGCAAGTCTGCTTGACCAAGATCACCACTTGTAGCTCATTTCTTTCCTTCACAGTGCGAATAAAAAAGTATTGAAGTAAAATCTGCTTTAAAAAACCAAATCTGTTTGGTTTGCAATTTGAACCAACAAGATTACACATGAATTATCTGATAAGAGCTGGAATGACTCGTGGCAGCCTAGTGTCTGCTCACAATCTCAGGTTGCTGCAGAATGTCTGTCAAGTGATTTATTGAACGATCTGATGCCAGGATATTAAGTTTTGTTTTGCCTTCAGATACGCCTTCAAAGAGATGGTGTTGCTATGTTGCAAAGCTGCCAAGTTTAATCACTCAGGGGGTTGCAACTGCGCGAACATAATTGCATCCCAAATTGTATCTGGTGCCGTGAATTTGCTCTTTTTTTTAAGCAAGATGAAAACATCATTAGGCTCGGCATCTCATTAGGAGGGATGAGGAGCTTCCACGCTGGAGACTGTGACAAGCTGGCTGGAGCACTCTCTCATCAGGCTCCTGTAATGAAGCTAGACAAAGAAACTGGTGAACTAAATCAAGTGGGCAACGTGCTCCTTTCAGAACGAGCAGAAAGACAAAGGTGTCCTCTGCAGAGCCGGCTGCCTTCCTGACGAGTTAAGGTCATTATCTGTGGCATCGATTTAAGTGGACTCGGAGCAGCGTCCACCTCTGCGCTGTCCAATGGCAGCATCAGTTCAAATAAAACAACAGCAAAAGCATATCATTTGTGAGCGGCACAGTGGTTAGCACTGCTGCCTCACAGTGCCAGGGTCCTGGGTTCAATCCCAGCCTCGGGTGAACGTCTGTGTGCAATTTTGCACATTCTCCCCTGTTTCTGCATGGGGATTTTCCTCCGGTTTTGTCCCACAGTCAACAAAATGTGCAGGTTAGGCTGATAGGCCATGCTAAGTTGTCCCTTAGTGTGAGGGGCATTGGCAGAGTAAATACATAGGGTTACGGGAATAGAGCCTGGCTGGGATTGTTATCAGTACAGGCTCCGCGGGCTTCCTTCTGCTATGTAGAGATTCTATGAAAATAAAATCATCAACTCTATCCCCATTCCCACCTCAGCATTTCTATCATGTTTGGAAATAGCTCGTTTGAAACAATGCTCTGGCCCTGCTATTGTTACCTTGGGTAAAAATGCAGAGGCCAAAAGATGTTTTTTTTACTTGCACTGAAATAGGGAGAGACCATAGGCATCATTTGCAATGTTGTACCTGGGTGCCAACCTGACAGGGGTATGTCTGAAACCCGGCCAACTTTGGTCTCATTCATTTCAACGGAACAAGAATCAGACAGGTTCTCTTGAAAAACTGGCGGGATCCTCTTGGCCAAATGTGGCTTTGAAAATGGCCCCTAGTGGCTCTTAGAGCTTTACATATTCCTATTACATACAACTCCTCCAACATTGACAGTGGGACAGGTATATTTCCCAATGTGGTGCAGGCTGTGTTCAAAAAGCAAAAGCGATGTGGGGTAAAGCAAAATTCCCATCCATGATCTTGGAGGAAATATTTTGATTTGATACATTATTGTCACATGTATTAATAGACAATGGAAAGTATTGTTTCTTGCACGCTATAAATATGTGTGTGTCTGGTGAAGATGGGATTGACACATGCCCTCTGACCTGCTGATGTAATAGGATTGATGCTCCCCATTGTCCAATAGTAGCATGACTTCAAAATGGATGGTTACATGGAACTGGAGTTATACCAATATCCAGAGACGTGATCCAACTTTAATCAATAATAGGAGAGACACCAATCCACTAGGATCAATGCTTCAGTTATATGCCTGGTTCATCAGTGTGTCATCAATATTTCATCTCTTTCCAAGACGTCAAACTTCAGAGCATCAACAAAAAATGCATTGTTGATCTTGGGTGGAAATCTCACTGTAGTAATAATGCTAAACAGGCTCAGCAGCTTTTTTTTAACATCATTCCTTACTTTTATTTCCAATGAGATTTAGACCAATTGGGAGAGTTGTAAAACAGGTTGCTGACTCACTTAACACACAAACACAAGTTTGAACCCCCTCGTGCTGTCTAGAATGGGAGACTGCATCAGTGCCTAACACTAACGATTCATTCAGAGTGGGCCAGGGATGTGAACAACTGCAACAGAAGTTTCCCCACTAATTTCCCCTGGTCCGGTCTCCTCCATCTGCTCTCACAGCCGAGGCACTCCAGCAGGGACAGGCTGTTGGAACCTGCAGCATCCTGAGACATGTTTGAACAAAGATCCCAAACAGCTTGTTATCCGGGGCTGAGCCACTGGCCCCAGCCGCTTGAGGAAGTTCATCCAAGGTTCAGAAAGTACGAGAGATGAGTTTAAGTTGCACTCAGCACACATTTGACTAATTAATAATGCCAATGGTCTGCCACGGAATTTGTAAGCCCTGAGAGATCAGATTAAATGTCAGAAAGACAATGGCAGGAGTCATTCAATCATGGAATGTTGCAGGAAGGGGAGGCGGCCGCCGGTTTATGGAATCCTGCAATAGCAACGTCTGCATAGTTTGTCAGGCTGTGGAATCTATCAACTAATAATTCAGTGTGCCTTTTATTTTATGTTGGTCGAAGTAAAGCTGACAAACCAATGACTGGGCTACATTGTTAAGTAAGCAGGGAGCATTGCTACACACCATGTAGATAAGATCACAAAGCTGAACATGGTAGGGGAGTGGGGGCAGGGGGGAAGAATGGCCAATTGGAAAATAATTAAGTCTTCATTACAACTTTCTCCATCGCCCAATCCCACTGTCAAGGCACTGACTCAAAAATCTACTGCTATTCAAAGAGTTACCAACACAAACTTGCATTTATATAGCATTTCGAACGCGGCAAAAGAAATGTCCTAAGGTTCTTCACTGGAGTGTAATTCAACAACATTCAATACTGGGTCGCACAAGGAGACATTCGGACAGGAGGGCAATAGCTTGGTCAAGAAGATAGACTTTAGGGAACCCCTTAAAACGTTAAAGCTAATTTATTAGTCACAAGTAGGCTTACATTCACACTGCAATGAAGTTACTGTGAAAATCCCTTAGTGGCCACACTCTGGCACCTGCTCAGGTACACTGAGGGAAAATTTAACTTGGCCAGATTTGGAGTGCGGGAGAAAACCAGATCAGACACAAGGGGAACGTACAAACTCCACACATTTGACCCAAGTTGGGGATTGAACCCAGGTCTCTGGCTAACCACTGTGCCAGAGATATGGGCTAGGAATACCAGTGCTTCAACTGCCAATATGGAGTGGGAGGAAATCAAAAACACTCAAGGGAGCAGAATTGGAGGAGTGCGGGGAGATCTGGGAGGGTTTTAAGATTTGGGGTGAGGGATCTGAATACCAGTTAGTTATGGTCTGTTTAAGAGGACAGGAGTAATTCTTTAAACCAGGAACAATTTCTGTCACAAAACTGTTATAATCCAAGAATAATACAATTAGGAAAATCAGTGGCTGGCTGTGTGTATGTTTGTGTGTGCCTGGCAGGATTTATATTTCAGAAATATGGGTCTAAATTTTCCAGTCCCACCCAGCGTTGGAATTGTTAGATGTGGAATGGTACATATTTCAGATAAGTCATTGACCTCGGGCAGGAATTCCTGGTATCGGGCTGAATGGGACCAGGAAATCCTGACCACAGGATGTGTCAAAAGTACCCAAATACAGGTCACCCACACCGAACCTTCACAAAGTCCCCTGTTTAAACTGTACATTGAAAATAAACAAGGGAGATAAGCCTAATGCTGCAGTCTGTATTGTGCATGAGTCGAACATATCACAGCAATTTTTTCATTACTGTAGAGGTTAATATCTCTGCCTGTCACACAGGAGACCAGGATTCAATTTCCTGATAGGCACGTGCCAATTTTTCCATGACAGAGTGGTGGTAGTGTCTTTTTGGTGGTACAGTGGTTAGTGCCGCCGCTGCACAGTGCCAGGGACCTGGGTTCAATTCCAAACTCTGTGAAATTTGCTCATTCTCCCCGTGTCTGCGTGGGTTTCCTCCAGGTGCTCTGGTTACCTCCCACAGTCCAAAGATGTATGGGTTAGATCAATCGGCCATGCTAAATTGATTCTTAGAGTCAGGGGATTAGCAGGGTAAATATGTGGGATTATGGGAATAGGATCAAGGTGGGTGCAGACTCGATGGGCCAAATGGTCTCCTTCTGCACTGTAGTGATAATGGTCTAGATATTTGTACATTTCAGATTAATTGTTAAAAAGTGGGAATACAGTATGGCTTTCTAACTACAAGATTTGACATCAAGAAAGCAATGGAATTAAACCAAAGTTCGGACCAAAGCCTATTGCAGAACATTCTTCAGAGACACATTTCAGAATATTGGAAAAGGTATCAAAGAATCCCTACAGTGCAGGAAAGGCCATTTGGCCCATCGAGTCTGCACCAACTCTCTGACAGTGCATCAGAGTGGTGGGTACTAACTACTGTGCCATTGTGCTGCCCAGATTTGGAGACTGGGTGGATACTTAGGCTAATCTGTGATTGGATGGTGTAGTCAGGTATGATGGTCATGGGCTTAACAAAGAAAAGGGAGAATGGTAAAATCTTTAGCAGCGTGAAAGGCTCGGAATCTCAGTGAAGGCAGAGGTGCCTGAGGAAAAGGAAGTCACTGTTCTCTCTGCTTATTTTGTCACTCACTGGAATGAAATCGATTGGAAGAATCTGATTTCATATACGGGCAGCAACAAGTCATCAGTCAAGCCCGTTGCAAACACAGCCTGCTACATTTACGATGAACCTTCTCCATCTCTGCCCCTTCCTTATAACCAAGCCATTTCAGGTGACCTTCGGGCAGATCGAACAGTGTAATTCTGTCTTAAGTACTGGAGTAACCGCTTACACAGTGACAGTGATCAGATGCTGAGCTAATGGGTTTAAAATCCTGGAGATTTAGTCGGGGTAGTTAGTTCCCCTCGCTTTGTCCTAGCTATCAGCATTGCAACCCAGTCTTTTTCTGGCACAGCAACAGAAAAGGCAGAGAGATATCTGCAGCTGTTTAATGAACACATTTTTTTATTTGGTTCAAAGTTCCAGTAGGATGGAATGCATATTAAAATTAAGAAGGGATAGTGTCGAGGTAGAGAAAAACACCATTGTAATGGTTAGCTTTTAAAAAGGAACCTGATGTATTATGTTGGCAAAATGATAAACATTAAGGACGGCTGCAGCGGTAAAGGAAATCTTTCCCCTGTGGTAGAGAAGTTGATATTTAATGAGTCAGTCTAACTCTTCTCTGAACCCTTTTGCACAAAGTTTAATGGCTTTTTAAGAGTAAAAACATACTCAGTTGTTCCCAATATCTGTCAGCCCACCCCTTTGCTTTTCCACTACAGGTTTGGACTCAGTTACAGCCTCCTGAACTCCACTGGGATTGCCAGGATCGGGCAATAAAAATGAAGGGGTTGATAGCCACAGCGGGAGCTGGGCCATTCTAGGTGAGGGTGCAGGGCAGAGGGAAGGAGTTTGCATTGTTTTCCTGAAAATTCAGCCCTAAGTCTGCTCGGTTCAGCTGAGAGCCCATGTATGAGGGGGTGGGGGGCAGGGGAGAAAGGGTTCACCCATTCGTTACAACTCTCCAATGATTTATGACCAGCTTACCTTAGGAAATGGGCCTATCCGTAGCTCTTGGGCCCCAACCTCTTGTCATTTGGCAAGACCAGGTGCCTGCTCTCTTCCTGCACAAAGTACACTGGAGGGCTTCAGAACTGCAAGTGCCTCTGAACTGCATTGTTCTGCCTCCTTCCCTTGAAAAAGTAAGAAGTCTCACAACACCAGAAAGTCCAACAGGGTTTATTTGGAATCACGAGCTTTCAGAGTACTTCATGAGGTGAGTGGAGTCCGGTGTTGTGAGACTGCTTTCTCTGTCCACCCCAGTCCAACATCAACATCTCCCTACCCTTGAAAAAGATCAAAGACCAGGAAGCATTCACCCCATCCCCATTCTTCACTGGCTCAGGCACAATGGGACGAACCAACTCCAAACTTCTGAGGAAATGTGGACCTCCATTTCTGAAATGTGTGTGTGTGCGTGTATTTGGAACATTCAGTGTCAATAAAATGGATAAGCAATATGCAGCGGAACTGTGATTAAGGTCAATAAACAACATTGCAAACTCAATGGCACAGATAATTTGGCTAATGGTTTGGCATATTAAAATATACATGGCAGAATATCAGGTCTCTTTCCATAAAAACAATAAAAGGAATTATCTCCTTCATTTCATGTCATTTGATCAATGATAACTCTTCTTTTTAACTAGCCACTCCCTGATATAATATATGCCATTTGCAAGTTTTATTTTACATACTTCCACATCTAAGCAGTATATCATTGTCTCACTCAATTATTCTTTCTAGGCATTGCTTTTGTTCTTTTCCAATGAAAGGCTTTATCGTCCATTAGCCAAATTGCTCAAATGCCTGGTGGTGGTGAATGAGTATTTGTCAGCCGCGCTTGGAAACGGGGAACACATCGGCCTTGATTTTCCAACCTCACTCGCCAAAAAAAAAACAGGAAACTCCCACCCCAGGCCAACAGACCTTTCCATGATCCACCCCTCGCCCACTCTGATTCCCATAGCGGGCGGGTCAGTAAAATTCACCCCCTTGACTCAGACAGCGCCCAGCGCAATCAGGAACGACAGATCAAACGGCCTGCCAGTGTTGTGCATTGCTGCAATGCTACCGTTAACTGTCAATAATATAAACAGCTTTGAAGCAAGAATCCCGACTACTTTATTCCATTTTTTTCGCCTCCTTGCCTTATACTGCAAGCGCACTGGAGACCACTTCATAAAAACAGAGGAAGACAATAATGTACCTCCACGAATGCAATAGGTTTCCAAACGTGCTGATGGGAGAATGTGTCAGGTTATCTAAAGTCGTTAAGTGTCCTTTTATTGTGAACATCTGAGTGAACTTGAACAGGTTAAAGAATTATAATGACTTCCAACAGGTTGGTATTATATTTATTCAACACAAGATTTGGCATGGGTGTTTTGTTCTTTAGTAATATCTCATCTTTTTAGATTTCTGTCGCGGTGATTTCCTCAAATCGAATGTCCTTGTTTCGCACATCAAGGGCATCTATTGCCCTGGATTCCAGTTCCAAACTGAACTGCCTCATCTCTCTTTCCAGCTCTCGATTTCTCCTGTACATTTGGATATAGTTGTGCTGGAGCTGCTTCTGGTACCTAATCACTTTCTCCTTCTCCCCTTGCCAAGTGCGCCGCTCCATCTCAAAGTTCTCCAGCTGATTCTCGCATCTCTTCCTCTCGTACATGAGTTCAGCCCTCAGCTTCTCCACCTGCTGCCTCAGCGCCTGCTGGTTGTCTGCATTCTGCCGCTGGACTTTGGCTTCGTCACTCTCGTACACGAGGAAGGGGTCCTCCCGCTCCTGGCACGGGCCACTCGCGTGCCTACTGTTGCCCAAGGCTTCCCTCAGGCCCGTGGTCTCCTGCTCCAGCTTGCCCACTTTCTCTCTCAGGAGCTCTGCCTCATTTTTCTTGCGTTGAAGTTCATTCTCGCAGACCTCCAGCTCCAAGGTCTTTGTATGGACTGAATCCCGGAACTCATGAATCTCATCCTCATGATCCTGGAGTTCAGCCCGTACTTCTCGGAGCTGGGCTTTCAAGGAGACAATCTCATTTCCCTTCAGGGAGAGCTCAGCCTGGGAGTCCTTCAGCTGTTGCTTCAGAAGGGAAATCTCTCCCGACTTTTGGCAAACCTGAAGCAATGAATAGAACAATAGAAAAAAAGATTAGTTTAGCAACGTGCTCCCTTCATCTATACTAGACCCTGCTCTCAATTGTTCTGTGATTTTTTCTCTTCAATTTACAAATGTGAATGAGGAGCCAAGGTGCCTGGTCCAGGAATAAAACCAACACTGGAGAAGAAAAGGATAAAATAATGGTTACCAAAGTTTCAGAAGCTTGTGGGCTGCAGAGGGAGAGAAAGGCCGAGATCTATGGAATAAAGATCAAATTAGTGTGCAGGCTAAAATGGAAAATCATTAAGATGTAGAGCGACATTGTGGCATAATGGTTGGCACTACTGCCTCACCGCGCCAGGGACTTGGGTTCGATTCCTGGCTTGCGTCACTCTCTATGTGGCATTTGCACATTCTCTCCATGCCTGCATGGGTTTCCTCCAGGTGCTCTGGTATCCTCCCACAGTCTGAAAGGAGTGTTTGTTAGGTCCATTGGCCTTTATAAATTCCCCTTCAGTGTACCCAAACATTCTGTGCTGGAATGTGGCAACCAGGGGATTCTCACAGTAACTTCATTGCAGCGTTAATATAAGCTTACGTGTGACATGAATCAATAAAAAAAAAGAAAAACTTTTAATGGAACAGTTGGATAATTGAATAGTGCTGGTAAGAGGGGAAGATTAGGAACAAGATGGAAAGCTAATCATGGAGAAAGGTGGTGATGTTTGATAAACCTTACAGACACATGAGGGAGACATACTTCTGGGATTATTAGCAGGGTCTAAAGTCAATGATTATGAAAGTAGAGAGTATGGAAAGAGGCTCTTTAGCCCATTGTGGCTCCATGCCAGGCATCAAGTCCCATCTACTCCAATCCCATTTTCCAGCACTTAGCCCACTGTCTTGTATACTATGGCATTCTTAAATGTTATGAGGGTTCCCGTCTCCACCACGCTTTCAGGCATTGAGTTCCAGATTCCTGCCACCCTCTGGGTGAAAAGGTTTTTCCTCACATTTTCCTATAAACCTCCTGCTCCTTATCTTAAATCTACATCCCCTCATTATTGACCCATCTGCAATGGGGGGGGGGGGGGGGAAGTTCCTTTCTATCTACCCTATCTACATCTGTCAATTTTATACACCTCAATCAGTTCTCCCTCAGCCTTCTCTGCTTTAAGGAAAATTCCAGCCTATCCTGCCTCTTTTGATAGCTGAAACCCTTCAACCCAGACACCGTCCTGGCAATCTCCTCTTTATCCTTTCTAACACAATCACATCCTTCCTATTGTGTGGTGACCAGAGCTGCACACAATACTTTAGCTATAGTCCAAACAGAGTTAAACGCAGTTCCGTCATAACCTTTCAGCTCTTATATTCTATGCCTCGATTAACAAAGGCAAGTATTAAATATGTCTTCTTAACCACCTTAACTACCTCTCCTGCTATCTTCAAAGGATGTATGAAACGCTCTCCAAGGTCACTCCGAATCTCTGTACTGCCGAGATAAGTAAATGAAGTAAGTGCTTTATTTATAAAATTGATTATGCAGTCAAGGCCAACTAAAGGTGCTTTTTGGTGAGTTACATCAGATTTTATTAACCGTTAATGTGGACTTGTGTTGCGCTGAATTCCAGTTACAATTCCAGTGTTACTGTTACATTTACAAGTTGTTCCCCTTCTAAAACCAGACACCAATCTCTTATATAGCTCCTTTCATTAAACTTAAAACTAAAAGTTTATTTATCAGTCTCACAAGTCAGCCTACATTAACAAAGTTACTGTGAAAATCCCCTAGTCACCACACTCCGGTATCTGTTCAGGTACTGAGGGGGGAATTTAGCATGGCCAATGCACCTAATGGATGACAGAAAAGATCTTTTGACTTTCCCCTTTGTTGCCAAAATCTTTGTTCTGTAAAATAATACTCTCCTGCTATATCCTCCTATTTACAAAATCCAGAGTTTAAAGTATAGCTTTATTTGATCATTTTGGAAATGGGGAGGGGGGGAAGGGGGTTAATGTGACCCTGGTTTTCAGTGGCACTGGTGTATCCAGACAAAACATCAAAGCTCTTGGGCAGAATTTTCCCAGAAACTTGATAGTGGGGGTGATATTGAGCCCACTTCTGCAGTCCGTGGGAATGGCCGCGGGGCGGGGGGGGAGAATGGAGGAGGAGGAGGAGGAGGAACAGGAGGAAAGCATTGGGCTCAAGATCCAGAAATCGCAGATCTCACTGGCAATGCCCACAATGGGCATGGCCCTCATTTGCACATATTTCAATAAATTTTAATATTAACATGCCCCATTAGCAGGTATTAACCCCGTTTGCACTAATGTGACATTACATCAGTTACTCTGTCGTGGGGACTGCCACCCCCCACACCCCAGTGGTGCAAAGATACTACAGTCCCCGGGGGATGAGGGATAAGGTCAGGCAGTGGTCTGGCAATGACCCCTGGCACTGATCGCGGCACAGGGTAACACCAACAGGTTGGCATTTCCAGAGTGGCGTGGGGCATGGTGCCAACCTCTCAGTGCCAACATGTGCTGCCATCAGTGCCAGGGGTCATTGCCAGGCCACTGCCAAGAGGCAGAGCACAGTGAAAGCTTCCTGAGGGAAGGGTTGATTTAAAATGGGGGACTGGCGGATCGAAGCAGACAAGGCAACAGGAGATACTGACGATTGGGCAGGGCTGATGTTCAGGGTATACGTGGGTATTGGGGGTGGGGGGCGGGGGGTGATTATCACGTTCAGCCTTTAGTTACAATCCGAGTGCAGCTGTGTTTTGCTGGCGAGGTATCACCTTGTTTTTCTTTTTGGCTGAATAGAAGCTGGATAGAATACTAACCGGTCATTTTTTGGCAGAGGATGAGTTTTGCCCGTAAAGCTCTGCTGCACTGAGAATGGGGACACTGTGACTAAAAGGATGCCCCAATCAGAACAGAATAAATTTCACCCCTACACATTCTCCCCTCCCCCCTTCCAAGGCCACCATGGAGGGCTCAGAGCTCCCCAGCCCCATCACCACCTACATTCAACTCCACACCAGTTCAGAGGGGCAGTATCTAAACATACTGGCAAGCCTGGCTTCACAGAGATTGGGCACCATTTTCAGAAAGTGATTGGGCAGCACGGTGGCACAATGGTTAGCAGTGAGCGGTGGAAGTGAGAGACATGAGGGGGACAGATGCATTAGCCTTGATCTTTCATCCTATGAAGCAGAATTATGAATAAATATGGTGAGATTTTGGCAGTGCCGTGTCCTGAGGAGAGATTCTAGCCTTGGCAGCACACTGGCACAGCACCAGGGATCTGGGTTCGATTCCTGGCTTGGGTCACTGTCTGTGTGGAGTTTGCACGTTCTCCCCATGTCTGCATGGGTTTCCTCTAGGTGCTCCGGTTTCTTTGCACAGTCCGAAAGACGTGCTGGTTAGGTGCACTGACCAGAATAAGCACCAGAGTGTGGCGACTAGGGGATTTTCACAGTAACTTCATTGCGGTGTTAATGTAAGCTTACTTGTGAGACAAGAAAATAAACTTTACTTTTAAAAAATCCCAGCAGTTCTGTTAAAGGAACTAGATCACAGACCTTGGCTGACAGCCATTCACAAAACAGTGCAAGAAGAATTCCATTGTTTTTATGTTCATGGGCCATTCCATCCCTCCTCTCCCTAAAGCACTTAGGAAATTTCAAGGCACCCCAACAGGACTTCCCTACCCCTTCCTTGGTGTGGTTGATGACCATTATACACCATCCTCAAATCTGGTGGACTATTGGTGGCACTCCCACTTGCCATCTTGCAACACGTCAGTGACATGCTAATGAACACCAAACCCTCCAATCAGCTCATATTCTCAGGTTGGCACCAACAGTCTGGCAAAATGGGTGCTCCATCCGCTTTGCACAGTCACCGTCTCGGTATGGATAAGGTGCCAGAGGGTGACCGGTGGCCACATGACCAGTTTCCCATGTCTTAGCTAACTACGCTGGTACTCAGGCAGGTTTGATAAACTGGGTTCTCTTGTTGTTTACAAGAGACAGAGAATATCTTAGAATCACTGAATCCTGCAGTGCAAAAGGAGGCCAATCGGCCCATCAAGTCAGCACTGACCACAATCCCATCCAGGTCCTATCCTATAACCCCATGCATTTATCCTAGCTAGTCCCCCTGACACTGAGGGTCAATTCAACATAGCCAATCCCGCACATCTTTGTATGGAGGAAGCTGGAGCACCTGGGGGAAACCCATGCAGACACGGGGAGAATGTGAAAATTCTGCATAGACAGTGACCCAAGCTGGGAATCGAACCCAGGCGCTGTGAGGCAGCAGTGCTAACCATTGTGCCACCAATGTATGGTGTAATGTTTTTATTAATCCACGTTGACCTAAAATTAAATCCAATTTTAAAGGCAGTCCAAATCTTTGCTGGTTATAAAGGTAAGTGACCTACCTCCCACTTGGTTTCCTCCAGTCTTGGGCCCAGCTCCGTTTGCTCTTTCTCGATGGAGGCACACTTCTTCTCCAAGATCTCGCGCTCCTGCAGCAGCTGGCTGAAGTCCTCCTGGAGCTTCTTCTTCTCCTGCTGGAGCTGGAAGACCTGCAGCTGGAGCACCTGCTGCACGCGCTGGGCCTTCTGCGAGTTCTGCTTGAGCTTGGCGGCGCAGCTTTGCCTCAGCTCCTCCATCTCTTGCTCGCAGCGCCTTTGCTTCTCCTCGTAGATCTGGCAGAGGGCCGCCTCGTTCTCGTCCAGGCTTTCGCGCAGCTGCTGGAGCTCGGCGTCCCGATCCCGCAGCTTCTCCTCCAGCTCCCGGACGACCAGGTCGTGGCCGGAGACGGGCGAGCGGTCGCAGGAGCCGCTGTCGGACAGCGGGTGGCCCCGGCCGTTCAGCGACGCCGTGCTCTTGCTGGAGGAGGAGCGGCCGCTGTCGGAGTTCGACAGGCCATTTAGCGCCGTCATTCCCCTCTCGTGGAAAGAGTGCTGCCCGCCGGCGTCCAGGTTGATGTGTCCAGTGGAGGAGCTGACCGGGTCGGGGTGATGACCACAGCCCGTGCTGTATGTCGGGAGGCTGGACAGGGAGTTCCTCCCAGAGTCTGACATGGTTCCAGAATGCGCGCTGTTCCTGCAGTTGTAACCCTGCAAGGAACTGCGCTTCTCGACAGAGTTCACAGACCCCACCGAGTTGCCGTTGAACAAGATATTCAAACTCCCCTGGCTGTCCGACAATCCGTTACCAGGACGGGGAACAAGGTACTGCACAGAGCTCCTGTTCTTGGGAAGAACGGGCTTGAAGGCTGTCGGTCTGATCAAATTCTTCTCAATGTTCTGAAACATAATTAAATATTAATCAGAAAAAAAGCCCCCAGCAAGAGAGAGAACAAAAAATACGCCTGCCATTTAAAGATCATCTTTAAATTAAAAGTTTTAATGTGATTTTATTCGAGGAAGGCTCAATATTAGATTGCTGCATCAACAGCAATACACATCTTTGTAATGAATGGTCACTTTCGTTGAAAAAAAGGCTTGCTAAGTCTAGCAGTATGGTGGCACAGTGGTTAGCACCGCTGCCTCACAACGCCAGGGATCCACGTTCAATTCCTGCCTTGGTCTGTACGGTCTTCCTGCACCTGCTCAGGTTTCCTCCGGGTGCTCCAGCTTCCTCCCACAGTCCAAAGATGTGCAAATTCGTTGGATTGGACATGCTAAATTGTCCCTTAATCCCTTTAATGATTAATAGGGTAAATACATGGGGCTATGGGAGTAAGGCATGGATGGGGTTATTGTTGGTGCAGGCTTGATGGGCTGAATGGCCTCCATCTGCGCTATAGGGATTCTATGATTCATTCCTTTAGGCAAACCTCCTTTAAATTGGAATTAGGACCATACAATCTTATGGTGGAGCTAAATGGCCAACTCCAGCTCATCATTCTGATGAAGATTGATTTTGATGCTGTCATGCCTGGTTAGAATTATGACAAATGTGTCTATGACTTAATAAAGTCTGGATAATGCTGCTCGAAAATGCAACTCCTCCGAAAATGCTCAACTAATGTTCGTCAAAGAGAGAAAGATACATTACATCATTAAAGCAGATGGGAGACAGAATCAGTTACTGGAGGGGAAGATTGATGGAAAATGTGGCAGAGGGAGCTGATGGCCTAGTGGTATTATCGCTAGACTATTAATCCAGAAACTCAACTAATGTTCGGGAGACCCAGGTTCAAATCCCACCGCGGCAGATGGTGGAATTTGAATTCACTCAAAAAAAATCTGGAATTAAGAATTTGTTGATGACCACCAAACTGTTGTCGAACCCATCTGGTTCACTAATGTTCTTTAGGGAAGGAAATCTGCCATCCTTACCTGTCTGGCCTACGTGTGACTCCAGAATCACAGCAATGCGGTTGGCTCTTAATTGTCTCTCCAAAATAGCTGAGTAAGACAATCAGTTGAAGGGGCAGTTAGGGATGGACAATAAATGCTGGTCCAGCCAGCGATGCCCACATCCCATGAACAAATAAAGAAAAACTCAGTGCCAGGTTTTCAAAGCTGCTGGAAAGTCAGCAAGCCGAAACTTCAGGTGAGATTTTGCCAGCACCCTGGGGGTGAGCTGGGAGGTAGGGAAGAAGGCATGGCTTGTCTGCAGGAATACAACAGGCATCTTGCCAGGAGTGGGTAAAGTGACAGCTGCCCCATCGTAAGCAGAGGCCAACTGAGATGCTTAAGAGGCCAATGAAGGGCCTCTTCCCGTTGAAACTCTGCCTTTTACAGCAGTTGGGGGAGAGGGGGGGTTGATGTTAAGGGTTGGACCACCATCACGTTCAAAAACAGGCAGGTAAACCTTGGCAGCCTCCAGTGGATTCATTGGATGGATGGAATTTCCTTTTATTTGAGCACTCTGAGGCCAAGTGAGGGACACCTGGCAACAATAGCCAAGACCTTACCTCAGCAACCAAATCCCTTCTGCACACCACCTCACTGGGGTCTGATTGGGCCTGGAGCCTTCCGATCTCCATTTATCTGGTTTGGAGTTTGGCACGGTGCCATACTCTCCTCTCCTTCGCAGGTGAAATCCCAGCTGTGCCCATCACTCCAAGCGATGCTACTTACGCCAAACTTACACCGGTTGGCCGGCAGCTCATGGGGTGGTGGGCAGAGCAATTCCACCAGCCAATCATTTGACTTGTGCTATGATGACCAAACCCAGCCTATTGTCACAGTGGAGAGGAATTTTACCGGTACGTTGCCCAAGATTTGTATGATCCTACCCAGGCCAATGGAGAATGCCGTTCTCCGAGCTTCGCCTGCCCCCGGAATCGGGCCGGATGTGGCGGTAAAATTCCAGCCAGTGTTTTTCTCTCTCCCTCTCTCTCCCCACCAATGCTGTCCATCCTGCTGAGTATTTCCACCACTTTCAGTTTTTATTTCACACACACAGCATCTGCAGTATTTTGCTTTTACCTCAATAACTTCTTAATTCGCTTTTAATTTGAAACTGAAAATGACTCCATTATTAAACCCATCCAGTGAATCACATGGCATCAATTTACAATAATACCCTCTTTTAGTCTTCATTTGGTGGCACCATTAGCTATTGTTAGAATCCACACCATTTAACGGGTACCAAAAGCGGACAACAGAGAGAGAGAAAGATTAAGTGACAGAGAAAGGAAAGAGAAAGTGATAAGAGTGAGAGAAAGACTTTGATTCAATCTCAGCTTTTAGCTGATGCCTGGAAAACCTTCATTCTTGTGGTTTTGGATCCCATCTGCTTTCAATTAAATCTCAGTTGTTTACACACTCTCACAGTTCCACATATAGTGCACTTTGAAGGAAATAAATAATTCAAAGCTGGGATTGTTTCTTTAAGGAATGTTAGAAAGTCTGCAGGGATCCAAAGTTGTGTTAGAAGCAGCACCTCTTAATGGAGCTGTTACCATTAAACAATTCCCCCGTACCAACTTTGACAAAAGCCTTCATGAATTTTGTAATTGCACTGGGCAAGTGTTATTCATATTGAACCTTGGGATGGTACTTTGATGCTATTTTAGGTGGCATCAGCCCATTTCAAACGCTGAGCAAGGGAATTCCATGCAAACATTAGCGTCATGCTATCAGTGCCAGCTTGCCTAAGTTGGTAGCTTTCCTCAGAGGTGAAAACACCATTTCAGAGCTCAGCACTGTGCTAAAGAAATGGGGTGGGTGCTGGGGAGGTGGGTGCTGTGAGGTCTGAAATACATTGTTACCCGAGAACGTGCATTGTGGCAGGCTGACACATCAGGTAGGGAGGGAAAGGAAGCGATTGCCCAGTGGTATCTAAATCCCACCGTGGCAGATGGTGGAATTTGAATTCAATAAAATATATCTGGAATTAAGAATCTACTGATAACCATGAAACCGTTGTCGATTGTTGGAAAAATACATCTGGTTCACTAATCCTTCCTTAGAGAAGGAAATCGGCTAGCCCTACCTGACCTGGCCTACATGTAACTCCAGAGACACAGTAATGCAGTTGACTCCCGCTGCCCTCTGAAGGTAGTTAGGGATGGGCAACAAATGCTGGCCAGCCAGCAACACCCATGTCCCATGAACGAATAAAAAAAGGCAATCTATTGCGTCAGCTACACTGTGGACTGCGTGATACACAGACATATAGTTGGATCTGTACTTTCCCGCTAAAAGCAATAATCATTGACATGACATTAGCTATGACACACTTCATGATGAACCAGTTCATTATCGGGGTAATACAAAAGATAATTTATATTATACAATATATTTGATATCTCATTTGTTAAATGGCTCTAATTCTTTGAAACTCTAAAGATTTGTCAGATACAAAGCTGGTATTTTATCATCTTACTCACAATAAGCCCCCCATTCTCAAAAATATAAATACTTTATATAAATATAAAGACTCCATATAAATATATGGAGTCTTAGCTTTTATTGGTAGGGGGATTGAATTTAGGAGCCGCAGCATCATGTTGCAGCTGTACAAAACTCTAGTGCGGCCGCACTTGGAGTATTGTGTGCAGTTCTGGTCGCCACATTATAAGAAAGATGTGGAGGCATTGGAGAGGGTACAGAGGAGGTTTACTAGGATGTTGCCTGGTATGGAGGGCAGGTCCTATGAAGAGAGGTTGAAGGATTTGAGGTTGTTTTCGTTAGAAAGGAGGCGGCTAAGGGGGGATCTTATTGAAACATATAAGATAATTAGAGGTTTGGATAGGGTGGACAGTGATAGCCTTTTTCCTAGGATGGAAAAAGCTAGCACGAGGGGACACAGCTTTAAATTAAGGGGTATGAGTTATAGGACGGATATCAGAGGTAGGTTCTTTACTCAAAGAGTGATTAGGGAGTGGAATGCCCTGCCTGCAGCTGTTGTAGATGCGCCAAGTTTGGTGGCGTTTAAGAGGTTAGTTGATAAGTATATGGATGAGAAGGGAATGGTTTAGTTAGGAGGGGCATTGCTTTTTATTTTGGTCGGCACAACATCGAGGGCCGAAGGGCCTGTTCTGTGCTGTATTGTTCTATGTTCTATGTTCTATGTTCTACTATAAATTGCGGCCTACAAGACAACCTGGTGTAAAAGATGGGCATTTTCTTTCAATGCCAAAATGCATGTTTAAGCCTATACACACATAAGGAATTGGTCTCCATTTCTCAGCTCAGAAATCCATACTTAGGGAGAGGCGATGGCCTAGGGATATTATCATTCACCTTTTAATCCAGAAACCCAACTAAAGTTCTGGGTACCCAGGTTCGAATCCCACCACGGCAGATGGTGGAATTTGAATTCAGTAAAAAAAAAATACCTGGAATTAATAATGTACTGATGACCATGAAACTATTGTCAATTGTCAGAGAAAAAAAATTCTGGTTCACTAATTTCCTTCAGGGAAGAAAATGTGCTGTCCTTACCCAGTCTGGCCTATGTGTGGCTCCAGAGTCGCAGCAATGTAGTTGACGCTTAACTGCTCTCGGGCAACTAAAAATGGGCAATAAATGCTGGCCAGCCAGGCAGCAACGCCCATGTCCCACAAATGAATTAAAAAAATCTCATCTTATACACAGGGGAATCAAATAGGCTCTGTTTCCAAGGTGATGTAAGACACACCCACACAGAACAGGCTGTGTATAGTGAACAATGTACACTGAGCATGATCCCTGCAACACTGTCGTTAAAGATTTAAAGTTTAAAGTTTATTTTTTCATGTTACAAGTAGGCTTACATTAACACTGCAATGAAGTTAGTGAAAATCTCGGGCCATGCCTCAGACATGCCCAATACTGGATCTCATTTGAGTTTTGTCATCCCTCAGCCGAGTTTCCACCCAGTTTTGCTGCGTCATCACCAATAGGGATTCGTGGGTAGGCCCTGAAACAGAGAGGGCCACTCACACCGTCTTGGCAGCAATTCAGAAAGGTGAATGGGGAGGGGGAGGCATATCGAGGAAGAGGACATGCAGGAGGGATTGCTGATGGGTAGAGATGGGGAAGCAGTTGGCAGAGAGAGAGACAAGAGAGATAGGATGGGAAGCCTTCAGGCAGGGAAGCCGACAAAGGGAGGGTTGAGCGGATCTACAACGCAGCAATGCTGCTAGTCTCATTTCTGTATTTGGATGAACATTTATTAAGAAGTTGCTTTTCTGGTGGAAATCTGTAGCAATCCTCTTAAGGTTGGCTGGTAGATCACAAGGAGAGCTGATTTTCTTCAACACTGTCAATGTTAAATCAGCTGCTCTCAAGCAAGGGCTTTTGTGCCACAGACTTCAAGAAAAGGGTTTAGGCCCCATCTTCGCCTTGGCAAGGGCGCTAAGGTCTTTTTCAAGGGTAGGCCTTGAACACCTTTTCTGCCATCTTTACCAACACAGCAGGTGACACACTGTGTGTATGCCCATGCTGCCACCAAATGTACTGTGTGGTGTCCACATCTGCAAAACCAGTTTGGGGTGACAACTGGTGTAAGATCGTGGACAGCTTCAGAAATCAGTTGAAGGTGCACAGCTCCATCTGGTAGGACAGTGACTGTGAGAGTGAGGTATCATAAAATCCTACATTGCAGAAGGAGATCATTCAACCCATCGAGTCTGCACTAACTATAATCCCACCCAGGTTCAATTCCTGGTTTGGGTCATTAGCTGTGTGGAGTTTGCATGTTCTCCCCGTGTCTGTGTGGGTTTTCTCCCGCACTCCAAAGATGTGTGGGTTAAGTAGGTTGGCCAGGCTAAATTGCCCCTTGGTGTCTCGGGATGTATAGGTTATAAAGATTAGTTGGGTAAACGTATGGGGTTGTGGGATAGGACTGAGGTGGAATTGTTGTTGGTGCAGACTCAAAAGGGCTGAATGGCCTCCTGCACTATACAGTTTCTACGAACCTCTCCTATAACTACCACAGTTGGAGTAAGAAATCTCCCATTTTTGGGCTAGACTCTACTACAACAACAGCACCTTGCATTTATAAAACACCTTCAGTGCAGCACGGCATCCCACAAGAGCGTTAGTAAAGGAAATAATGACATGGATCTGAGATATTGGGACTGGTGACCATAAGCTTACTAAAAGAGCTAGCTTTCAAAGAGGATGAGGTGAAGAGTGCAGAGGTTTCTAACTACAATCCCATCCAGGCCTCATTCCCACAACTTCATGCATTCATTTACCCCAGTTAGTTCCCCTGACACTAAGAGTCACTTTAGCATGGCCAATCCACCGAACCCGCACACCTTTGGGGCTGTGGGAGGAAACTGGAGTACCCAGAGGAAACACACGCAGATACAGGAAGAATGTGCGGAGTTTGCACAGTCAGGGAGCCAAGCTGGGAATCGAACCTGAGTCCCTGGTGCTGTGAAGCAGCCGTGCTAACCACTGTGCTGCCGAAGCTAGAATTTCTCCTCAGGTCCCAGTGCAAAATCTCACTATGTTTATTCATAATTCCACTTCATAGGGTGAAAGGTTATGGCAACTCCCCTTCACGAGTCTCACTTCCTCCACCCCTACAACCCTCCAAAATCCCAGATTCTCATCGCTCCAGCACTCAGTTGCCTAGGAACTAAATTCTGGAATCATTTCCCGAAACCTCTGCACTCTTCACCTCATCCTCTTTAAAAGCTAGCTCTTTTAGTAAGCTTATGGTCACTAGTCCCAATATCTCAGATCCATGTCATTATTTCCTTTACTAACGCTCTTGTGGGATGCCGTGCTGCACTGAAGGTGTTTTATAAATGCAAGGTGCTGTTGTTGTAGTAGAGTCTAGCCCAAAAATGGGAGATTTCTTACTCCAACTGTGGTAGTTATAGGAGAGGTTCGTAGAAACTGTATAGTGCAGGAGGCCATTCAGCCCTTTTGAGTCTGCACCAACAACAATCCCACCCCAGTCCTATCCCACAACCCCATACGTTTACTCAACTAATCTCTATAACCTATACATCCCGAGACACCAAGGGGCAATTTAGCCTGGCCAACCTACTTAACCCACACATCTTTGGAGTGCGGGAGAAAACCCACACAGACACGGGGAGAACATGCAAACTCCACACAGCTAATGACCCAAGCCAGGAATTGAACCTGGGTCCCTGGCGCTGTGAGGCCCCACACTAACACACGATCAATTGATCTGCATTTGTTGAAAAAAAAGAATGAATGCAAACTTAGAATTTATTGGATGCCTTTCATTTCCTCAAGACTTTCCACAAGGATAGCTTCAGCCAATTATTTCTTTTTAAAAGTGTCCTCTCCAATGAGGAAACTCAGCAGCCAATTGGTGCACAAGGAAGAAATTTGTGCACAGCAAGCTCCCACATACAACAATACGATAATGACCAAACTTTCTTTCATGTTTTCTTTTCAGAATAAAGAAACAGCAATTCAGAAAGATGGCCAGATCATTTGACTCCAAGCTGAGCTGCTATGTGTATGGACACTGACAGCCAGGTCAGGAGCAGAAACCACTGAGGTGCCCAGCTTCTTATCCAATGTGTACTGCGCTGCTGTCATTCTCCCAATTACTGCCATTGCAAAGCTATTAGGTTTTTGTCTCCTCAATCACAGCACTTGCAATTTAAAGGAGATTCTTTGCTATGGCCCTAGCAGTAAGGAGCACACAAATAAATTGGAGTGCTTTCATTAGCTGAAGTTAAGCTGATATTTCTACTATTTCAGCTATTGTAATGGAAGCAACATGGAGGAACACAGCGAGAATCTTGCTAGTCAGAAAGTTCACATGATTCCATTCATCTTTACGTTTGAATGAAGACTGTGACCTGTGGAGATCTCATTGCATCATTCGCCTTTCATTTGTCACTATTTAAACAATACTTCTCAGCTTTGAACCCACATAGTGTGTTCAATAGCTCTCGGATGGTTAACAGGGTCATACAGAATGACAGTTCTATTTCTGTGGGGTTGGACTGAAAATGCACCGAGCAAGAACTGTGCTGGTCACCCGGGTGATGCCTTGCAGTTCACCCCAGGAGGGTATTTGGCAAGGGTCAGAGGAGGGGCTCACTACCAGCCACAGGCAGCTGTGGGTAACACATAAAGAGAAAGGTACAGCGAATGAGGTATGCGTGCATGCATGTGTATGCGTGCAATGTGTATGTGTGTGGTGTGTGCATGCGTGTATGTTTGTGTGGTGTGTGTGAGAGGATGTGCACGTGCGTGTGTGTGTGGCGTGTGTGTGTTTGCGTGTGTGTGTATGCATGAGATGTGTGTGACAGTGTTTTATATGGTGTGCGCATAAATGCATCTGTGTGTGTGTACGTGTGCATGTAAAATGACAGGGAGTATGTGTGTCTGTGCCACTGCAATGATATGTGTCTCTGTGAATCAGAAATATTCCCACAGTGGTTTATATTACCTCAGATGCATTTCTGTAAAATACAGACCATGGAATAAAAGCTAATGGGACAGACATATCTGGTGTTTGTGTGAATCAGGATTCCCTCAGGTGATACCTCCTGTACATATTACACAGAACTGTGCAGTACACAAAGAGGCTAGTCAGCCCATATAGTCTATCCCTGTAATTATGGTCCCATTGAGCCTCCTCCCAACCAACTTCATTTAACCCTAGCAAAATAGTCTTCCATTCCCTCCTCCATCCACATACTTACCGTGCGTGCCTAACAGAAGCAAGACATCAGTGAACCAGATTTTCTAACAATTGACAATGATTTCATGATTATCTGTAGATTCTTAATTCCAGATTTTTTTTATTGAATTCAAATTCTATTATCTGCCAACAAGGGATTCGAACCCAGATTTCCAGAACATTAGCTGAGTTTCTGGATTAATAGTTCAGTGATAATACTACTAGGCCTCCCCACAATTATTATCTCATACCTGTGCCCTAGCTTCTGAATGATTTGTGCACAAGGACCTCAAACTCCTTCTGATCAATGGCTACATAGGTACAGCACAGTGAGGAAAGTCCAGAGCCTAGCTAGTTGGCCACAGTCTTGCCTGACAATCTCTCAGTTCTAGCTCCATTCTTATCAATCTTTCTTGCACTTTATCCAACACCTTTACGTCCCTCTTATGATGGAGGGAGGGAGGGAGGGAGTGGCATAGTGGCGTTGTTCCTGCACTAGTATTCCAGAGACTCAGAATAATCTCCCTTGGGACACCAGACAGATGGTGAAATTCGAAATATGGAATGAATCTCATGATGACTGTGAAATGATTGTTGTAAAAACCCATCAGGTTCACTAATGTCCTTGAGGGAAGGAAATCTGCTGTCCTACATGTGACTCCAGTGTCACAGCAACATGGCTAATTTTTAAAAACCCTCTGAAATGGCCAAGCAAGGCATCCAGTTCAAGGGTAATTAGGGATGGTCCGCCAGTGACACTCATAGAATCATACAGTGCAGAAGGCGGCCATTCGGCCCATTGAGTCTGCACCAACCACAATCCCATCTAGGCTCTATCCCTGTATCCCCACATATTTCCCCTAGCTAGTTTCCCTGACAGTAAGGGGCAATTTATCGTGGCCAATTCATCTAACCCGCATATCTTTGGGCTGTGGGAGGAAACCAGAGCACCCAGAGAGAACCCACGTAAACATGGCGAGAATGCGCAAACTCCACACAGACAGTGACCCAAGCTGTGAATCGAACCCAGGGTGCTGGTGCTATGAGGCAGCAGTGCTAACTACTGTGCTACTGTGCCGCCCCACTTTCCGCAATAATGTGAAAAGCCCTTGAACTAGTAAAATAAATATGGGCGCTGAAACTGTGTGCAGTATTCCAACTGTGCAGTGGGGCATAAGTGCACAAAGATCAGAAATTGATCTAATACACAATAAATTGATGCAGCAGGAGGCCCAAGTGTAAGTTCAAGTCCATGTGTTCTGCGGCTGGCATCTTGCCCACAACACAAAGGCTTACATGATGAATCTATAGCACAGCTCATTGATGCACCACTGTCTATGAAAAGGCGTCAGTGTGGCCTACCTTCTCCAGTTTGCCAGAGACCGGGATTATTTTTGGAGGAGGCCCTCGGATATTTCCGTTCATTGACCGTGCTTCGCGGAAATCTTCAGGATCACTGCAGGGGCTGCTGGGCGATTCCACCATGTTCCAAACGCCGTTGCGGTGGTCTTCATTTAAATAGGCATGGTTACCACTTTTCCCAATTGCTGAGCACTGTTTCTTGGTTGCCACTCCGCCAATACAGTCCTGAGAGTAGCCATTTTTTAGGTGTCCGTCCTGTTGCCTGAAAACGGTCTGTACCTGGCCAGTTTTACGACACTTGCTATTGTACTCTGTGGCCTTGCAGTGCTTATCATGGTAGTTACGCCCCGACACCAGACTGCCAACACTTCCCATGGTGCTGTGCAAGATTGGCGATGCTGCAGAAGTTTGCAGATTGCTCTCACCCTCTGAATTCTGGTGCTCAGAAGCTATGGGCATTGCCTGAACCATTGCCATGGCGATAAATTGTCACAATGTCCACAATATTTGGGGTCCCTGGCAACGAGATAAAACAAAAATCACAAATAATTAGTGGAACACAAAAGCTGACAACAGGTATATTCCTCAACATTTCAATCAATTGGAAAATAAACAAGCCGTTCCTTTCCCTTTCACGATTCACATCAAACCCAAAATGATTTGCTCAACTCAGCGCAGGTTCCATAAGTTTTCTACACCTTTAAGAACCCGTGCTAAGTTGAGCAAACCAATTTCAGACATATCTACCCCAGTTTTCAATGGATACAACTGCACAGAGGAAGTAGGCCTTAGCCCTGCTCCACCATTGCCTGAGAACCAGCAGACATGTCAAGTAAGATGGCCAGGAATGTGCAATAAATGCCAGATATCACCTACATCCTGAAAATAGCACTTCTACATTTATCTAAAAAGCACAGTGGGAAAATGCTATACAAAACAGAAAGATCTCAGGTTCCCAGTACAATTGGGATCAGTGACTCCAGGAGGGATGGGTGAGGGATTCTAACTTGCAGTTTCTAGCTCGTTATGCTTGTTGGAAAACGTGCATATCCATCAGACATAGGAACAGAATTAGGTCACTCGGCCCGTCGAGTCTGCTCCTCCATTTGATCATGGCTGATATTTTCTCATCCCCATCCTCCTGCCCTTTCCCCATAACCCCTGATCTCCTTATTAATCAAGAACCTATCTATCTCTGCCTTAAAGACACTCAATGACCTGGCCTCCACAGCCTTCTGCGGCAAAGAGTTCCACAGGTTCACCATTCTCCGACTGAAGAAATTGTTCCTCATTTCTGTTTTATCTGATGAAGACGGGACAATGCTCAATTATTCAATCCCTCATTCTTTAAACTCAAACATTGCTCGAAAATAGATAGTACTGGTGTGTGGTTCATGGCAGTAAATGAGCATAATTCGTCAAACAGATTATAAGGATATTATCTGCAGGTTACTGTGAATTCCGACTGATACAATCCAGTTCTCAGCTCCAGGGAGAACAGAACGGGTTCTACTCCACATTTGGCAGTTCTATACCTGACCTGGAGTACTCAAAGCTGTAAAGTGCTTCATTCCCGAGTGCTGACATCCCTGATCTTGACACATACAAAGAGATACTAGAAAAAACATGCTCTTAAAAAAAGACAAAATACATTACAGATAGAGATGGGTAGTTGACTGGTAAATATATCCCTTTCAACGTGACATTTAGTGACATCACACTCATAAATGATGCAAGCAAATTGTACCATCTGTTGTGTAATGCTGACAACTAGCTTTGTGTTATATATTCACATCTCATCAATTAGACGTCATCAGAGATAGTTGAGGTTGGTTTAATGACTGAGTATTTGTTAGCACATTTCAAAGGTGAATTGTTGAGCTACCCAATTTTTACCACCCCTCAGCTTAACGGCTGGCATGGTGGCACAGTGGTTAGCATTGCTGCCTCACAGTGCTATGGATCCAGGTTTAATTCTCGGTTTGGGTCACTGTCCGTGGAGTCTGGACGTTCTCCCCAAGTCTGCGTGGGTTTCCTCTGGGTGCTCTGGTTTCCTCTCACATCTTAAAGATGTGCTGGTTAAATGCATTGGCCATGCTAAATTCTCTTTCAGTGTATCCGAACAGGTGCTGGACTGTGGCGACTAGGGGATTTTCACAGCAACTTGATTGCAGTGTGAATGTAAGCCTGCTTGTGACTAATGAATAAATAAATTTTAAACTAAAAAATATGAACGCAATGAATGGGAAGTAAGTTTCAGGAATTAACTGAAAACTGTTGCTGAGTAGATCTGAGTTCATTTTGCACCATTAATACCATCATGTGAAAGTTACCACACACTGGGGTCAAGCAGCTTGGAGGTTGCTGATATATGCACTGATAATCATTGCTGGCACAAACTAGACTAAATATGAAGCACATCCCCTGACCCACAACCAAAAGATTGTGTAACAGTTTTTAACATGACAGATTCGACTGGTGACCATCTTGAGGCTTTAGTTTTAAGAGGCATCTTCAAAACAACAGCTTGGTTTTTTTTGCCAAGCTTAAATGGCTTTATTTGGATTCTTCTGAAAACCCACAGTTACATGTATTGTGCTGTTACTCAATCTTAAAAAGAAGATGCGAAACAGGTACAGTTTGCCAAAAGAAGACATATAGGCCAGAATTTTACTGCCCGGCCTGCCACGGAATTGGAGCTAGTGACGGGCGGACAGTGGGAAGGTCTGTTAACCTCGGAAGGGATTTTACGGTTTCAGAACGAGCAAAGCTGTAAAACCCCACCCATAAACTGTTCAGAGGAAGTATTTAATTGACAAATTAGAAAAATTCAAAAGGTTGACATGACATTGCCAGTGAGACAAGAGATTGGGCAGGTTATGTTGCCTATTTTTCTCATTCTGGGAAATGTGGACTGCGAAAGCTTGCAATTGTTGACCATCCTTAGGGAGAAGATGCTTGCGATGAGACGCCATCTTGAACCACTGCAGACTGCGTGGTGAAGTTAGTCAAAGCAATGCTGTTGGATCCCAGCAACTTCATCGATTTGATGAGCAGGTTAACACAATCTGACCAAGTTATTAAAACAGGTGAAAGATTAGCAGGTTAAGGAACACTTTCCCCCTCCGCTAGAGGAATCCCCATCAACCAGTTTTCCAGAGTGAACTCTTCCACCAATGGCGCAGTTTATGATAATCTCAGTCACATCTGCCTCTGCATGATCCACAAAATAATTCTTTAGTACATGAAAAATGGTTGAAAACTTCATCAGGGCACACGCAATATGGACAAGCCTCCCTGCCTTTGCTGCACATTCTGAAGATTGGCCCTGAAATATGAAGGAAGTGATCTTACTGGTCATTCAAACCAAGCTCCCGCTACAGCAGGGTTAGAGAATTTGACAATGACTGCAGCAAGATAGGAAAATCCCATAACATTCTGGCCTATAACTTGGAAGTGACACAATTCTAAAAAATGTATTCGGAGAAAATAATTTTGCATGGTTACTGTGGGAATATGAGATCTACAAAATCAAAGATGCTGAATCAGTGGAAGTATTTAATAAGAGAAACATTTTCTTAGAAAGTAATGAAATGAAGAAAGATAGGGAATTATGATTTTAAAATTAAGAGAGATGTCCTAGCAGAGTAGGCCCAATGGGCAAGCTGGCAGTCTAGTTTTGAATGCTCCTACAATATTGTCCCACAGACAATATTGTAAACAGACAGTGTTGGCTGATATTATACCTATCAGTGAATGAAAGAGCCAAGAGGGAAATTAATGTCTAGACAACTAACCCAGAGTATGCCGGCAGCTGAAAGCCAAAAGAATGTGATTATTTGAACCATCTGGGGAATACACTGAATATGGATAATGTCTTGCAGTGACAGAGTACAAGTCTCAGTTCAGTTTTCTGCCATAGCTAGTCAAGTAGGTTGACGATCCAAAAGTAATCTTAACTCGCTGCAATACCTTTCACCGGTCAAGAGAGAAAGAAGCTTACCTTTATCCTGCTTTTCACAATCTCAGATTGCACAAAGCACATTTGCTGGAATTCTCCAGTCTCATCCACCCTGCTGCCATGGCACACGGAGAATTTGGCACTCAGCCAAAACTCCATTCACTGCACCAAGAGCGGAGAATCCCAGCTGCAGGCGAGGTCAGAAAATTCCAGCATTTATAGCTCAGAATTTTTTGTTGAAGTTGAGTCACTTTTGTAATGTAAGAAATGTGGTAGCCAATTTAAGCACAGCAATGCCTCATGAAACTGCTATATAATCTCAAGCATTTAATTAAACTCTTCTTTTAAGAAATTTTATTACCCCTATGACTTCTCTCTTGGATTGAACTCCGCAACATCCTGAAGACTTAGCCACTAATCTCTGGAGACACCCAAGTAATCTTGGAGGGTTGGCAACCCTGGTTTCATTTGACAAGTACCTTAGACCATCTTCATTTACCAAGCATGACACAAGATGAGAAGATACCAGCATTGGACTGGGATGTGCATAAAGAAGTCTCACAACACCAGATTAAATTCCAACAGGTTTATTTGGAATCATGAGCTTTCAGAGCACTGGTCCTTCAAGTGAGTGGAGGTAGGTTTACAAACATGGCATATATGACAAAGATACAACTACAAGATTGGAATGTGAAGAATGGTTGGAATGCACACCTTTACAGTAATCAAGTCTTTGTAGGTACGAAGTGTGCATATGGGTTCATATTACATAATCGTAACCCCCACCATACTGCCTGGGTTTTAAAGTTAAAGTTTAAAGCTTATATCAACACTGTAATGAAGTCACTGTGAAATTCCCCTGGTCGTCACATTCCAGCACCTGTTCGGGTACACAGAGAATTTAGCATAGTCAATCTAACCAGCATGTTTTTCGGATTGCGAGAGGAAACCAAAGCACCCGGAGGAATGCATACAAACACAGTGAGAGAATGTGCAAACCCCATACAGACAGTGAACCAAGCCCAGAATCGAACCCAGATCCCTGGCACTGCTAGCCACTGTGCTACTTACAAAATCCTACTAATTATCCTGGCTTGAAACAATTCACGTTTCTTTAATGTATCCCTCTCGCCACACATACTGTTTATACTTGTAAAGACATGATTACCTGTAAAGACTCACATTCTAACCATTCTTCACATTCCAATCTGTAATTACATTGCAATTGTGTCTCTGCCTTTATATGCCATGTTTGTAAACTAACCTCCAGTTACCTGATGAAGGAGTTGTGCTCCAAAAGCTTGTGATTCCAAATAAACTTGTCGGAATTTAACCTGGTGTTACGAGACTTCTGACAATGACACAAGATGGCAGAGGTTACTGAATTAACTGAGGACCTTCAGCAGAGGGACAGTGCTGTTATCTTCATAAGGAGAAGGGCACAATGAAGCAAATAATGGCATTACAAACCCAACAATCCCATCTGGTGCCAGAAACTTTTATTTTTAAAATCAGGATTTTCATTGGATTGGTAGTAACAAAGGACACATTCCTTGGAGCAGTGAGCTCCAAGGTATAAAGGCTTCCCGCACCATTCCCAATCAGGTTGCATCACCTCTTTGGCAGGAAATGATTACTAATCAAGAGATGTGTTGATTTTACCCCCCCCCCCCCCCACCCCCCCGCCTATCCCTGCCTCTTCAATTCTCACTTGTTTAAATTAAAACAACAGTCTGGAAGAAAATCATTTACTTGCAATGAATTTTTTAATCCACTTGTTTAAAATCTTGCAGCGTAAAATGGCTTCTTGTGGCACCTGGTGCTGAGCCCAGGAAATCAGTGACTGAACTGAATCTGTTGTGGCAGAGAGGCGGGGGCAGCATCCTCTATCCCCATGCCAAGATGCACTGGGTTGCCTGGAGGGCATCAAATACAGCTCACTCATACATGATTAATCGAACACCTGTAAGGGAGCACATGCCTGGCTCCCCACTGAGTTAAACTGGATGGAAAATCAGATGGGGAAAGCCTTCACTTCCAGTTTCCCTCTCTTCAGTAATCAGCCACGCTCAGATGCAGAGAAAGAAAAATCTAGCCCTGTGTTATTACACATTGGGAGATGTTACACTCAAAAAGTGTGTTAATAATTCATTTGTTGACTCGAAACCTGCCAGCAAAATGGCGATGATAGGCTGCTCTGATTTCAATGCTTCTTCAGGCACACTAATAAGCAAGAATCCTATGCGATTGACATCACTTGGCCTCACAATCATGCCTCCAGCCCGTTCAGCTTCATAATGAACTGATGAATCGTTTCATTACTTGGATAACGCTTTTCAAAGTAACTGGCTTGTCAAAACTAGAGATAATAGGCTACAATCCAAAAGTCAGGTTTACAAAGTGGTTCTAAGTTCCTTCACTAAGGGGAGATTGCTTGCATGGCAATTGCTCTCTTCACTACAGAGACACTGCGACCCTTAGCATCAGGGGTCAGAACTTCATTATAACTATTAGAAAAACACACATGAGACAACCTGACAAGAGAATCACAAGAAAACACGGAACTAGAACAACACATTTGACTCCCTGCACTTCCCCTCCTCTCCCTCACCCTTCCACAAGTCACGTTATCATGTCCTTCATTCCACACATTTAATATGTGTTCAGAAGATTGAGGGGAGGCCTTATAGAAAATGTGTAACATTATGAAAAGAGAAGATAAAAGCAGGGAAGTTGTTTCCACTGGCAGGTTAATCTAGAACTAGTTGTCATGGCCTCAAAATATGGGGAAGCAGATTTAGGACTGAGTTGAGGAGGAACTTCTTCACCCAAAGGATTGTGAATCTGTGGAATTCCCTGCCCAGTAAAGCAGTTGAGGCTATCTCTCTGAATGTTTTTAAAGCAAGGAAAGATACATTTTTGAACAGCAAAGGAATTGAAGGTTATGGTGAGCAGGCAGGCAAGTGGAGCTGAGTCCACAAAAAGATTAGCCATGGTCTTACTGAATGACAGAGCAGGTTCAAGGGGTCAGATGGCCTACTCTTATTGCTAGCTCTTGTGTTATATCGGGAGAGAAAGTTCTGCACAAGTATCCGGCTGAATCTCAGATATAAATATGCATAAGTTGTTGTAGGTGGCTGAACAGGTTGAAAGAGCAAGTAATAAGGTTTTAAGTTTATGTATTAGTGTCAGAAATAGGCTTACATTAACGCTGTAATGAAGTTACACTGAAAAGCTCCTAGTCACTGCACTCTGGCACCTATTCAGGTACACTGAGGGAGAATTTAACACGACCAATGCACCTAACCAGCACATCTTTTGGACTGTGGGAGGAAACTGGACTACCCTGAGGAAACCCGTGCAGACACATGGAGAACGTGCAGACTCTGCACAGACAGTGAGCCAAGCCGGGAATCAAACCCAAGTCCCTGGCACTTGAACCAGCAGTGCTAGCCACCATGCCACCATGCAAGCACGCAGTATCTAAGGTTTTACGAATAGGGATTCAGAGAACAAGAGCAGGGAGGTTATATTGAATTCATATAAAACACAAGTTCAGCCTCAATTGGAGTATTGTGCCCTGTTCTGGCTGCCACACTTTAGCAAGGATAGGGAGGCTTGGCGAGAATGCAGAGTTTTAAGAGCATGGCTGTAGGCATAGGGAAATTTGTTACATGGATAGACCGGAGAAATGGGGGCTGTTCCACTGAAGAAGAAAAAGTTGAGAGGGCAATTTATAAGTATATAAAAATCAGGAGGGATTTGGGCAGAGTAGATAGGAAGAAACTTTGCATTGGAAACAGTGGCCTTTATGTCCACTTGTTCAGTATTCCCAAACAGAAGGAAAAATTGTTCCTTATGTTCTTGCTCTTTGAACTATTTTAGTAGTTATTTCAGCAGAACTGCCATCCTACAGATCAAATCAATGATGTTGCTGGAGTCAAAATTCTGGGACTCCTGACCCATCATCACCCAATGTTCTGTCCTGGTAGCTCTTCACCACATTCTCAACGGCACTGATGGATAATCGATAACTTCTGGCCTGCTCAGCAACACCCCAGATCAAATCCTAAAAGATACCCGCAGTTACCACCCTCCCTACTAAGCTGGACAGCCCATTGTATTTGCTTAATTACAGTCAGGATTTGTTTTATATTTTATTTGATCTTTGGCCTGCTTCTACACTGTAGGATTCTACGATTATTTTAACAAGCAATCTTTCATGATTAGGAAATAAAAGTGAAAATATATGCTATTAGCTTGAATATACTTTCTCTTTAAATAAAAGTAACTCCCAGTCATGGCATACTACTGCCAGACCCAATGTGAGAAGGTCAAAGCCTATCGTTTCTACTCCAAGAATTTCCCAAAGCTTCTTGACACATGCATATGATACTTGAGACTAAGTCTCACAGCTATGATGTTCTGCAGCCTGGGATTTGGCAGCAATACTTTTACTTGATTTTAGGAGTAATGCGAGAACGATGTGGCCTCCACTTAATGCCTTTCCATGACAACCCGACTGAATAATGGGATCCTAAACCCATGTGGGAGGGAATCCTGATAATCCCTTTAAAAGGCAGGCTTTTAATTAACCCCTAATTCACCACGGTTGCGTCTTCTTGCCTGTAGCTCATTTCCTGACTGAGGAACCAAAGAAAAGTGCTAAAATTGACCTGGTCTTGCCTGATTGTATCCATTATGCAACTACAGCAATCTTTGGATCTTTGCCATTCAATTTGCTGAAAACAGGAATTGTTTTAGACATTCAAACCAATTATTTATTTAAGCAGAAGGTGAAACTCAGAAAAATAAGGATCTTCACATAATCATAGAATCTACAGTGCGGAAAGAGGCCATTTTGGCCCTCTGAGCCAGCACCGACAACAATCTCACCCAGGTACTATTCCCGTAACCCCACATATTTACCCTCCTAATCTCCTTGACACTAAAAGACAATTAATTGAATATGGCCAATGAACTTAACCCGTACATCCTTGGACTGTGGAAGAAAACTTGAGCGTCCAGACGAAACCCACACAGACACAGGGAGAATGTGCAAACTCCACACAGACAGTGACCCAAGGCTGGAACTGAGCCCTTCTCCTCCCTGCTGAGAGGCAACAGTGCTATCCGCTGTGTCATCGTGCCGCCCTGTTTTGAAATATTCATATACAGGTATTTAACGTAGTATGAAAATCCATCTCTGTGCTATTTTAGCACAAGCGCTGGCTTAAAATAACCTGGTTAAATCCTCTCTTAAGATTGTGATTTGGAATGTCAACTTACATTCAGTGTTCATGTGCATAAATTACCCTGTTTAGAGAAAAATACTACAGTGAAGTGTAACATTATTACCAGCGTTACCATCACTAAAAGCCTTACCATCAACAGCCTGAGGGTTACCACTGAGCAGAAACTGAACTAGCCATTTAAATGCTACAGCTACCAGAGCAGTCAGAGGTTGGGAATCCTATGGCGAGCAACTCAATTCCTGACACCCCAATGCCTGTCCATCATATACAAGGCACAAGTCACTTGCTTGTTGAGTCCAGCTCCAACAACACAAGGAGCCTTTCACCATCCAGGATTAAGAAGCCCACTTGATTATTACCCCTTCTACCACCAATAAGTAGTGGCAGCAGTGTGTACCATCTGCAAGATGCACTGGAGGAGCTCCAAGATTCCCAAGACAATACCTTCCAAACCCACAACCACTACCATCTAGAAGGCAAAAGGAGCAGTCAGATAGTAACAACATCACCTGGAGGTTTCTCTTCTAATCACTCAACATCCTGACTTGGAAATCTATGTTGTTCCTTCACTGTCGCTGGGTCAAAATCCTCTAACTCCCTCCCTAATAGCACTGAGAGTGTAGCTACACTTTAGGGACTGCAGCGGTTCAAGAAGGTAACTCACCTTCTCAAGGGCAATTAGGGATGGGCAATAAATGCTGGTCTAGCCAGCAGCACCCATATCCTATAAATGAAGTAAAAAATTAAAGAGGTATCAATGATCAGGGGGCATAATAGAGGGTAAGGAGCAGGAGGTTTTGAGGAGGCATAAGGAGAAACTTTTTCTCTCTGCCTGCAAGACTGGTAGAGGCAAAAACCCTCATAACATTTGAGAAATATTTAGGGGGGGCACGTGGCACAAAGGTTAGCGCTGCTGTCTCAATTCCAGCATCGGGTCACTGTCTGCGTGGAGTTTGCATTTTCCCCCGTGGCTGCATGGGTTTCCTCCCACACTCCAAACTTGTGCTGGTTAGGTGAATTGGCAATGCTAAATTGATGCTACTTCAGGGGATTAGCAGGAGGTTATGTGGGGTTATGGGGATAGAGCCTATGTGGGATTGTGGTTGGTGCAGATTCAAATGGGCCGAACGGCTTCTTTCTGCACTGTAGGGATTCTATGATTCTACATGCATTTGCAATGCCAAGTCATACAAGGGAATGGACTAAATGCTAGAAAAGGGGATTAGAATAGCTGAGTGGTTTGTCTTTGACCGGTACAGACAAGATAGGCCTCAGTGATTCTATAAGGCTGAACAATCACTTTTTCCTCAGTATTCAGTCTTCTGAAAGCAGGAATCAGCCATGAGGTCCCTCACTAGGGGGCTTCAGGGACTGAAAGGTTCCTTGATACCTTGGGGACCCGAACTGATCAGCTAACTGTGAGAGAATGGGAGGATGTTTATGTGGAGCATAAAAACATTATCCATTGACTGGATGGGCCAAATAGCCTGTTCGTATGCTCTATTTTCCAAAAAATGCTGTAAGGTGTGTCAATACAGAGGTAAAAGGGTACGGCAGAACAAGAGTGCATGTTGATATCTTTGATATAAAATTTTTCTTTGAATTGGACTTTGATTGGATTGAATTGGATTGGATATAAACAAAGTCTCAACAAGTAAGACATTCTGGATCCAAGCTGACAGGACAGGCCAACCTCTTTCTGTCTACATGACGCAAGCTGATTTGAGCAGGCATTGCACCTCTTCCAAGACTTGATCTCATTTGCATCTTAGCCAAAAAGCCGAGATGTTGCTTTAAAAATTGCTTCAAATGAAACCTCAGCGTAAGTGCAGGACAGCACAACTACATTTGATCTTAGCCAAAAGGCCAAGAAGCATTATCTTTCTATACCTTTGCTATAAAATTGCACTTTAAAATGTTAACTTGAGGAGATTAGCAGTAGTATTGTAATGAAAACCACTCCTTTCATCTGGCTAACATTATTACTGTAATATCGGTGTTTGACTCACAATGTGTGTGTCACAAAACAAAAATGGAGAATAGGCTTTTATTTATATAGCACTGTGCATGACCACAGGACAATCCATAGTGCTTGCCTTATAATCTATGAAGTGTAGTCACTGCTGTAACATAGGAAATGCAGCAGCCAATTTGCACACGGCAAGCGCCTACAAGCTGCAATGTGATAACAGCCAGATAATCTGTTCCTGGATGTTGGTTGAGAGGTAAACACTGGCAGGGATATCTCTCTAATTTTCTTTAAAATAGTATCATAGGACCTTTTATATCCATATGGGAGAGCAGAAGTTTATCAGCTCACAAAAGAGGCACCTCCAATATTGTAGCCACGATCTTAACGCTACAGTCCCTGGAATGGGATTTGAATCCACAACTTTTTTGGGGTGAGGGGGGACAGTATCAGGAAGAGCAAGGCCATAAAATCCCACCCAGAGTGTGTGACTCAACCCCAAAACAACCTGGCGTTTTGAGATCAGTGCCCTTCAAATTGACTGGGATAAAAGACCACTAATGCAAAATTAGTCAGCGTTGGGGCCCTTTGTGGCTCAGTGAGGCCTACATGAATCTTTTCTAATTAAGGCTGTTTGGCAAACTGCCCAACATAGGCCATTAAAGATTTGCTGTAATTCAGAGGGTAGTTCTGAACTCTCACAATAATGCATGCAGGTTTTATTAGGCTATTAGGCTTTTAATGGTGACTAATCCCCTACAGATTCAAATCTTTATGTGCTACTTAAAAATTAAGTTGTTGCTGCTCACTTTACTCTGATGACATAGTTTAAGCAAACTGGCTCGAATTTAAATCTGGGAGGAAGAACAGAATCTGTTGTCCCCCGGTTTATCTCTTCCTCTTAGGCTGTCAGAAGATTGGGCAAAATCTTACCAGCACATCCACCCGAGGTTCGTACGATCCCGCCTTAGGCCAACGGAGAATGCTATTCTCCGAGCCGAGCCTTCCCCCAGGAATTGGGTCAGGCATGCCGATAAAATTCAGACCAACATCAGCCTCCAGTCACTTCTCTGCAATTCTTACTCCAGAGGACTTGGTAGAATTTCAACAAAAAGTGAGTTACCATTCAAATTCTCAACCCTCACACTACAATGGTATATGTCCTCGCTACTGCCTGATAGCTGATTTTTTTTAAAAAAATCTTTTGTGGGATTTTAATTATGATCAGCTAGTGTGCATTAACCAGGGATTCAGTGGCGCGCTTTGATATTGGAAAAGGCTGAAACCAGCTTACATGTGACTCCAGACCCACAGCAATATCACGGACTGAAATATCCTCAAGGATTGGGGTGGCACAGTGGTTAGCACTGCTGTCTCACAGCTCCAGGGACCTGGGTTCAATTCCTGGCTTGGGTCACTGTCTATCTGGAGTCTGCACATTCTCCCTATGTCTGTGTGGGTTTCCTCCGGGTGCTCCGGTTTCCTCCAAAGATGTACAGGTTAGCTTGATTGGATATGCTAAATTAACCCTTAGTGTTCTGGGATGTGACAGGCATTCGTAGGGTAACTAAGTGGGGATAGGGTCATGATGGGATTGTTATCAGTGCAAACGCAATGGGCCGAATGGCCTCCTTCTGCACTGTAGGGTTTCTATGGATGCGCAATAAATATTGGCCCAGCCAGCGTTCCTCACATCTCACGTATGAATGAAAGAAAAATGAACAGATCAGCCATGATCTTATCTGAATGATGGGACGGACTCAAGGGGCCAATTAGTTGGTTTCTTACAACAATAAATGCCTTGCTTTCTCACCTCTGCATTCAGCTACATAAGGGGGCACCTGACCATCACTGAAACACTCTGGCACAGTTACTGTGAGCCACAAGTTTACCAGGCAATCACAGAGATTGGCAGAGAGAAAAATCTGATCATACAGAGAGTTATCATGATCTCAAATAGATAAGACGTCTGTAAGGGTATTGAGACAGATTGAATTGCAACTTCAAAAAAGGAACTGGATAAACACTTGAAAGGAAGTTTGCAAGCCTATGGGGAAAGAGCAAGGAAGGGGAACTCTCTTAAAAAGCTAGCACAGATTTGACAGACAGAATGGCCACTTCTGCACCATTTCTAAGATTTTGCCTCTTTTGCCAGCTGATATTTGTACATCTGGACTTGATGACTTATTAAACAAAGAATTCTCTACAAAACAGAAGGAGGCCATTTGGCCCATGGAGCCTGTACCGAGCACATTCCACTCAGGCTCTATTTCCGTAACCTCACACATTTACCCTCCTAATCCCTCTGATACTAGTGTCAATTTAGCATCGTCAATCAACCTAACCTACACATCCTTGGATAAAATAAGTTACCTATATGTCCAGCACCTCGTGTTCTATTTCAGAAAGCTATAGACTGAAGGATACAACTGTAGCCATCATAACACAGTTTTATTTACAGAAATATGTGCTAGAAGCATGCACTTCCTAACCCCAGTTTCAGTCTGTTCCTATAAAGAGGAGCACAAACAAGTCTCCAGTTAACACCAAGTAATTACAATAAAATATTCAATTATTCTACAATTGACAACTGTCTTTTGCAAGTTGGAAAATGGGTTAAGGGGAATTCATCAAGATTTGCAGGGCTGGCGATTATGAAGTTTGAGCCCCAGTTCAATGGGAAGTCAAGCAAGTCTGAAAGTTCAGCACTCAGCACTGATGAGAGCCGAGTGGAGCCCAGCAAAATTCTTTGCTTTGTTGTGTTTGGGTGGAGAGGAACAAGGGGAGAGTGCGGATGAGTGTGGGAATGGGGGTGGTGTGAAGCTTAACTCGAAACCTATAGTAATACTCTAATGAGAAGGATTGCAAAGCTAAGGTCAATCCTCGCTTGCAACACCGGACGCCGACAGACATTCCCAAGAAAGTTTAATTAAGGGAATTGGTGAGCACCCAAGCAGAGATTAAGTGCTTTGTAAGGGACGTACCAGGATCCATTGATCAGCCAGAAGCAATCCGCTGCCCCTGGTGAAAAAGAGAGATTAGCTTTTGGATTTTTGCTGCAAGTAGTTTACAATTGCACCATCACAGAAGTATCCACTCTATTCAATACACAATAAGTAACTTGAGGCACGGCTATAATTAGTTTCATCTTACCATACCATTATGCTTCTCCCATCTTGTTAATTTGTATTCCTATCACTTCTCCTGATAGCTCATACGTCCGTGGCCTTGCCAACCCCTAGCTGAATGTATCCTTTAGGCTAATCACAAATATTTTGGCTTCCAACTTCCTTATCTGGCCAAACAGCTAGCCCAAACCAAAAGAAAAATGGTGCTGAAGCAAGGCAACTTCTTGTGAGCTTGTACCCCTAATTCCATCTTTTACTCCTGTTCTATGCTCTTAAAAATGAACTTCAACTCTTCTAAACTTTCTAATAATGCTCTTTCCTATCACACATTAAACTATTCTTTCTCTTCATCCTATCTGTGACTGCAACACGACCTTCTGCACCCTTTCCTTTCCTCCTCCCCTCTGTACTCTACGAATACTCTTTTAACACACAAGAAACAACAATTTTCACTGTATTCCATTGCATGTGACAATAAGAAATCAAAATCTCCAACAATTTGCTCAATATAAATTTTCAAAGGAGCGCAGTGCTGGATCCTAGTCAGCGATCAGACTGTCCACCCCGCAGTGATATTCCTTCCGGAACAGCCTTAATCATTTCAGAATGGATGTCTAACCCCATCAGGGAAGCTCCGCCCCGGAGAGGTATTGGCCAATATGATAGGTTGACAGCTCTGTAGTCCCAGCAGCACCAGGCTGGCCACTGCTGTGACTGCAGGCAGTCCCTGAAGAAGAGGTGATGGGACGCCATATTTTGAGACTAGACTTCAAGGCAGAACCAGTGAAGAGAGGGCAGGAAGAGTGGATGCAGGGAGGATGGAAGGCTGGGGAACAATGTTTGAGGGGACAGAGAAGAAGATGGGAATGGATTAAGGGTAGGGGTGGGAGATGTATCCAACGCGTGTGGGGGCACCATATAACCCCCATTCCAAAAGGAGGCCCGCAATAGCAAACTGCGCAGTGAAAGCAACTGGGCTACATCCACGTTCCCATGATCCACATCAAATTGCAGTAGAGGCAGATTGAGGCTCTTAGTGGCCATTTGCTAGACATTTAAGGGCCTCAGTAGGCCAAAGGACAGGTGGGCAGCCTGATCCCTTCCCCTCCCAATCTAGTATGAAAAAATGTTGGGGTGGGTGGAAAGGCCAACTGCTTTATTTTACGAGACCTCTTCCTGCTCCGTTTCCAAATGCGCCAGTAAGGGGCTGTAAAATTCAGCCCACAATTTCTTTAGTAACCTAGTGACTTTTCTCCTGGGTTTTACTCATGATAGTGCCCTGGACATTAATATTAAAGTTCTGTAAAGTCTAGGCCAATCCTGAAGCACTGAAAACCCTACTCTTTCACTGTGATAATCGCCATCTCCCTTAATTTCCTCTTCCACTTTATGGGGAGCCAATGGCCATATGGTATTATCAATACACTACTAATCCAGGAACTCAGCTAATGTTCTGAGGACTTGGGTTCAAATCCCACCATGGTACATGGTGGAATTCAAATTCAATAGAAGAATCTGAAATTAAGAATCTATTGATGACCATGAAACCATTGTCAATTGGTGAAAAAAACCCATCTAGTTTCACTTTAGGGAAGGAAATCTTTCTTCCTTACCTGCTCAGGCCTCCATCTGAGTACTGCCCTCCAAGAGCAACTAAGGGTGGGCAATTAATGCGACACCTTATCCTCACGAATGAATTAAAAATAAACTTAACATGATGTTTAAATCCAAACTTGGTAGTTCCCAACGGTTCCTCCATATTTCGAACATAGAACATAGAACATAGAACATTACAGCACAGAACAGGCCCTTCGGCCTTCGATGTTGTGCCGACCAATATAAAAAGCAATGCCCCTCCAAACTAAACCATTCCCTTCTCTTCCATATACTTATCAACTAACCTCTTAAACGCCACCAAACTTGGCGCATCTACAACTGCTGCAGGCAGGGCATTCCACTCCCGAACCACCCTTTGGGTAAAGAACCTACCTCTCATATCCGTCCTATAACTATCACCCCTTAATTTAAAGCTGTGTCCCCTCGTGCTAGCTTTCTCCATCCGAGGAAAAAGGCTATCACTGTCCACCCTATCTAAAACTCTAATCATCTTATATGTTTCGATAAGGTCCCCTCTTAGCCGCCTCCTTTCTAACGAAAACAACCTCAAATCCCTCAGCCTCTCTTTAAGCACACGCTCAATCTTATTAATTGTTCCCTGCACTATTGGGCCTTCATTCAGTTTTTTTCAAAGGGAAGCGGACGCAGAATGAGCAGACTGTCCAAGTGTTGGGATACCTTCCTTTTGCTCACTATTTGGCTAAAGTCGAGGTCAATGCAACAAAAAAGAAAACTGTGCAAAATAATCATAACTTTACACATTGTCCCAAAACTTCCCACAACGGATCATATATGATCCATTACGTTTGCTGCACAGCCACTGTTATTATGAAAGAAAACACACAGAAAATCCATACATTTTTGTGTATGGCAAGATCCCACAAATAACACTGGCCAGTGCAAGACCAGTTAATCGGCTTGTTTTGAAAGGGAACAATGATGCCCGGGACACCAGAGAGACTATTGCCAAGATGTGACCCAGTGGTTCACACTGCAGCCTCACAGTGTCAGGGACCCGGGTTCAATTCTGGATTGGGTGATTGTGTGAAGTTTGCACGTTCTCCCTATGTCTGCATGGGTTTCCTTTGTATATTCTGGTTTCCTCCCACAATTCAAAGATGTGTAGCTTAGGTGTATTGGCCATGGTAAATTGTCTCTTATTTTCCAAAGATGTGCAGTTTAGGTGGATTGGCCATGATAAATTGTGTCTTTGTGCAAAGATGTGTGGCTTAGGTGGATTGACCATGCTAAATTGTCCCTTTGTGTTCCAAGATGTGTAGATTAGGAGATTTAGAGGCTAAATACATGGGGTTATGGGGAAGGGCTTGTGTGGGATGCTCGGTCTGAGAGTTGGTGCAAACGCTATGGGCCGAATGGCCTCTCTCTTCACTGTAAGGATTCTAACTGTTTTGAGGCAAGATCAAAACGAGTTGATAAAAGGGCACCGACTGAAGCATTAACTCCTTCCCTCACTCCACTGATGCCGCCTGAACTGCTGAGCATTGTCTGTTTTTCATTCTGGATGTTGTTTTGATGTTCCTCACCTCATTCTATGATCGGACACTCAAGTGCCATTTAATTTTCGAAATCATAAAGAAAGTGGTTTTGGGGAGATACTAAACAACAGGACTGCATTCTCATCAGAGAAACGACCTTCGGGAGTGGAGGAAAACACAGACTGAACAATAATAAAATGGTTGTTATTCTGTAATCTACATGAAGGAGAGCTGGGCTGCAAATTCAGAATGTGAGCACCTCCTCATTGGACTTGTGTTTGCTTTTTGTTCTCCTCGGTGCAGAGATGAGCCTGACATTTTCAAAGGATTGTGTTCGACCTCTGCTGTTGAGGGAATTAAGTGGCATGAATGCAGCAAAAGCAATTTCCAGCTCAAGTCTGTGGGACTCAAAAGGATGGGATTTGTACCAGTGAGTGCTGTGAACAATGCCAAGACTAGGGGGTCAGCGGGGGTCATGGGGGGTCAGCACCTTTCCCTGTAAAAGGAGGAGGTAGTTTCTTGTGTGTGTGTGTGTGTGTGTGTGTGTGTGTGTAGGAGAGAGAGAGAGAAATGGGGAGGTGGGGGGTGGGGGGTGGGAGGAACGGGTGGATTAATAGGAACATCCAAAGTCAGCTTTAGCTTGTGAGCACCTCTCATCAAATTGCTGTTGCTTTGAAGCTGGCTGCAGAGATGTGATGAACAGGAGCCCAGAACATGAAAGTAGAAAAGACTCAAGTTTATCTATAATGAGCTCAGCAGGAGAAGGTTTCACTGATCTCTCTAAACATCACACTTTTTCATTTCGCAACAGAGAGAAAAATCGTCCAGTGTTGCGAATCATTCCACAATCTACAGGTAAGGGAAAATCGTCAGAACAGGAATCAGCCATTCAGCCCCTCAAGCCTGTTCCCTGATTCAATTAGATCATGGCTATTTTGTACCTCAAATCCACTTACCCACTTTCGATCCATATCCTGTACACTATTCATTAACAAAAAAATCAATCAAAGCACTAAGTGCTTCCTGATCTCACTCATAAACAACTCAGCTCCAGTTGTAAGACTGTGTCCTTTTGTTATGGATTATCCAACCAATGGAAGTAATTTATAGAATCACAGAACATTGCTGAAAAAGACAGAGATGTGTTGCTGAAGGTTTTCATTCTGCACTCATCAGGACAAATGCAGGAATGCTAAGTTTCAAATTATCGCAGCAATTTAAAAGGGCACTGATTGGTTGGTAAATTGACTCCGATACACCAAGGTGTAAGCATGGAGAAAGCAGTGGGAAACAAACTGCCCAAATTTCTTAGTAATTCAGAGAAGGTGAACATATTCATTTTGTTTCTAAAGAATGGATGGAAAGGTTCTAAATGGCATAACTGAGTCACGTTCTGAACTTGACTGATTATCTTAAATTGATTGTTAGCACATTCAGGATTGTTCAATAAGTGCTGCCAATCACAGCATCACATTTGACAGTAGATGTTTTATTTTGGGTTTTACATGTGTGGGCTGGTTACAGTCTGTATTCTATTACCAACAAAGGAAGGAGCAAGCTGTTTGATTCAATCCACCAGTCCCTGGGACAAATGGCCTGTGAAACTAGTATCTAAAATTCATATATATTTCTCAATCATGTGGTAGGCTTTGTGGACAGGTGGCGACATCCTCTTAGTGGAAAAGACCATTCACATTGCCACTGTATAGAAACAGTGTGGAACATCTTTAAAACCCGTTGCTTACACTTTTGAGATACTTTGCCTTTCCAATAGAATTTGAGATCGATTGGCACTTTGAGTCCAAAAATGTCAGCCTTTGACCCATTGGTGAGTCTGTGTACAACAATCTCATCAGGATAGCCACTGGCCTGCAGGGTAGCTTTGACACACTCTGGGGGAATTTTCATGCCTCGCCTGCCACGGGAACATAGCAGGTGGGGAGGTGGGGGTGATGGGCAGACTATGCAGAAGTCCATTGATCTTGGGTGGGATATTTTGATTTTGGAGCGAAGGTAGCCGGAAAATCTTGTCCTTTATTTCAACATCAGGCATGCAAGATGAACAAATGTCTAAAAGCTCTATTTATAAGATCGCAAATCAGACCAATCTTACAGTGCATGGAGTTATATGAATCCCGATGTGTTTATCAACTGGTGAAGGTAAGTATATGGTACAAAGTATCAATTTTTCAACTGGCACATTGAGGAAACAGAGCGTGTTCCATCTCAAAAGTGAATTAATTAGTCCTCCTTTACAGTAGCATGAATTGTTGTGAGCATTTGAAATTTGGTATTTTTGCATTTGTCCTGATGAGAGCAAGCCAAAAAGCTTCAGCAACACATCTCTCCCAGCAATATCAAATTCTGCACTACCAGTGACAATCACCACAAGACTATAATAAGACATAGGAGCAGAATTAGGCCATTCAGCCCATCGAGTCTGCTCCACCATTCAATCATGGCTGATGTCTTTCTCATCCCTATTCTCCTGCCTTTTCCTCATAACCCTTAATCCCCTTATTAATCGAGAGCCTATCTATCTGTGTTAAAGACATTCAATAACCTGACCTCCACAGCTTTCTGCTGCAGAGTTCCACAGATTTCCCACTCTCTGGCTAAAGAAATTCCTCCTCATCTCTGTTTTAAAGGATCATCTCTTTAGCCTGAGGTTTTGCCCTCTGGTTCTAGTTTTTCCTCAGTAAAGTTTTACCACACCAATTTTAAATCCAACCAATTTATTTGATAGTAAATCCGCGAGCTTTCGACTTTACAGCCTTCGTCAGGCAAATGCTGTAAAGTCGAAAGCTCACGGATTTACTATCAAATAAATTGGTTGGATTTAAAATTGGTGTTGTAAAACTTTACTGAGTTTACCCCAGTCCAACGCCGGCATGTCTACATCTAGTTTTTCCTACCAGTGGAAACATCCTCTTCATGTCCACTCTATCCAAGTCTCACAGTATCCTGTAAGTTTTGATAAGATCCCCGCTCATTCTTCTAAACTCCAACGATACAGACCCAGAGTCTTCAACCATCCCTCATACAGCAAGTGCCTCATTCAAGGGTCATTCTTGTTACAGAAAAGTACAGCTTATAATGAGGGCATTCAGCCCAATAAGTCTGCTTTTGTTCTTTCCCATATCTCTGCAAGTTTTTCTCTTTCATGGATTTTTCCAATTTGTTTCAAAAACTACTACTGAGTTTGTGTCTGCTACCCTATCAGGCAACGTATTTTGAATCCTAGCTATGTGTGGTGTAAAATAGGTTTGTGTCGTGTTCTTTTACTTTAAATCTGTGTCCTCTGCTATATTCTTCAGTTGTTGAAAACAGTTTCTCTCTATTTATTCCAAATCTTTCACATCTCTGAACATTTTTACCCAATCTTCTCTGCTCCAATGGGAAGAGACTCCAGCTTCTCCAGTTCACTCAGTCTAACTGTAAACCCTCAATCCCTAAACTCAGAGGACTGACTTGGAAGAGAGAGTAAGTGGAGTGATCAGCAAGTTTGCAGACGATACAAAGATGGCTGGACTTGCGGATAGTGAGGAGCATTGTCAGGCGATGCAGCAGGACATAGATAGGCTGGTAGCTTGGGCAGACAGGTGGCAGATGGAATTCAATCCTGATAAATGTGAGGTGATGCATTTCGGGAGAAAGAATGTAGGGGGGAGGTATATGATAAAGGGTAGACCTATTAAGAGTATAGAAACGCAGAGGGACCGGGGGTGCAGGTGAACAAGTCTCTGAAGGTGGCAGAGCAAGTGGAGAAGGTTGTGAAGAAAGCATATAGTATGTTAGCCTTTATAGGAAGGGGTATGGAGTACAAGAGCTGGCCTTTAATGTTGCAGTTGTATAAAACGTTGGTCAGACCTCATTTGGAATACTGCGTTCAGTTCTGGTTGCCCTACTACCGGAAGGATGTGGAGACTCTGGAGAGAGTGCAGAGGAGGTTTACCAGGATGCTGCGTGGTATTGAAGGTCTGAGTTACAAGGAGAGGTTAGGCAAATTGGGACTGTTTTCCTTAGAAAGACGTAGACTTAGGGGAGATCTAATAGAGGTGTACAATATTATGAGGGGTATAGATAGAGTAAACAGGGTTAAGCTTTTTCCTAGGATGGACTCTAGTAGCACGAGGGGTTTTGGGCTTAGGGTGAGGGGGGTAAGGTACAATTTGGATGCTAGAGGGAGTTTTTTCACACAGAGGGTGGTGGGGGTATGGAATGTGCTGCCAAGTAAAGTGGCAGAGGCAGGTACTCTGGAGTTATTTAAGAAATACTTAGATGGGCACATGAACAGAATGGGAATGGAGGGGTATAGAGAACTGATTTAAAATAGGGATCATAAACCTTGGGAGTCCTTGGGAAGTGTGTAAATAGATAATGAATTTGATGTACTTGTTTTTATCCTACAGGTGCTTTGGTCCACCTTGTTATCTAACGAGGGGCATACATGCAATGGGTTGTGAGAGGGCTATTTTTGGATTTTTTTTTCAAGAGTATCCAAGTGCTTCACATCGTTAGTGTACACTTGACTTGGACCATTTGATGGGCAACACAACAGCTTAGTGACTATCACTGTGCTGTGCAGATACATGGATTTGGGCCTGTGACTGTGGGAGTTTGCGCATTCTCCCCATGCTTGCGTGGGTTTTCTCCGAGTGCTCCGGTTTCCTCCCACATCCCAAAGATGTGCTCTTAGGCTAATTGGCAAAACAAATTCTTCCTAAATTGTCTCAAATTTGTTTTTTTAATCCATAGATCTATAAACATAGACAGGGATCGCAGGTAGAGGTGGGAACATCGGGGTGGCGGCACGGGCTCGTTGGGCCGAAGGGCCTGTTTCCTGTGCTGTTTTGTTCTTTGTTCTGTTTGACTCCTGTCTATAAATCTACCAAGAGGATACAGGCAAATCCAAACAAGTGGCAACTGAGCCCTGGCAACATTTTTTAAAAGTTTATTCATTGGTGTCACAAGTAAGCTGACATTAACACTGCAATTAAGTTACTGTGAAAATCCCCCGGTCCCCGCACTTTAGTGCTGTTTGAGTACACTGAGGAAGAACTTAGCATGGCCAATGCACCTAACCAGCACATCGTTTGGACTATGGGAGGAAAGTGGAGGGCCCAGAGAAAACCCATGCAGACACGGGGAGAGCATGCAGGATGTGCACAGATGGTAATCCATGCTGCAAATTGAACACGGGTCCCTGGCACTATGAGGCAGCAGTGCTAACTGTTTATGCTGTCATGTCACCCCATAAGTATCAAGATTTAATTGTCCCATCAAACAGCACGGCATGGATTCAGATGGTGATCATCAAATGTACACAATCTGGACAAACTGTTGAACAACTTGATAAAATAACAGTGAGCTCAGTGGACACAATAGGCTAAACATTTGGATGAACTGAAAACTGAGAACACCCGGGTTTATTGAAGTGGGGAATGAATGCAATGATGAGCACCTACCCTATCGAGTCCTTTAATCATTTTAAATACAATGATTCAATCTCCCTTTAACCTTCTACACTCAAAGGATGTCTTGGGGGAAATCTGTTTAGCAGGTACTTGTTACCAATCCTGCAAGTTTGTGACTTCAATCAATCTCAAGTCATTTACTGTAAGCAACGATCGGAATTTAACAGGAATTCAGTGATGAGCAATAAACGCACTGTGGCTGATGGTACCAGGAATCAGGTGGGTTTTGATCCTATAATTATCTATAATTGTGAGTTCCCTCTCTCAGCCTTATTCCTGTGATGCAGAGCGGAACAATGTCCGTGTGCTTCCTGGCAAATTGTAGAGACGAGTTACACAATGCAGTTCCAGTGTACATCCGAGAACAATGTTAATAAAGGCCTTGGAAAATGCCTCCAACTATGAGGTAATTAGTTGTTCTGTTTGTTGCTTGGAAACAAACTTGAATAAAACCCACCACCATAAAATTGAATGCCGACTAACCTTAAAACGACTCGTCTACCATTGCACTGCAGCAAGCATTAAAGTAAACAGGGCAACAATAGGATAGAGAAGTTTTAAAGCTTATTTATTTGTGTCACAAGTAGGCTTGTGACATTAACATGGCAATGAAGATACTATGAAAATCCCCAAGTTGCTAGAGTCCAGCACCTATTCAGATACACTGAAGAAGCATTTAGCATGGCCAATGCACCTAACCAGCATGTCTTTCAGACTGTGGGATGAAAGCGGAGCATCCGGAGGAAACACATGCAGACAGAGGGAGAAAAGTGACCCAAGCCAGAAATCGAATCTGGATCCCTGGCACTGTGAGGCAGCAGTGCTAACCACTGTGCTACCCCAACTCAAAAGGCATTTTCCATCCCCTACTCCACTCTCCCCCACATCACTGAGAACCATTTCACCCCACCATCACACCCTTAATAGAACTTCATTTAAACTGCTCCCTTAAAGGCATTGCGATGAGCTTCACAGGAGCTTCAGCATGCAAAAATGGGCACCTAGCCAAAGGAGGCAAAGTACAACTGTAAGGTCAGTTTTAAGGACCATCTTAAAGTGGAAATGGGATGTGGAGAGCTTTAGGAGGGAATATCCAGTAATTAGAGCCTAGGCATAAGACAATGGTAATAGTTTATTGGCTATACTGAATTGATCCTAGAGTCAGAGGGATTAGCAGGGTAAATGTGTGGGGTTATGAGAATAGGGGCTGAGTGGAATTGTGGTCGATGCAAACTCAATGGGCTGCATAGCCTCCTTCTCCACTGTAGGGAATCTATGACACCATGACGATGGGAACTCCGGGATGCACATGAGACCAGAAGAGCAGAGATCAGGGAGGTTTGCAGGAGCGGAGGAAGCAGGTGGATTAGCAATGCACTTCTTACATGAGATGGACATCCCTCACTCTTCCACGATGTCCTCACACGCCATCCGCAGGCATACACTTTCTGGTTCCCACAAACCCCGAGAAGAGAAACAAACAGAATAATCTCCGCGTCATATACAGATACTCTGACCACTTCAACTTCCTTTCTCTTTCTGAAACGTTTGTCAATGAATTGTTTGCTGGGAACCACCTCCAGCTCCAGCCTCAATGTTCACTCAACATTAGCTCCAGATCTTGTGCAGCCATCAGAATTCTGATGCAGCTGAGCTGCAGTGTTTGTTTAAAACCCCACTCTGTGCTCGGGATCTATACAAACCCAACTGGAACAATCCAAACCCTGTTTAATTATTGGCGTGGAGCAACCCCAGGCACTGCCAACAGAGAGATTTATCACCGCCCTGGAAAGATCTGCTGACCACTATTCTCATTATCAAGCAGACATTGCAGTCACACATCATGAAGTGGTTTCAGATTTTATGGGTTGACATCCCAACTGGATGTCTGACTCTACCCTCCTCCGCTGACCCCAGGCTCATCTGACACTTTCACGCTCTGCTTCACCCTTTCAGCCCCTTCACTTTGATCAGCTTTGAGGAACCGTTGTGAGAAACCAGCATAAAAGGCTGTTCTGCCTGTTGATTAGCAACAGGACTGGCAGGTCGGTAAGTAACTAGATGCCACTCATATCTCAACTCTTACTCAGTCCGCATCCCCCCTCTCCCCGTGCTTGCGTACCTACAATGCCTCCTGGTTCAGGATTTCTACATTCCTACCTCTGTTTCCAACTTTATCTGTAGCTTTGTCCATGTCTCTCTGATCTTCGCCAGCCCGTCAGGAGCTCTGTTCTCCTCCGATTTTAAGTCTGGAATATCCGGATTTTCAATCAATCAACTTTCACCACTCCACTTCCAGAAACTCCAGAGTTCTGTCAGCATACTTTTGACTGGTGATGTTTAGGGGAGGCGATGGCCTAGTGGTATTATTGCCAAGCTAGAAACTCAGCTAACGTTTTAGGAATCTGGGTTTGAATCCCGCCACGGCAGATGGTGAGAATTTGAATTCAATTTAAAAAAAAACTGGGATTGAGAATTGATGGATGACTACGAAACATTTGTCGATTATCATAAAAATCCTAATTCGCTAATGTCCTTTAGGGGAGGAAGTCTGCTGTACTTATCTGATCTGGCCTATATATGACTCCACAGCCATAGCAACCACCCTTTAAAATGGCCATGCAAGCCACTCAGTTTCAAGGATAACTATGGATAGGCAACAAATGCTGGCCAGTCAGTGACGTCCATGCTGGCAAGAGGTTAGCACTGCTGCTTCACAGCACCAGGACCCAGGTTTGATTCCCTACTTGGGTCACTGTACAGGTTCAGTCTACATGTTCTCCCTGAGTCTGTCTGGGCTCCCCCCGGATGCTCCAGTTTTCTCCCACAATCTGAAATACGTGCTGGTTAGGAGACTGGCCATGCTAAATTCTCCCTCGGTGTACCCAAGCAGGTGCCGGAGTGCGGCGACTAGGTATTTTCACAGTAACTTCAATGCAGTGTTAATGTAAGCCTAAAAGACATTAAAAAAAAATCACCTGTGGGCTCAGTGACATTGGGTCCTAATCAATCAACACTTCAATTTTAAAATTCTCACCCTTGTTTCTAAATCTCTCCATGGCTTCCTGCCTCCCCAACTCCCTTTCTGCCTCTGGAACTTCCTTCAACTTTCTTCTCTGTCCTGCTACGTTTCCAAGGTCATGCACTTTCCTGATTTTAACCATAAAACCATTGGTGACTATGCCTTAAAGTACATTGTTCTAATTTCTTTAAATCCCTCTTCACCTCCCTCTTCTCCAAAAAAAGTGCTGCTTAAAACTCAACTCCTTAGACTAAGCCTTATGCCACCCGTCCTCATATCTCCTTCTGTGATGCATATCACATTTTGATTGACAATGCTCTTCTGAAATGCCTTGGGACATGTTGTTACATAAAGGCACTATATAAATGCAAGTTGTCAATGGTGTTGTTGTACCTTGGCCTACCTAACTAGGTGAATCAACCTTTATGGGAAGTATTGATAATCAAAGGGACCTGGGTATCCTTATTCACTAGTGCATACAGGTGCAACTATCAATTAGGAAAGTACATTTTCTGGGTCTTTTGCCAGTAACATGAAGATGAGCATGGCCCCTTGCAGCTTTCCTTCCAAGAGGCAGTCAGACGCCACATCTCAGCATGCTGGGATTCCTAGATAACATCAGCTTGATTGAAGACTCCCATTAAAATAACCTTCCTGCTTCGCAATCTCTTCATACAGCTCCTTGTTCTTCTGCTAACCTGATGGTCTGCAGCAAACCCTCCCGGTGATAGCTTGGATTATATTTGCATTAAAGATGTCCAAACACGACTAGTTCACTGCGTTGCTGTTTGCCTCCGACACGACCGGCTTGTCAAGGGGAGATCAGTGGAATGAACGTTTCGATGAAATTTTAATAAACAAAGCCATTCATTTCTCAGGTAGGTCCAGCTATGAACAGCACTCGCGGCAGCAACTAGAATTGTTTTGGCAAAAGCAATTACCATCTAATAAAATGAGCAAGTGAATGACTTTTTTTTTGCATGACAATCTCATTCCACTTTAATATGCGATGAGGACATTTGTCCAGTATGTGATTCTTCCTCATTATCCGCTTGCGTTAGATTTCAATCTATTGCTGAATAATTGCTACTTAAAACTCCAACATAATTGACATTGTTTCACAAGCTAATCCTTCAAAAGCTGTAAATGAAACTGTACGGATCTGTTGACTGCATTCGTGTAAATGGATTGTTTTATGTTGTAAGATGTATTGGACCTGAAACAAATTGTTATATTCCCTGTTCATAGCGGCACTGGCACAGTTATTTGATAATCAGCCATAGAACCACAGAATTCCTGCAGTGCAAAACAGGCTGTTCAGCCCGTCAAGCCTGTATCGATTCTTCCAAAAGAGCACCCTGCCCACACCCTACCCCCTGCCCTATCCCCATTAGCCTGCACATTTATCAAGGCTAATTCCCTTAACCTACACTTGCCTGGACCCTAAGGAGCAATTTATCATGGCAAGCCACCCAGAGGATGTTGACGGTTTGGAATGCGCAGCTTGGGAGGGTGGTAGAGGTGGAATGCCTCACATCCTTTGAAAACTACCTGGATGATCACTCCATAACATTCAGGACAACGGGCCAAGTGCTAGCAGATGGGATTAAGTGCGAGTTCAGGTATCAATGCGGACTCAATGGGCTGAAGGGCCTCTTCTGCACTGTATGATTCTATGATCGTCTAAAAGATGCACTGTAGCATTTTCCATAGTTCCTCCAACAGCACCTTCCAACCTATAACTCCACCATCTAGAAGGTCAAAAGCAACAGATGCATGGAAATACTTCCAGCTAGGATCCAAATTGCCATTCCTTCATTGTCGCTGGGCTAAAACCCTGTAAAATCCCTTCCACTCAGCAATATAGGTGCAAATATGTTCCATGGACTGCAATGGTTCAAGAAGGCAGCTCACCATCAGGGCAATTAGGGACGGGCAATAAATGCTGGCCTTATCAGTGATGCTCACATCTGATGAGCAAACTAAAAATTAGAAATTGTGGATCAGGGAAGATACACTAATGTAAACATTATAAATGGATTAGTTAAGTGGGTTTTGAGATAGAATGTGGGATTTATCATCTTTACAACAGGTCTCAACTCAGGGTATGGAGAAGGCTCGCAAACTATGATTCTCTACAGCTGGACGTGTGTGTGAAAATATTTCCTCTGCAATATAGCTAACAGAACTGTCATTCACCATTGTAAACAACTGAACAATTTCATTACAGCAGAGGGAATCCTCAGTTTTGACAAACTCTCAAATTGAACTTGGTGTTCTGGGGAATGGAGTTTTCTGGTGTGTTTTGCTGAGTAGAGAACATTATCCTTAAAAATCAATAAAACCAATATTACTATGCCTTCATTAAAATAGCACAGCTCTTTTCTATCTTAAGACTGTGGCAACACTTCAAAAAATGTACCTCATTTCTGTAAAGTGCATTGAAATGTCCTGAGTTCACAAAAGATGCTATAAAAATGCATACCTTCCCCCCTCCCACCACCACCCCTGAGAGGAATTTGCATAAACATTTATCTGTGATCATTAGCAAAAGTCATTTCAACCCGCTGGAGACAGACATGTTTCCAAAGCTTTTCAGCTTGTACTCATCAGAACAAATGCAAGAATACCAAATTTCAAATCATCACTCTTTATGTGATAGGAGAAAAGGATACTGATTTATACTACAGGATAGAGGAAATTCTGATTGGCTAAGACCATGCTGAGGAAAAAAGTAACGGGAATTATATTTTTCTGGATAATTCAAATAACGGAGCAAGAAATAAAGAACAAAGAAAATTACAGCACAGGAACAGACCTTTTGGCCCTCCAAGCCTGCGCCGACCAAGTTGCTTGACTTAACTAAAATTCTGTACCCTTCAGGGGACCATATCCCTCTATTCCCATCCTATTCTTGTTTTTGTCAAGATGCCTCTTACAAGTCACTACCACATCCACTTCCATTGCCTCCCCTGACATCGAGTTCTAGGCATCCACCAACCTCTGTGCAAAAGATCTGTCTCATACATCTCCTTTACAGTTTGCCCTTCACACTTTAAACCTGTGCCTCCTATTAATTGACTCTTCCATCCTGGGAAAAAGTTTGAACATATTCTCATTATTTACAGAGAACTGATCTATGCGTATGAACGTATGTTGCTTCCAGAAGGCATGATTGAGCTATATTGAGCTTGACTGATTATCTTCAATTGGTTATTAGTGTAGCTATTAGCACACTCAGGATTGTCCAGTGAGTACTGCCCCAGTCACACAATCACGTCCAACAGTAAAGATTCTGTTCGAGTTTTGCAAATACAGGCTGCTTGGATAGTCTGCAGTCTGCCTGTTACGAACATCCAGAGGAACATGTTGCTCGGTTCCAGTCAGTTAGTTGCTGTGGTACAAGGCCAAGCCACTGGCCTCTCGCCGACACTGAAACTGCCAGTTATCTGGTTTGTCCAATTCCCTTCTGAGTGATTGATCTTGAACCTGCTTCCACCAGCCTTTTGGACAGCATATTTCAAGATCAGAACGTGAGGATCTTTGGAAAGATTTCTTTCCCACCAGTTCCCTTGCATGAAAAAGTCATTATTTCAGTTCCAGTACGCTTTACAGAGGGGAACCAGAGCATTGATATGCAGACATGGGCTTTCGTTGTGGTGCCAGCTATCCAATATTTAGAATGGACAATCCAGCTTTCTTTTGAAATGTCATGCATTGCAATCGTATGACAATAAAGATTCAAATAAGCAGAGGTGGAGTATAAAGTCGCAGTGACTCCAATTGTACATGGTTAATGAAAGCTTTTTCTGTTTTTATACAATTAAAAACATGTTCAAGTCCTGATTTATCCTGTACAAAAATACACTCCACGGAAGTCAGCGTCAGAAGGGTTGGTTATCCAGGGTGGCAGTGTGTGTTATTGTTTTTACTGTACAATTTAACATTTTTAAACTCTCATCCTTATTTTCAAACTCCTGCGTGGGTTAGGTGGATTAGCCATGCTTAAAATTGCCCCTTAGTGTCAGGGGGATCAGCTAGGGTAAATGCATGAGGTTATGGGGATAGGGCCTGGGTGGGATTGTGGTTGGTGCAGATGGGCCAAATGGATTCTGTGATACTTCTTTTTATTTCTATAATTCCTCCAGCCCTACTCCCAGGTGACCATACTCCCCAATTCTGGTCTCTTCAGGCATCTGAGATTTTAATTGCTTCACCATTTTGCGTCTCACCGCTCTCCCTTTCTGTCCCTTCTTAAGAACCTTCCTTAAAAATTAACATATGCCAAGGACATCTGTGCTAGCTTGCCAAAATTCAATCCATGGATAACAGCTGTATATCCAAAGACCTTCTATGTGGTGAAATAGCCACAGATGCTGAACCTCCTGGGGATACACAGCTGCATTACAAAAACATCAGCAAGCAAGAGGAAGATGACAAATGCTGACACTGACAATTGGGAGTTATTGATGGAGGCTGACTATTTTGAAGAGGTGACGAGAAGCGGAAAACGCAATTGGCTCAGTAAAGGACCCAGGGATAAGTGTTACGAACAGGGTGGAAGACTCAATTAGTAAGGGGGCATAAGTTTAAGATGCGAGGGGCAAGGTTTAAAAGAGATGTATGAGACAAGTTTTTTTACACCGAGGGCTGGGGGTGCCTGGAACTCACTCCTGGCAGAGGTAGTGGAAGCGGATACAATAGTGACTTCTAAGGGATGTGTTGGCAAATACATGAGTAGGAAGGGATTGGAGGGATATGGTCCCCAGAAGGGTAGGGGTTTTAGTTCAGATGGGTAGCACGGTTGGTGCAGGCTTAGAAAGCCAAACGGCCTGTTTCTGTGCTGTTATTTTCTTTGCTCTTTATCCGGGTGAGTTTTTAGCACAATATAAACAAACTCCTTATTTCTAAACTCAATAAAGCCTGTTGCACAGTGTTCCTCGGTTAAGTACAGACACTGACTTAGCACCTTTATCCTCGTTACAATCATGTGAGGCACGGGAAAGTGAAGGCCAGGTCCTGACATCCACTCTCCTGATTGTAACAAGAGCGGAAACCTGACTGGAGGGAATCAAACGTGGGATTCCACTCCATAAAGTGCACTGTTCACAGACTCCAATAGTTGTACCTGTCCCCAGCAGCGCTGGTCACCAAAGGTGGTCACAATTACTTCCCACCTCGAACATTGCCCAAGGTTAACACTCGCACTGTTTTGTTTTAGCTATCACTCAGTGACACCAATCGTGCTGGAATTTTACTGACACTCCCGCTTCCCAAATCGGCGCGGGCGAGGCTCACAGAATGCATTCTCCATTGGCCTCGACTGAGATCTTATGAGCCTCAGGCGGGCGAGGTGGTAAAATTCCGCCACAAGTCCCGCAAAGGAACTTTCTCTCCGCTCCCCCCTTCCCTGACTGTCTACCCCAAACTGTGTTCAGCAGAAAGCAGCAACCACACCACATATTTCAAGACAGGATCCAAACTCTGCTAAGGCTCTTCAATTCGCTCGCTCTCTCTTCCCTGGCCTCTCCCCTATACATGGGTCAGTCATAATGAAGAACAGGGAAGCTAATTGGCATTGAATGCATGGGACATTAATGCAGAGAATTCTGTCAAGAGGTCACCTGCTATCTCAATCTTGTCACAAACTATTTATTTACTCAAGTCTATTGGCTCCTATAAGGCAAACACGCAGACGGAGCAAAATATTCCCTGTTAAATATTTACATGCTCATTAAAATTCAGCAGCATAACAGATTACAGAATGAGCTAATTCACACTTGCAAATGTAACCAAAATATTTAAAATCACCGTGGCAAATACTGAGTGGGGGGTAGCTGCAGAGGGAGTAACACATATCCAGGCAGCACGTTGCACTTTGTTTTCAGCGTGCCTGGGGCCCCTCCTGAACTACAAGTTGACCGATTTACGTTTATGCAGTGCAGATCAATTATTCAAAAACCTTCACGTTTCATAGCCAGCCGTCTATTGCAAAGACTAATAAACACAGACGCCACGGGGAGCTATTCCGCAGGATCCAGTGATATGCTCATTTACACTCCATTCAAGATACACTTGGCCCAAATGCCGATGCGATTTTTTTTAGGGCCTGCAAATTAATTATTCAAGACTTCACGATTCATTTGTTCCACCATACATTCTGGAAACTAACGTGATATGGTTCAAAATGAAAGCACTTCCCTGCAAATCGCAAGGGGCTTTCGCGGTTGCACAGAGACCTTCTTGTCAATTCAGTTCGCTGATCACACCTCTCATTTACAAAGTACTTGTCAGGTACCTGCAATGGATCAGCTGAAGCCCCCATCTCACCCCACCCCCCCACACCCGGCTGCTGATAAATTCAGAGGCCACTGGTACACAACAAGATCGTACAAGCTGTAATTAGGTTAATAGAAAGATAGGCTTTTCACACAGAATGATGGGTGCCTGAAACTCACTGCCAGCAGAGGTAGTGGGAGCAGAGATGGTAGTGACTTTTAAAGGGGTGTCTTGATAAATACACAAATAGGATGAGAGTAGAGGGATACAGGTAGGGGATTTTAGTTGAGTCAAGCAGCATGGTCAGTGCAGACTTGAGGGGGGCTGAAGGGTCTATTCCTGTGCTGTAATTTTCTTTGCTCTTTGCAATGGCATGGCGGCACAGTGATTAGGTTCCCGACTTGGGTCAGTGTCTGTGTGCAGTTTGTACATTTCCTCCGTGTTTGCGTGAGTTTCCTCCAGGTACTCCAGTTCCTCCCACAGTCTAAAGATGTTAGGCTGATTAGATATGTTAAATTAACCCTTAGGTTACAGGAATTAGCAGGATAACTAAGTGGGGGGGGAGGGCCTGAGTGGGAATGTTGTCAGTGCAGACTTGATGGGCCGAATGGCCTCCTTCTGGACTGCAGGATTTCTATGATGCAGAGGTAGTAATCCCAGATAAACAAGTCAACGAAAGGAGGATGGCTAATTTTAATAGCTCCCACTGTCTGCAGGAGGAGGAGTGGCAGGGTTCAGTACTTACTGCACAGCTGACAATGTGGCATTCTGTTCATTCTGTTCATTCTAGCACAAGTACTAGAGCTCCAAGTTCAGAGTCAGACGACTGTGGGTTCAAGCACCTTCCCCCCCTACTCCCCCACCCCCTCCCCCCCCACCCACCACCTCCCCCCCCCCACCCCCCACCCACCACCCCCCCCCCAACCACCCAATCCAGAAACATTAAGGTTATGAAAATCCTAAAGTTTTTAGTGACACATAACATCTTTCCAATCTGATGTGCCTGAAGGTACAAGGTGCTGACTGAACAATTTTTAGCTTGTTCATTAAAATGGAACTAAAATAACTGAGCTGAAGTCACAAGGCTGCAGGAAAAGAACAGGCGACTGGGATCAATTGGGTCGGTTTATGGAAAATCAGCATGAACTTAACAGGCCAAAGGGCCCCCCTGTGTCAGAATGATTCTGATTCTATGAGGGGGGCGAGCACAACAACGAGGCAAGTACTGAGATGGTTATATCAACCTCTTGGTGTTCTCTCAGATTCCCATAGTGCTATTTACGCAAGAATAACAACAACAACTTGTATTTATAAAGCTGCTTTAATGCATCAAAACATCCCAAAGCACTTCAAAGGGACATTAGCAAACAAAATTTGACACTGAGCCACATGAAGTTGATGGCCAAACCTTAATCAACAAGGTGGATTTTAAAAGGGGTCATAAAGGAAGAGAGAGGCAAGAAGAGTTTTAGAGACGGAATTCAAGGGCTCAGGGCCTCAGGCAATTGAAGGTAGAACAGTGCAGCAATTAAAATCAGGGATATTCTGGAGGCCTGAATTGGGTGATTGTAGATAACTGGAAGGGTTGTGGGGTTGGAGGGGATTATAGATAGGGTGAGACAAGGCCACAGAAAAGGATTCTAAAATCAAGGCACTGCCTGACTCTGAACCAACGTAGGTCAGTGAGCAGAGGGGCAATGGGTAAACAGGACTTGGGGCAGCAGAGCTTCATATGACCTCATTAATTCAGCAATCTCAGAGTGCAGAGATGGGAGGATGGCCTGGAATGTGCTACTTCTGGAACTGACAATACTAACATAGGCTGGGGTGAAAGTTGCCCTAGCAGATGAGTTGAGGCAAGCACAGAATCAAGCAAAGTTACAGTTAGAAAAATAGGCAATCTTAGTGATAATGCAAATATACAGTTAGAACATCATTTTGGGATCAAACATGACACCAAGGTTGCTGTTACAAATCAGATTGGATACTTCAAGATGTTCTAAAGAAGTTCACCTGGCCAGTAACATGAATTTGGCAAGGATGAGCATGAAAGGTTTCACTCCAGATGTGATTCAAATGATGCATGAGGAGCTCTCATCAAAAAGAAAGTTTAATCAAGGATATTATTGGCATGTATAGGAAGACAATTAACAATTACAATCAAGAAACATAACAACCACGATCGCTCTTAAGGAAATATCTCTAAGGCGTTCCAATCAAAGCTAATATCTAATGCACAAAACCCTCCAAATAAATACATAGGTTAATCCCCACTTGTTACAGGAATCCTGTCTCCTGAGTTGAATGCTGAAAATCTATTGGGAAGAGATTCAGAAGAGGTTGTAGTCGAACCTGTTTCCCAAAACATGGCTTCTTAATGAGAAGAACAGAAAGAGAGAAGCAACTTCGAACAACATATTCACCAAAACAAAACTGAAAGCCCAAAGGAAAAAAACCCTATCACCTAACTGCCATAGCTTAGCTCCACCCCTAATGACATCACTGTAGCTGCAAACTGCATGATTTAAAAAAAAATTCTTAAAGGTACACTCACATGACAGTTGCAACAGAATGGTTGAATTTGGGGCAATTACTACGGAAAGAGTTGGAGCCAGTGGAGTGATGGGAACCAAAAACAAAATGGTTTGGTCTTTCCAATAGCTATCTGGAAGAAATTTCTGCTCAACCAGTACTGGATATCAGAGAAACAGACAGTGGGGAGGAATATTGGCCAGAACATCAGGGAGGGGAGAGGCTCACAATTTATCTTCAAATCATGTCAAAGCTACATGTCTAATGATTTCAGCAGAATCATCAAGACAAACTTTGGTTCATTGACTCAACTAAAGGATAGACCCCCCACCCCCCCCCTCAAAAAAAAACTGCACTAGTCACACTAGAGTAGCTGCTCAAATCTCTGGAGCAGGTCTTAAATCCCAAACACACTGAGTCTTGAAGCAAAAAGGGTAAAGACTGACCCAAATTACATTGGGGCATTTAGAGGTTTATCAAAAGACATCATATCACAGCTATTGTGTTTTAATGTAACTGGGAGCTCCAAATATTAGGTTAGAACATGGCCAAGGTGTCACATATCCATGTGCTAGGATGGTATTTGTGACATGATGCTATAACAAGAGACAGAGATTTTCATTCAACAGCCAAGGTGACTCCTGTTGCAATTTATTTATTTCAAGATGCCCAGACACGTATCTGCAAACCTGTCAACTTGGATCAATAGAAAATGTATTTTTTTTTTGATGGCAGGTTGGCTCTTTATCCAATTGAGTTCAGGAGAATGAGAGATCCTATTTTAACATACAAGATCCTGAGGTGAACTGACAGGGTGAATAGTTTAAGGAGGGACTATAACCAGGGGAAACAGGTGAACAGTTTAAGGATATTTCCCCTCGTGGAGGGACTGTAGCAAGGGCAAACAGTTCAAAAATATGATTTTTTTTTCCTCTCAGAGGATTGTTAAGTCTGTGGAAATCCAAGACCAGCAAAGGCTGGGTCATTGACTATTTTTAAGGCCAAGCTGGACAGAACAACAAGGAAATCAAAGGGTACAGGGATAGACAGGAAAGTCGAGTTGAGGACACAAACAAATCAGCAATAATCTTATCGAAGGCTCAAGGAATTCAATGGCCTCCTCTGAAATTTGTATGTTTGTTTGTTCATATGTAAATATGAGCATAGGTGAGGGCAACTCACAATGAGTTGTGGAATTTGCACGTCATTGTTTAAGGATGGCCAACACCCAAAGACTATGGAGTTTCTTGACTGCCAGTGTTAACGTTTCATAATGGACAAATGGATCAAAGCTCAATGCCCCCTATCAACTTCCCATTCCATTACGGCGATCTCCACCATCCAAACCAGATTGGGTGGACCTCAGAAGCGTTAACCCAATGGTCATCCAATCAAAACGAGACTGGAGATAATGGGCAGAATTTTCCTGTTCTGTCCACCACAGGAATCGTACTGGGTAGGATAGGACCATGCAAAAGTCCATTGAACTCGGGCAGGATTTTCCGGTCTTGGGGCGAGCATGGCTAGAAAATCCCTCCCAAAGAGTTTGATCTGAAGACTGAGACTGGGGAAAACTGCAGAAGAACACTGACAAAATATCAGCTGCAGAGAAAGGCTTTGCCTTTTAATACCCATTGGTAGTTAGGCAGTTTGAGAACAGGACTCAAACTAGCTGCAAGTCATCAAGCAGCCATAGTACTAAACCTATTCCAGTTTCAAAGTTCAGCTGAGGTATTTGACTAAAAGTAACCTTGCAAGCTGCTGTGAACCTTTTCTTTAGAAAATCCTCATTTTAACTTGAAACCATCAAATCCAGTGAACGAACCATAAGCCTTGTCATTTGGGAAACCAGAAATTGTATATCAGAGACTAAATTAACTGTAATCTGGAAAATTGCACAACCTTTATCCGTATTTTGTGTGTGTGTGCGTGTGCGAGAGAAAGAGAGAGAGAGAGACTATTGTGTTTATTTGGGGTAAGTATGCAAGTATAAATAATCTTTTTTCAAACTCAAAAACATGCTGCTGAATTATTTAATTGTAATACACAGTCCAAGAGTAAGAAAACTCTTCTTTCCATTTAAAACACATTGATTGTGGGCGGTCAGAGAAGATACATATTGTCAGCAACAATATAGTCATATCCGGTCATGATTTTAAACACCTCTATTACACTTGTTTTTAACTGTCCCTGATCCAAGGATTACGATCCCAACTATGACAGTCTCTTCACCTATCTCCCTCATCTCTGACAATATTCTAGTAAATGACTCTTGCATTCTCTCCAAAATCTTGATGCAATTCCTAAAATGTAGCGCAAAGATTTGGATACAATGCTTCCTCGAGTGTTGAGTAGAGACAGGATCTACCTCTCACAGTAGATCTTACCAAGGAAGTCAATGGGACATGCATCATGGTCTGGGACTCATGGCCACAATCACACCTTAGTTCAGTTTTGCAGTCTTCTCATGCCTGAGTCAGAAGGTTGAAGCACCAGAATGATAGGGAATGGGACAGCTTGATCTTGGTTTCGGACAAAGCTCGGCACAACATCGAGGGCTGAAGGGTCTGTACTGTTCTATGTTCTATGATTAATTTCCTTTCTACGATTCAAGCATTTAAAATGTAGGTTGAAGTACAATGCAGTGTCAGACAGAGGAGCTGCTGTCTTGCCCTTGGACGGTGACAGGATCTACTAAAGATCCCTCAGCATCATTTGGAAAACAACAGCAGTGCATCTACCAATCAAAGCCTACTTGCCAACCAATCAACACACTCTACTCTTGCACTATAAATTGCTGTTCCTTTTGAAATGTGGTATTGCAGCATCTGTGCTGACGAGTTAATAGTTATGTGGTCCCGAGCAAAATTGATTAGGCTAGATAGGTATGGCTAGCACAGACACGATGAGCCAAAGGACCTCTTTTTGTGCTGTAAAACTTTGTAATTCAATGAGTGCAAGATGAAAAGCTTTGACAGTGTCTCTCCTTTTTCATCAGATCCCAAGTTCTGTAGATTACTCCCAGGCGATTAGTAAAAATCTCGATGATGATTAATTAATTTCTCCACCTTAAAAAAATGTTACAACATTTTGGCTGCAGGTCAAAGTTCCCTCTTTTCAAAATAAAAATCCAGATAATCTGGAGGAAGACTTAACGGCTTTAACCCTTTAAAAGAAAGGAGACTTCCGATTGCGTTTTGCCTTCCGTGACCTCTGAATGTTCCAAATTATTTAACGCCAATTCGATACATCTGAAGTGCGGTCACTTTATAATATAGGAATTGGGGTCGCCAGTAAGATCCCACACGGCGACGTAACAATGACCCCAGACAATCTGTTTGTAATATTGGCCAAAGAATAAATGTTTTGAACGTAAAATCCTTTTTGCCTGTCAGCTAATGATGATCTGTTAAGGCCCAGCCCTAGAAATGCCACCACCGTGTGCCCATTTCCCACTGCCTGATCCCATTCCCAGGCCCCCGACTTCATAAACTTCACGTCTCTTTGTCCCTTGCAAGAAGTCACTCTGTCAGTGAGCAGGAAGGGCTACTTTACCATTCCACACCAATATACTTAGCCGGAGGTGGAGCAAGCCATTTACCAACACTGCAACAGTTATTGACTTAAAAGAGTTTGCATACCTCAATAACGCAGAGAGGATAATCGACAACAAAGCCAAGATTATTCAGCTGTCCTTCATATCACGCCGACAGCCAGTGGCAAAACATCTGTAACCTATTATCAGCACAGCGACGCATCTGTGCAACAGCCCACAAAATCTCCCCGTGTTGATTCAATCCTCTGCAACTGTTTTCTTGTTTGCACATGACTCCGAGTTGTGAAGGTTTAATAAGTTTCCTTCACTTCATAATCCTCTCTCCATGCTCTCTTGAGGGGGAGGGCAGTGGGGTTCAAGTCACAATCTACTTCCAGCCAGCAACTATGAAGGCAGATCGCTCAGAGGCTGATGTCCAAACGCCACCTTCATACCGAGTGCTCACAACCATTTCCTGAAACCACCCTTCAATTCAACAACTCTTCCAGTCAGGGGAGGTAGCTTCGACAATGAGTGAACCTGGTTGGAAACTGTCAACATAGCTCAGGCATGAGCTGGAAGAGTTGAGTACGCAATGGTTTCAGTGCTGGAATGAAAACTTCCTAGTCAACGAGACATGGGCTGAATTCTCAGGCCTACTTGTCATAGCATACCACTGACAGATCAAGGTGAAGGAGCCAGGCCCAGATTGCAGGACAGCAACAAGCTTCAAAAGTTTTGTTCTTAAATTAGCAGTGACTCAGAGACGCCGACTGTGGTTTTTTTTTAAAAAGCCTAAAGATCACAAAATAGACTAGGAGAGAAAAGGAGTTCCACCGTTCTGAGGTCCCAGCAAAGAAGGGGTTAAAAGTATGAGACTGGTTGATGAGTCACACGTTTGGAACAGCGGGCGGTGATGATCATTCTGGAATTTGGAACTTTACTTCCTTTCACTTTGTTGACTTAAAGTAGGAGGAGACTCAAGAACAGCACAAATATTGGTAAATATTGACTTGTTGGGCTGAATGGCCTGTTTATGTGCTGTAAATCCTTCACCATTCCAGAATAAGGAAGATAAGAGGAGCACATCCGATGGTGGTACAACTTAAAACAGAGCGGGACAAGGCTAGCTTACTCTATGAACATGAAGAGGGGCATGAAGATGGATGTTACAAATCAAAGTTAATCCCTGTACCTTGTCAGGGAATACAAGGAGCTTGAAAAGGAAAAAAAGACTTGCACTTATGTAATATCTCTGGCTGTCCCAAAGTGTGTTGGAGCCAATTATATATTGTTGCCGTGTATCATAGGATCACAGAATCCCTACAGTGCAGGAGGAGGCCCATCAGGCATGCACTGCCAACAATGCCACCCAGGCCCTATCTCCGTAACCACACATATATAACTTGCCAATACCCCTGATATTAAGGGCAAATTTAGCATGGCCAATCCATCTAACCTGCAAATCTTTGGACTGTGGGAGGAAACCCATGCAGGTATAGGAAGAACTCCACACAGGAAGAATTGAGCTCAGGTCACTATGCCATCATGTAACCACTGTGGTAACGTAGCAGCAAACTTCTGCGCAGCAAGTTCCCCACAAAGAGCAATGTGATAATGAGCCAATAATTTAAGCAGTAATGTTGATTGAGGAATAAATATTGACCAATAGACCAGAGATAATACCCTTATTCTTACAAAATAGCAGACGGGATCTTTCACGTTCACCTTAAAAGGGTAGACAAAGGCTTGATTTAATCCTTCATCTGAGAAACAGCACTATCGGTAATGCAGCACTCTCTCAGTACTATCTCAGTACCAGATTTTTGTGTTTGTAAATGGGGAGGGACTTGAACCCACAACTCTTGATCTCAGGGGCAGGAGGTGCGATCAACTGAGCTGTGATCTTTCTCAATCTGGAGGAAGCACTATCCAACTCTTGTGATGGAGTTGGATTTAAATTGTTAAGATGTGTTGAAGAACAAGAATTTTGTTCTCTTTTCCACAGTGGCAGGCACTGCTGCCCCATAGCGCCAGGGATCTGGGTTCTATTCCGGCCTCGGGTCAATGTCTGTGTGGAGTTTGCATGTTCTCCCTGTGGCTATGTGGATTTCCTCCCACAGTCCAAAGATGCACGGGTTAGGTTGATTGACCATGCTAAATTGACCCTAGTGTCAGGGGATTAGCAGGGTAAAAATATGGGGTTATGGGAATATGGCCTAGATGGGATTGTGGTGCAGACTTGATGGGCCGAATAGCTTCCTTCTGCACTACAGGAATTCTACGATTCTAAGAGAATAAACACTATATGGGAAGATTCCCACACGTTTGCTGGGTCACACAAGCACTAGATTCAGTTTACTGTTTACCTTACATGCAGCATTAGTAATCAGGTAATTATTATAACTGACTAGAGACTTTGTATTTAAATATTATGCTGGATACAACAGGGAAGAATGCCCACTTGAATTTAAAATTGTGCTTGGATCAGTCTACAGTTTTATCCCTTGTATGTCGAATATTGGTCTTCCTCATTGCTTTTTGTCAGGATTTTACCAGGACCGGTGCTGCATTCGTAAGAAATAACTCCAGGCATTAGAAGTTCTTACCGCTTTGACTCCTGAGTGTAAGACATATACAGAAGACAGGAGGTTTGCTCCAATCTCACAGTACGTCATCTTAAACTGCCTCAAGCAGTGAGCGCTTGTTCACAGCTATCTTGTTGCTACTTTTTAACCTCTCTCATTCCTTTCTGTATAAATCACCTCACTCTGCTGTTGCCACAGACCCAACCTATTATCTTGAATCATCCAAATGGGCAAATCTGCCCAGTTCCAACTCTGGCATGGAAAAAATTAACTTGAGAGCATGAAACTCAACTTGATTTTACCCCACAGATCTTTCAAGGTTGCTTCTCTAATTCTGGCCTCGAGTGAATTCCCTTTCATAATTACTCCACCATTGGCAGCCATGCCTATGGTCGTCTTGACCCCCAACTCTGAGATTTCCTTCTCTCTGCCTTTTTAATTCTCTTAGGACACCCCCTCAAACTTAACTCTTTGATCAAGCTTTTGGCCAACTGACCTAATATCTCCTTGTGTGGTTCAGTGACATGTTTTATTTAATGCTCCTTTCTTGGGTCATGTTAAAGGCACTATTTAATTTATTGCTGTTGCTAATTGGTTATAAAACAACTTTGCAGTGGTGGTGACTACTGTTGCAAATTTGAGGTGTGAAGTTGGAAAAAATTGTAAAAATTCTTGGAGGGGGTACAAAAAATATTCTATGGCCCCTTTGAAGCTGGTGTTCTGCTTCTTGGAGGTTTAAATGCAAAGTACATACAGAGTCCCAACTGAAACATTTGTATTGAAAAGTCAAGCAGTAGTCTTGACAAGACATTTTTTTTTACATTTAGCCCAATCAATTTAAAGTGGGCACTCAGCTACCAAGAAACTGTGGAATTTGAATTTGATGGTGTTGACAACATCAAACCAATTCTAGTATAGGAAAATTGAATAGGTCATCACAGGTATAAAAGCAAGTGTGGGGGAGGAAAACAGGAAAGCAACTGAAGGAACAGCCATCTCTCAGGCCTTGGGAAGGAGTAGGCAGTTCTGAACTTTGCTAGTTTCAGATATCTCTTAAGAGAACATACCAACTAGAGAAAGATACCAAATCAAAAAGAACTTACAGAAAATCAACAGAAGAATTCCAAAAGTTTCTGAAAGCCACAAAACCTGGTTGTTTTTATCCGAGAGTGACTGAATTCTATTTTTTTGTTAATGAATGGATATTGTATTTCTTTGAACAGCATTCCATTAGAATCTTATTTTATTTGCTACGTTACTTGTTTAGTTTAAGTTCCCTGTTCGATAAGTAAATAAATTGTTACGTGTCCATTTTGAAGTGAGTGCCAGGTATTTCTGTTTGTTAAGTACTAAAAGTCACTGAAGGACAGTTCACACCTTCCCACACACTTCTAACAGATTACGAGGTGAGGTACTGCTTTTCTGGGGGAGTCGGAGTTACTTCTCAAAAGGAAGATCAACAATTGCATCATAACATTAATTAAACTCTATTTTGCAGCCTGATTCATTTTTGTAGCCTGGATGTAGCTGTCTGCCTAACTGGAACACGGATACTGGGAAATTCCTTAAAATTTCCACACGGCAGTCCAATCATCGCTCCCTTTCTTCAGTAGAAAACTTGCACACAGTGAGTTTCTTTGAAGAGCAAGGACTGTTGTGGTGTAGAGAAACACAACAGCCAATACATGCACAGCAAGATCCCAGAAACACAACGTCCAGTTAATCTTGGTGTAGTGAAAGTTTCACCAGTGCAATTTCCCCGCCCTCTCCCAAACGAGTTTAGAAAACATGTGGACAGATCACAAGCCTCGGTTTAACATTTCATTTGAAATCTCCACCATTCTGAGATAATAATGTGCCATTCAAATCTTTATTATGAATGAAACATTCCAATCTAAATTATGAAAATTGAACAAATTTATTCTGTTCCTAATTGGCCAGTTAAAGGTCTCAATAAGCCTTAGGGCAGGCAGGTTGACTGATGCCTGACTCACCCTCTGTACTTTGTGGGGGCAGTTTGGGGAAGTGGGGGGCAGGCAATGGACCTGCCACCCATGGTATTTTACGAGTTCCCCCACCTCAAACACACCCAAAGTGAGGGGGACGGGGGGGCTAAAGTTTCCCGCCATATTTACAAAAAACCAAATCATTGGCCAGAAAGCACTTTGGTAGGTCCTGAGAACACAAAAGACACCATGCAAGTCCAAGTCTTTCTTTCAACGTTGGCCCCAAAGACAGCAGCTACACATCTCAACCCGACTTCCCACAAGAAATGCTAAGGTAGTGAGGGAATGCTGCATTTTTGGAGATGCTCACAGAACAACAGAGAAGGGAGAGGTACAAAAGGGTGCAGAGGGGCAATATTTTCCACACAGAGGGTGGTGAGTGTCTGGAACTAGCTGCCAGAGGTAGTAGTAAAGGTGGGTACAATTTTGTCCTTTACAAAACATTTAGACAGTTACATGGGTAAAATGGATGTAGAGTGATATGGGCCAAACGCAGGCAATTGGGACTAGCTTAGTGGTGCTGTAAACCCCCTGTGACTTTTGTAACATGTTGGGTCATGTTCCCATAATTTCCAGGGATGTTAAAGATCCCACATCACCACCCTGGGAAGAGCAAAGAGTTACAAAAGAACAAAGAACAGTACAGCACAGGAACAGGCCCTTCAGCCCTCCAAAGGTGCGCCAAACATGTTGTCCTAACCGCTTATATCCCTCCATTCCCCATTTATAAATACGCCTATCAAGACAAGTCTTAATGTCGCTATCATATCTGTCTCAACCTCCTCACTTGGCAGTGCATTCCAGGGCTCCACCAACCTCTGTGTAAAAAACTTACCCTGCACATCTCTACCGAACATTCCTCACCTAATCTTGATCCTGTGCCCTCTTGTATTTGTCATTTCTGCCCAGGGGAAAAGCTTCCATCTGTTCACTCTATCTATGCCAGTCATAATTTTATAAACTTCTGTCGGGTTGCCCCTCAGCCTCCTCCTTTCCAGGAAAAACAGTCCCAGTTGTCCAAGTCTTGGCTAACTTGCCTCCCTCGACCAAGATCAGCAAAAAGCAGATTGGCCTCAATACCCTGGCATTCAAACACTGGTGGTGGGAGAAGAACATGCAACAGAAAATTCAGACTACTAAATGATTATATTTCTTAATGTACACATAACATTGGCTGTGTCTGCCAAACCAACCGTCACTGTCCAGCAAGGTCACGCATTGGAGATACAACTATGTAAAAGTATCTGTTTCTAGTTCTTTCATTCTGGAACTCAGCTGGCTTCAGATCTGCAATAAATGGTAATGTGTTAAGTTGGAACAAAAAGATGTTTACAAAGCAAGGAAGATAATGGTGTTTTCTCACTGCAGGAGAACAATTCATTCTCTCCTGGCTTCAAGAGGGATGTTGATGCTGAGGAATAAAGTTTTTTCCTGCGCTTGTCCGCACTTATTGAAGGAAGGGCATGCTGGCTTTGAAAAGGATCCAGAGGAGGTTCACAAGAATGATTCCTGGAATGAAGAGCTTGTCATACGAGGAATGGTCGAGGACTCTGGGTCTGTACTTGTTGGAGTTTAGAAGGATGAGGGGGGATCTTATTGAAACTTACAGTTACTCTGAGGCCTGAACAGAATGGATATGGAGAGCAAGTTTCCACTAGTAGAAAAAACCACAACCAGATGGCACAACCTCACACTAAAGGAACAATTCTTTAAGTATGAATGAGGAGGAATTTCTTCAGCCAAAGAGTGGTGAATCTGTACAACTCTTTGCCGCAGAAGGCTATGGAGGCTAGGTCACTGAATGTCTTTAAGATAGAGACGGATATATTCTTGATTAATAAGGGGATCTGGGGTTATAGGAAAAGACAGGAGAATGGGATGAGAAAAACATCAGCCCTTATTGAAAGGAGGAGCAGACTCAATGGGCTGAGTGGCCTAATTCTGCTCTTATATCTTATGGGTCTTACTAATTCACTTGCTATTTCCAGTATTTGAAAGGTTTGTTTTATTCAAAAATTTGGAGTTCAGGAGGGAAATTCTCTGCATGTTTAACTTTCCGGTGTTCAATCACAAACTCTGGGTGGAATTATGTCAACTCTGCAACTTGCAAGTGAATCAGGAGTGTTGGCTACATTTTGGACAACCACTCCCAGGTCAGGCACAGTTAAACCCAACAAAGGTCGTCTCAGCTTTGGTAAAAGAAAACGGGCTTTTTTAAAGCAAAGACTGGGCATTTCACCTCAGCTTTCCTGCCCCTCCCCATCACTTATATTTCCACATATACAAACTCTCTTCCCCCAGCTCCCCAATCCGCTCCCTTACAATTTCTCCAACCTGGCAAAGGAACTGCGGCAAGAGGGAGACACGTTATAGAATGACAGAGCTGGCAAAAGGTAAATAACAGCCAGTCTGCTTTTTGTGTGAGCTTGAGAGTCTGAACAGTTCACGCAGAGGGCAACATTCACAGGCTGAACATCACAAGACTTTCCATCACTTTTTATATCCCAGGGTCTGTCAAAGCGCTGAGTGATGTGATGGAGTCCAGGGACCTCTAAATAGGAATGTGCTTACACAAAGTACATTGATCATCCCATATTACCCTTAACCCTCACCCTGGTTTCTTCACTGCGCTGTGTGTTTACACTTCGCTAGCAAGAGGAAAAATGTGACTGCTGATCTGATTGATCTCAGCTTTCAGTAACTGGAAACAGATTTAGATAATCACTTTACAAAATATCAGATGTAGGGAAATTTGGAAGCAAAGCCTTTCGATTGGACGTGTTCTCCTCATGAAATGAAGAGAATCACAGAATACCTCCATTGCAAAAGGAGGCCATTTGGCCCATCAACTCTGCACCAACTGCAATTCCATCTTATCCCCATAAACCCACATATTTACCTTGCTAATCCCCTGACACTAAGGTCAATTTACTATGACCAATTAACCTAACCCGCACATCTTTGGACTATGAGAGGAAACCCATGCCGACACGGGGAGAACGTGTAAACACCAGACAAACAGTGACCTGCAGCTGGAATCAAACTCAGGTCCCTGGCACTATGAAGCAGCAGTGCTAACCGCTGTGCCACCCCCCAAAGGCATTACGACTAAAGGTTTTTGGTGGTGGTAGATGGGGAGAGACAAAGGCTAATGAAAGAAATTAGCCAGAATTTACGCTCACATTTAACAGAAGCATGATAATAACAGCTCAATGTGAACACTTGCCAGGTGAAACTGTGAGCTAGGTCTGATCCCCACTCGGTGTAGACCTCGGACAGAACACCAGTAAGAGATGCAAGGATTCACCCCATACAAACCTGCTTCAGGTATTCCTTGGAAGAGTCACACATCATTCCATGACATGAGCTGGATAGGAACAATCGATGAAAGCCAGCTGAAGATTTTGTGAGATGACTCCCAGAGTTGAACAGCTCACAAATACTTATTGGATGGAATTCTCCCACCGTTTATGCCCTGCTGCCCCTGCCAGTGGGAGCGGAGAATTTGGCACTCAGCATCTTACCCAGGTCCACCTCCTGCCCTATACCCGCAACCCTATGCATTTATTCCGTTTATTCCACTAATCCCCCAATCTACACATATTTGGAAACTAAGGATTAATTCAGCATGGCCAATCCACCTAAACTACACATCTTTGGACTGCAGCAAAAAAAACACTAGCGCACCCGGAGGAAACCCAAGCAGATTCGGGGAGAACATGCAGAGTCACCCAAGGCTGGAATCGAACCCAGGTACCTGGCACTGAGAGACACCGTGTCACTTTGCCACCTGTCTGCCGCTGGCTGGTTAGTTGTAGAAATGGGGAATTTCTGAACGTGGTTTTGTTTTCTGTGCACGTGTTGCATTTCATTTTACAGTGCACATCATTCTCCCCCAGTGAAGCAATATTTTTATGTTCATTCATAGAATCATACAGTGCAAAAGAGGCCCTTTGACCCATCGAGTTGCGCTGATACATTTGAAACACCTGAACTCCAATCTAATCCCACCACCAGCAACTGGCCCATAGCCTTGAAATGTTATGGCATGCCAAGTTCTCATCCAGGTACTTTTTAAGAGATGTGAGGCAACTCGCCTCTACCACTTACTCAGGCAGCACATTCCAACCATCACCACCCTTTGGGTAATAAAGCTTTTCCTCACATCCTCTTTAACCATCCTGCCCTTGAACTCATATCCCTTTGTGACTGATCCTTCAACTAAGGGGAATAGTTGCTCCCTATCCACTCTGTCCATGTCCCTCACAATCTTGTACACCTCAATCAGGTCACTCTTCAGTCTTCTCTGCTCTAATCATAGGATGTGGGTATGACTGATGAGGTCAGCATTTATTGTCCATCCCTAATTGCCCTTGAGAAGGTGGTGGTGAGCTGCCTATTTAAACCACTGCTGTCTATGTGATGTGGGTGTAACCATTGTGCTGTTAGGGAGGGTGCTCCAGCATCTTGACCCAGTGACAGTAAAGGAACAGCCATATATTTGCAAGTCATGATGGTGAAAGATTTTGAGGGGAATTTACAGGCGGTGATGTTCCCACGTGTCTGCTGGCCACTTCCTTATAGAAAGTAGTGGTTGCGGGTTCGGAAAGGAGTCTTGGCAAGTTGCTGCAATCCAGCTGGTCAACGCTACACGCTGCTGCCATTGTGCAAAGGTGGTGGAGGGAGTGAATGTTGAAGACGGCGGATGGGATGCAATAACAATGCTGCTTTATCCTAGTGTGAGGTTTCTTGAGCGTTGTTGAAGCTGTATGTACCAAGCAAGGGGAGAGTTTCTATCACACTGCTGACTTGTGCTTTGTAGATGGAGGACAGACTTTGGGAAGTCAGGAGGTGAGTTATGCACTGCAGAATTTGCACCCTTTGATCTTCTCTTGCAGCTTCAGTGATTGGTCCAGTTTGGTTTCTCGCCAATGGCAATCTTCAGGATGTCGATAATGGAGGATTCGGTGATGCCAATGCCATTGAATGGTCAGGGAAGATGTTAGCTTCTCTGTTGTGGATGGAAATGGTCATTGTCTGGCACTTGTGTTGCAGGAATAAGTTTTTGGACATGGGCTGCTTCAGAATAGGAGGAGTTGCTACTGTCATCAATGATCATTTCCAGTTCTTAGTTGAAGCAGCTGAAGATGGTTGGACCTAAAACACTACTCTGAGGTAGCAATGTTCTTGGACTGCGATAACTGACCTGAAATAATCACAACCACATATGGTAGGTATGACTCCAACCAATTTTTCTCTATTTTCCATTGACTTCAGTTTTGCCAGAGCTCCTTGATGCCACACTTGGTTGAATGCTGCCTTGATGTAAAGGGCAGTCACTCTCACCTCACTTCTGGAGTTCAACTCTTTTGTCTATGTTTTGTACATCGTTGTAATGAGGTCAAGTTTGAATTATCTGCACTCTTTCCACCACTTAATTATACAAGCTTAATATATCCTGACACAAATAATCCAATGGTCTTCAAACATCACTTCCAAAACCCACTTCCCATATACTCCAACACTGCTGCAAATACTCTGACCTATACTACAGTCTGTTGAACATGCACTGGCATCAGCCACCAATGCATTAAATGGCAAAAGCACATGCCTGTCTTCACATCTCTCCGTTGTATCACTCCACTTGAACCCCAGAATCTCCTTGTCCTCAAACTCTTTGCTTCTTTCCTTGCATACACTGTTCTGAACCAGAGGAAACCTCTCTGGCTGTGTTTCTGGTGTTACTACACAGTGATCAGAGCAACACTTCCTCCTTTCTATACTGGTTAAAAGGAAATGTTCACATTGGCAGGAGTGGTACAGGGAAGGAGAGTGTGCTTATATAAAACCAGCTCAGAGTAAGTGACCTTTCAAAGGCCACAGTACGTTGGATACTTCATGGTGTCAAAGAATCCTTCTGGTTCCAGAACTCCTGCATTTGCAACCTTTGAATATGAGAACCAACCCCCTCTATCTCGGATGCTTGCCAAACAAGTGACAAATATCCGATTACCTCTTTTAAAGGGCAGAATCAATTCTACTTTTCCTTAAAGATGCAATATCATTCTCACATAAGCATTGCTGAAAAATAGACCACACTACACAGACCCATTTGGCCACGTTCCCACTCGTAATCCGAGATCAAGCAAATATTATTTCAAATTCAGATACGTGTACTGACTCTAAGCAGCGTTAATTTTAGTAGTCAGCTTGATGCAGCATCAAGCCATCCTCAACCACAGCTGTAGGCCTTCGGTTTGAAATCATTAATTGGAAGTCACGCTCCAGGCACAGTCTTATATTGAGACAAAACTTTAGCTAAAAGAAGCAAGGTCCATCCATTACCGAAGGTATCAGGTCACATTCAAAGTGATTATCAAAGCATTTTGGGACCTTGGGCTCTATCTGTAGACATAGTGAATACAAAGGCAAGGAGACCATACTAAACCTTCATAAAACTTGTTAGTATACAGCTAGATAATTACGTCCATTTCTGGTCACCAAGAAGGATGTAAAGATTTTGAAAGGAAGAAAGGAGATTTATCGGAAAGGTTCTAGGGAAGACGGAATGCAGCTCCATGCTTTGGTTGGAGAAGCTGGAGTTCTTCTCTTTGGAACAAAGGTGACTGAGGGGAGATTCAACAGAGTTTACATAGAGTAGACAAAGAAATGCTGCTGCCATTATCTGATGATACAAGCACTTGGGGACACAGATTTAAGGTGTCAAACAAGATATATAGTGGGGATTTTTTTTAAAAAATACAATTAGTAATAATGATTTCATCCATGCAAGAGATAATAACTCTGAAATAAGAGGGTGGAAATTTGCAATTTAATGTCAATTTTTTCTTTACACAAGACAATTTAGACAACCTCTTGAGGGAGTGCTTGAGGCATTGCTTTTTGGATGTATTTAGATGTGCATTTGAGATGCCAAGACATACAAGGCTATGGATCGAGTGCTGGGGAATGGGATTAGAATAGTTAGATGGTTTGTCTTTGACTGGTGCAGATGGGCCAAAGGGTCTTTTTCTGTGCTGCAGACCTCCGTGAGTCTACAACTTCCAACTTGAAGACCTGAGGATCAACCATGTAAGGAATAAGATCCATTAATGAGTCAATTTAGAGTCAAATGAAAGCAAATTTGGGTCATGGTGACTTTTTGCAGTTATGTAAGCCAAAGAACAGAAAACCACATCTCTCCCAATAATTCCTTCTGATGACAAAATCAAAACTTACCCCCAAGAACCTTTCAAATGTCAACAATCAGATAACCTTCCTAATGTAACATTATGACATTAAACAAGGCAATCAAGGGATACGGAGCTAAGCTCAGAAAATGAATTCGGGTGGAGAGGGTGGGGTGTGATGAAAACGGGCATGGAATCAATCAGGAACTAACTGACCATGCTCAAGAGGGCTGATTGGCCTTTGTTTCTATAACATTGCACACCACTGTCCAGCAGAAAGGCACATTACGAATTTCATCACTGACAGCAAACTACACACTCAACGAAACAAAACTCCTTCATGTATTGGTTTCAGTTATAAGGACAGGCTGGATAGATTGGGAGCATAGGACACTGGGGGATGATCTTATGTTTGTCCATAAAATAATAAGAGGTATAGATCAGCTAGATAGACGATATCTTTTCCAAAGATAGGGGAATCTAAAACTAAAGGGCATAGGTTTAAGATGAGAGAGGAGAGATTCAAAAAGGTCCAGAGGAGCAATTTTTTCACACAGAGGATGTTGAGTGTCTGGAACAAGCTGCCAGAGGCAGTAATAGAGGCGGGCACAATTTTGTTTTTTAAAAAGCATTTAGACAGTTACACAGGTAAGATGGATATAGAGGGATATGGACCAAATGTAGGAAATTGGGACTAGCTTAGGGGTTTAAAAATAAAACGGCAGCATGAACAAGTTGGGCTGAAGGGCCTGTTTTCAAGCTGTAAACTTCTAAGACTTGATGACTTCAAGTCATCACTCACCCTGTCATATTGAAAGACAGAGGCACGTCAAGCATGCTGTCAATCACCAGCTAAAATCAAGAATAATCATTATCTTCTTTGTGGTAAAAGCCAATAATCTGCATTGCATTACTAATTTATTAATTGCAAGAATCGGAAGGGCATTGGGAAGAAGAAAATGCAAAGAGGAAGGTTGCAATTTATCCAACACCGAAGCCAGGGTGACATTTTGGAACTTCTGCAAGCAATGCTCTCCCCTTTCCCCTCAGGCCATCAGCGACTTTGCTTACAGGGTCACGAAGGCTGCCATGTTTGATATGGATCAAGCAGTTAATTGCAGAGTAACATAGCATTCGGTTTGCGCCCACAAGGCATCTATACTAGCTCGGGTGCCACACACTGAGAGGAAACAGCACCATCTTCTTAACAGCTGTAGACATGGACTGAGCAAAAATAAAAGCTTCCTTCCACTCTAATAGTGTCTTCCGGCCGTTAATCCTTTTTGGCCAAATGTTTTTTTCTGTACCATCAGGATCAATAAAAACATGCCCATGGAGAAGGAGACCAAAAACACTTAGTGGGAATTGTTAATGCAAAACATGGCAACTCGACCAAGCCTGATAGTTCAGCAAGGAACATTCCTGAACAATCCATCACAATTGATCAAATCACAAGGCTCAAAATAGCAACACCTTAATGTGAGTTTAGATGATTGCCATAGGCTTACGTTTGATAACAACCTGAGCTTTGCCATATTTACACTAATGTTGGCTTTGAATCTTCAAGATCCCAGCGGATAGATATTCAGAGAAATGGGATATTTTCTGTGTAGAGAAGTTAGTCCCCAGCTCAGATTAAGGGGCGGTCAGCACAGAAGATGGCCATTTGCTCCACTGTACCTGTGCCCACTCTGAAAGTACTATTGCATTGTTCCATGTCCTTCTCTTTCCCTATCACCCTGAAAATTATTTCTCCATCAAGTATATCTATTTAGTGGTTAACACCACTGCTGCACGAGCGCCAGGGACTCCCAGATTTGATTTCTGGCTTGGATTACTATCTGTGTGGAGTCTGCACATTGTCCTTGTTTCTTCAGGAAGAACACTTCAAAATGCAGCTAATGAAAACAGCAAAACTTACTCCAGCTTATGAATCAAAGGGTTTAATATAGAAACATCATTACTCCAAACTGAGGGCCTTGCCCTGGGCCACTCCAAGCTCCCCATAATTCTATACAGTTCCTATTTATAAGGAATCAGCTGGTCAGCTGATTATTGCATCACTCTGATTGGTTCAATGGTTTACTGGGGTCAGCTGACCCTTACCATCTTGTTCCCATTGGTCACATTACATCCAATATAAAGTTGTCACTGGTTGCATTCTAATTGTGTGCAGTTCTGGTCGCCTCATTATAGGAAGGATGTAGAGGCTATTGAGAGGGTTCAGAGGAGATTTACAAGGATGCTGCCTGGATTGGGAGGCAGGCCTTACGAAGATAGGTTGAGGGAGCTGGGACTCTTCTCACTGGAGAGATGTAGGTTGAGAGGCGACCTGATGGAGGTTTATAAAATGTTGAGAGGAATAGATAGGGTGGACTCTCAGAGACTATAATTTCCCCGAGCTGAAATGGTCACTACGAGAGGACACGGATTTAAGGTGCAGGGAAGCAAATACAAAGGAGATGTCAGGGGTAGGTTTTTCACTCAGAGAGTGGTGAATGGAACCGACTGTCGTCGGAGGTTGTTGAGGCAAACTCACTGGGGTCTTTTAAGAGACTTCTGGAAAAGAATGGAAAAGAATAGGATAGGGGGTTATAGATAGGTCTGTGGATTGGTAGATGTGATCAGCGCAACTTGTGGGCCGAAGGGCCTGTTTGTGCTGAATTGTTCTATGTAATACTCCTGATGTCTGAGTGGATTCCCTCCCACAGTCTGAGAGACGTGCTGGTTAGCTGCATTGGCCATGCTAAATTCTCCCTCAGTGTAACCCGACCAGGCACCGGAGTGTGCTGACTAAGGGATTTTCACAGTAATTTCATTGTAGTATTAATGTAAACCTATTTGTTACACTAATAAAAAAACTTTAAACTTTATTGAATCTGCTTCCTTTACTCTTTCAACAGGGTAAGTGGTAAAAAGAGGAGGAAGAGTGAAGTATGGGGTTGAGCACTCCAGTGAGTTTTATCCTGCAATGATCTAACTTGAATCATGGATTAATTTATCAGCTCAGTCTAAAACTCTTCTCTCTTTTTTGATGCAAGTATTTTTTAAGCATTTGGATTGTGTTGACAAAGGGAATGAATAAGTCTTGAGGACACCTGAAGCCACTGAGTACACCCAGGTCACAGATTAGATTTACAAAAAAAAAAATGCCCTATGCCGCCAAATAATGTGTCACCACCCCAATCTAAAACCATTATTAGGGGTTGGATTCCCAGGTCGCATCTGTGGCCCTTCATCTGTCATTCATACCACTGGTTTTAGCTGACTTATCTCAGTAACCGATTCACCGATACTTTGCACAGCCACAACTCTGGAGCCAAGAGAGCCCCGGTCTCTAATCTAAACAAGGATATGTATAAAAAGGTGCAAGAGATTAAATCCACTGCGTAGTTATGCAGCTCTGAAAATTAACCATCTAAGCCACACATAGACTCGCTCACTGAGACCAATATTTTACGGCAAATTAGCACTGAGCTGTTTTACATTGTGGATCTGGCCCAAGCTTCATTTTTATTTTATGTCCCAGTGCTCTGGCATGCCTGGCTGTGTTAAAGGCACTTTACAAATACAAGGTGTTGTATTTGTTGGGAGGCAAAGTGCCACGTTGCTCCCTCATCAGGTGCCAAAGACCCAGATGCATTCCAGCTGTGGTGATTGTGTGAAGTTGCACCTTCTCCCCGTGCCTGCGCCGGTTTCTTTCGCAGAACTGTTAACTCTCATCATCCTCATTGCTCTGGCATGCACACAGCCCAACCAAGTCTGCAACCGCAAGCAATAAATTTTAAAACTGCTTTTTCGTACACACAAGAATTGTCACAGACTCCTTCCCTCTAAAATATTTTGGTAGATTCTCTGCCTTCACTGATGATCTACTTTCCTCATTCACATTGTAATAATAGTGATAATAAGCACAAGGAACGCAGATGCACACGAGAGGCGAGTTCTCCTTCAGCCAAGGCCCATTAATGTTACAGTTTCCCCAGAGCGTGACTGCTCAACTTGTACAGAAGTCCCTCTAATTGCCTATTTTCTTACACAAAAAAAAATAAATGGCAATGAACAGCCTGCAGTGGTTATGTCATCCCTGTGTGCTGACATCATGGTACTGGCTCACATCCAGTCCAGTAGTGTTGGCGTGCTGGGGAGTCGGAGCGGGGGTAGGGGGCTGGAATTGCGACTGGCGGACTGTTATAATGAATCTACTGTAACCTTAAAAACCTGTTGAGGTTCAAGCCCTTTCATTCAGCTGCAGAATTTGCAGAATGCTGCGGAAAGGTCCGCTAGGAATAAGGAGGATGCTACACTAGTTTTTGGGCTCACGGCAGTAAAATTTGCAGGTGTGTTAGTCCATGTAATGTAAGGGTGTCTTTCGATCAACTGTAATTCCTTGGATATTTGCAAATCCATTACACGTCAGTGACACAGATGTGGGGAAGTGATTGATGACTGGGAGATGTCCCTTTGGGACAAGAGTGAAGTAACTGAAAATTTGAGGCCATGCTTTCCGTAGTTCTAAGCCCAGAGAACTGTAACATCACTGGGGAGGGAGCACAAAGCTGGAGTACTGAAGGTGAAAGAATAGACTGATACATTGAGGTTAAGTAGAGTGGTTAGCATAAACACTGGCAGAGATCAGTTGGGCTGAATGGCCTGTGTCCGTGCTCTTATACAATTCCACGTAACACTATAAACCGCCAAGGTCAGCAAAGAGGTCAAAATCCTAAAACTCCCTCCCTAACCACATGGTGTACCTACACCACATGGACTGCAGTGTTTCAAGAAGGCAGCCCACCAATAGCTTCTCAAAGGCAATTAGGGATGGGCAATAAATGCCGGTCTAGCGGCGGCAAGTGGTTAGCACTGCTGCCTCACAGAGCCTGGGATCCGGGGTTCGATTCCCAGCTTGGGTCATTTTCTGTGCAGAGTCTGCATGTTCTCCCTGTGTTTCTGTGGGTTTCCTCCACAATCCAAAAGACGTGCTGGTTAGGTGCATTGACCATGCTAAATTCTCTCTCAGCGTACCCCAACAGGCACCTGAGTGTGACGACTAAGGGATTTTCGCAGTCACGTCATTGTAGCATTAAAGCAAGCCTACTTGTGACACTAATAAATAAACTTCATTTGAATGAAAAGTTCATTCGAGGGTCGCCCACATCCCTCAGATGAATTTTTCCAAGAATATCTCCAGTCTTGTGGCAGAGAAAATTAGGGAATAAAGGTTCTCAGGCCAGCTCAGTCACTTCACCCCAATCTCAAATTATATCCCACTCCATCACTGTAAAATATTTCCATATCACAGAGCACCTGCCTAAACCATTTCCTGGGAGGTGGGCAAGCTTTATGTTCATTAATGTATTTTTGTAGTGTGGTATCACATCTACTGTGGTCAAGACTGTCTGAACTGATTTCATGTGGGACTCCAAGCAGAGAAAGGACACTTAGCACCTTATCAGTTAGGAGGATTGAGGGGGCGAAAAATCTGTGGAAGGAAATTGGAGAATTGGGAGAGAGTACAGAGATAAGTGTTAGAAAGTAACTGGCAAGAGCTACATAATCGGATGTAATGTGACAAATGTAACAAGCTGTAAGGGTCAGCTGATCCAGTAAACCATGGAACTAATTACAGAACGATGCAATATTCAACTGACTCAATATAAATGAGAATGTGTTGGGAACTGTGGGAGACCTTAGAATGGCCTAGTGCAAGACTCCAAGTTTGGAGTAATGAAGTTTCTTTATTAAACACTTTAATTTATAAGCTGGAGTAAGTTTTTGTGATGATTTCAACCAGGCTAGTGAGATTGGTTTGCTAGAGTATGAACTGCTAGATGAGTCTTAAATCGATGGTTAAATCAGGGAGCCTCATGCTTCCTATTTAAAGCAAGTGTGTCAGACTCCCAGCCTGCATTCAGCAGGGGGCAACTGGAGAGCTGGCTGTGTACAGATGTGTGATGTAAATAAAGTAACTTGGTGACGGGACTTCCGCCTCTGTGGACCTATTACAGTTTTGTTAAATATTTATTGTCTGCACTTGAAGAGTTCCTTCTGGAGAAACGGTGGGGAGGGAGAGTGAGGTGAGGCCAGTTAGAAGGTTGAGAATTTTAAATTAGAAGCATTGGGAAGACCGAGAGCCAATACAGGTCAGGGAATGATGAATCTGCAGGAATTGTGCAGGATGGGATTACGTGCAGCAGAGGTTTTGGTCGGAGCGTGGAATGGGCACTCTCACACCTTCTGTTTAAATCATTTATGTTGAATGAGCACAGCTTCACGCTAAATGAACCATCTGGTGCAGCTTAAAGTCACATAGACCAGATGATCAGGTTTGTTAACCTGAACTCAGTGTCAATCCAGCCAGCAGTGCTTGACCTCACCGCCATGTGTTTGGCTCCCCACGGCCAGGTGGACACAGGAAGAAGATGGAAGCTGTGTACAATGTGCAACAGAATTTTTCCATGCCGTCACTCTCTGGGACATTCTGGGAACTGAGGCGACTCAAAAGCAGTTTGATCGGGGAAAATGGCCCTTTAAGAGAACGTGACCCTGGGAAAGCATGTGTGGGAGTTGCTTTAATATCTGCTCCAAATTGTTCAGTGTAAACACACAGTGATACTCTTTATTTTCTTAGTATGGGCTAAGCTGACTAACAGACCACTAAAACAACCTTAAGAACACATGTTTCTTTTTCCCCCTGTTAAGCAAATAAGCCCCATTGCTCCCATGAATAAAACACTTGTTTTCCCCCCAAATGTGTTCTAAATCTGAACCAGCATTGCGTAAAGGATACTTCGGAAATATCCATGTGAAGTTGTGGACAGGGATTTTTAACCCTGTCATTGCAGGATTTGGTAAGAGATTAACCAAATGTACTAATTCAATGGTACGTTCACATTCGAAGACAAATTTTCAGGTGAAGTATTGGAATCTGAGCATTGGCTGGTTCTTTGTAGCTGTACAAGAGGGACCAATTAGAAACTGACCTTGTTCAATAATTTGATTTATTATTGCATTATGTATTAGAATACAGTGAAAAGCATTGTTTCTTGCACACTACACAGATAAAGCATGCCCATTCATGGAGAAGGAAAGGAGAGAGTGCAGAATGTAGTGTTACACTGCTGTACATGAACAAGCAACATCAAGCCAATATTTCACTGAGAGCAGATGATTGGTGATGGTCAGTCCCAGGCTTGCATACTTAATGCGAGTGCGTGCATACTCACCACACAAACATGTGTGCACCTTGCACCCATGCTAAAACACAGAGTTTCAGTAGGAGCCACTGGTCAGGCAGCATGGTGGTATAGTGGTTAGCACTGCTGCATCACAGCACCAGGACCCCGGATTCAATTCCTGGCTTGGGTCACTGTCCGTGCAGACTCCACACATTCTCCGTGTGCTCTGGTTTCCTCTGATTTCCAAAGATGTGCTGGTTAGGTGCATTGGCCATGCTAAATTCTCTCTCAGTGTATCCCAAATAGGCAACTATGGGATTTTCACAGTAACTTCACTGCACTGTAAATGTAAGCCTAGTTCTGACTAATAAATAAACTTAGAACTTACTTAACTTGGTTATCAGGTGCCTGATTTTTCCTACACCCAGCCCCTGAGCTTTGAATCCAATCAACATATCTCGTTGCAAGCTAAGACCAGAGTAAAATAATTGTGCAGTTTAGACTGCACATTGGGGAACCGTCTTCAAAAGCAACTGTAAGATTTGACACAAATGCAACAACATACGTCCAGCTGCACAGATTTGAGAACTTGGCTGCAGTCTGTGTGACACTTCAGTGTAGTGCAGTATGTTTAATAACATTGTGCACGGTGGTTAGCACTGCTGCCGCACAGCACCAGGGACCCGTGTTCAATTCCGGGCATGGGGTCTCTGTCCGTGTTGAGTTTGCACATTCTCTCCACGTTCGCGTGGGTTTCCTCCGGGTGCTCCAGTTTCCTCCCACAGTCCAAAGGTGTGTAGGTTAGGTTGATTGGCCATGCTAAATTGACCCTTAGTGTCACAGGGATTAGCAGGGTAAGTGTGTGATATTATGGGAATAGGGCTTGAATGGGATTGAAGCAGACTCAACGGGCCGAACGGCCTCCTTCTGCATTGCAGGATTCTACGATTCTATGCTCCACAGCGCAAACCACGTATTCTATGCTCAAATATCTTCCCAATAAACAAGAGACACAGTGACGCTTTCATTGTGAAAAGCTGTACATCAAACATCTTTTCTAAAACTGATGAATGACAGGGACTAATGATTTTGTCGAGTCCTGTGAGGCAGTTGAGCGGGTGCGGGGGGGACTTGTCACCTGATACGCGACAGCAATCAAAACATGCTGGTAATAGCAGACAGCTGAGTCAACACCAGTCGCAGAGTACCCATTGCATAGTTCACAATAAAATTGCAACAGTCCACATAGTGAACATTTCCCTCGGAAGCTGCCCCGTTCACAAATAATTAACACTGCAAACAACTAAATTGTGGGAGTGTAATCATTAATATAACATCTTTTCAGCAAAATGCCTGACAGGAGCAACATACAACTAACTCTGATCGTGAGCCACATACAGAAATTTTAGGCTTTAGGGAGGATTTTAAAAAGGAGAGAGAGATAGAGAGATGGAGAGACTTGGGGAGCAGAAGGCAGTGATGAAGATCCGCATGAATTGAGGAGATACTTCTCTTCAGTAAAGATGGAAGGTGAAGTTCTTCAAACTTTGAGATGGACTAAGAGCTTCTCCTAGTCCACATTTAATAATGGCTCCCCTCCTCCTATTTCAGCGACAGTGTGGGAAAGAGCATGGAGCACCGACCTTATCATTTCCGAAAACTGCAATTTGATTTTATCACTGACCCAAATAAAGATAATTGGGTGGCACAGTGGTTAGCACTGCTGCCTCACAGAGCCAGGGTTCCAGGTTCAACTCTGGCCTCAGGTCACTGTTTGTGTGGAGTTTGCATGTTTTTTTCCTTGTACCTGCGTGGATTTCTTCCAGGTGCTCCAGTTTTCTCCCACACTCCAAAGATGGGCGAGTGAGGTTGATTGGCCATGCTCAATTGCCACTAATATCAGGGGGATTAGCAGTGTTGGGGTTAGTTTGGGAATAGAGTCTGAGTGGGATTGTGGTTGGTACAGGTTTGGTGGGCTGAGTGGCCTCCTTCGCACTGTGTGGATTCAATGATTCTATGATATGTAAAATGGAGATACTTAACTAGATTTTAATGCTTTGTCTGCTTTTCTGCTACTTTATCATTTCCAGTGTCGGTTAAGCCAGCATAATTAAGGACCTCATGCACCCCGGACGTTCTCTCTTCCATCGTCTTCCATCAGGAAAAAGACACAAAAGTTTGAGGCCATGTACTGACTGACTCAAGAACAGCTTCTTCCCTATGTCATCAGACTTCTGAATGGAGTTACCTTGCATTGAGTTGATCTTTCTCTACATCCTAACTATGACTGTAACACTATATTCTGTACTCTCTTCTTTCCTTCTCTATGTAAGGTATGCTTTGTCTATACAAGAAACAATACTTTTCACTGAATATTAATACATGTAACAATAATAAATCAAATCAAATCATTGGGTGAAGGGGGCCTAAAAAAATCAGTGTCATCGTTTGTAGGTCAGGAGGATTCCCAGGTATTGGGTGGCACAGTGACAAATGTCATTGGTTCATTTTGACCCCTATCTCTTTACTGGACAGAGCAATGTGGCCAAATATTATAAATATTTGCTACTAGTGCAGAAAGACTGAAAGAGGTAAGGAGTGGGGTTGAGATAATTGGCATTGTTGTTGATCTACACAGGGAAGAGCGTGGCGATTAGGGTCAGTGGGTTCTGGATTCTCCCATCGGCAGTGGGTCAACATCCTGGAGTTCCCAGCCTCGACACCTTCAGAAGAGGGGTGATAGCTACAAGCACACAGAGACCACAAAGACCTCTGCTCAACATCTAATCCAAAGGACTGTCATCTGACTGCAGTTTAATTGGTTGGTCCCTGGACTAGTGTTCAACTCCTCAAGGTTTTGGCCGAGAAGATGAGAGCGCTGCCAAATGGTCTATGGGCGGGCATGGTGGCACACTGGTTAGCTCTGCTGTCTCACAGCATCAGGGACCCAAGTTCAATTCCAGTCTTCGGTCACTGTCTGTGTAGAGTTTGCACATTCTCCCTGTATCTGCATGGGTCTCCTGCGGGTGCTCTGGTTTTCTCTCACACTCCAAAGATGCCAGCTTAAGTTAACTGGCCATGCTAAATTGACCCTCGTATCAGGAGGATTAATAGGGTAGTTATATGAGGTTACGGGGATAGGGCTTGGGTGGGATTGTGATCAGTGCAGGCTCGATGGGTCGAATGGCCTCCTTCTGCACTGTGGAGATTCTATGCTAAATTGCCGCTTAGTGTCAGGGGATCTTGTATAAATATCTAGAGTTACAGGAATAGGGTCTGGGTTGGATTGTTGTCGGTGCAGGCTCAATGGGCTGAGGGGCCTCTTTCTGTGCTGTCAGGATTCTATGAATCTAAGTCAGTCCTATGAAGGGCTGAATACATCAGTGTGTGCTTTGCAAATGGTCCATAGAAGGAAGAGATGTAATGGACTGGAAGATCTCAAGTTATTCCATTTTATTCACATATCCACGTTAAAGAAAGTCCACCACCGCCTCCTCAGGGACTCTTGCCAGCACAGCACAGATCCTGTGAATGAATAAAATGGACGTGTCTGTTCCGGATGATGAGAATTTGTTTTTTTTTGCCTATTTGTATTTCCCAATGATGCATGATCTGCAGATACTAACGGTCCAGACTCTCACATAGGAATACCTCAATGTATACAATGGAATTGCCTGGCCTGATACATCTCTACTTTCAAGAGAGGAGATAACAGAGAGAAAAAATAAAACAAAAAATAAACATGAATCACTCTACCATGCCCAGTCCAAATTACATCTTTGAATCACTGCCTAGCCCTGCAGGGAAGGGAGTTAGGATTGACGAGCACTGAACCAATTCAGGGAAAACACTATATGGGAAAACGAATCTTTACAATCGTGGGATTCAGAGTGCAGACTCTCATCATTAATTACTGATGAACCAGCCAGACAAAAGTATTTGCCAGCAACTAAAGGGCGGTAACAATATGGGAATACATACTACTGTCACTAGGTGGAGGGACAACGATGCAATTGGAAAGACCCTGCTCTCTGCATCATCAGCCCTATACAATGATCCAAGTTTATTACAATAGAAAGAAAGATTGAAACAGTATTATAACTGTCTTCATTAATACAATGTTGGGTCAGGTAGCAACTAACAAAGTTTGCCTCTGACAGGAATCTTCAATTAAATTAAAATACGGGACAATCTTCCGTAAAATAAGAAAATTTCATTAATCCCATGAAGAAGGTCAATTGTGACTCAGTAGGTAGAACTCTGAGTCAGGGAGAGATGAGTTCATCTCACACACCAGAAACTTGGGCTGATAATCCAGGCTGACACTCATGTATAGTACTGATGGGGTGCTGCAGTTTCAAAGGCGCTGTCCTTCCAACATGTTGTTAATCCTAGGCCTTGTTTAATCTCTTGAATGAACATGGAAGATTCCAGAGCACCATTTCTCCCCTGTGTCCAGGCCAAAGGTTTTTGCCGAACTCACGTCATTAGAACAGATTGGCTATTATCTCATTGAAGTTGGGGAAAAAGCATCGTGTGCAAATCAGCTGCCACACTTTCAAACTTCATTAGACATACTGCACATCCAGACATCCTGGGGTTGCAAAGGGCATTATGTTTCCATTAGAATCTTCTTGGTAGATGTGTCACAGAAGCACAGAATCACTACATTGTTGAAGAAGATCATTTGGCCCATCACATCTGCACAAACCGTAATCCCACCCAGACCCTATCCCCATAATGCCACATATTTATCCTGCTAATCTCCCTGGCACTAAAAGTCAATTTATCATGGCTAATCAACCTAACATGCACATCTTTGGAGTCTTTCTCATGAACATTTCAGTTAGTTGTGAGGTTGTCAGGATAAGGGAGGCACAGTAAGATGGACTCTTGATGTAATAAAAGGCTGCTTATTGTAATATTGGTGTCCCACCACTAGATGCCATTAGCACCACCACTAAACTTTATAGTGATGGTGGACACCCCACATCCTCTACTTGTGTACTGCACTTACTCATTCTTTCATTATTTAGTGCACTTTTTTTTCCATATTTCAATCACTGAGCTGTTGAGGGACTTAAGTCACATGAATAGATTGGGGAAACTGAAGTTGTTTGCTTTAAAGAGAAGGTTAAGAGGTGATTGGATTTCCAAAATTATGAGGGTTCTGACAGAAACATGATGCAAGAGCAGGCCATTTGGCCCTTTCAGCCTGCTCCACCATTCATTTTGATCTTAGCTGATCATCGAATTCAATATCCTGATCTCTCCTTCCTCCCATATCCTTCATCCCTTTTGCCCCAAGAGCTTTATCTAATTCCTTCTTCAAATCAGACATTTTGACCTCAACTACATTCTGTGGTAGTGAATTCCACACGTTCATCACTCTCTGGGTGAAGACATTTCTGCTCACCTCAGTTCTAAAAGATTTACCATTTATCCCCAAACTATGACTCCCTAGTCCTCGACTCCCCTACCATCGGGAACATTCTTTCTGAATCTACCCTGTTTAATCCTGTTAGAATTTTATAAGTTTCTATGAGATCCCTTCTCACTCTTCTAAACTCCAATGAATATAATCTCTTCTCATATGACAGACCTGCCATCCCAAGATAGAGAGGAAAACTGTTTCCATCGATGGAAGGGTTGAGAGCCAGAGGACAATCCAAGATAATTGATGAAAGAACAAATGGTGCCATGAGAAGAAATCTTTATATTGCTCAGTGGGTGGTTAAGATCTAGAATGCATGACCTGAAGGTGCAAATAGAATTAGATACAAACCAAAGTTTCAGAAACAAAATTGGATAAGCGCCTGAAGAGAAAAACAATCTGCAGGAAATGACAGGGAAACTGGGATGAGGAAATTGGGACTGAGTTGTTCTTGCAAAGAAGTGGCACAAACAGGGCAGGTCAAATGACCTCCTTCTGCACTGGAACCATTCTATAATTCTACCATAATATTAACAGACTATTCAAGAAAGTCATAACATTTTCACTATCTATTCACATAATTGGTAAAAGTTTAATGTTAGCCTATTTGGGTCATAACTAGGCTAACATTTACACTGCAATGAAGTTATCTTGTAGTCACCATATTCTGACGCTTGTTCAGCTACACTGACGGGGAATTTAACACGGCCATGCACCTAACCAGCACATCTTTTGGACTGTGGGAGGAAATCGGAGCATCCAGAAGAAACCCACACAGACAAGGAGAGAATGTGCAGACTCCACACAGACAGTGACCCATGCGGGAATAAAACCCGGGTCCCTGGCACTTGTGAGGCAGCATTGCTAATCACTGCGCCACCGGCCATGTTACAACCTGCCTCTCATCTTCACCCATTCCAACCACCTTAGATCTATTTTAATATGAGGCATAGTAGAATGATACCACCCAATGGCCTAGAAAGGGCTTTTGCGGTCTGTGATTCAACACCGCCACCGTTTTGTGCTGATTACCGCTTTCCATTTTGCTCAACTGCTCCCCCATTTTATTTGCACCCAAGTGTGTGACACACAAATGTAAAGTGTGCAAAAGGCACTGTACCAACTTTTCCCTCCTCTTGGGACCCCTTTAGGTCCATTAACAGGCCTCTGAGAATTGGCTGGGGACAGGACATTACACGCTTTCTAAACTGCTGGCATCCCATGGATTCCTCCTTACACAAGGGAATATTTCACCTCACAATAAGTTGATCTTTCTCTACACCCTAGTTAAGACTGTAACACTGCTGCACTCTCTCTTCTCTTTCTCTATGCATGGTATGCTTTATTTATATAGCGTGCAAGAAACAATACTTTTCACTGTATCCCAATACATGAGACAATAATAAATCAAATATTAAGTTGATCTTTCTCTACACCCTAGTTATGACTGCAACACTGCTGCACTCTCTCCTTTCTCTTTCTATGCTCGGTATGTTTTATCTGATTAGCGTGCAAGAAACAATACTTTAGACTGTATCCCAATACGTGTGACAATAATAAATCAAATATTAAGTTGATCTTTCTCTACACCCTAGTTATGACTGTAACACTACTGCACTCCTTTCTTTCTCTATGCACAGTATGTCTTATCTGTATAGCATGCAAGAAACAATACTTTTCACTCTATCCCAATACGTGTGACAATAATAAATCAAATATTAAGTCGATCTTTCTTTACACCCTAGCTATAACTGTAATACTACATTCTGCACTCTCTCCTTTCCTTTATGAATGGTATGCTTTGTCAATATAACATTAAAAAATACTTTTCACTGTATACTAATAATTGGGACAATTATAAATCAAATCAATCAAGCCAGCAAGAAATCTCAATAGAGTGCCCATGATCCCAAACAGAACTCCACCAAACTGTAAACCCTTCTCGCAATGCAAGTAAATTACACAGTCCTCCGAACGTTAAATCCTTTGGTGCAGTAAAAGAGTCAGAACCTGAACTAATTCTACAAACCAATGGATCAGGCTGCCCGAGGAAGGGCTGCGGGGTAGGGGGGACGTTGAGAAGGAGAGAGAAGGGAGGGTTAGGTTTCTTGTAGCCCTACCACACACACACACCACTCAAACAGCTCAGGGAACAAAGCAAATGAAGTCAAAAGAGAGAGAGAGACGACAACACAAAGCACAGCTTCAGCTAATTCACTCAGCCAGTCCCACACTCTCCGCTCCAGCTCAATAAATTTTAAATCGACGACAGACCACTTCTCCCTCTCTCATTTTGCTGGAATATAAACGTGTTCTGACAAGCACAGGATACAGAAAATGAACAACAACGATGACTTTGAAAAGTCCAACTGATGCCAGAAACAATTTTAAAAATCAAATTTCAATAAATTCTGAGGAGAAAGCTGCACCCCCACATTCGCTCCACCACCCACCCCCCACACAAAAATTGCTTATAATCTGCAAGAGATGTTTCAAAATTATTACTTTTTTAAAAAAAATAAAACCCTTCTGAAGGGAGTTCTTTTTTAAAATCAAGTTGGCCCCCCTCACTTTACACACAAATGAGGGAACTCTGTGCTAACTTGCCCAGTTCCTTACCGCTCGCAGCTTCCTCCATGGTCTCTGACCGAGCATCCACCAAATAGCAGGAGAGAGAAAAATAAACCACGCAAAAATAAATTAACAATTTTTTTTTAAAGAGTCCCCCAGATCTCTGCTGCCTGCCGTCCTTTCATCCAGCGGAGTAAATCTCAGCAGCAGTAATCTCCCTCAGTCCTCCACACGCCTCTGGCAGGCTGCAAGTGAGCGTCGCCTCCCCTCTCCCCAGCCCAGAGGTGCAGAGCCACCGAAGCTGTCAGTGCACTGCCCGCCTCCCCACACTATGCCCAACCCACTTCCCAGCTCCTCTCTCTCTCTCCTCCCAGCCACTGCACTTCAAGGAGATGGATAGGGTGCTTAAAGCTTGACATCTCCCCTCTTGGTGTTGTCCTCAAGCCTAGAAGAGAGGGAGGAGATTACTCAAAAAGGCTAATTTTTTTTCTTCTCTTAACCCTTCTCATCCCGGATAAACCTCTCAAAGGGACTCTGTCTACGCTTCCCGCTGCCTCCCGCAAAGCAGCCGATATAATCGAACTCGCCCGGGACATACTGGGTGGGATTTTCAGGCCTCGCTTGCCCCGAAACTAGAAACTCCTGCTCGAGGTCAATGGACCTTTCCATGGTCTGCCCTTCGCCCCCTCTGATTCCCAGGGCAAGCGGAAATTCGCCGTCCTCTCTTCCATCTTCTGCCGTCAGGAAAAAGATACAAAAGTCTGAGGTCATGTACCAACCGACCCAAGAACAGATTCTTCCCTGCTGCCATCAGATCTTTGAATGGTATACTAAATTGATCTTTCTCTACATCCTAGCTATGACGGTAACAGTACGTTCTGCACCCTCTTCTTTCCTTCTCTATGAACAGTATGCAGTGTAGCGTGCAAGAAACAATACTTTTCACTGAATGCTAATACATGTGACAATAATAAATCAAATCAAATCAAATAAATCAAGTCAACTGCATTCTAAGTGAATGTGAAATGTTCCATTGAAAGGAGTATCTTCAGATTGACCACTCTCCAGGATTGCTAGGATGCAGCAACACTTAAGAAGTCCAACCTTTAAGGAGCAAGTCATGGCCCTTGGAGCTCAATGTGCATTAGACCCACCAGCAGTGCACTGTAGCAAAATGGACTGCAACAACTCAACAAACTCCCCCCTCCCCCAAACTGAGCAGGACAAATGCAGCTAAAAGTGTCCAATGTTTCAGGTGTTGGCCCTTCCTCTGTTTTGATTGGTATGCAACCCACACACACCCTGTCTCTCTGAAACCCTCCTGAAAATATTGAGCAAGAAAACATATTTTTCTATAAGTTGCCTAAATGACATTAAGAGCTGCAGCTTTGTCTTTTGACAATCATAAATTACTTATATTGCACTTTTAACATAATAAATTTCAGTAACATTTACAAAAATTCAGTATTGAGATCACACTCCCAGCTGCTTTGCATATTTTGAACCAAACATAAAAGGTCTTGGCACAGGAAATGCTGTTGAATGGGAATCTAAATGTCCCAGCACAGCAAAAGAAGGGGGTTTTATTTTGTTAAGAATGGGATGACGAATGGAGCTGGCAGAGTTATATAATGTAGGAAATAAGAGTGCATCGAGTTCAGCACAGTTGTTCCCAGGCAGTTTTGCAATGAGTTCAGATACTAGCCTGCTGGATCATACGGAATACATGAGCGTACAATTAAGTGGGCATGTCTGTCCTCTCATGATTTACCAACTTGCATCCAGTCTCCACTAAGGAGAGAAGCAGGAGGAATCTATGTTTCCTGATAGCACCAAGTTAAAGTTCAACAGGTTTATTTGGAATCACAAGCTTTCAGAACGCTGTTCCTTCATCAGGTGAGTGGAGATAGGATCACAAACACAGCATATATAGACAGAGAGACAATTGCAAGATAGTTAAGTAATTATCTTGCAATTGTGTCTTTGCCTATATGTGTGATATCCATAAACCTACCTCCTCTCACCTGATGAACAGGCAGTTTTCCCAAAGCTCGTGATTCCAAATAAACCTGTTGGACTTTTGTCTAGTGTTGTGAGACTTTTTATTGTGCCTATCCCAGTTTAACACTGTCATCTCCGCATTATGGTTCCTGATGACCTTTATAGAATACATTATAATCTTGATATTGCTTTCAATTTGCTGACCCTGCTATACAGAACTTGCCAGAGAGAAGGCAGAAGTGAAATACCAGCTGCTTAAAGACTATCTACCTACTTACTCAATTAAATGGATGTAGCCACTTAAAAAGGTACACTACCTTATAGTCTTTGTAAGGACTGTCAATATTTTAATGTATGAGAAGGTCTGTTGGAATTACAAAATCCTGACAGATTTCTAATGCCAGAAATGTGAGGCAGGAAACAGGGAGCGTGGCTAAACATATAAAAAACAGGAGCGGGAATATGCCATTCAACTCTTTGATGTGACCATGGCTGATTCTCTATCTAAGTGCCACAGTCCTGCTCTCTCCCCATTGCCCATGATACTTTATTGTCCAGACATTAAGTGACTTGGACTCCACGGTCTTTTGTGGTGGAGAATTCCATAAATTTATTACCCTGTATGTGAAGAAATTTCTCCTCACCTCAGTCCTAATGGCCCACCCTGTATCCTGAGACCACTCCTATTGCTTGAACCAGAACCCTTCCAGCCCAGGGGACATCATCCTTTTATCCAGGCTATCCAGTCCTCTCAGACTTATACATATTTCAATGAAATCCCTTCTCATTCTTATAAACTCTAGTAAACTCAGGCCTAATTATTCCAACCTCTCCTCATCCGGACAATCCTGCCATTCCAGGGATCAGTCTGGTAACCTTCACTACGCTCCCTCAATGGAAAGTATATATTTTTTCAGGTAAAGAGACCAATACTCACTGCGCTCCAAGTGTGGTCTCACCAAGGCCCTGTACGGCTGCAGAAAGATATTCTTGCTCCTGTATTCGAGTCCTTTTGCTCGCCAATCAGAGAAAATTACCTTGGAAAGAAAAAGCCTCATGTGGACTTGGGGCAGTGCAGAGGAAGCTTTAGTTTGACAACAAGTTTTGCTGGCAGTGCTCGTTGCAGACATTGGGCACCTGAAATCAAGAGGAAATATCTATTCATTCCTTATCTCCACAAGTAAACAAACTAAATCATGGAATACCAAAGGACCTGGTTGCGCTCAAAAACATTTTCCTCATCCTTAAATTCTCTCAATGTTTTATTTCTCTTTCTGTTCTCTTCTTTGTCACACCAGCCCCAGTGAATATCGATGGGATGGCATTGCAGCACAGTGTTGCCTCACAGCGCCATGCACCCAGGTTCAATTCCAGCCTTGGGTCACTATCTGTTTGCATGTTCTCCCCGTGACTGCGTGGGTTTCCTCCAGATGGTCCAGTTTTGTTCCACATTCCAAAACATGTGTGGGTTAGGTGGATTGGCCAATGGTAAATGTGTGGGATTGGGCTGGGGAGAGGGAAGATACCCTGTCAAAGAGGCAGTATAGACTTGATAGGTCAAATGGCCTCTTTGCATTGTGGGGAATTATGATCAACCCACAGAGAGAATAATGTAACCATTTAAGAAAAAAATACATTTGAACAGATATAGTGAAATTATTTTTAAGCATGGAATCAATTTGCTTTGTGGTAATCCAGTCAAGTATGACTGTCCTATTTCCAAAGAACAGTCACAAGACTTATTGCTGCCTTCTGATCTGCGCAAGTGGGGCCTCAGTTTCCCATTTCCCAAAGTAAGACAGATAATCCAAAAGGCACTCATCTGGTTTATTCCTTCTTATAGAGTCATAAAGGTTTACAGCATGGAAACAGGCCCTTCGGCCCAATATGTCCATGCTGCTCTTTTTTTAAAGACCAAGCTAGTCCAAACTTCCTGCCTTTGGCCAATATCCCTCTATATCCATCTAACCCACGTGACTGTCTAAATGCTTTCTAAAAGCCTCTACTACAGTGGAATAAATTTCACCATTTTACTTTCTTTGTGGAGGCAACCTTTACTAGCAAGTTATCATAGAGTCATCAAGGTTTACAGCATGAAAACAGGCCCTTCGATCCAACTTGTCCATGCTGTCCCTATTTTTAACCCCTAAGCTAGTCCCAATTACCTTTGTTTGATTCATGTCTCTCTATACACATCTTACCCAAGTAACTATCTAAATGCTTTTTAAAAGACAAAATTGTACTTGCCCCTACCTCTGGCTGCTTATTCCAGACACTCACCACCCTCCGTGTTAAAAAATTGCCCCTCTGGATCCTTTGTATCCCTCTCCTCTCATCTTAAACCCATGCCCTCCAGTTTTAGGCTCCCCTAACTTTTCCTATTTTTACCTCTGTCCCTTGTTATAGGTTTCCGTTAAGTAAAACACAGTGGGAAAACTCATCCAACCCTTCCCTCACTCAAAGGCACAAACCTCACATGAATATTTTAGCACCAACTTGTTTCCCAGCCTTATGTCCAACCCCAGCACTTTCACGGTTAGGGCATTTTGGAGCTGAGGGATGGCTTGTCGATAAGGCACCTGGGCCCAGGATCAGTCAAAGTTAAAAGTTAATTTATTAGTCAGAAGTAAGGCTTACATTAACATTGCAATGAAGTTACTGTGAAATTCCCCTAGTCCCCACGCTACAGTGCCTGTTTGGGTCAATGCACCTAACCCCAGCATGTTTTTCAGAATGTGGGAGGAAACCAGAGCACTCGGAGGAAACTCACGCAGACACGGGATGAATGTGCAAACTCCACAGTAACCCAAGCTGAGAATTGAACCCAAATTCCTGGCACTGCGCAGTCATGACGTGGGGATGCCGGCATTGGACTGGGGTAAGCACAGTAAGTTCAGTGCTGAGAAGCAGCAGTGCTAACCACTGTGCCACTCCAAGGATAACAGTAAAAATGTGAACACTCAGTATCGCGCTGTAGCCAAAGGAGAGCTCATTGCTCAGAGACAGCATTGGGTGAGGGGCAGGACCACAAGAGACCTCAAAAGTTGCCGCTGGGAGGCAGGAGAAAAGAAAACAGTCACCGCTCACAGAGACAAAAGGCAAGGTTCTTACCCCCTGAGCTAAGCACCAAAGCAGGGATTGGAATTGATCAGCGGATTTGAGCTCAAGTGCTGAAGAATTTCTTTACACCACCCCCCACTATCACCACAATTGTACTTTCAATGGGGAGGGAAAAAATCCTTCAGCAAATGGTTTCAAGTAACCATTCCTGACCGAGAGAAAGAAGAAAAACTCTCTCTCTCTCTCTCACACACACACACACGTTTCATACATAATCCTTCCAAAAAATGTGCAAATTGATGAGCTTTGTAGTGGAATCCAGCTGCTTAGCACCGAACCCTCGCAGCTGCAGAGAGTCACATCCCGTACAGCAGGGGCAATTATACTCTCCTTTCCTCAATGACAGTGCTGTTGATCTGGAGATGCCAGTGGGAAAGAGGAGCGGGAGACAAATGTACAAATTGCACGGCGGTTAATCAAAACAACATTTCTTCCCTTTCCTGGAGAAAACAGCCGTAAATCAGTCAGCGGGTCAGGCAGCATCTGTAGAAAGCGAAACACAACTAACGCGGGTCACCGACCTTCCCTCAGAACTGGAATAAGGATAGAGATGTAAAGGTTCTGAGCGCCTCCCTCCGATTCCCCCCCCCCCATCTCTCTTCCCATTTGTCTCTCATAAACCATTTAATTTTTTTTTCATTTTGTCCACTCCTGGTCACTGAGCCAGAACATCTGTTTCTCTCTCCACACGAGTTCCCAGGCCTCGGGCTGTGTTTTCCGAGGGTGGTGAGAATCTGGAACTCTCTGCCGGACAGGGTGACAGAGACAGGAACCCTCACAACATTCTGGTGAAATGCCACAGCGTACAAGGCCACGGAGTAAGTGCTGAGAAATGGGAACAGAATAGATAGATGCTTGATGGCTGGCACAGACAATGATGGGCCTCTTCCTGTCCTGTTCATCCAAAACTACAATTAAAAATTAGACCCACAATATCTGTCCTAATTTTTCAGTGGCATGGGTTCAGAAAGAATCCCTACAGTACAGAAGGAGGCCATTCGGCCCATTGAGTCTGTACCAACCACAATCCCACCCAAGCCCTATTCCCATAACAGTATTTACCCTACTAATCCCCCACACACTAGGGTCAATTTAGCATGGTCAATCCACCTAACTCAAAATCCTTTGGATTGTGGGAGGAAACCGACGCAGACATGGACAATGGCCAAGGCTGGGATTGAACCTGGGTCTCTGGTGCTGCGAGACAGCAGTGCTAACCACTGTGGCAACATGCCGCCCATGTGGCATAGCGTAATGGTCTGGTTTCTTTACAATGACGGCAGGGGGGAGGGAGGGGTGGCCTTTCACCATCAACTTCAAACAAGAGAGGGTTCCTTCCACTGAAACCAGTTCAAAATCTGATCCAAATTGCTGCAACCCAATAGTGTAACACGGTATTTGCAATTGCAGTTTAACACATGAGCCGAGTAAAGATTCTCGAATCCTGGACTGAGATTTGAATTTGCATTTCATTGTGCCAGAAAGTCGAGTCATGCTGATATTTCAAATGCAAATAGACAGGAGTATATTACATGGTGTATAGAGAAAGTGGCTGAATGGACTATATAGCCTCGTTACTTCCGAAATCATGCAACCACCTATACAACACATTGTAGTTTATTTATTTATCATGGTAAGTCACAAGTATGCTGCAATGAACTTACTATGAAAATCCCAAGTCACCACATTCTGGCGCCTGTTCAGGTACACAGAGGGAGAATTCAACATGGCCAATTCACCTAATCCAGCACATCTTTGGATTGTGGGAGGAAACCAGAGCACCCAGAGGAAACCCACACAGGCAGTGAGCCCAGCTAGGAATCAAACCTGGGTGGTCTCTGGTGATGTGAGGCAGCAGTGCTAGCCACTGTGCCACCATGCCACCATAGGTAGTACAACATGCCACCATAAGCAGCACAATGGCATGGTGGTTAGCACTGCTGCCTCACAGCACCAGGGGCCAGATTCAATTCTGGTCTTGGGTCACAAACTGTGTGGAGTTTGCATATTCTCCCCATGTCTGCAAGAGTTTCCTCCAACGGTCCAAAGATGTGTAGGTTAGGTGGATTGAATTGCCCCTTAGTGTCAGGGGAGTTAGCAGGGTAAATATGTAGGGTTCCTGGGATTAGGGCCTAGGTGACATTGTTGTTAGAACAGACTTGATGGGCCAAAAGTCAACCCTGGCATCTCCACACCACAATATACAAGTCTGGAGTGTGATGGAATGCTTTCCCCTTGCCTGGATGATGGCAGTTGCAACAATATTCAAAAAGTTCAACACCATCCAGGACAAAACAACCCATTTGATTACTACCCTTCCACAAATATTCACTCCCTCCACTACCAACGAACAGTGGTAGCCCTGCGTCCCATCTACAAGATGCACTGCAGGAACTCACCAATATGCCTTACCATCTAGAAGGTCAAGGTCAGCGGATACATAGGGACACTGTTATCTGGAAGTTCTCAAACAAGCCACTCACCATCCTGACTTGGAAATATATTGCTGTTCCTTCACAGTCACTGAGTCAGAATCCTGGAACTCCTCCCACACGCTACTGTGGATGTACGTACACCTCGAGACTGCAACATTTCAACGAGGCATTTCCTACGGAAACATAGAATCCTACAGTGCAGAAGGAGGTTATTCGGCCTATCAGGTCTGCATCAACCACAATCCTACCCAGGCCCTAACCCCATAACCCCTTGCATTTACTCTAGCTAGTCCCGCTGACACTAATGGGAAATTTAGCATGGTCAATCCACCTAACCTGCACATCTTTGGAGTGTGGGGGGAAACCGGAGCACCCCGAGGAAAGCCACGCAGACATGGGGAGTATCTGCAGGCTTCACATAGACAGTGACCCGAGCCAGAATTTGAAACCCTGGTGCTGTGAGGTAGCAGTGCTAACAGCAATGCCATCATGTAGCCCACTTCTCCAGGGCAACTTAGGATGGACAATAAATACTGACCTAACCAGCGATGTTCACATCTCATAAATGACTGCTAAAAAGCAGGCACTAATTCACTCCAATATTACTGCATTTAAGTCAATTGCGGTTAATGCAACTTAAATATATTGGCCCAGACCCTACATCTCAAGACACAGGCTACCAGCTGAGACTAGGCATATTCCGAATGGTACGTTTTGAATGCACAAATTTTCAGGGTGTGGTGTTCTATGCTGCCTCGTAAAACATTTGTCTCCTTAAGGGTATAAACCCAGTACCAAAACATGCACATAAACAGGGCCCCTGCCCTTTTATTATTCAGCTCATACCGTTCATGTGAGAAAGGACACGAGTGAAGATTAGGGACGGTGAATGAATGACAGTCCCATGGGGCTTTTGATCTTCCTTGTGGTCAGTGGAGTTCTTCAGTCCAATAAATTGTCTTTCTTTGTCAAGAAAAAAAACCATGAGAGCCTTCAACCTGAAAGCCAGAGCCTTCATTTCCTCCTGATTTTCCACATTGATCTATGATGCCTACAATTAATCTTCTTCCTGTCCAATTGCTTATTAGTTACTTGCTGACATGTCCTCGATTCTATAAGGTGGTGATAAAATCTGCAGTAACAGAGCTGCCAGATCTGCTCATTACGATCCCCTTTTATATTGAAAAAAAAGAGCCTCTTGCTTCTAAATCTCCACATTTCTCTCTTTTCAAAAGGCAATATCCGCCATAGATGGACTTTTTAATTTTGATTCATTTCCTTTTACTTAGTACCAAAGAGCAGGAGGTTATGAAGGAGGAAAGCGATTTAGGCATATAAAAACATGTTTATTCATCCCACAGAAACAGGTCATAGCCAGTGCTCCAAATGTTCGCCCACCCACCCCTCTTTATTCAACTCTCTCAGCATATCTTTTGGTTCCTTCCTCTCTTGTATGTTTATCTACTGTTTGCTTGAACGCATCAGATCAGAACATTCATATCAAGGCAAGAAGGTCATTTGGTGTTTCTTCAAGATGAGAGGTTCTAAGATGTTGCTCTTTTTAGTTTAAATAACATCATAGAACCCCTAAAGTGCAGAAGGAGGCCATTCAGCCCATTGAGTCAGCACCAATAACAATCCCAACCAGGCCCTAATCCCGTAACCCTATGTATTTACTCTGCTAATCTTCCTTCAGGCTGATACTCCAGCCCAATACTGAGGAATTGCTGCACAGATTAATCATAGAATCATAGAATTCTTGTCACACAGAAGGAGACCATTTGGCCCATCGAGTCTTTACCGACCACAATCCCACCCGGGCCCTATTCCCGTAACTCTATACATTTATCTTGTGAATCCCCCTAATGCTAGGGTCAATTTAGCACAGCCGATCAACCCAACCCGCACATCTTTGGGCTGTGGGAGGAGACGAGAGCACCCGGGGGAAACTCACGCAGACACTGGAAGAACGTGCAGATTCCACACAGACAGTGACCTGAGGCCGGAATCGAACCCGGGTTCCTAGCACGGTGAGGCAGCAGTGCTAATCACTGTGTTACTATGCTGCTCCAATGCCAAAGATTGCGTGGCACCACCTGAAGGAAGATCAATGGAGACCTCCCAGGGTCCTGGCCAACATTCCACCCCAAAATAACACCACCAAAACAAGAAGACAATCGGTTATTCGTCTCATTGCTGTGTGTCAAAACTAGCTGCAAGAAATAATAGAATTACTTTGAAATATTTCCAGAGGCGTATGCAACTTCACAGAAACACAAAGGTGAGTTGGGGAGTGCCCTTAGGAAAAGTAAAGGAAACAATATGCTTTGAGTCAAAGCACCTTCATGTCTTTGAACAGAATAAGCAGAATTGTGTCCCTAAACGCCTCCAAATACAAAAGTCTCCATAGAATATTAAACATGCAGAATTACCTTTCTCAGTTTAAAGAGCCTGCATCAATATTGATAGGCTTTATTCAAAACCAGGCATAGTTGATTGTGAAAATAAAACACGCAAGTGCATACGGAAAGCGCAAAATTAGATTATAATCGCAAAATGTTACAAACAAATGACTTTGCAACATAGACAGGGTAAGTGATCAGCCTGGGAAATGTTTTGGTATGAGCGTGTGTATTGCTGCTGGAACAGCCAGCAACCACGCTGGGCTTGAACTGAATAGCAATGTTGTCAGGCCAAGGGGGTGACTTCAATGGCATCAAGCCGGGCATTTGAGTATGTTCCTGGCAGCTTAACAACTCCTTTTCCTGTGGAACCTCTTTGAACTCGCTGCTGGGGGAGGTAGTGGATACAATAGCAACTTTGAAGGGGCGTCTTGACAAATATTTGAATAGGAAGGGGATAGGAGGATACGGTCCCCGGAAGGGTGAAGGGTTTTAGTTCAATTGGGCAGCAATGGTTTGTGCAGGCTTGGAGGGGCCGAAGGGCCTGTTCCTGTGCTGTAATTTTCTTTGATTTCTGTTCTTTGACAACACAGTCACCCTCCAGATGAGAGAGACCATGTCCTCCAAAAAAATTAATCTATCGCCAAGGGACCTTGGGGGGCTCGCAAGAGCACCCCTCAGAGAGATCTCTGCTTCAGCTCCTGCAAGGAGACAAACTAGAGGGAATGGTGCAATGACAGATAAGATGTCACACTGTAGCAATCCAATGCGTCTGCAGAGTTCTGATCTGGCCTGTGTCTTCAATCCCCACTTCCGCAGGCTGGACGGAATTGAGAATTTTCAGCGACAATTACTTCAGTTTACATCCTGCACCAGCCTCGCTCGGCCAAATCCTCCGGGCCATCAGCAAGCCAACCTTGATGGAACCCATCTTGCTAATCCGTTTATCCCACTCTGCCGCACCTAGCCAAGGCCCAGAGCTAGGCGAACTGATAAAGCAACCGACAAATAAAGCGTGCCTGGGTAACTGCAGAGGACGAGTTGATTACTCGGGGAGATAATTTTAATTAAAAGCCCTCTCCCTCGCTTTCTTGTAGTCCCTCGCTGTTTCTTTTTTTTTAATTAAATCCTTACTTCAGCAACTTGCTCGGGATTTCTAGGGCAAAAGTAGCAAGGACAGATGGACACTCTAAAGGAGCAAAAGCACTTTTTTATTTCGGGATTTCAATGCACAATTCCGTACAGCACAACTTTCCCTTACAGCCTCTTCCATCTCTTCCTTCAATGAATTCCCAGGCAACTCAGAAGGAGTACACTTTATGAAGCCATTAGGGCAGATTCTCATCAGAGAAGTCTCAGGGAGTTACGTGATTCATGCACATATTAGAGTGTAGGAGCTGTAATTAAACATCACTGTATGTGTGGCTGTGGGCTACCAGAGATCTGAGAATAGAACACTCTTTCGAACAGCTAGAATATGTTGCCATAAATGCTCCCCTCTCCTCCCTTCCCAATGGGACAATAACACGATGAAACTCCTTCAGCTTAAGACGTCACTGGGAGGTCAAAGAGAGTAACACCCTCCGCCACCCACCTTTCTCTTGAATCTCTTGTTTATTTTTCTGTATAGACAGTTGCTATGGCGGCTGATTAGTAGCATCGCAAAATTCAGAACTTCGGAGGATCATGTTTCTTAACCGTGGCAGATAGTAGAAACCATGGAGATGCGGGTAAATGCCACAAGTGCAGATCCTGACAGGCGCACTGAGGTCTCATCTGAGTGGGGGCAGGGAGGGGGAGTTGGTGATTGAAAGGGGGCAAAGGACTAGAGACAAGTTAGATAGATTGGAACGCAGCTTCTTCCAGTCATAGCCTCCTGCAGAAACTTGAGACTGCGGGTAGTACAGGCGCTGTCTGGGGCCTAAGCTATCCAATTATTTCTAACAAAAACAACAGCCAGCATTTATATGATGTCTTTTAATTTCACAAGATGCTTCGCAGGAGCGAAAACAAGTGGAAAATTGACATTGAGCTGTGAAGGGAGGTATTAGGTTTGGTAGCATCAAAACTTGGCAAATAGGCAGGTTTTAAAAAGTCTCTCCGTCCCTGCAGTTTATTTAACGATCCTCCAGCGCAACAAGAACCTGGCGTGAATTGTTACTAGACTCCACAAACAGAGACCAGGCGTGACGGTGGGTGGCTGTGGGGGGTGGGGTTGTTTGACCCAGGCATCTGGGTGGCATGTTGGCACAGTGGTTAGCACTGCTGCCTCTCAGCGCCAGGAACCCGGGTTTGATTCTCAGCTTGGGTCACTATCTGGGTGGATCTGCACATTCTCCCCATGTCTGCGTGGGTTTCCTCCGGCTGCTCCGGTTTCCTCCCACAGTCTGAAAGACGTGCTGGTTAGGTGCATTGCCATGCCAAATTCTCTTTCAGTGTACCCGAACAGGCGCCGGAGTGTGGCGATTAGGGGATTTTCACAGTAATTTCATTGCAGTGTTAATGCAAGCTTATTTGTGACACTAATAAATAAACTTTAAAAAAAATTAGTGATGGGAGTAAAGGTTGCCCCTCCAAAGGTGGGAATGTTCCCTTGTCTCGGAGGGGGAGGGGTTCACCATGTCCAGTGGTGGGGGAGACCCTTCAACTTCAATTTAAAATTGGGGTTCCCGCTTTGGTGAACCTCCCCAGGAAGTTTCTTTGAAGATGTTTCCTGGGTAACTAAGGAATTTTCACACTGCCAGGTGACATCCAATACCAATGTGGAATATTAATAGTGTCACAAATATGCCCTTCTTCACCTGGGCCAGTTTTCATACATTCTGGTGCATGGACAGACTATCTATGCAAACATTGCTGACCAGCTCCAAGGAACTACAGCACTGATTTCATAAGCTTCTAAAGAACATGGAAGAGAATTGCATTTCCATAGCACCTTTCAGGTGACCCTCTGAGCATTTCATAGTGCTTCACAGCCAATGAAGTACTCTTCGAAGTATAGGCATTGCTGCAGGAAATGCAGCAGCCATTTTGCACACAGCAAGCTCCCACAAGCGGTAAAGTGGTAATGACCAGATGGGCTGTTTTTTTATCCATTGTTGCAGGGATAAATGGCAGGGTAAACACCTCATTTTTGAAATATCACCAGAAACCTGAGATCTCACACTTGACATTTAATCCAAAGGATGACATTCCTGCCAAAGCAGCGCTCCATTATCTCTGCAACGTTCCCTCGTCTCTGCAACTCTCTGTCATCTTTGCAACGCTCCCTCATTTTCTGTGACACTCCCTCGCCTTTGCGGCGCCCTCTCATTTCTACAGCGCTCCCTCACTGCAGCAGCACTCCCTCTTCTCTGTGGCCTTCCCTCTTCTCTGTGGCCCTCCCTCATCTCTGCAGTACTCCCCCATCTCTGTGGCACTCCCCCATCTTTGAGCCTGTCCCTTATCTCTGCGGCACTCACTTATCTCTGCGGCCCTCCCTCAATATCAGAGGGACGTTTTTTATACAGAGGTGATGGGGGCCTGGAATGCGCTGCCAAGTAGGGTGGTGGAGGCAGACACGCTGGCATCGTTTAAGAATTACCTGGATAGTTACATGAGCAGCCTGGGAATGGAGGGATACAAACGAATGGTCTAGTTGGACCAATGAGCGGTACAGGCTTGGAGGGCCGAAGGGCCTGTTTCCTGTGTTGTACTGTTCTTTGTTCTTTTGTTTGTTCTTTGTCTCTGCGGCGCTCCCTCATCTCTGCGGCGCTCCCTCGTCTCTGCGGCCCTCCCTCATCTCTGCGGCTCTCCCTCATCTCTGTGGCCTTCCCTCATCTCTGCAGCTCTCCCTCGTCTCTGCAGCCCCTCCTTGTCTCTGTGGCTCTCCCTCATCTCTGAAGCACTCCCTCACTGCAGCAGCACTCCCTCATCACTGCATCAGATTATCAGCCTAGAATGTTTGCAGTCAACGCTTCTTGATCTATAATATTGACCCTGTGTTAGCTCCAGTGTCGAAAACAAGGGGAGGAAGTAAACTAATTGACCAGGGAGAGCCTCTTTTATTTTCTTTTAAATTATTTATTAACAGGAGCTTAGACAGAAAGTTTACTTTTCATCAAAAAGAAAACTGGCGGAACTAAATTAAACTGCCCATCATATCAATAAAGATGATTTATTCTCTATCTCACTCAACAGGAATTAATTTCACAGTGTGGCTCTGTGCTATCATAGGTAGTTTCCTTAGTCACCAGTCATGCAATAAATTCTGGTCAATTTGCAACCGTTTGCCTCTAAATGGGAGCAATATCATTATTGTTGGTACGTTGAAAAGTTTGATACGCCTAAAGGAAAAGCTTCAATCACCAAAGTTAGCAGAGAAAGAAAAATGTGAGCCATTCTCTGCAGTGAAGTTATCATTTGAAAACTGTTAGGGCAGCACATGGTGGAGGACTTTGGGTAAATCTGATACCGGTGTCGCTACGTAACCACTGAATTGTAAACAGCAGATGGTCTGGAGCTGTTGTGTTCACCAGGCATCTTTCTGCCAACATGAACAGGAATTAAATCTTTAAACCAAATTGTTAACAACTCTGGAATTCGCCTCCTATTTCACAGTGCCAGGGACCCGGGTTCAATTCCAGCATTGGGCTATTGTCTGCGTGGAGGTTATACATTCTCCCTGTGTCTGCATGGGAAAGAACACAGGCTGTTTTTAGCATGTTTAAAAGGTTCTATATCAATGTACATTGCTGTACTCTCAGTATTGTGTGCAGATTTGTCTGTTCAAGTTTGCACTGTCCATCCGTGACAATGCGATGAGCACTGTTGCCTCACAGCACCAGGGACCCTGCTTTGATTCCCGGCTTGGGTCACTGTCTGTGTGGAGTCTGCACATTCTCCCCGTGTCTGCATGGGTTTCTATCAGGTGCTCCAGTTTCCTCCCACAGTTCAAAGATGTACTGTAGATAGGTTGGTCATGTCAAATTCTCCTTTAATATCCCAAGAGGTGTAGGTTAGAGGGATTAGTTATGGTAAATGTGTGGGTTATGGGGATAGGTTGAGGGCACGGGGTAAGATGTTCTGTTAGAGAGTCGGTCTAAAATTGATGAGTCGAATGCCCTCCTTCCACGCTGTAGGGATTTTATTATTCTATGGCCCCTCCAGCTACTTCACTGCCTTCTCCTCTTAAAGGCCACTTTAAACCTCATCCTTCTAACCAAACCTTTGTTCACCTACATCAGAATATGTAACTAACCTTCACTTTGGATTATGCCTGTCTGTGGAACTCCTGGGAATGTAATTTCTTGACATTAAAGATACTTCATAACTTGTTATAGAATTCTTCTTCACCAGTGATCACTCGCTCGTAAGTATGATTGTCTACCTAAGAAACTTTGTGTTACTGGTCATGTGCTCTGTGGGTCCTTGCGTGTCTGATGAATCCAATCCTTCAGTCACATCTTTGACCGCACACTTGGCAGGGGTTTGTGGGGAGGTGGGTTCGGATTCAAGATCACTGGCATTCCTTTCTTGGGCTCCTTTTCTGGGCCTCCTCTTGCCTCAGGGTGCCCATGAAGAACTGTATCCCCTCAATCAGAAGGTACCTCCAAGTAGGCCTCTTCTGAGCAAGAGTTGCCCAGGCATTGACATCTATGTTGCATTCCCTGAGGTAAGCCTTGAGTGTGTCTTTGTGTTTCCTTTGCCCTCCTTATTTAAGAGTCTTCCTTGAGCTGGGTGAAGTAGATTTGCTTCTTCACTCAGAAGAAGTGAAGCAGAAGAGAAATAGCACAGATGGAGGCCATTCAGGCCATCAAGTCATTGTCTGCTCTTTTGAAGAACAACCTTAGAGTCACAGAGATTTACAGCAGGGAAACAGACCCTTCGGCCCAACTTGTCCATGCTGTCCTTTGTCGTATCTGCCAAAATAATTTCCTTATTATAGTTCCACTTCCCACTTTTGTTCCCATTTCCCTGCAATTTTTCTCCTGTAACACTTATTAAATTGGGCGGCATGGGAGCACAATGGCTAGCACTGCTGCTTCCCAGCACCAGGATCCCAAGTTCGATTCTCGATTTGGGTTACTGTTTGTGTGCAGTTTGCATGTATTCCCTGTGTCTGCACGGGTTTCCTCCAGGTGCTCCAGTTTCCTCCCACAATCTGAAAGACACGCTGGTTAAGTGCAGTGCCCATGCTAAATTCTCCCTTTGGGTACCCGAACGGGCGCTGGACTGTGGTGACTAGGGGAATTTTGCAGTAATTTCATTGCAGTGTTAATGTAAGCCTTTTGAGGGCTTATATTGAATTTGATGTTTTGTCATTATGAATGTCTTATGAATGAAACAGCTTCTGCTCTAGGAGGAAAGAAATGTAAAATGGGCCACTGCATCATTTCATCTCTTGCACACAAAGTGCAGATTTTATTTGGAATACATTGACCCAGTTTCCAATTCGAATACAGAACATTATGACAGTTTAGTATGGAAAAATAAGTCTAGATTTCAGGTAATTCTGCTCTTTTGGGTTTATCTGTGCAGATGTAGTAACTACTATTTTTTTCTTGAAGGTAATGGTCTAGTGGTATTATGGATAGACTATTAACTCAGATAATGTTCTGGAGACTTGGGTTCAAATCCCATCACGGCAGATGGTGGAATTTGAATTCAATAAAATATATCTAGAGTTAATCTATTGATGACCATGAAACCTTTGTTGTTTGTCAGAAAAATCTGCCCCTTTAGGGAAGGAAATCTACTGTCCTTGCCCAGTCTGGCCTACATGTGACTTCAGAGCCACAGCAATGTGGTTGACTCTCGAACTGCCCTCAGGCAACTAGTGATCGGCAATAAATGCTGGCTAGCCAGCCATACCTATATCCCATAAATGAATTAAAAAATATATATTGAATACAAATTCCACCATTTGCCACGATAGGATTTGAACTCTGATCTCGAGAATACTGTAAGAAGTCTCACAACACCAGGTTAACACCAGAACATAAGTTGAGTTTCTGGATTAAGAGTCTAGCAATAATACTATTAGGCTATTGCCTCCCCATTGGAGGCATCAGCTAAGGCATCAACTTCCTACTGCCCTGGAGACTAATGTCTGCAGTCAGTGCAGAAGCACACACGGTAATAATATCTCCTGATCAATGTTACAATAATGGATGGCTGTGATTTGCTGATGTGCAGTCTTGGGGAACAAGACCGTAAATGTATAAGGAAAAATCAAATTGTTGATTTGAGTGGGTGTAACGACAGCTTAAATTACAACCAGCTCATGTCCCACTGCACTTGCCGAGTAATTATTTGTTTTTTGACATGCCTTTCATTGTTCACTCCCTACACTTCAGTATCACTGCCAAGGCCAGCATATACTGCCAATCTCTAATTGCATTTGAGAAGTCGGAGGGGAATTTCCTTCTTGAAGTGCTGCTTCAGTGAGTAGTGTAGGTAAATCCACAGCCACATTAAGAGAGTGAGTGTGAGAAATTTGACCCAGTGATGATGAAGAAATGGCAGCACATTGTCAAGACAGGACGGGCAGTGACTTGGAGGGCAGCTCCTAAGTGGTGCCCACATGCCTGGAGAGAGATGCAAAATAGCCATGGTACACCCCTCCCCATCTTTCTTCTCTTTGCAGTTAACGGCCAACGACCCCTCCTGGAAAGTCGTGATGTGGAGATGCCGGCGTTGGACTGGGATAAACAGAGTAAAACGTCTCACAACACCAGGGTAAAGTCCAACAGGTTTATTTGGTAGCAAATACCACTCACTTTTGGGGTTCTGCCTCTTCATCAGGTGAGTGGGGAGTTCTGCTGGAAAATACATACAAGTGCATAAGGCATTCATGCTTAGTCCCCAGCCCAACTGAAGGCTTCCTTTGGTTCCTCAGCCAAGTCTTTGTGTGTGAAGTGAAGCAGGAAGCTCGACAAGGGGTTCAGTCAAGCAGGGGTGATAGAGCCAAGCCTGCTTGAGGAACTTAAGAAACAGGAGCAGCTCTGCCACACTCACACACAAGCAAGTGACTGGCTGGAAATCGGAAATGAAAACAGAAAATCAAGGAAACACTCAGCAAGTCAGGTATCAGTGGAGAGAGAATCAGAGATAATGACCAGAATTCTCTGGCTGTTCACGCTCCATGGCCACTATCAGTAAGGGCAGATAATTTGGCACCAAATCTCCATTCACTGCAACCTGACCAGGGAATCCCGCCAGTATGAATGGCTGGAGAATTCATAGAATCTCTGAAGTACAGAAGGAGGCCATTCAGCCCATCACATATGTGTCAACCACAATCCCATTTAGGCCCTATTCCTACAACTCATGCATTAACCCTCTAAATCCTCCTGACATTAGGGTCAGTACAGCATGACCAATCAACCTAATGTACACATCTTTGGTTTGTGGGAGAAAACCAGAGTGCCCTGAGGAAATCCTCGCAGGCATGGGGAGAACATGCAAACTCTTTACAGACACTGACCTGTATTGAACCTGGGACCTTGGCACTGTGAGGCAGCAGTACTAACCACTGTGTCACCGTGCCATCCTAAATTCTGCCCATTGTTTCAGTTTGATGACCCTACTCCTATTTTGCTTCTCTCTCTAGCAGTCACCTGGGTGTCATAGGCTATATAGATGCATTAGCAGCTGGCATCATCCTTCCATTATTTATCCCCATTCAAATAATCTGGTATCTATGAGTTGGTTTTAGAAGATAGGAACGTAAGAAATTTGTGGAGGGTTTGTCATATGCCCTTCATGTTCCGCTATTCACAGTTAAACTTCTACACTATCCCCATATCCTTTAAGCTCTGCCTTGAACATACTTGATGACAGAGGATCCCCAGCTCTCTGGGATACAGAACTCCAGCAATTTACAACCCTCCAACTGTAACAATTTCAATGAGGCAATTGAGGTTGGCTTGCTCGAATACGAGCTCCCTGATTAAGGGCCAAATTGATACTCTGTACTTAAAAAGGAGTGTCAGTTTCTCTGGCACTCTGCATGAATGGTGCAGACTGAGAGCCCACTGTACAGTGTTGTTGGATCTTGTCAATAAAGGAATTTTGATGAAAGGTCTTGCACGTCTAAGGACTTAAACCAACTGAAGAGATTTCTTCTCATTCCAGTCCTAAATGACAGAGCTTTTACACTGAGCCTAGCTTCCAGAGTTCTAGGCTCTGCTGACAGGGGGAGCAGCCTCACAGCAGCAACACAGTGCAGGGTGTGCGGAGGGCAAGCGTGGGGTCAGGTCTCTGGGAATGGACGGCTCATTTTAATTGCTGCTGCACTGAGCGTGGCAGCTTGGACATTAACGTTAGCCTCAATCCCTGAGGTTAGGAGTGGAAGATCCAACAACAAGGATTCATTCCCATGGCTAAACAGGATCCATTGACTCTGGCCTGGAATTATCCATGTTTAAAATGTCATGCAAAGCCAGGTTAACCTGCGATGCACACCTTAGTCGAACAGCCCTTTGACAACCGCAACTGAGGTGAAGGCACTGGTAAACGGGCGAGATGGAAGAGGGTGAACAGTGACTGGAAAACTGGTGGATAAAATCACCGGGGTGGGGGTAGGGTGGGGAAACAGTGGAACATAAACTTGTTTGGTCCTGTCAACCCTGGGGCTGCCTTGCTGGTATGGGATGATGGTTCTGATGAACCTTTCAGAACTTCCGCCGAAACCCAGCTTCAATTCTATCCTCGGGTGACTATCTGTGTGGAGTTTGCACATTCTCCCCACGTCTCTGTGGGTTTCCTCCGGGTGTTCTAGTTTCCTCCCACACTCCAATGATAGTTAGAATGATTGACCATACTCAGTTGCCCCTTTACAGGGAGATTAGCAGGGTAAATACACAGACACTGATATTACCGGCAGAGCTGCCCCGAAATTGGAGTGGGCAAGGCTCGTCAAACAACATTCCCCGTTGGCCTCGAGCTCAATCTTACGAGTCTCGGGCAGCAGTGCCGGTAAAATCAGGGCCGTGGAGTTATGGGGTAGACTTTCAGTGGGATTGTTGGTGCAGGCTCAATGGACTGAATGGCTTCTTGCTGCAGTGTTGGGGTTCTACGAAACCTGAATTTTACTTGAATGCAGGGGAAAAGCATAAACTGGAGATATCCAATTATCATAGCTTGCAGGTAAGCAAAAATACTCCAAAGCAAAAGCTCGATGGGTGAGGCCTGTCTCGAGGTGAAAACTATTTGGTCTGGACCACAGTTTCTTTTTGCTTTTAGTTTTCATTAACACGAAACCCAGGTCAGAAGAAGTCAGAATTCTGACCTGGGAAACATCTTGTTAAGTGCTCCTTCGACGTATTGAAGAGTCAGCGGTGGGGGAGGGTTAAAGCTGACTGCGACTTCTATCCTCACCCACCCACCCCCATCCCACTAAATCCTCAGATTACTGCCGCACCTGCTCAATCAAACAGTTCCTCCGAAGGAGGGAGGTGGTGGGTATGGAATTCACTCAAAATGTCTCTTTATGTCTACCTCGGGATCCGGTTTCACTTCCCATTAAGAGGATCTTTCTCTCTCGCAGAAAGAAGGCAATTCGCTTTTTGTGGTTTACTCAACAACAAGCAATCAAGACAATAACTACTTGGACAGTTGACCACATTTTTTTTTTCCCAGTGATTAATGGGAAAACTGTACATAATCGCAACGTAACACAGTGCCACAGTGGTTAGCGCTGCTGCCTCAAGGCACCAGTGACCTGGGTTCAAATCCAGCCTCAGGTCACTGTCTGTGTGGAGTCTGCGTTAGTTTCCTCCGGTTGCTCCGGTTTCCTCCCACAGTCTAAAGAAATTGTGGATTAGGTGGATTTGCCATGCTAAATTGCTCCTTAGTGTCAGGAGGATTAGCAGGGTAAATATGTGGGATTACAGGGATAGGGCTAGTGTGGGATTGTTGCTCAATAGGCCGAATGGCTTCCTTCTGTACTGTAGGGATCCTAACAGGAAGACATTCCAAGAACTTTCCAGAGATCGGCAATAGGTTTCAACACACTCAGGAGGAATATCATGCGCTTTCTTTGGCCGGTTTTTAATGTCACGCTGACACTCAGCATGGCTTTCAGTCAACCGCCATGTGTAACGGTTTGCCATCCAAGAAATAAGCTTTCAGCAATTCACAAAGAGCAGCACACTTGGGCGCCAGTCTCAGAGAGTCTCTGGGCAACTTTGCACAGATGGAACCTGCGTTTATATAGCACCGTTGATGGTCATCCTAAGGCACATTACAGCCAATGAAGCACTTTCCACGCAGTGCACCCACCAGGGTTAATCAACTCATCCACAACAGGGAACTGTCTCCAGCTTCAGAGAGTTCAGCGCAACAGCTTTAAGCAACTGTTTTAAATGCAAACAGCAACCACTCGATTCTTTCATCTGGCAAAATCATTTAAGGGGAGCTCCCTTCCGACTAAATTGCAATGTCACAGTGCTTTTAATCTCTGGGCTTTGTTTCAATTATTTGCTTTGGTACACTTGGCCATTGCCTGTGTTGTTGGTTTGATCGGGAAGATTTACTGAGCCTGCAGAGGTAAACAGAACAAGAACTGAGACACTGTACTAATTGCATCTTACACTGAGGCTGCAAGAAAGAGGGCAAATGTGTGATGTTGCATCTATCCTGTGACAAAACACACTATCTGGTTAGCACAATAAAATTAACCACTTATACTACAGGGGACAGAAAAACACTTATCACAGAATTCCTACAATGCAGAAAGAGGACATTCAGCCCATCAAGTCTGCACTGACTACAATCCCTATCCCCATAACGTCAGGTATTTACCCCACTAATCCCTCTAACCTATGCATCCCAGGATACTAAGGGACAGTTTAGCATGGCCAATGCATCTAGCCCACATATCTTTGGAGTGTGGAAGGAAATCAGAGCACCCGGGGGAAGCCCACACACAGATACTGGGTGAATGTGGAAAATCTATACAGACAGTGACCCAAGCTGGGAATTGAACCTGGGTCCCTGGCGCTGAAAGGCAGCAATGCTGATCACGATATCACAGTGCTGATTCTCAAGTTTGTGGGAACCGACAAAATAGTTCATGGGGGGGGATTGTTAAAATTTGAGTAGAACTCTTGGCCAAGTGGGTTCCAACTTTATTTCACTCGGGTACATAAAACGGCCGCTATCTAAAAGTATGCCAAATAACAATTTGCTATCTCTGATGAACATTTTCTCAACCTGTTTAAGGAGAAGGGAAGAAAAACTGGAGAGAGAGTGAGAAAAAGGGGTCCAAAATTGAGAAACTTAACATATTTCGACACAGTTGGCCTCTTCACAGTGAAGTCCCAATCCATCAGAACTCAATGATTTTCCTGCGATGTTGTCAGGTGGGAAGTGAGCTCTCTCGTAAGCACCAGATACATGAAAGACATTTGAGCTTGACTGCAGCTGGCACTTTACAAGTTGCCGCAGCAAGGCTCAGGGTGTGCATGTACAGGGGAAGAATATAGTTGGGCTTGCAACACAATCTCCTTGCTGTCAGCTGTGGCTCAGTGGGTAGCATTCTCACTTCTGAGGCAGGAAGTTGGGGGATCAAATCTCAGTCAAGTGACTGCAACCCTTCATCTGCTTGACACTCCTGTTCGGTTGTGAGGGTGTGCCATGCTGTTGGAAGTGCCGTAATTTTTTTTCAATGAAGTATTAAAGCGCGGCCCTAACTGCCATTCAATGTGGTACCACTTCCAAAGAGAAGTCCTTTCCCAATTTCCCCAGTCAATATTTATCCCTAGGTTAGCAGCCCATGACAAGATCTGTTCATTATCATCTTGTTGTTTGTGGGAACTTGCTATGCACAAATTAGAATCATTGAATCAGTGCAGAAGGAGGCCATTCGGCCCATCGAGTCTGCACCAACCACAGTCCCACCCAGGCCCTATTCCCATAATCCCACTTATTTACCCCACCAATCCCTCAAACACTAGGGTCAATTTAGCATGGCCAATCAACCTATCTTTGGAGTGTGGGAAGAAACCGGAACACATGGAGTAAATCTACACAAACACGGGGAGAGTGTGCAAACTCCACACTGAAGTCACCTAAGGCCAGAATTGAACCCGGGTTCTTGGCATTGTGAGACAGCAGTGCTAACCACTGCGCCACTGTGCCTGCCATGTTTCCTGCGTTATAACAGTGACTGTTCTTCATAAGAAACTCCTTTGACTGCAAAGTATATTGGACATCCTGAAGTCATGAAAGGCACTATATAAACGCTAATCTTTTTCCTTCACACTGAGGCCCAATTAAGGGAACTTTAGTTAACATAGGTGCAATGAATCACATTCATGTTGGTCTGAATGTAAATAAAACTCTTGACTGTGCCCTGAAATAATGCTTTGCGTCTAATTGGCAATGTGTATTGCATGGGGTTGCAGTGCTTTTGTGGTTTTTGCTATTGGGTTACTCCTGGGATCTGGACTACCAATTGAGCGATGTAAGTTCAAATCCCACCTGGGGAAATTTAAACAATTATTTGAATATATTTAGGATGATGAGCTATTATCAGTAAAGATGACAATAAATTCAACCAGTGTCCTTTAGAGAGGGAAATCTACCAGCCGTACCTGGTCAGGCCTACGTGCAACTCCAGGCCCACAACAATAATGTTGACTCGTAAATACCCTTTGGGGGCGGCATGATGGCACAGTGGTTAACACTCTCCCTCACAATGCCAGGGATCTGGGTTCAATTCCAGCCTCAAGTCACTGTGTGTCTGTGGAGTTAGCACATTCTCCCCATGTCTGCGTGGATTTTCTCTGGGTGCTCCAGTTTCCTCCAATAGTCCAAAGATGTGTGGATTAGGTTAATTGGCTGTGCTGGATTGACCCTTAGTGTCGGGAGGATTAGCTAGGGTAAATACGTGGGGCTACAGTGATTGGCCTTGATGGGATTGTGGTCGGCACAGCCTCGATGGGCTGAATGGCCTCCTTCTGCACTGTAGCGATTCTATAAAATGGCCAAGCCAGCCATTGAATGGATGAAAGAAGGTCACTCACTGTGACATTCTCAAGGGAAATTAGGCATGAGTAATAAATGCTGGCCTTGCTAATGATGCTCACAGTCCATGAATGAATATCACAAGCTGACTTTAACTGAAGGTAATGTTAAAGGAAAACTATAAATAATCTACTCTTCTATTCGAGATGGTGATAAATGGGGTCATTTGTAGAAATAGCTGTGAGTGTTGGAAAGATGTTTTCTGTGAGTTCAGCAGGGATGTGATGAGTGGGCTAGCTTTTATAATTAGCATGTCCTTTGAAGAAACTTTGGCTTGATCCATCTTCCACACCTCCGTGCTTCCTCTTAGACAAAGTAAATCATTTCTCCTCTCTCAGCAGAAAGTCAGACGCAAAGCAAAATAAGATGAGAACTGAAGTCACTTGTAACTCAGCCTTACATGTAGCAAGAGATTTATCTTTCTCTACACCCAAGCTATGACTCTAACACTACATTCTGCACTCTCTCCTTTCCTTCTCTATGAACAGAATGCTTTGTCTATACAGCATGCAAGAAACAATATTTTACACTGTATGCTAATACGTGTGACAAAAGATTTTGGTTTGATTTATTATTGTCACGTGTGTTAGTGCGCAGTGATAAGTATTGTTTGTCGCGCGCTAAGCAGACAAAGCAGATCATTCATAGAGAAGGAAAGGAGAGAGTGCAGAATATAGTGTTCCACTGCTGTGCGCAGACAAGGTAACATCAAGCCAATATTTCACCGAGAATGTAATGTTACAGTTATAGCTAGGGTGTAGAGAAAGATCAACTCAGTGCGAGGCAGGTCCATTCAAAAGTCTGATGGCAGCAGGGAAGAAGCCATTCTTGAGTTGGTTCAATTCAGGGGCTGAACATTGCACACAAGTTTGAATGGAACAGGCAATTTTTGTGCTCATTGGCCCAAACCCTCTTCTCCACTGTGAGTGGCTAAGGGAACCATTGTCAAAAACTGGAGTGCCATTGAGGCTAAATCCAAGCTTTTGCCAAGTCAGCTGAAGGAGCTGGACCCTCCTGTGCCCTCCAGTGAATGGAACTCACAAGGCAATTAAAGTTCCAATCAATACAGCCACATAGGAAGGCTGTCACAATTCCTGACCCTTGGTTTTGACTTGCCTCACCCAACAGATCCTGGGACAGAAATCCCGCTGTGACCTGATACTACCACCTTTTGCTTTGAATCATGAAGTGATCTCAGCAGCCATCTGTAACCATCAAATTGTTTCCTAGGATTCAATACGCCATACTTCAGTCAGTATAGAATCACATAATGTATAGCACAGAGACAGGCCCTTTGGCCAAACTGGTCCATATGCTTTAAAAAACCCATCTAAGCTCACCCCTTCTGCCTGCATTTGGCCTATATCCCTCTAAACCTTTCCTATCCATGTATCTGTCCAAATGCCTTTTAAATGTTGTCAATGACCCTACCTCAACCACATCCCTCCCGTGGCAGATCATTCCATATACATACCATTCTCTGTTAAAAACATTGCTCCTCAGGTTCCCATTAATTCATGCCTCTCTTAAACCTATGCCCTCAAGTTCTCAATTCCCCAACCCTGGGAAAAAGACTGAGTGCATTCACCCTATCCATGCATCTCATGATCTTATTATATATATCTACAAGATCACTTCTCAGTCTCCTACATTCTAAAGAAAAATGTTCTCGCCTGTCCAATCTCTCCCTATAACTCAGTCCCTTGAGTCCTCGCAACATCCTTGTAAATCTCTTCTGCACTCTCTCCAGTTCAACAACATCTTTCCAGTAACAAGGCGACTAAAACTGAACACAATACTCCAGATGTGATTGCACCAACATCCTGTACAGCTGCAACATAACTTCCCAACTTCTATACTCAATACTTTGACTAACGGAGGCCAGCATGCCAAAAGCTTTCTTCACTACTCTATCTACCTGTGATTCCACCTTTAGAGAACCATGCATCTGAACTCCAAGGTCCTTCTGTTCCACAACACTCCCTAAGGTCTTACCATTCACCATGAAAAAGCTGCCTTGATTTGACTTTCCAAAATGCAACACTTCACACGCTTATCTGTATTGAACTTCATCTGCCAATTCTGCTGCAATTTTTGATAACCTTCTTCATTGTCTACAATGTCACCTATTTTAATGTCATTTCCAAACTTACTGATCATGCCATGTCTTCGTAATATGAGAAAAACAATCTTCGATTCACGTTTCGTCACCCTTTGTGTTAGTTTAATGTATAAAAGTGTCACAGAATGGACCTCAAAGAACACATGTGCACTGAAATATAAACTCCTATTGTCACAATTGTCAGATGAATATCCTAATCGGTCACCTACTAAAGTACACACGATCCACACATTTCCAGATAACTTCTCAACAGGATTTATGTAGAATAACGAGTGAACGGTTAGGATCGCGAGATTTGTGTTATGATATAATAATGATATTATCAGTCAGGTGCAAAAGACTAAGATGAGAAGATGGAGTAGCCTTTTCCTGGAGAAAACGTCTTGCTAAGAAGCTTAGAATGTACTATGGTGTAAATAAAGGAGATTTTGAAGAAAGTTACTGGAATTAGGGATAAGTCACTTATAGTGGAGAAACTTCACAATCCAGGCTAGGCCACAAGTTGCACAAAGAGTCTTCAAAGTGAAAACGAAACCGCAAACAAGAATATTCAATTCTATTAAAGTATTAAGTGGGGGGAGAAAATGGGTTTTATAAAACATAGAACACATAGGGTGCTGATGAGGCCACACCTGGAGTTTTGTGTGTAGTTTCCTTATCTGAGGAAAGATGTTCTTGCTATATAGGGAGTGTAGCAAAGGTTTACCAGGCTGATTCCTGGAATGGCAAGTCTGTCACATGAGGAGAGATTAAGTCGGTGAGGATTATATTCACTGGAGCTTAGAAGAGTGAGAGGGAAAACTTGTAAAATTTGAACAGGGTTAGATAGGGTAGATTCAGAAAGAGCATTTCCAACAGTGGGGGAATCCAGAACTAGGGGTCATAGTTTAAGGATAAGGGTTAAACCTTTTAGAACTGAGATGAGGAGAAATTTCTTTACCTGGAGGATGGTGAATGTGTGGAATTCACTACCAGTAAAAGTACTTGAGGCCAAAACATTGTCTGATTTCAAGACAAAATAAGATATAGCTCCAGGATCTAAAGGGATATGGGGAGAAGGAGGAATCAGGATATTGAATTCGACGATTAGCCATGATCAAAATGAAAAGCAGAACAGGCTCGAAGGACCGAGTGGCTACTCCTGCTCCTTCATCACATGACAACATGGGGAATGGACTCAATAATATGGAACAGATTGAGATGTTGTGGAACACTGTCTAGTGTTACAGAAGACTTTAAATGTGCGATGGGACCAGTCGAAAGGATAGTCACCATAACGGTACCCCACATTCTTGGGCAGGGTCTCACTCTGTGTCCACATTGATCCACCTCTACAGCCCTAACATTCAGATTAGCGCACATTAGGGGAGGTGATGATAATACGATAGTATTATCATTGGACTATTAATCCAGACATTCAGCTAATGTTCTGGGAACCTGGGTCTGAATCCTGCCTTGGCAGATGCTAGAATTTGAATTGAATAAAAAGCATCTGGAATTAAGAATCTAATGACGATCATAAAATCATTGTCGATTGTCGGAAAAACCATTTGGTTCACTAATATCCTTAAGGGAAGGAAATCTGCCATCCTGGTCTGGCCTAAATGTGACTTCAATCTACGGCAATGTTGTTGACTCTTAACTGCCTTCTGAAATGGCCTAGCAAACCATTCAGTTCACAGGCAACTAGGGATGGGCAATAAATGCTGGCCCCACAGCAATGTCCATGTCCCATGAATGAATTAAAAACAACACATTGTATCTTCTATTCTGGCTACCCATTGTGAGGTAGAGCAGAATAAAGTAAGTCGGGTAAGAGGAACATTTTTGTAGTGATGGATTATCTATGCAATCCTTAACCCCGTGAGTGAAAAGCTCCCTGCTTTGAAAAAGGACAAGTTATTAAAGTTCTGACTTCAGGTGGTTGGAGGTCGGCAGAAATTTTGTTCGGGGGAGAAGGGTAATAGTGATAAAGAAGCACAACAATCTCCTGTGGGTGCATACAGTAGGTTTGACTTGACATCTCTTTTGTCAGCAATTGGATTCTATACATTGCAAAATACTTTCACCTTCTGGTTAGCACAGTGTAGTATTAATGGAGTAATAATCAATAAAATCTAGACTATTAATTCTGTAGGATACGAGTTCAAATACCATCATAGCAATTTGCAAATTTGAATTCTGTTTAAAAACGGCAGCCGTAAGGGATGTGGAACGGGAAGGAAATCTGTCACCTTACCCAATCTGGCTGGCATGTGGATTAACCCCATGCCCACTTAATTGATTAGCAAGCTGTCTTAGTCTAAGAAACCACGACAAAGACAGCAATGGTTCAAGAGTATCACTTAGTATGAGGATTGGGACACAAGAATAAGTTGGGAGTGAGAGTCAGTCAGACACAAAAGGTAAAACTAGGTCAGTACAGCAGACAGGCATGTACACGATAAGGCACAGGGGAGGATTGGAAGGTTAAATTACATCTATTTTTACACAGAGAGCCTGTCTGGTAAGGCAGATGAACCTAAAAGCGTTAATCACCACAAGGAAATATGATATCGTTGCAATCACTGAGACACGCTTGCAAGAAGGGCAGGACTGACAACACAACATTCCAGAGTATAAAAAGTTTAAAGTTTGTTTTATTAGTGTCGCAAGTAGGCTTACATTAACACTGCAATGAATTTACAGTGAAAATCCTCTATCACCACACTCTGGGGCCTGTTCGGACACACTGAGGGATAATTTAGCATGATTAATGCACCCAAACAGTGCATCTTTGGGACTGTGGGGAGAAACCGGAGCACATGAACGAAACCTGTGCAGAGATGGGGAAAATGTGCACAGTAGTTTCAGGTGTGATGTGGAGGTGGGGTGTAAGAGAGGAGGGGGCATTGAAATATTGATAAAAGACACCATCACTGGAACCAAATTGGCTTGTTCATAGGAGGCAAAGGTGGAGGGTTGTCTTATGATTGGGAGTCTGTGGCGCTAATCCTGGCCTGATTTTTACCTGTAAAATATCGGGCTTTTGTCATTCCAATTCCACATGTGTGAGGTAAACAAGATTAATCATTCAAGTGCATAAGCTGCACTGTAACCCATTAATAAGTAGATTTGAAGAAGCCTTCTCAGTGATGTCGGGTTTGGGAATAATGAGTGTGTCATGGACAGCATTTTGAAATGACCAGTTAAACTGCAGCATTGTACCTGTTGAACCATTGTATGTTATGGATAATATATAACTTTTAGTCTCCAAGTAGCTCCCTCATGGAATGAAGCAGTCAGTGGGACAATAATTTCCCTTGTCCATGGCCCTGTAGTGACTGGCCAGACACTTTCATCAGACCTGTTAGCACCATCTTATGGTAGATCAGCAAAACTTCACCCACTGCAAGGAAGTTCCAAAAATCCCATCACAGTTTTATTTGTTCATGTTTAGTGTTTTTTTTTGTATTTCATCACATATATGTTTGTATCTGTATCTATATGCGTACCCATTATCTCAGTTCTCTATGTATATGGAATGTCATGCAACAACATCCTAGCGTCCATTCCTCTGCTGCTGAAATCCTCATCCGTGCCTTGTTGCAATTACTCCAATGCTCTCCTAGTGACCTCTTGCTTTCTGCCCTCCATAAACCTCAGCTCGTCCTAAAGTCTGCTCTTGCACCCGAACTTGCACCGAGACCCACCACCCAGGACTCACAGATCAAAACACAACTTTCGACCCAGCAGAGTGAAAAGCTCCCCGCTTTGAAAAAGGACAAGTTATTGTTGCTCTGACTTCAGGTAGTTGGAGGTCGGCAGAAATTTTGTTCAGGGGAAAAGGGTAATAGTGATAAAGAAGTACAACAATCTCCTGTGGGTGCATACAGTAGGTTTGACTTGACATCTCTTTTGTCTGCAATTGGGTTCTATACATTGCAAAATACTTTCAGCCTCTGGTTAGCACAGTGTAGTATAAGAACATAAGAACATAAGAAATAGGAGCAGGAGTAGGCCATCCAGCCCCTCAAGCCTGCCCCACCATTCAATAAGATTATGGCTGATCTGTAGTGGTTCAGTACCACTTTCCTGCTTTCTCCCCATAAACCTTAATTCCCTTGTCAATCAAAAACCTATCCACTCTTGACTAGAACATATTCAGCAAGGCATAAACACTGACAAAACCAGGAGACATTTTCTTTTACTCAAGAGAGATTCAACATCTGGAGTGAAAACTGGGCCATGCAGCTGGAGAGCAACATGCTCCACAGTGTGATAAGATTCCGCCTGTTATGTTTGCCTGTAAGAAGTCTCACACTACCAGGTTAAAGTCCAACAGGTTCATTTGGAATTGTGGGTTTCCCGAGTACCGCTCCTTCCTCAGCTGAGTTCTGATGAAGGAGTAGTGGTCCAAAGGCTCGTGATTCCAAATAAACCTGCTGGACTTTAACCCATTGTTGTGAGTCTTCTTATTGTGCCCAACGCCGACATCTTCACATCATGTTTGTCTGTGTCTCTGTATCTACTGGCGTGTGTGCAATGCGTATTAGCAGACCTTCCAACCTGACATCAAAATTTATGAGGTTGAGTACATAACTAAAGGTCAGAGATTGTAGGCAGCAGATTTAAGAGTTACTTTAAACACCTACACACCCTCCCCCAAACCCGCAATAAAGATTCCTGTGACCATTAATTCCTTAGCAAAATATAAATTATTATATAAGTTATCTTTATATTATCTTCCAACCCCTGCAACTCAGCCAATCAGCATAACCTTTTCTTGCATTCTCATCATTCGTTCATTTGGTTTCCCTTGGAACCCACCTATGCTATTCCCCTCAACAACTCACCTTGAGACAGTCCATCTTGTTATCACACTGAATCAGGAGGTTTCTCCCAAATTCCTTTTTGGACTACCTTTTAGTTATAACCTTTTAAGTTTTGGATTTCCCCCCAGGAAAGAACATTTTCTCTACATTAAACAGCTTCAGAATTTTAGTGCTCTCTGCTACGTCACCCTCAATCTTTTCTTGCCTGAAGATAAGAATCCTGGTCTGCTGAGCCTTTCTCCATAGACACATCCTCTCAATTCTGGCATCATCTGCCCACTATCTGCAAGGCAAAAGTTAGATGTCTGATGGGATACTCTTCACTTGACTGGATGGGTGCAGCTCCAACAACACTCAAGAAGTTTGACACCATCCAAGACAAAGCAATCTGCTTATTTGGTACCCTCTCCACAAACACACAGTGTGTACCATCTATAGAATGCACTGTAGCAATTTGTCAAGGCTCCTTCAACAGTATCTTCCAAACCTGAGACATCTATCGCCTCAAAGGACAAGGGGAGAAGGGAACATCACCACCTGCAAGTTCCCTTCCAAGTCACACACCAGCCTGACTTGAAATATATCAGCGTTTCTTCACTGTCGTTGGGTCAAAATTCTGCAATTTCCTCCTCGACAGCACTGTGGGTGTGCCTACAGCACGTGGACTGCTGAGATCCAAGAAGGAAGCTCACTACTACCTGCTCAATGGAAAGATGATAATGTAGGGGTATTATCATTGGATTAGCAATCCAGAGACCCTGATTAATGTTCTGGAAACATGAGTTTGAATTTCACCATGGCCAATGGTGAAATTTGAATTCATAAAGCACTTGATTGTAAAACCATTATTGTAAAAACCCATCTGGTTTACTAATGTCTTTCGGGGAAGGAAATCTGCCGTCCTTACCTGGTCTGGCCTACATGTGACTCCAGAACCACAGCAACGTGGTTGACTCTTAAATGCCTTCTGGAATGGGCTCGCAAGCCACTCAGTTCAAGGGCTATTAGGGATAGGCAATAAATGCCGGCAAGCCAGCAATGCCCAATCCAATTAAAGGAATATTTTAAAAATTAAGGATAGGCAATAAATGCAGGCTTTATCAGGAAGGCCACATCCCCGGAAATAAATCTTGAAAAAAGCCATCCCGGTTGTCTTTTGCATGCTCTTTAAAATCTCTATATCCTTGAGATAAAGTAGGCAACTATGCTGAATGAGGGGGGCATCAGCTTCAGAATAAGGCAGATTCAGGAGGAGGGTCTTTGTTCCATTTACACAAACTGTCCTCAGTTCGTGAACCCCTTCCAGAGGATGCATAACACACAGATCGAGAGTGAAGGGGCCAGTGGACACGCAGCTTACAAGCAGAAATGCACAACCTGTCATATGAATGAAAATAGCAATAGGGGAAAAAAGCAGAAAGATACGTTCCCTCTTTGAAATAAAAAATCCCAAGACCAGACTTTGAATTCGCTGCACGTGCACACAGATTAAATCACAGTGTTCAGCTCCAGATTTCTGAATGCAGGGCACATACACATATAGAGAGATCAGTGCTGCTGCTCACTGCAGGAGGAGGAGCACTCAGCTATACAACACAGCTTCACTTTCTGCATCACTTATCCCAAATACACGCCGTTAAATACTTTCTTGTGTACATTCTTTTTTCTTTGTGGCCTCATCTTCAACGTGTTCCAGTCTCTGTTTATCATTATCCCTGCACTAAATGTCTTGGCTAATTTCAATGTGAACACTCTCCATTAAGTATTTAGATGTTGTTGGTTTGGGGGCAATTGGAGCAATAGCATCATGCCTAGTGTTGGCACAGGCACCCTAACATCAGAACCCCAAAATTCACAAACCCAACACCACCCCTCACCCCCCACCGACACCTCGTTCACATCATTACAGATCTGACATTCGCACGCCATCGCCTCCTGCCAACGGTGACACCCCCAACTTCACACACCCAACACTAGCACCCTGACAAATTGTACCCACCACCCGACAGTGGCGCCAGACATTGCACACTTCAATAGTCACGGTGGTCCCTGAGTAGCTTCCTGACCATCTCCGGTCCAATAAAGAGTCTCAGATCTTAATGTGTTAGATAAACAGACTTTGTAACCATCAGTAATTCATTGTGACGTGTGCTGAACAACTTAAGATATTCTCTTTGGCAACAATTTTGGAGATGTCCAAATCAATAATCACACTGACTTCCACAATCCAAGTGTACGTAATTGAAACAGTCGCAAGCTAAATGAAATTCTAATGACGATGCTTCAGGAATATCAGCCACATAGCAACTGAAAACATACCTTCAACTCTCTTATTGCCACCTCTGCTGTTCTTCCTAAGTTCTTTGCCAGTTGTTTTTCTCAGTACGCCCCTCTCTCTTTCTCTCTTCCCCCCTCCACTTCCCCAAGAAAGCCTGTGTTAAATGATAGAACTCGCGAAGCAGGGAAACCCATCTGGGGAGCAGATGGTGCTGAAGCTGTCTGATAATGCCGCTCTTAGTCATTTCCTATTCACAATACATCAGCCAGGAGACGGCTGGTTTCTCAGGACTGATTCACTGAGGTGCGTAAGTTTTGCCAGCACACTCAACTCTGGCAATATTCACCGCACTGCACGCAAGAGGTCATCCCGGCCCCAGAGCCAAAACCCAAAGAAGTGCAGAACTGCCCCATCTCTTTCACGTTTTGCCTCAGCCACGGCCCTCTGTAAGCCAAATTTAGAGTTATTTAGACAGTGCTAGGAGGCCTCGTGGCACATTGGGTGATATCCTGGCCTCTGAGCCAGAGTTTGCAGGTTCAGTTCAACCCCCAGGACTTGATAAGCGAGGATGGTGCAACCAAACAAACTGGGTATGAAACGAGAAAAGGTTGGAAAATCATAGCAGGTCTGACAGCATCTGTAAGGAGAGAAAAGAGCTGACAATTCGAGAACAGATGATCCTTTGTCAAAGCTAAAAGGCATAGAAAGTGGGAGATATTTATGTGGGGGAGGGAATGAGAAATGAGTCATAGCCACCCTCACCCTTCAATATAGATATCTCTCGCTTCCACTGAATTTTAGCTTTGACAAAGGGTCATCTGGATTCGAAACGTCAGCTCTTTTCTCTCCTTACAGAGGCTGCCAGATTTGCTGAGATTTTCCAGCGTTTTTTCTTGTGGTTTCAGATTGCAGTATCTGCAGTTATTTATTTTTATTAGGTTGGGTATCAATCTGCAAAACTCTTCCAGCACATGGCAACACTAGCTGGTAAGAACGGGAGAGATTCCTTGTCAACCACGAGATGCAACTAATATTGGAGCCCTTACCATTGTCCATAGCTGCAGTCTGCACACCGCGCATGTACAGAGTGGGTGTTGCTACAGCAACTCAAATTCTGAGTCGTCTGTAACACTGGGCAGCATGGTAGCACAGTGGTTAGCACTGCTGCTTTGCAGTTCCAGAGACCTGGGTTCGATTCCTGGCTTGGGTCACTGTCAGTGTGGAGTTTGCACATTCTCCTTGCAACTGTGTGGGTTTCCTCCAGATGCTCTGGTTTAATCTCACAGATGTAAAGATGCCGGCGTTGGGTTGGGGTGGTAAGAACTCAGTAAGAATTTAGCAACAGCAATTTTTAATCCAACCAATTTATTTGATAGTAAAATTGCGAGCTTTCAACACTCCGTGTCTTCCAGAATACTGCATTTGCCTGAGGAAGACACGGAGTGTTGAAAGCTCGCAATTTTACTATCAAATAAATCGGTTGGATTAAAAATTGCTGTTGCTAAATTCTTACTGAATTCTTAATCTCACAGTCCAAAGATGTGCGGGTTAGGTTGAGTGTCAATGCTAAAATTGCCCCTTAAAAGTCCTGAGATGTGTAGGTTAGAGGAATTAGTGGGTAAATATGTAGGGATATGTGGATAGGGCCTGGGTGGGATTGTGGTCGGTGCAGATTCAATGGGCCGAATTGAGTCTTCTATGATTCTTCTATGATTCTATGACATCTCTACAGTCTGATATTAACTGTCTTCTGGCCTTTCCAGCCTTGGGTAAGTGGCTGCATTGTGGTCCACATCCCATAAGAAAGAAAGACCTGCATTTACATCATGTTCTGCATGACTTCAGGACATCCCAAAGCACTTAAAGTAAAAGTTAAAAGTTTATTAATTTATTATTAGTCACAGGTAAGGCTTACATTAACACTGCAATGAAGTCACTGTGAAATTCCCCAAGTCGCCACACTCTGGTGCCTGTTTAGGTCAATGCACCTAACCAACATGTCTTTTGGACTGTGGGAGGAAAATGGAGCACCCGGAGGAAACCCACGCAGACACAGGGAGAACATACAGTGACCTGTGCCAGGAATCAAACCCTGGTCCCTGGAGACAGCAGTGTTGACCACTGTGCCACCGTGCCACTTTGATAGACAATGAAGCCTTTGTGAAATGCAGTCCCAGTCGGAAACACAGCAAGCTCCCAGAAACTAAAACAATTTGATAAATGGCCAATTTGATACATAGAACATAGAACATAGAACACAGAACATTACAGCACAGAACAGGCCCTTTGGCCTTCGATGTTGCGCCGACAAATATAAAAAGCAATGCCCCTCCAAACTAAACCATTCCCTTCTCTTCCATATACTTATCAACTAACCTCTTAAACGCCACCAAACTTGGCGCATCTACAACCGCTGCAGGCAGGGCATTCCACTCCCGAACCACCCTTTTGGTAAAGAACCTGCCTCTGATATCCGTCCTATAACTATCACCCCTTAATTTAAAGCTGTGTCCCTCGTGCTAGCTTTTTCCATCCTAGGAAAAAGGCTATCACTGTCCACCCTATCTAAACCTCTAATCATCTTATATGCTTCGATTAGGTCCCCTCTTAGTCGCCTCCTTTCTAACGAAAACAACCTCAAATCCCTCAGCCTCTCTTCATAAGACCTGCCCTCCATACTAGGCAACATCCTGGTAAACGTCCTCTGTACCCTCTCCAATGCCTCCACATCTTTCTTATAATGCGGGGACCAAAACTGCACACAATACTCCAAGTGTGGCCACACCAGAGTTTTGTACAGTTGCAACATGACGTTGCGGCTCCGAAATTCAATCCCCCTACCAATAAAAGCTAAGACTTCATATGCCTTCTTAATAACCTTATCGACTTGACTGCCTACTTTCAGGGATCTATGCACATACACACCAAGATCCCTCTGTTCATCTAGACTACTAAGAATCCTACCATTTGCCCTATACTCTACACGTTTATTATTTCTGCAATAGTGCATTACCTCACACTTTTCCACATTAAACTCCATTTGCCACCTCTCGGCCCAGCTCTGCAACTTGTCCAAGTCTCTCTGCAAACTATAACACCCTCTTCACTATCTACCACTCCACCGACTTTAGTGTCATCTGCAAATTTACTAATCCATCCTTCAATACCCTCATCCAGATCATTTATAAAAATTTACAAACAGCAGGGGCCCCAAAACAGACCCCTGAGGTACACCACTTGTCACCGAACTCCACGATGAATATCTCCCATCAACCACCACCCTCTGTCTTCTATCTGATAGCCAATTCCTAACCCAATTAGCTAAATCACCTTCTATCCCATACATCTGCATTTTCTGCAGAAGTCTTCCATGGGCCACCTTATCAAACGCCTTACTAAAGTCCATATATACCACATCAACCGCCTTACCCCCATCCACCTGCTTAGTCACTTTTTCAAAAAACTCAATGAGGTTAGTAAGGCACGACCTACCCTTCACAAAACCATGCTGACTATCCCCAATCATTCATTTCTCTCTAAATAACTATAAATCCTATCCCTAATAATTCTCTCCAATACTTTGCCCACAACAGAAGTAAGACTCACTGGCCTATAATTCCCTGGAAAGTCTCTCTTCCCCTTCTTGAACAATGGGACTACATTCGCTATCCTCCAGTCCTCCGGAACCACACCCGTAACCAACGACGACCTGAAGATCAGAGCCAGAGGCTCTGCAATCGCCTCTCTTGCCTCCCAGAGAATCATAGGGTAAATCCCGTCTGGCCCAGGGGACTTATCTAACTTCAAACCCTCAAGAATATCTAGCACATCCTCCCTACCTACTTCAATACTTTCCAGTTTGCAACCCTGTACCTCAGTGTTCTCCACAACTACATTTACATCTCCCTGAGTGAATACCGAAGAGAAATATTTGTTCAGTGCCTCTCCAATCTCTTCAGGCTCCACGCACAACTTCCCACTGCTCTCTATGACTGGCCCTAATCTTGTCCTAACCAATCTTCTATTCTTAACATATCTAAAGAATGCTTTAGGATTCTCCTTAATCCTATCAGCCAAAGTCTTCTCGTGTCCCCTCTTAGCTCCCCTCAACTCACTCTTTAGCTCCCTCCTGGCTAATCTATAGCTATCCATTGCACTAACCGAGCCTTCAAGCCTCATCCTGACATAAGCCTCCTTTTTCCCTTTTAACCAGCGAATTAACTTTTTTCATACACCAAGGTTCCCTTACTCGACCATTTCCTCCTTGCCTGACAGGGACATACTTATCAAGGACTCGCAGCAGCTGCTCCTTGAATAAGCACCACATTCCAGATGTTCCCAGTCCCTGTAGTTTCCTAGTCCAATCTATGCACCCTAATTCTCTCCTGATGGCCTCATAATTACCCTTCCCCCATCTATAACTACTGCCCCCAGCTTCATGCCTATCCCTATCCATCACTAAGGTGAACGTAACCGAATTGTGGTCACTATCACCAAAATGTTCACTAACTTCCAAGCCTAACACCTGGTCTGGCTCATTGCCCAGCACCAAATCCAATGTAGCCTCACCTCTAGTTGGCCTATCTACATACTGAGTCAAAAAACCTTCCTGCACACTTTGTACAAAAAACTGACCCCTCTAACGAGCTAGAGCTATAGCTATTCCAATCAATATTAGTAAAGTTAAAGTCCCCATAACAATTACCCTATTACTTTCACTCCTGTCCAGGATCGACTTTGCAATCCTTTCCTCTACCTCTCTAGAACTTTTAGGAGGTTTATAAAAGACTCCCAACAGGGTGACCTCTCCTCTCCTGTTTCTAATCTCAGCCCATACTACCTCAACAGACAAGACCTCATCAAACTTCTTTTCTGTCACTGTGATACAGTCTTTGACTAATAATGCCACTCCTCCCCCACTTCTACCTCCTTCTCTACTCCGACTAAAGCATTTGAACCCCGAACCCGCAACATCCATTCTTGTCCCTGCTCTACCCAAGTCTCTGAAATGGCCACAACATCGAAGTTCCAGGTACTGGTCCAAGCTGCAAGTTCCTCCCCTTATTGCGAATACTCCTTGCATTAAAGTATACGCATTTCAAACCATGCCCTACCCCACCCGTATGCTGCTGTGTTTTACAGCTTTCCTCTATGACCCCCTTACTCTCATCCCTCTTAGCACCCCAACTACTTAGGATCCCACCCCCCCCCCCCGAATCAGTTTAAAGCCCCCTGCATAGCCTTAGCAAATTTTCCCCCCAAGATATTAGTTCCCCTCTGGCTCAGGTGTAGACCATCTCTCTTGTAGAAGTCCCACCTATCCCAGAATGAGTCCCAATTGTTCAGGAACCTGAACCCCTCCCTCCTGCACCATCCCCGCAGCCACAAGTTCAAACATTCCCTCTCTCTGTTCTTCTCTAAACTATCCCTTGGCACAGGCAAGAGTCCAGAGATAACCACTCTGCCAGTTTTGGCCCTAAGCTTCCACCCCAACTCCATAAATTTCTGTTTAATATCCCCTTCCTCGTCCTTCCTATATCATGTGTCCCTACATGAACTATGACTTGGGGCTGACTCCCCTCTCCCTTAAGAATCTTAAAAACCCCATCTGCGACATCCTGGACCCCAGCCCCTGGGAGGCAACACACCAGCCCTGAGTCACTTTTATTACTATTTACTCTCCTATCTGTCCCTCTAACTATGGAGTCTCCAATTACTAGGCTCAATCTCTTATTCCCCCTACCCACCTGAGCATTCTCAGCAGGCTCACCCCCAGAGACCTGCTCCCTTTGGTCATCTCCAGTTGATTCTTCCTCAACTGTAGCATCCAAGACAGAAAATTTGTTTCGGAGGGGAACAGCCCCAGGGGATTGTCTACCCGATTGCTTCTTACCCCTCCTCCTAATAGTTACCCAAGAATCACTTTTAGGAGTGACTATCTCTTTGTCACTCCTGCCAATATCCTCCTCAACCTCTCGGATTATCCTGATTTCCTCTAATTCCAGCTCCAGCTCCTTAACACGATCCTCAAGGAGCTGCAAATGGGCACACTTCCTGCAGGTATAATCAGCATGAACACTACTGGCATCCCTCACCTCATACATACTACAGGAGTTGCAACGGACTGCCTGCACTGCCATCCCTGATACTTTAATTTACTTTAAGGAGAGAAAAAAAAACTTCCCACACCCTTTTATTATTAGGTTAGAGGAGGGGGGAGGGTGGGATACTCTACCTGTGTAGAGTATCGGGTTTCCTCTCTGGACCAATTTATAGAGACAGAGAAAACTACAACTACAACTACCGGCAGCCTCCTAATGATGACTTCCGGTTTCTTGTTAGTTTAAAAAAATGGCAAAAACTACCCCTGCTCGCTATTTTAAACAAAGAGAAAAGTTAAAAAAGTACTTAACACTCGAACTTCACGCTTTCCCAAATCGCTGCCTCTCCGTGCTGCTCCAAGGGAACAATGAGGCCGATACCCAGAGGTTGGTACTTATATAGCTAGAAAACTACAACTACCGGCAGCCTCCTAATGACGACTTCCGGTTTCTTGTTAGTTTAAATTAAAATGGCAAAAACTACCCCCGCTCGCTATTTTAAACAAAGAGAAAAGTTAAAAAAGTACTTAACACTCGAACTTCATGCTTTCCCAAATCGCTGCCTCTCTGTGCTGCTCCAAGGGAACAATCATGGCTAACAAAGACCAGACTGTCTGCATTTTTTGATTGTGGGATAGATATTAGCCAGCGCACCAGGGAAAGCTCCCCTGTTCCCCTTCAAAACAATGCCTTGGAACATTGATAGGATGCAGTGCTGGGCAGAAAAGTGGCAGATGGGGTTTAACCCTGATAAGTGTGAGGTGATTCATTTTGGTAGGGCAAACTTGAATGTGGATTACACAATCAATGGCAGGGTTCTAAGGAATGTGAGGAACAGAGGGATCTTGGGGTTCATATCCACAGATCTCTGAAGGTTGCCACTCAAATGGATAGAGCTGTGAAAAAGGCTTATAGTGTGTTAGCGTTTATTAACAGCGGGTTTGGGTTTAAGAGCCATGGGATTATGTTGCAACTGTACTGGATGTTGGTGAGACCACATTTGGAATAGAGTTCAATTCTGGTCCCTTCACTATAAGAATGATGTGGAAGCGTTGGAGAGAGTGTAGAGGAGATTTACCAGAATGCTGCCTGGTTTGGAGGGTAGGTGTTAGGAGGAAAGGTTGAGGGAACTTTTCTCTTTTCTTTGTAGAGCAGAGGAGAATGAGAGGAGACTTATTAGAGGTTTATAAGATGATGAGAGGGATTGATTGAGTGGACGTGCCGAGACTATTTCCTCGGGTGGATGTAGCTGTTACTAGGGGGCATAACTATAAAGTTCGTGGTGGGAGATATAAGAGAGATGTCCGAGGTAGATTCTTCACTCAGAGAGCGGTTGGGGTATGGAATAGACTGCCTGCTGTGATAATGGAGTTGGACACCTTAGGAACTTTCAAGCGGTTATTGGATAGGCACATGGAGCACACCTGAATTATAGGGAGAGGATAGCTTAATCTTGGGATTGGACATAGCTCAGCACAACATTGAGGGCTGAAGGGCCTGTACTGTGCTGTAATGTTCTATATTTCTATGTTCTATGATTGCTCACAGCATAAATCTTCCATCTGGTGTCCCAGCCAAGGATCAGTGCAGCATGTCAGGAATGGGTTAACTGCGACATTCCAGTTAAGATCTAATTTGTATGTTAATTGTTTAATAATGACTCACCAGGATACATGGATACAAAGGGTTACATGTGGCACTGGATATTGGGTGTGTGTATGTGGAGTTGTAAAAGAAAATAAAATGAGTTTGTGAAAAAGCTGGACTTGCATCGTCTGTTATTACTGGACTGCAAATGAGAAGTTTTAACACAGCAGCTCCCTCAATATTGCAGTGCAGGCCTAGATTTCATGGTCAACTCCCTGAGGTGGGACTTGAATCCACTACTTCTGACTCAGAGGTGAGAGTCCTAAAAAGAGGAAAGTGATGGAGCCTGATTGGGCAGTAATAGGTGTGTACGTTAATGCTCTAACCATAAATGTCTCAGAGTGTCAGCGCCCAGCTAAAGTCTGGATGAGAGTTACAAATTGTTAGGAACATAGAAAATGGGATTAGGAGCAAGAGCAGACCATTCAGCCCCTTGAGCCTGCTCCACCATCCAACAAGATCATGGCTGACCGTCCATCTCAACTCTATCGCGATATGACTTGATAGGGAGGGTTTAACAGCCTCGCTTGAGCGAGACTGAAATCTCCCCCTGGTCAATGGATATTTCCATTGTCCACCTCTTGTCGCTCCGATTCTGTGGTGGGGGAGGCATAGAATTCCAGCAGACATCTTTACTTTCTAGAAAGCTATCCATCTGTATCTTGAACATACTCAGTGACTGAGCACCCCCCCCCCCCCCCCCGCACACACACACAACCCGCTGGGGTAGAGAATTTCAAAGAGTTGCCATTCTCTGAGTGAACCAAATGCAATCACATGCATGAATACACCACCAGATGTGTCACTGCATACCTTCCACTGTCGGGATGGAGGGCGGCGGGGAGGAAATGCTAAAGATAAAATAAGCAATGAAGCTGAAATTCTGGAGAACTGGAATAAAAACAGAAAATGCTTAGCAGTGTGGAAAGTCAACTGACAAAAAGCAGGTTAGACCTCCATTTCTTGTGTGCATTTCCTACATTAAGGTGGTGCAGTGGTATTGTCACTGGATTCCTTGCCCAGAGTCTCGGGATAGTGCTCTGGAGACACAGGTTCGAATCCTGCCATGGTAGATGGTGAAATTTGAAGCTGAAGAAAAAGTCTAATGACAATTCTCTTCTTTTTACATTTGTGGGTGGCACAGTGATTAGCACTGCTGCCTCATACAGCCAGGGACATAGGTTCAATTCCAGCCTCGGGTCACTATCTGTGTGGAGTTTGCACATTCTCCCTGTGTCTGTGTGGGTTTCCTCCGGGTGCTCCGATTTCCTCCCACAATCCAAAAGACGTGCTAGTTAGTGCATCAATCATGCTAAATTCTCCCTCAGTGTATCAAACAGGCATTGGAGTGTGACTACTAGGGGATCTTCACAATATCTTCATTGCAGAGCCTAATAAATAAATTAAATTAATCAACAAGTTTATTTGAAATCACAAGCTTTCAAAGAACAAAGAAAATTACAGCACAGGAAAAGCCTTTCAAGCCTGCACCGACCATGCCGCCCCACTGAACTAAAACCCCCTACCCTTCCTGGGTCCATATCCCTCCATTCTCTTCCTATTCATGTATTTGTCAAGACACCCCTTAAAAGTCACTACTGCATCTGCTTCCACTACCTCCCCCAGCAGCGAGTTCCAGGCACCCACCACTTTCTCTGTAAAAAAAAACTTGCCTCATATATCTCCTTTGAACCTTACACCTTAACACTATGCCCTCTAGTAAATGACTCTTCCATCGTGGGAAAAAGCTTCTAACTATCCACTCTATCCATGCTCCTCGTAATCTTGTCAAATTCTATCAGGTCACCCCTCAAACCCTATCATTCCAGTGAGAACAAACCAAATTTCTCCAATCTCTCCTCATAACTAAATGTCCTCTATACCAGGCAACATCCTGGTAAATCTCTTCTGTACCCTCTCCAAAACCTACATATCCTTCTGATAGTGTGGCAACCAGAATTGAAAACTATATTCCAAGTGTGGCCTAACTAAGGTTCTATGAAGCTGCAAATTGACTTGCCAATTCTTAAACTTAGTGTCCCGGTCAATGAAGGCAAGCATGCTGCATGCCTTCTTCACTACCTCTTGCATGGCCACTTTCAGTGACCTGTGTATCTAGATTCCTCTGCCTATCAATACTCTTATGGATTTTGGCATTTACTGTATATTTCTCATCTGCATTAGACCTTCCAAAATGCATTATCTCACATTTGTCCAGATTAAACTCCATCTGCCATCTGCTGTATCCCCGATGGTCCTCATCATTATCCGCAATTCCATCAAACTTTGTGTTGTCTGCAAACTTACTAAATCAAACCAGTTACATTTTCCTCTGAATCATTTATATATATTATAAACAGCAAAGGTCACAGCAATGATCCCTGAGGAATACCACTTGTCACAGCCCTCCATTCAGAAGCACACCTTTTCACTGTTCTGTATCCACATTGCCAGCTCACTTCTGATCCCATGTAACTACACCTTCTATATCAGGACCTTGTCAAAGGCCTTACCGAAGTCCATGTAGATAACACCCACTGTCCTACCCTCATCAACCATCTTCGTCACTTCCTCAAAATTTGATCAAGTTAGTGAGACACAACCTGCCCTTCACAAAACCATGTTGCTTTTCACTAATACATTCACTTACTTCAAAGTGGGGAGTAAATCCTGTCTTGGAGAATTCTCTTCAATACTTTCCCTACCACTGACATAAAGCTCACTGGTCTGTAATTACCCTTGCTACTCTTCTTAAACAAAGGAACAACACTGACTATTCTCCAATCTTCTGGCACCTCTCTTGTAGCCAGTGAGGATACAAAGATTTCTCTCCAGGCCCCGGCAATTTGCACCTTGCTTCTTTCTGCATTCTGGAATCTATTGCATTGGGTGTTGGGGACTTAATTTTTCTCAAGAATCCCAATACCTCCTCCTTTTTGATCTCAACATGGCTCAAACTATCTACACACCTTTCTCTGGAATCAGTATTCACCAAGTCCTTCTTTTCAGTGAATACTGATGCAAAGTACTTATCTTACCCATTTCCTCCAGCTCCACACATAGGCTATCTCTCCTGTCCTTGTGTGGGTCAACCTGCTCCCAGGCCGCCTTCTTGCTCTTTACACACAGATGAAAGAGCACTTCATCTAACAAAGGAGCAGCACTCTGAATGCTTATGATTTCAAATAAACCTGTTGGACTATAATTTGGTGTCATATCATCTCATCCGCCCCAGTTCAACACCGGCATCTCCACAATATAAGATTCAAATGCAAATTAAAATGTTGTAACATTTTAAAAAACATTTTAAAAAATCTAATGGAATTTAGAAGTTTGACATTCAATAAACAGAAAATTACTCTTACAGGGCCAGAGAAGGTGTTTAACAGTAATTATGAAGATAAAACATCTTTAAAAACTTAGTTATAACTTATTCAACAAAGTAGAACTTTTTCAGTGGTTTTTACAGTGAGACCAAGAGAGCAGGGTACTGGCGGTTCCTATTAGTTCAATGATTACATACTTGAAGAACATTAACAAGCACACTCTTTGGTTTGACAGCCACTCCTGGATTTCACTGCACATGTGCTGACCCCAGAAGCTGCTGTCAGTTTCGTAGAATCCTTACAGAAGAAGCCATTCGGCCCTGCAGTGACTCTCTCACAGAGTGACTCACCCTGGTCCTCTTTCCCCACCTCAACCCTGTAACTCCACATATTTCCTATGGCTAATTCACCTAACTTACACATATTTAGACTATGGGAGAAACCAGAGCACTTGAGCAAAAGTGTGCGGACAGAGGGAGAACGTGCAAACTCCACACAGACAGTGATCCAAGCCAGGAATTGAACCCGGGTCCCTGGCACTGTGAGGCAGCAATGCTAGCCACTATGCCACAATGCTGCCCCATTTCAGAGGAGTAAAATACAAGCCATGAACCTCAGATTAGGGTTGGAGTATTTCCAAATTGGAGACGGTCAAATCTTAATCATTCCTACCTTGCCCGAACGTCAATGATGTATCATTTGGCCCAGTGGGCACTGTTCGAATGTGGAAGCCAGTGAGAAGCAGCTTTTGGCAATGTTCCAGAGGTTAGAGAGTCCCTGCTGGCCTCCACCTCCCTTAATACCGCTGCTGAGAGCAGCTATTACACTGTCACTATTATTACAGCAATTAATTAAAGATCCTGCAAAGTCAGTCTAAGAGCACAGGGTACATCAGTTAGTTAATACTCTTCATTAATATTGAATTAACTTGGAAAGACACACAGTCTGTTAATGTTACCTCCTAAGATGTTAACTCCCATCAGTTCTTCTGACTCAGACTGAGTAAACTTGCTTGGGATGAGGCTACACCCCATTCTTGAGCGTTAACAGAGCCATTTTAATCGTAATGTTCCCAGGAATGTCTGTGCAATGCCAGTCCAAACCATTAACAAGCTAATATAATGGAGAATAGAATAAACCAACAAAACAATGAAGGACAGACCAACAAAAGCAACCAGAATTCAGTCGCATGCTGACAGTGCATCTTAATTGAGTCTTCAATTGATTGCATTGTCAAAGATCACTTTACTAAACAGCAACAAAGAAAGTTAGCTAAATCGAATTGATATTGTACCTTACCTGCTCCCATTTGTTTTCTACCACTTTGCTCCCATTTTTCTCATCCTTTGTAAAAGAATCCTTCCAGATGACATACTGGATACAGTCTGCTGTGAGAATGAGTTGTGTTAATATTCAGGCAGTCGGAACATTGCTACAGATAGGTAGTTTTTTCTAAAACCCAGGAGTTGCACATGAATGTTAATCTCCCAAATCCAGGGCTCTATCCTGAAAGGCTCTAGCAGAGGTCAGGAAGATTTCCAATATTCTACTCACTGCTTGAAAAATGCGGTTGGAATAAATTCGATGGTGAGGTTCTAAAATGAATTGGACATGTGCTTAAAAGAGCAAGCAAGCCCATGGAAAAAAACAAGAGGAGTGAGATTCACTGGATTGCTCTTTCAAAATGCTGGCACTAGCATTATGGGCTGAACGGCCTCCTCCTAGGCAATCAATGGGGACGAAATAGAAAGAAATTTTTGGGTATCCAGGTCACCACTAACCTGTCCTGGTACCCACTCACCTCCCCCACCCCCAGCCCCTCTATGTCGATACTATGGTCAAGAAAGCCCATCAATGCTTTTACTTTCTCAGAAGACTAAGGAAATTTGGCATGTCCACTATGACTATCACCAACTTTTACAGATGCACCAGAGAAAGCCATTCTTTCTGGTTGTAACACAGCTTGGTATGGCTCCTACTGTGCCCAAGATTGCAATAAACTTCAATCAGCCTCCCATTCATTGACTCTGTCTACACTTCCCACGGCATCAGAAAATGACATTTTGTCCTTCATTGCTGGAGGATGGAGTTTAAAAACAGGGAGGTTATGTTGCAGCTATATAAGGTGCTAGTGAGGCTACACCTGGAATACTGTGTACACTTTTGGTCTCCTTACTTGAGAGAGAATATACTGGCACTGAAGGGATGCAGAGGAGATTCACTAGGTTGATTCTGGAGTTGAGAGGGTTGGCTTATGAGGACAGACTGAGTAGATTGAGATTATACTCATCGGAATTCAGAAGAATGAGGGGAGATCTTATAGAAACGTATAAGATTATGAAGGGAGTAGATAAGATAGAAGCAGGGAAGTGCTTCCCTGGCAGATGAAACTAGAACTAGGGGATATAGCCTCAAACTGAGGGGAAGCAGATTTAGGTCCGAGTTGAGCAGGAACTTCTTCACACAAAGGGTTGTGAATCTGTGGAATTCCCTGCCCAGTGAAACAGTTGAGGCTACCTCATTGAATGTTCTTAAGGCAAGAAGGATAAATTTTTGAACAGTAAAGGAATTAAGGGTTATGGTGAACACGCGGGTAAGTGGACCTGAGTCCACGAAAATATCAGCCATGATCGTATTGAATGGCGGAGCAGGCTTGATGGGCCAGATGGCCCATTCCTGCTCCTAATTCTTATGCTCTTATGTTATACTCTTAAAAACAGCCAGCATAATTAAGGACCCCACGCTCCGCAGGCATTCTCTCTTACACCTTCTTCCATCAGGAAAAAGATACAAAAGTGAGAGGTCAGGTACCAACTGATTCAAGAACAGCTTCTGACCTGCTACCATCAGACTTTTGAATGGACTTACCTCGCATTAAGTTGATCTTTCTCTACACCCTAGCTATAATTGTAACACTACATTCTATGCTTCTCGTTTCCTTCTCTATGAACAATATGCTTTGTCTATATAGTGCGCAAGAAACAATACTTTTCACTGCATACAAATACAAAAATAAATCAAATCAAATAAAATTAAATTCTATGATTTCCCAGGGGCATTAGGCTGATTTGAGGGGAAAGAAAGTGTGGATTTCTATCTCTTGCAGGTTGGACAGCAGAACAAAAACGACATCCCATTCCCAACCACGAGTGATCCTGATTGAGATTTCAGTGACTCCATTGTAGTTCAGGCCAAAACATTGTCTGATTTCAAGAAAAAATCAGCTCTTGGGACTAAAGAGGTGTGGGAGCAAGATGGGGAAATCAGGATATTTAATTTGATAATTGTTTCTTTGTAAGAACTCTTCAAATGCAGACAATAAAAATATAACAAAACTTATTCCAATTTATATAGAGACGTATAAGATAATGAAGGGGATGGATAGGGTAGAGGTTGAGAGACTCTTCCTGCTTAGCAAAGATAGCAGGACTAGAGGGCACAGCCTCAAAAAAAGGGGGAGTTGAGGAGGAATTTCTTCACTCAAAGGATGGTGAATCTTTGGAATTCTCTGCCTGTTGAAGTGGTGGAAGCTTCCTTGCTGAATATATTTAAGTCAAGATTGGTAGATTTTTGATTGACAAGGGAATTAAGGGTTACAGGGAGAAAATAGGAAAGTGATACTGAACTACTGCAGATCAGCCCTGATCTTATTAAATGGCGGGACAGGATCGAGGGGCTGGATGGCCTACTCCTGCTCCTATTTCTTACGTTCTTATGTTCTTACATAAATCGAAAAAAGGGTTTAATAAAGAAACTTCATTATTCCAAACCTGAGGCCTCGTCCTGGGCCACTCCAAGATCTCCACAATTCCTAATAGGTTAAAAGCAATTACTGCAAAATGCTGGAATTGGAAATCAAAAAAGAAAATGCTGGAAAATCTCAGCAGGTCTGGCAGCATCTGTAAGGAGAGAAAAAAGCTGACATTTCGAATCCAGATGACCCTTTGTCGAAGCTAAAAGGAATAGAAAGTGAGAGATATTTATACTGCAGGGGGAGGGAATGAAAGACCAGTTATAGCCACAGAAACCAGGGGAAAAATATTGCTAATGACTGTCCACAGATAGAACAAGGGGTGTGAATGGCCAAACGGCAGGGAGGCTGAAATCAGAGGATAAACTGTGACAGATGAAGATGTTAGAGGGATTGTAGGAGTGGAATAAGTGAGAGAGGGGTAAAATTTAGAAAGGGGAAGCAAAGGTAAGAGAAGAGGGTAAAGTACATGGAAAGAGTGGGAAGGAGAAGAAAAATGAAGAAAGACAATAAAGAAATAAAAGGTTCAGAACAGTAAAAAATTAAATAAAATAGATTGAAAACAAAGGGGTCGAGGTGGGGTAAAACAAATCATCTGAAGTTATTGAATTTGATGTTGAGACCGGAAGGCTGTAAAGTGCCGAGCCAGAAGATGGTCCTCCAGTTTGCGTTGAGCTTCGCTGGAACATTGCAGCAGGCCAAGGACAGACATGTAGGCATGGGAACAGGATCGTGTGTTAAAATGACAAACAACCGGAAAGTCAGGGTCGTGATTGCGTACAGACTGAAGATAATCAGCAAAGCTATCACCCAGTCTATTCTTGGTCTCTCTAATGTAGAGGAGACCACATTGGGAGCAGCGAATACAATACATCTAATTAGAAGATGTACAAGTGAAACGCTGCTTAATCTGGAATGAATGCAAAGAGGTAAAGGGACAGGTGTTACACCTTCTGAAATTGCACGGGAAGGTGCCATGGCTGATGGAAGAGGTATTGGATATAGTGGAGGAGTGGACTAGGTTATCCCAGAGGGAATGGTCTCTGTGGAATACTGACAGAGGGAACGAAGGGAAGACGTGTTTGGTGGTGGCATCACACCAGTGTTGGCAGAAATGGCGGAGGATTCTGCTGTGCATGCGGAGGTTGGTGGGGTGAAATGTGAGAACAAAGTGGACTCTATCCTCGTTCTGGGAGGGAGGGGAGTGGGTGAAGGTCATAGCACAGGAGATGGACCACACGCTGTTAGAGGTCCTGTCACCAACTGTAGATGGGAATCCACGGTTGAGGGAAAGGGAGCACATATTAGAAACACCACTTTGGAAAGTGGTGTCTTCGGAACAAACGGAGCAAAGGAGCTGAGAGAAAGGGATGGAGCCCTTATAGGATGTAAGGTGTGAAAAGCTGTAATCCAGAGAACTGTGGGATTCATTGAGCTTGTAGTGGATATAGGTAGATGGTCTTTTACTGAAAATGGAGAGAGAAAGGTCAAGGAAGGGAAGGGAAGTGTCGGAGATGGATCAGGTGGGAAGGCGATGGAGCAGGATGGAAACTGGAAGCAAATTTGATGATTTTTTGTTTTGAGATCTGGATGAGAGCGTAAAGCGGCACCAAAATAGTCATCAATGTACCAGTAAAGGAGTTGTGGGACGGGGATCTGAGTGGTCCTGGAACAAGGAATATTTCACAAACACATAAAAAGACAGGCGCAGCTGGGACCGATGCGGGAACCCATGTGGGTACCCATAGCTACTCCTTTGATTTGGAGAAAGTGGGATGAGTTAAAGGTGAGTTAAATTCTCAAAAGGTTCTTATTAATAGTGTGAGTTGATCAGCTGACCATTACCTCATTCTGTAATTGGTTCCATGGTTTCCTGGGTCAGCTGACCCTTACAGCTTGTTACCATTGGTCACATTTCATCCGATACAAAGTTGTCACGAGTTACATATTAACAATGATCAGCCATGATCAAAATGAATGGCAGAGCACACTCAATGGGCCAAATGGCCTACTCCTGCTTCTAATTTCTATGTATCAGTTATTTTTAAGGTAAGTTTAAAAGGTTTGTTAAGGAAAAAAGTCAAAATTTTTGATTGGTGAGTTTGTGCCATGGTTACCCTGGCTACAAAGGAACATCGCTGGACCTTCCCGTGAGCTTTGTGGATTCTGAGCTTCTGCATTGAATGAGTGGATGCTCGTCCAAAGGGAAGTAGTCAGGGGGGAGCGGATTTTAACCCCATCGGTAGACCCGGATTAGCACCGTAGGTCTCAAGGTGTAGACAGTCTAGCTATAAGTCACATGCTCGGCCCTTCCCTTTCTCACACAGTAAGGAGTGTTTGTGATGGGAAAACTGGTGTTTGGCTGAGTTACCACACATTGTTTGTCACATCACCGTGAGTGGTTCGTCTAGACACAGATACCAATTTAACACCAGGAGTGAATCGTGAGAAACTGCTATCTCGCCTTGGCGTGACTCCTACAATATCGCACGAAGGGTGTGAGGTACAATAATAACACCCCACATCAATCCTTTCACCAACTTTATTTCAATTCAAAAGGCTTTGATCCTGTCTAAACATGGCTCATATCCATCAAAAATATCTTCTAGTTCCCATCACATTCCCCAGCACTGACACCCTGAGCTTGATGTTAGCAGAGATGTAATTAAGGACCTCCCAGTTGACACAGCATAGCCCGAGGCAAGACTTAGCTACACAAAGTAGAACAGTCCCACATTTGACCTCTGATCTAAACCCAGTTGACTCATTTCAATTGGTTGACAATAATAGATCTGTTAATCATAGAGTCTTTAAATTCCTACAATGCAGGAGGCCGCCATTTGGCCCATCAAGCCTGCACTGACAACAATTCCACCCAGGCCCTTTCTTTGTAACCCCACGTATCTACCCTGCTAGTTCTCCTCACACAAAGGGGTAAATTACCATGGCCAATCAACTTAACCCATTCCAAAGCCAGCACGGTGGTACAGTCGATAGCACTGCTGCCTTTACAGTGCCAGGGATCCAGTTTTGATTCCTGGCTTGGGTTACTGTCTGTGGGGAGTCTGCACATTCTCCCAGTGTCTGCGTGGGTTTGCTCCAGGTGCTCTGGTTTCCTCCCACCTTCAAAGATGTGTGGGTGCACCGTGGCTGATTTTTCTGATCCCTTACCCAGGTATGGAATGGCACACTGATAATGTGTTAATCCAGTTACCTAATCAAATACTGCAGAGGCACGAATTCAAATCCCACCATGTTAGTGGGAGGACATTGTAAATTTATTCAATAAATATGTGAAAAAAAAATGTTTCAATGGGCCAAAGGGCCTCTTCTGCACCGTATGAATCTATGATTCTCTGGGGCTGCATGGTGGTTAATGTTGCTGTCTCACAGCGCCAGGGACCTGGGTTCAATTTCAGCCTCGGGTCACTGTCTGTGTGGAGTTGGCACATTCTGCCTGTGCCTGCGTGGGTTTCCTCTGGGTGCTCCGGCTTCCTCCCACATTCCAAGGATGTTCAGGTTAGGTCGATTGGTCATGATAAATTGAGCCTAGTGTCAGGGGATTAGCAAGGCAAATACATAGAGTTACAGGAATAGGGCCTGAGTGAGATTGTGGGTCAGTGCAGACTTGAAACATCAGCTCTTTTCTCTCCTTACAGATGCTGCCAGACCTGCTGAGATTTTCTAATGTTTTCTCTTTTGGTTTCAGATTCCAGCATCCGCAGTAATTTGCTTTTATTCACCATTCAACAAGATCATGGCCAACCTGACCGTTTTAAGTTTATTTTGTTAGTGTCACAAATAGGCTTACATTAACACTGCACTGAAATAGCTGTGAAAATCCTCCAGGCACCACACTCTGGTGCCTGTTCGGGTACACTGAGGGAGACTTTAGCATGGCCAATGCATTTAACCAGCACATCTTTCAAACTGTGGGAGGAACCCGGTGGAAACCAACACAGACACAGGGAGAACGTGCAGACTCTGCACAGTGACCCAAGCGAATCGAACCCGGGTCCCTGGCGCTGTGAGGTGGTAGTGTTAACCTCTGTGCCAGCCCTGTGGTCTCAATGCCACTTTGCTGTCTGTCACACCCTCCCCCGGCCTCTCCTCACCTCTTGACTCCATTGTCTATCAAACATCTAACTCTAACATTGACTTGAATAAATTCAATGAGCCAGACTCCGTTACTCTCTGGGGAAGAGGATCCCACAGAATAATGATCTAATGAGAGAAATAAATTAACTGTGTTCCTCCCGCAAGTCCTCCCAGTGTTGACCCGATCAAATCATCTCAGGATTTTGTAAATTTTCAGTAAGAAATGGAGATGGTTGCCTGGATCAAACTGGGTCAGATTTATTGCCACCTGGTGGCCAAAGACAAACTGTGCGCAATCTGGGAAGGATGGATACGTCTGGGATAAAAACAGTCTTCCCACGACCCACCCTGCCCCTAGGCCGAAGGTCACAACTAACGTCATCCTAAAAAGCACCAAACTTAAGTTGACCTCCCAATGAGAGAAGTGTAACCTGGAAGTGTTAGGCCAGCGTCTGAAGTACGGGCATTAAGAAGAGACTTATTTTTCAAATATGGCTTTGTCTGATTTTAAAGTAACCGTCACAATGATTGTGGAGGTATTATAGCACTGTTAAAAAGAACAAGTCTTTCTTTGTCCTTAGCAGGCCTCAGCAGCCCAGGGATGGGGAAAATATCAACTTGGGCCTCCCTCGCTGTCCCCATGACGATAACCCGACCAGCAGTATAAGGGCAAGTGGAGTACTGGCCTCTGCTCTTCACTAACATAAGAACTAGGAGCAGGAGTAGGTCATCTGGCCCCTCGAGCCTGCTCTGCCATGCAATAAGATCATGGCTGACCTTTTTATGGACTCAGCTCCACTTACCACCATCCCCCCTCGCCAACCCCCACTCACCATAGTCCTTAATTCCTTCATTATTTAAAAATATATCTATCCTTGCCTTAAAAACATTCAATGAAGTAGCCTCCACTGCTTCACTGGGCAGGGAATTCCACAGAATCACAGTCCTTTGTGTGAAGAAGTTCCTCCTCAACTCAGTCCTGAATCTGCTTCCCCTTATTTTGAGGCTATGCCCCCAAGTTCTAATTCTACCTGCCAGTGGAAACAACTTCCCTACTTCTATTTTATCTATTCTCTTTATAATTTTGTATGTTTCTATAAGATCTGCCCTCAGATTATTTATTACAATAGCACATACAGGGAATATCAAGAGAAGCAGCACAGGACAGGTTCAATCCAAGGATCAACACTGTGGGGAATGAATGGGGAAGAAATGGCAAAAGGACCTTGTCTTAATATTACTCTGGGCATTTGGGCTGGAAGGTGCAGAGGGGTCGGGAAGATGGAATTGGCAAGAAGTGGGTTATTTTGTGTGCCACAGGGTGAGATTGATTCAGCTTACTGATAGTCATCTCTCCCAAGTGACTGCAATGGGAATGATACACTGCTATGGACAGTTCAGGTATCACACCTTGAACACTGACACCTTAAGGATCTACTCCCGATGCTTCTTAAACCATTGAATCCCCACAGGACAAAAGGAGGCAATTCAGCCCATCGAGTCTGCATCACCCCACCAAAGGAGCATCCCATTCCTGCAGATTTACCAGAACTAATCCACCTAATTACACATCTTGGGACACTAAGAGGTAATTTAGTATGAGCAGTCCACCAAACCTACACACCTTTGCAATGTGGGAGAGGACTAGAATACCTGGAGGAAACCCATGCAGACATGGGGAAGATGTTTAAATTTGCACAGACACTCACCCAAGGCCGGAATTGAACCCAGGTCACTGGCGCAGTGAGGTAACGGTGCTAACCACTGTGCTGGCCCATTAAAGTGAACAAATGACTTTGTTTACATGGTGACTGCATTAGTTGCGTGCTGCAAACTCATCATAGAATTTGTATAATGCAGAAGGAGGCCATTTGGCCCATTGAGCCTGCAGCGAATCTCCAGCAGTGCTGTCAAACTCTACAGCCGGAGCCATTCCTGCCCTGCCACCACTGCCAGAGAGGATGGAGAATTTGGCTCTCAACCCCATCTCGGCAGTGGGAAGGGAGAATCCTGCTGACATGAACGGCCAGAGAATCCCAGCCGATGACTCTAGATTCTGTGATCATATTTATCCCTGGCTAATTGAGATGATCTGGTCATTACTACACCGTTGGTTGGGAGTTTGCTGTGTGCAAAATTTACTGCTGCATTTGTGACATTAGAACAGTGTTTAAAATGTACAGAGAGATCTTCGAGGACATTCTGAGATCTGGAAAGATAGTATATCAATACAAATGTCTCTTTATTCCAAAGTTTGAAGAGCAGTTTAAATACTGGCTGCTATTACAACCTCCGTTTCCTGCAGGTTCCTCTACCCATTACCAAGAGGTTGAGAAGTTTTCACTGGGAGGCATCATTGTTTAAACATGTTAGGCACTTGAATGACAATATGGTTCAAGTCATCCCCACATCTAATACATAAAACCACTGAACATCTCAATCAGGGCTTCTTCTGATATTAATTATTTTTGAGTAAGAGAAGGCCAAGCTGTGTAAAGCGAGGTATTAGGAAGGGACACAGAGATTAAAAGCTTGACCTGCAATTATCTCATCCTGGAACAAATTATTCTCGCAAATGACCCACTTCAATCACCAGCCTGGCTCTGTAAACTGCTGAGAGATTGTTAGTCAATATTTAAAATAGATGGGTTATTGCTTCCACTAAAAATAACACAGGGAACTTGCAAGCTCAGGCAATTTTCATTTTATTATCAGTAAATTTCAGAGGAGAGGGCTCTGACAGAAATAGGCTAAAAGAATAGAATCATAGAACCCTCCAGTGCAAAAAGAGGCCCTTTGAGTTTGCACTGAACACAATCCCACTCAGGCCCCACCCCCATATATTACACCACTAATCCCTCTAACCTTCACATCCCTGGACACTAAGGGGCAATTTCTTAGCACGGCCATCAACCTAACCCACACATGTTTGGACTGTAGGAGGAAACCCACACAGACACGAGGAGAATGTGTAAACTCCATATAGACAGTGACCCGAGTTGGGAATCGAACCCAGGACCCTGGAGCTGTGAAGCAGCAGTGCTAATCACTGTGCTACTGTGCCACCCAATAGATGAGAAGTGCACATTTTGAGAGACCCCTTTAGTCAGCAAGGCCTCACAACTGATAGTATCACATTCACAGAATTGTTAATGTGCAGAAGGAGGCCATTCAGTCCATTGTGTCTGCACTAGTTCTCCAAATGAGCATTACATGGCATGGTGGCACAGTGGTTTGCATGCTCTCTCACAGTGCCAGGGAGCAGGATCCTAAGGGTGACTGCACAAACTCCACAAAAGCATTCTCCCCGTGTCTGCGTGCGTTTCCTCCGGGTGCTCTGGTTTCCTCCTACAGTCCAAAGATGTGTTGGTTAGGTGAATTGACCATGCTAAATTCTCCCTTAGTGTCCCAAGATGTGAAAGTTAAGGGGATTAGTGGGGTAAATATGCAGGGTTATAGAGATAGGGCTGAGATGGGCCTGAGTAAGGTGCTGTGTTGGAGAATTGGTGCAGACCCAAACAGCTGAATGGCCTCCTTGTGCACTGTCGGGATTCTATAATTCTACTGCTTTGTGCCATTCCCCTGCCTTTTCCACATACCCCTACACATTCTATTCAAGATCCAATATCTTCCAGAATTCTTTGACTGAACTGGGTAAGTACAAGAAGAATATTTTGCTTGGCTGGCTGGTGGAATGGGGGCAGCCTAAAACCATGGGGACATAGTCTCAGAATAAAGGATAAGCCATTTAGCAATGAGATGAGGAGGAACTTCTTCACTCAGAGGGTGATTAGTCTTCGGAATTCTCTACTCCAAAGGGCTGTGGAAACTCAGTGAACATGTTCAAGGCAGAAATCAATAGATTTCTCAATATGAAAGACATTGAGGGAAATGGGGATAGTGGCACCGAGCTAGGTATTCAACCATGATCAAATTGAATGGCAGAGCAGGCTTGATGGGCTGAATGGCCTATCGCTGCTCCCATATAAAGCCATGTTGCACCATTGGAAAAGCCAGCATTTATTGCCCATCTCTAATTGCCTTCCTTGCTCTAATATTTATAAGTTATGATAAAGAAGGAGGAACGAGACAATAAGAACATGAAACGAAGGATTACAAAGTGAGGGTGAGGTGAAAATTTGACCTGGAATTACCTCAGCCTCAAAGACAGTTCAGCGGGGCAGTTGTGAATGGCCCCTTTCATTGGTGACTCCTCACTCTCAGAGCGCTGTGCGATCCGTATTCTGGGTAAATATCAGTTAACCTTCAGTCCCTTGAAGATTACAAGAAGAAAATGCCTCAGAAATATCTGATCAGAGGTCACTCAACCATCAAAAGCAGAAGTAGCCAAAGGCTCTGGTTAGTTGATGCTTATTCAGTTTGTCATGTTATTATGAGTTCATTTTAAGTCAAAATACGACAACGTTTTTTTTGAAGGTGTCCTTACTCTTTGATATAACTCTAAGCCAGAAGGATTCCAGTTGCCCAGTCATACAAACACAAATGTTAGAACCCAAGTGTACGTGAGATCAAGTTTCTAGAGGTAGCCGGCTCTCAAAGTCACTGCCATCCTCCTGTATCTCAGCCCTGTGGCACAACCGCTAATCGAGTGAGCTGTGATAATTATGTTGAATGATACAGGGATAGTAAGGCTGGCATAACAGAGACCCTATGCTGGAGACTTCAGAACAATTTGTTAAGGACCAGATCAGTTAAAGTTTATTTATTAGTGTCACAAGCAGACTTATGTTAACATTGCAACGAAGTTACTGTGAAAATCCCCGAGTTGCCACACTCAGGTGCCTGTTCGGGTACGCTGAGGGAGAATTTAGTATGGCCAATGCACTTAATTAGCACGACTTTCGGACTATGGGAAGAATCCGGAGCACCCAGAGAAAACCCATGCAAGCATGGGGAGAACATGCAAATGCTGTACAGACAGTGATCCAAGCCAGGTCCCTGGCACTGTGGGGCAGCAGTGCTAACCACTGTGCCACTGTGTCACTAAGGTATATTATGCAGTTAGCCTACAACCTAACTTTTATATTTGATTTTGGCATTAGGGTGAGCGTAAGGTGTTTCACTCCAGGTACGATTCAAGTGACCCACTAGGAAGCTTTTATCAAAACAAACTTTACCTAAGAATGCAGCTGGAATATAACAAAAAAAGAATTAGCATAACAATTAAAGTTATTTAAACATGACAAAGTATAATTCTTAACAGCTGGCTATTTCTATTATTCCAACTTAAACCAATATCCTCATAGACATACATCTTTTTTAGAATTAGTTAGCACACAAAAAATACTCATGTCGTGCTAGCTTTTTAGCCTTTTAACACTTCTAGACAAAGACTGGAATACAGGTTAGGGAGAAAGATATGTCCTCAAAACAGCAAAACTTCAGGGGAGTAAACCTAGGGTCAGATTTTCAAGCCATGCTTACTCTAAAGTCCTGTCTGTGGTCAAGGGATCTTTGCATGGTCTGCCTCCCACCCGCTATAATTCCCATGGTGGGCAGGATGGGAAAATTCTGCCTCTAGTCTCTGACAACTCCAGTCAATAGAAAGGGATACCTCTCTTCCTTCAGTTTCCAAAACCGTAACTCTCAGAAAGAATAAATTCTCATTGAACAGAATTGCCAAGAAAGACACTTATCTACTGGCAGATTCCAGTGTCCAACTTCAGAGAGGGAATGAGAATCTTCTCTTTCTCAATTCAAAAGCAGCATCTGAAGCAACAAGTACGCTGGAATTCTCTGTGTAAGCTCAGCTTCATCCAATCACATGAACATTTCTGTCAATCACCCCAATCAAGCCCTACTCTGCAAAATTCCAGGGGAAAACATAACAAAAAGAAAGAACCGTGTATTAGTTCAGATTTAAAACAAACATTCTATCAATTAGAAGCAATTATGCTGCTGCAGTAACAACACAGGATGCCTGTTGTAGACAGAATGGCTCCGAGTGCATCAAACTGCTACAACAGATTCCACAGAATATGAATCAAATACGCTTCTTAACACAACACAAGCTCGCCAAGCCTTCTCTGATTATACCTTCCAAACCCTGCAATATTTACAACCTGGAAGAATAAGAGCAGTAGATGCCTTCAAATAAAACACAGAACATCATCACCTGGAAGTTCTCCTCTGCAATACCATAGTACCACTTTTTTTGATTTCATTTCATTTATTAATGTCACATGTATTAGTATACAGTGAAAAGTATTGTTCAGCACTGTATAGACAAAGCATACCGTTCATAGTGAAGGAAAGGAGAGAGCACAGGCAACATCTTCAAGAGACGGATATTACAATCACTGCATCCTCCACACACCATCCCGATTTCGAAACAGATTGCCGATCCTTCACTGTTGATGGGTCAAAACTCTGGAATTCCTTCCTTAATGATCCTGGAATGCCCTCCTTAACAGCACTGTGGTTGTACCTACATCAAATGGACTACCCAGGTTCAGGATTGTAGCTCACCACCACCTTCTCAAGGGCAATTAGGGATGGGCAATAAATATTGGTGTAAAATATGCCTGGTGGTCAATGTCTGCCATCTTGTTGGACCTATTATCTTGACCTGGGCACCACAATTCAAAAGAGAGAAAAAAAAACAGGCTGGAAGTCTATAACCATTTATGCCCCGTCACACTGCCAGCGAGGATGGAGAATTTGGTGATCAGCTAAATCTCTGCAGCTAGACCAGAGAATCACGCTGGTACAAACAGCTGGAGAATTCCACCCTTTGTCTTGAGAAGCTTTTGAATCTTACATCAAAATCAGATTGCAACCAGTTTACAATTGCCGACGATAAAAATGGGAGGATCGTGTGGCTGCTGTCCAGTTAGCAAGAAATGTAATATAAACTCCTAGTCAGAAAGGAATACGCTCAAGGACTCATTCTCTCAAGATTCAAGTAAATATTTTCCAAGTGGCTGTTCCTGACTTGGAAAACAATTCTAGCTTCTGCGTCATTACCAATATCTGTCTTCATTTCAAGGGAACTCCCTGACATGTTTTCAACCAGAAAGGCTTATGGTTATTTGCTGCAACTGAAATTCATACCACTTTATTGAAAATAAAATCTTAAGTGTGTTGAGCTGCATGAAACATTTGTATCTGGTTCACTTCAGTCTACTGTGACACTGACCCAGCAGGAGAACTCCCCGGTCTTTCTCAAAAATATACTTTGATCATAAATCTGTGTGAACATTATAATTATCAGACAAAAAAGCAATCATATTCAAATTCTTTACATACATCAGGAGTGGCACTGTGGGTAGCACCGCTGCCTCTCAGCGCTAGGGACCCAGGTTCAAGTCTGACCTTGGGTGACTGTCTGTGTGGAATCTGCATGTCCTCCCCATGTCTGTGTGGGTTTCTTCCGGGTGCTCTGGTTTCCTCTCACACTCCAACAATGTGCAGGTTAGGTGGATTGGCATGCTAAATTGTCCCGTAGCTTCAGGATAAATGGAAAGGCTTTGGGTGGGAAAGTTGTCAGTGTAGGCACAATAAGCTGAATGGCCTCCTTCAGCACTGTAGGGATTCTATGATTGTTACTTGATCATACATTCTGAGATGCTTCAATACAGAAATGGAAATATTTCAGATATTTTACAATACCCTCACAAATATTGCAAGGTTATTTTAGGGATTGTGTACAGAGAAAAAGTTGCAGTCTGAGGTGCTTTAATATAATTGAGATACATGTAACATTTACTGTGTACATTCAGTGAGTCATTCAGCCTGAGGAGGTTCTGTTCCCCTTGGTTCACTGTGGTTGAAAGATCCTAATCAGTGACCTTCCCCCATTGCGCCTCTGCGATGGCTGCTCCAAGCCTGAGTGTGTCCCTCAGTTCATAGTCCTGGACGTTGGAATATGTCAATCTGCAATGCTCGGGGATAACTCTTTGCATTGGAAGTCCAAGTGTCTCGGGCAGACGTCTTTCACTGAGTTGATAATCCCCCAGCAACATTCGATGTTTATGTTAGTGTGTGTCTCTGGGAATAACCCCTAGAGCAGAGTTGTGCGTCACAGAGCTTTTTGGAATGAGTTTCGACAGAAACCACCTCATCTCTCTCCAGACCTTCTTTACAAAGGTACCTTCCACAAGGAGGTGGACAATGGTCTCTCCCTCAGCACAGCCCCTCGAGGGCAACATGCAGATGGAGTGAGACTTTGAATGTGTTGGAAGGATCTGAGAGGGAAGGCCTTTCTCACCCTCCCTCTCCAAGCAAGGTCTTGGTGCTTGTTTGAAAGTTCTGGTGATGATGCATTCTGGCAAATGACAATGCCAGTTTGCTCGGGGAACTCTCCGACAAGATCCACCACCTTCTTGTCCCATAGGGGCCTCCAGGATGTTACATGCAGGCCATGGTCAGAGCCTGGCTCTGACAAAGGGTCATGTAGACTTGAAACATTAGTTCTATTTTCTTTCCACAGATGCTGTCCGATCCGCTGAGATTTTCCAGCATTTTCTGTTCTTATTACAGTGAGACGTTTCGTGGGTTAGAAGTTAAATAGGTGCATTGGAAAAGATACGCCATTTGGGAGTTAGCCATCGCTGGTATCTTTGGGTAAATTGGATTAATGGAACCATAACATCAACAGAGTCCCACTCACGTATTGAAAAGTTTACAGCTGAAAACACTTACATTCTGACATTGTTAAGCATGTGTTCCTAAAGACTCCCTTTTTGGTCCTGCGCATTGTATGGATTAACATTTCTGTTGAATATTTCTCATGAAGGTGATGCCTCGTTAAGTGTGGTTAATTTTAAAGTATTAGGTTTCTGAGAGGGAGAAGCAATGTAGGGAATTCATAGAATGCATGGCATAGCAGGCATTTTCATGCACATAAACTACTCCTTCACTTCTTCTGAAGGCCATTGTTCAGTAGGGGCTTTGAGGCTTACTCTTTGTGCTTTGTTTCCACTCAGGGCCTGGGCAGCAAATGGTATCTGTGTTGCAAACAGTTGCTTTCTTGATGGGCTTGCCACAGATCCAAAGGTTGCCCTCAAGATTCGACAAGTGCTGATGCTCATGGGAAGGCAGTTACCAAAATCAGGGTTAGAGTTAGCGCGAGAAATTCTTTATAGGCCGTGGAGCAAAATGGCCAGTTCCATTGGCCAGCTCTTTCCAGACAGTGACTGAGTTTCCACTCCATCGCATTCATGAAACTTGTAGCCACAGGAGTTCCAATTCCCCATTGCCAGATGGTCAGTTAGGCTGTACCTAAAACACTGGACAGAGACTGATTGCCATTCACCCAGTTCCCAGAGCAAAAAGCAGCAAAGCTGATCCCTTCCCCTGCTATGTCAGAGCTTTGCCACAAATTAACACAAAGGCACTCATCTGGAAGACAGACATCACAGAGGGACCTTAGAGAGAGAGAAACAGAAAGAGTGACAGGGAGAGAGAGTGACAGGGAGAGAGAGTGACAGAGAGAGAGAGAGTGACAGAGAGAGAGAGAGTGACAGAGAGAGACACTGACAGAGAGAGAGGCATTGACAGAGGGAGAGAGGGAGTGACAGAGGGAGAGACAGAGAGAGAGAGAGATATAGAGAGAGAGATAGAGTAACAGAGAGAGAGAGTGACAGGGAGAGAGAGTGACAGAGAGAGAGAGAGTGACAGAGAGAGACAGTGACAGAGAGAGACAGTGACAGAGAGAGAGGCATTGACAGAGGGAGAGAGGGAGTGACAGAGGGAGAGACAGAGAGAGAGAGAGATATAGAGAGAGAGATAGAGTAACAGAGAGAGAGAAAGACAGAGACAGAGTTATGAGAGAGAGAGTGACTGTGAGAGAGAAAGAGAGTGACAGAGTGACAGAGAGAGAGTGACAGAGAGAGAGTAACAGAGAGAGAGTAACAGAGAGAGAGAGAGATAGAGTGACGAAAGAGAGAGAGGGAGAGAGATAGAGACTTTTACCAGAAAGGGATAATCCCTCACCAAACAGCCTTCTAAATATTGCAAGGAAGCAGAATTAAAAAAAGGAAAAAAACCTTGCATTTATATAGTGCCTTTAGCAATCATAAGACATCTTCCAGCAGATCACAAGCCAATGAAATGTAACCACTTATGGATCCAGAATCAGGCTTCTCGGGTGTCTGAAGGTTCACCGCGCCTGATAAACATGGATGACAACCTCACTATTGAGAGACTGCTGGCTGGATTCACCTCGGAGGGGGCGCAGCAAAGCTTCACCAGAGTGATTCCTGTACACCAAGAGTTAGATTACAAGGAGAAACTCCACAAACTCGGCCTATACCTCACAAAGAGACTGACATAGTGATAATATCACTGGACTAACAAATCTAATCCCTGAGGGAATGGATTTAAATCCCACCATGGCAGCTAGTGGTATTTAAAACCAGTTAATAAATCTGGAATGATGAAGTTAGTCTCAATATGGTGACCGTGACAACTATGATAAAAGGAAAACACTGGAATCTAAAACAGAAAATGCTGCCAGATCTGCTGAATATTTCCTGCATTCATTGTATTTGTTGACCATGACAACTATCACTGATTCTGATTGTTACCTGGTCTGACCTAGGTGCAATTTCAGACTTTTAACTCTTAACTGCCCTATAAAGTGGCAGAGCAGGCCGCTCAATTCAAGCTCAATTAGGGACAGCCTTGCCAGTGTCATCCATATCCCATAACTTCCCTGGAATTTAGAAAGTTTCAGGGTGATTTGATTTGATTTATTATTGTCACATGTATTAACATATAGTGAAAAGTATTGTTTCTTGCGTGCTATACAGACAAAGCATACAGTTCATGGAGAAGGAAAGGAGAGAGTGTAGAATGTAGTGTTACAGTCGTAACTAGGGTGTAGAAAACGATCAACTTAATGCAAGGTAGGTCCATTCAAAAGTCTGACAGCAGCAGGGAAGAAGCTGTTCTTGAATCAGTTGATATGTGACCTCACACTGTTATACCTTTTTCCTGATGGAAGAAAGTGGAAGAGAGAATATCTGGGATGCATGGGATTTTTAATTATGTTGGCTGCTTTTCCGAGGCAGCAGGAAGTGTAGACAGAGTCAATAGATGGGAGGCTGATTTTCTCATTGTTGTAAACGTATAAATGGAGTAGATTGAGAAAAACTGTTTCCACTGGGTAGGGAGTCTAGAATTAGGGGGGGCATAGTTTCAGAGTCAGACCTTACAGGAGTAAAATTAGGAAACAGGACAAAACTCAAGTGGATGGTAGAACAAAGAACAAAGAACAAAACAGCACGGAAAACAGGCCCTTCGGCCCAACGAGCCCGTGCCACCACCCCGATGTTCCCACCTCTACCCGCAATCCTTGTCCATGTTTATAGATCTATGGATTAAAAACCAAATTGGAGACAATTTAGGGAGAATTTGTTTTGCCAATTGGCCTAAGAGCACATCTTTGGGATGTGGGAGGAAACTGGAGCACCCGGAGAAAACCCACACAAGCACGGGGAGAATGCACAAACTCGCACAGACACAGGCCCAAATCCATGTATCTGCACAGCACAGTGATAGTCACTGAGAAGTTTGGAACTTTGGTTTGCAAATGCAGTTGATGCTGGATCTAATGTCTAACATTACATCTGAGATTGATGGAGTTTTATTAACCAAAGGTTTAATGGGGAAAAGGCAGGAATGGATTAAGGCAGGCATGATGCACAAAGATGTGCAGGTTAGGTGAATTGGCCATGCTAAATTGCCCCTTAGTGTCCCAAAATGTGCAGATTAGATGGATTAGTTGCGCTAAATATGTGGGGTTAATGGGATAGGGCAGGGAGAGTGCTAGGTAAGGTACTCTGTCAGAGAGCCAGTGCAGACTCGATGGACCAAATGGCCTCTTCTACACTGTAGAGATTCTATAATCTCATTGAATGGTGGAATGGGGCTAAAATGCTTCCTCCTGTTCCTGTCTTTCTAAATCATTAATAAGACGACGCTGGGGGAAATCAAAGCCCTGGATCCTCAGGCTAATTCAGTATAATTAGTGCTGAAGGTCTCATTCTTAAAAAAAAACTGCTAATGCTTTGCTTTAATTAGTCCTTAAACCGACCTTTTCATATATGGGATTCAGCCACATGTTTTCAATCTCAGCATTCAAAATTATTAACTCTTGACAGTAACAAGTGGAAGTGAGTTATACAAACAAAAGGCTCTGTATAATCAATCATGTTGGTATGTTTTTATATGAGGGTAAAATCTAAATGAAATCTGGTGATATTGCTTCCAGCCAGCAAGTTCACATACAAACATTTAAAAAAAAGTGTTTTTATTTTCTCTTCAAAAATAGTTAGCACAATAGGTGTAAAACAAAATAGCACACACACGCACAAGCATGGTTAAACATCCGTGACAACAGAAATTCTAAATTCACATGCGTAATAGGCATAAAAGATCCAATTTCCGACTAACAGGAAAAATACTGCACAGCATCATCATCCTGTCTCTCAGAAAATGCTTCAGGCTCAGCCTATTACTGACGTGCCAAGACTTTTGAGTCAAGCTGGCAAAAACAGCAGCCATTTTGTACACAGCAAGATCCCGAACACCAATGGAACAGTACAGAACGCGATCCCAGCCGCTCGGAAGTACTACAGGATGGATGTTTTAGTCACTACACTACGGGCAGAAGGAGGCCATTCAGCCCCTCGGGCCTGCACTGACAACAATCCTACCCAGGCCCTGACTATCCCCTGCAGGTCAGCACTGCTGCCTCACAGTGCCAGGAATGCAGGTTTGATTCCCGGCTTGGGTCACTGTCTGTTCGAAGTTTGTACATTCTCCCCATGGCTGCGTTAGTTTCCTCCGAGTACTCCAGTTTCCTCCCACAAACCGAAAGACGTGCTGGTTAGTTGCAATGGCCTGTGTCAAACTCTCCCTCGGTATACCCAAGTGGGACGACTTAGAGATTTTTCACAATAACTTCATTGCAGTGTTAATGTAAGCCTACTTGTGACACTAATAAATTAACATTTTAATAAAGTATTTACCCTATTAATCCCCTTGACACTAAGAGGCAATTTACCACGATAAACCAACCTAATTTACACATCATTGGAGTTATTTATGCTCCATCCAGCCATGGGCTATTTTCAAACACACCAATTTATATCAAAAGAAATAGACAAAGAATTTTGCAGAACTACTTAAAGTATCACTTACTAGCCACAATACAGCATCGTCAGCCAGAGAAACCCCACCATTTAATCTGTTTGGAATGATGCTGGTATCGATCCTGCAATCAGAAGGAGAACATCTCAGTTTGAATGTGCAAACTCAAGAGGCACTTTGATGATGTATCAGTGTTGGAACTAAAATAAACAAGTTTAACGAGTCTTGTTAAAAAGCAGGAATGTGATGAGAACATATTTTATGGTGCACTAAAAATAGCCACCAGAGCAAAACAAAATCCCCAAGAGAGAAACTGAGGTCAAGATTTGTTTTCTACTTGAGCTGTCTCAGAGTGATGTAGAGATGCTGGCGTTGGACTGGGGTAAACTCAGTAAGAGGTCTGACAACACCAATTTTAAATCCAACTGATTTATTTGATAGTAAACTTGCTAGCTTTTGGCCTTTTGCCTTCGTCATTCGCCTGACGGAGGCACAAAGGCCGAAAGCTAGCAAGTTTACTATCAAATAAATCGGTTGGATTTAAAATTGGTGTTGTCAGACCTCTTACCCTGTCTCAGAGTGACAGACTGCAGAGTGATGAGGGTGACGCAGGTAGTGTATCCACCACACCTTAATGCCTTCTTTTGTCATGTCCTGCTTGACGGTGGCACAATGGTTAGCACTGCTACCTCACAACTCTGGAGACCTGGGTTTGATTCCCAGCTTGGCACACTGTCTGCATGGAGTTTGCACATTTTCTGCGCGGGTTTCTTCCCACAGTCCAAAGACGTGTGGGTTAGGTTGTCTGGCCGTGCTAAATTGCCCCTTAGTGTCCTGCGATGTGTAGATTAGTGTGGTAAATATGTGGGGTTGTGGGAGTAGGGCCTGGGGTGGGATTGTTGTTGGTACAGATTTGATGGGCCAAATGGCTTCCTTTTGCACTGTAGGATTTCTATGATTTTATGAACCGGCCTCAGCACTCAAAGCAGGGTCTTAAAGTTTACCCTCCAGTTGATCAGTACATGAACAATAGCGTTAAACATCACTTCACTTGTACCTCCTCCAATCTGTCTATTGCATTTGCTGCTCCCAATGCAGTCTCCTCTACATTGGGAAGATCAAGTACAGACTGGGTGACCACTTTGTGGAACAGCTTCGCTCAATCTGCAAACATGACCCAACCTTCCTATTGCTTGCTATGTTAACTCAGCTCTCGTGCCAATGTCCTTGGTCTTGTCTGTACTTTTAAGACCTTGATTACCTGTAAAGACCCACATTCCAACCATTATTTTGTCAATTGAGTTTGTGTCTTTATATGCCCTGTTTGTGAATAGAACTCCCATTCATCTGGCAAAGGGGCAGCAAGTGCTCCGAAAGCTAGTGGCTTTTGCTAACACATAAACCTGTTGGACTTTAACCTGGCGTTGTGAGACTTCTTACTGTGTTTACCCCAGTCCAACACCAGCATCTCCACATCATTGCTGCAATGTTCCAGTGGAGCCCAACGCAAGCTGGAGGAGCAGCATCTCATCTCCCGATTGGGCACATTATAGCCTTCTGGACTCAACATTGAGTTCAACAACTTTAGGCTGCAAACTTTCCCCTCCATCTTGATTCCCCCCTTTTGTTTTCTGTTATTCAGCCCGTGTGACCTGTCCCAACATTACTCCGCACGGCCATGACTTTTGTTCAGTTATGTTCCCACTGAGCACTGATCTTTGTTCTCCTATTAACACATTTTGCTCTCTCACCTTTGCCACTATGAACACTCTTTAGCCCCTAATGACACCATCAATAATCCCTTTGTCTTATGTAGCACAAAAAAAGTGCTGGAAAATCTCAGCAGATCTGTGGGGAGAGAATAGAGCCAACATTTCGAGTCTAGATGATGCCATCAAGGCTCTGCATTTGTCGCCCATCCCTAACTGCCCTTGAGAACAGTTAAAGGTCAACCATGTTGTTGTGGGTCTGGAGTCACATGGAAGCCAGACCAGCTAAGAGAACTTAAATTCTACCAATGGCCATGTTGGGATTTGAACCCATACCCCCAGAGTTTAGAGGCTGGGCCTCTGGATTTCTGATTCAATGACATTTCCACTACACCAATGTCTCCCCTGATGTTCGGTAAGGCTGTTGTGAAAACATATGGCTGCAAATGTGAAGCCAATCAAAATCTTCAGGAGTCAGACAGATAGGTTTGTAGAGGATGTAGGTATCAGTGGAGCAATGGTAGTTAACTGGAGTTCAGGTTGCAGGTTAGCCATAGTCTAACTGAATGGTAGAACAGACTTGAGGGGCTGAATGGCCTACTTCTGGTGTGTTATGTGCATCTGATGTGATTGAGGATCGCTGTGGGCAGATATTTATACGAAGCACAAAATGGTCAGTGATTTTGTGTTGGCGATTCTTCAGTTTGAATAGTGTGGAAGGATAGATGCCCGGGTTTATATCATGAAATTGGGCCTCCCCTTCTGCGAAGGTGGAACTTTGAAAATGTGGGCCTAGCACTGGGGGAGTGGAAGTAATGAGAGGTTCTTGCAAGAAGGGGGCTGTAATAAATCCTCGGAGGCAGAAGTCACCACCAAAATCCCTTTATTCTCAAGTCGGACAACAGTATATGGAGTTAGCAGCCTGCACGAGGAGTCCCAGAGGAACTGGCACTCCTGGTTAAATACAAAACAAGAGGCTCCTTGATTGGCCCATCAATTTGGCCCTTACTCAGGGAATTCATATTCTCAAAGGCCCACCTCAATTGCCTGATGAAAGTCATTACCCCTGAAGGGCTGAATAGCCTCTTTCAGAGCAGCATGAACAGACAAACCAAACGAACGGTGACTACAAACGGCCCAGTGCAGCGAGAAGCTGATGGGTGATGACGGATTTGCATTCTGTTGATTGTTGCCTACATTCTAAACCCTGACGCAAACTATTGGTCTGATCCAACAAGCAGTGACACGTTCGGAACTACACGCTGTAAACAGACGCAATGTAAGCAGGTCAAGGGTGCAGCCCCGAGCTTTGATTGCAGGCCTGAGAGCTGAATTATTTGTAGCAGCTGTGTTGCCAGAAGCAAGGAAAAGGTGGGTGGGTGGGAAAGGGGGAGAAGGGTGAACAGAAGGCTTCAATTCTTGCCTGCGGTTTAAGGCCTCCTTTAATACAGCAGGCCCCTATGGTCCATTGATTTGCAACTACTTACAAGCAAGAGCCAAGCTGCAGATTTAATTCCTTAGTTTCCTTTCTGCCAAAAACCTAAAATGATATTTTATTTGGATGGAAGAAGCCGATTGCTGCGCATTTAGAAATTCTACAGTTGAATTTAACCTGTACTTCTGGCCCCTCAGTGGGATCCTTGTGTCTGTTCCCCCCACCATTCAGCCTTCTCTGAACCCCTCAGAGAGCTCCTTTTTGTCAGATGTTTTAAATTTATTTATTAATGTCACAATTAGGCTTACATTAACACTGCAATGAAGTTACTGTGAAAATTCCCTAGTTGCCGCACTCCAACAACTGTTTGGGTAACACTGAGGGAGAATTTAGCATGGCCAATGCATCTAAGCAGCGCATCTTTCAAACTGTGGGAGGAAATCAGAGGAAATCCACACAGACACGGGGAGAATGTGCAAACTCCACACAGACAGTGACCCAAGCCAAGAATTGAACCCGGGTCCCTGGCACTATAGGCAGCAGTTCTAACCGTGGTGCCACCATGCTGCTCCACAGAATAACGTGATATTGCACAGGAACAAACATTTTAAAGGAATAAAATTGTGAGCATCTTTCATTTCCAAAAATATAAAAGGAGAATTGCAAGGTTTGTCTCTGAAAGTGGAAAAGCATGTTAGGGTGGTGAAAAAGGCATGTGGGACTTGCCTTTATGAATTGAGGCATTGATTACAAAAGCAGGGAAGTCATGTTGGACTTGTATAAGAATTTAGTGAGGCTGGAGTACTGTGGTTGCACTGGAGGGGATTCAGAGAAGATTCACCAGGGTGCTGCCTGCGATGGAACATTTAAGTTATGAAGAGAAGTTGGATAGGCTTGAGTTGTTTCTGTTGGAGCAGAGAAAACTGAGGGGGCGACCTGATCGAGGGATACAAGATTATGAGAGACACGGACAGAGTGGATAAGGAGCAGCTGTTCCTCTTAGTTGAAGGGTCAGTCACGAGGGGGACACAGGTTCAAGGTGAGGGGCAGGAGGTTTGGGGGAGATGTGAGGAAAAGCTTTATTAGGGTGGTGACGGTCTGGGTTGTGCTGCCTGGGAGGGTGGTGGAGGCCGGATGCCTCACCTCTTTTAAGAAATATCTAGATGACACTTGGCATATAATACTCAGGGCTGTGGGCCAGTTGCTGGATTGGGGGGGAGTTCAGGTGTTTCTAATGGATTGGTGAGGACTCGATGCGCTGAAGGGCCTCTTTTGCACCGCATGATTCTATGATTATAATAGAATAGATACAAAGACAAACAAAGAGACAAACAAAGAACAACACAGCACGGGAAACAGGCCCTTCGGCCCAACGAGCCCGTGCCGCCATCCTAACGTCTTAATGACATATAGAGACCAATATAGGGACAATTTGTTACCCAATCAGCCTAAGAGCACTTTTTTGGGATGTGGGAGGAAACCGGAGCACCCGGAGAAAACCCACGCAACCACGGGGAGAACGTGCAAACTCCCGCAGACACAGGCCCAAATCTATGTGTCTGCACTGCAACAGCGATTGTCTCTGAGCTGTCATGTTGCCCATCAGATGGTCCAGTTTAAGCATACACTAACGACTTGAAGCACTAGGCCACTCCTGAAGTAACATCCAGGAGCAGCCCTCGCACGACCTGCCGAATGCATGCACCTTGTTGGTCAACAAGGTGGACCGAACAGCCTGTGGAAACAATTAAAGTATTTAAACAGTCCTCCCAAATCCCTCTATCTTCAGACCGCTCATGTGGCTGTCCAAGAGACCCTTAAACAACCCTAGCGTGCCTGCTCCCACCACCTTACTTGGTAGTGCATTCCACACCTCCACTACCCTTTGTGTGAAAAAATGCCCTCTAATATTAGTCTTATACATAGCCCCCCTCACCCTAAGGCTGTGACCCCTCGTTCTATCCAAATCTAATGGTGGAAAAAGCTTACCACCATTTACTCTATCTATACCCCTCATAATCTTATATACCTCTAATAGATTCCCTCTCAGCCGACGTCTTTCAAGGGAAAACAACCCCAGTGCGTTCAACCTTTTCTCGTAAGACAGCCCTTCCATACCAGGCAGCATCCTAGTAAATCTCCTCTGCACTCTCTCCAGGGACTCCACATCCTTCCGGTAGTACGGCGACCAGAACTGGACACAGTACTCCAAGTGAGGCCTAACCAACGTTCATACACTTGCAACATCAAACTCCTACTCTTGTATTCTATACCCCTTCCTATGAAGGCTAACATACCATATGCTTTCTTTATCACTTTTTCCACCTGTACTGACACCTTCAGAGACTTGTGAACCTGCACCCCCAGGTCTCTCTGCGTCTTTATACTCCGGATAGTTTTACCTTTTATCCTGTAACTCCCCTCTACATTATTCCGGCCAAAATGCATCACCTCGCATTTATCTGGATTAAATTCCATTTGCCATCTATCTGCCCAATCTACCAGCCTATCTATGTCCTGTTGTATTGCCTGGCACTGCTCCTCAGTCCCCGCCAATCCAAGTATTTTAGTGTCATCAGCAAATTTGCTGATCACACCACCTACCCCCTCTTCCAAGTCATTTATATAAATCACAAATAGAAGAGGTCCTAGTACTGAGCCCTGTGGCACACCAATAGTGACTGACCTCCAGTTGGAAAAAGAGCCTTCCACTAATACCCGCTGTCTCCTCCTCCCAAGCCAGTTCTCAACCCATCTACATACCTGGCCCTGTATCCCATGTGCCTTCACCTTTTTTATCAGCCTACCATGGGGAACCTTGTCAAACGCCTTACTGAAATCCATGTAGACGACATCAATGGCTTGTCCTTCATCAACCGTTTTTGTCACCTCTTCAAAAATTTCCACTAGATTCGTAAGGCACGACCTCCCCTTAACGAAGCCATGCTGCGTATCCCTGATCAGATCGCAGCGCTCCAGATGCTCATACATCCTGTCCCTGAGGATCCTCTCCATTAGCTTACCTATAACTGAAGTCAAGCTCACCGACCTATAGTTCCCTGGGTTATCCCTCTGACCCTTTTTAAACAACGGTACTACATTTGCAATCCTCCAGTCCTCTGGGACCTCACCTGTGTCCAAAGAAGAGACAAAGATTTGCATCAAAGGCCCAGCAATGTCATCCCTCACCTCCCTTAGCAGCCTGAGATAAAACCATCAGGCCCCGAGGCTTTATAAGGCTTTATGCTGCCTAAAAGCCCCAACACCTCTTCCCTCGTAATGGTTACTTCCATTAACGGGTCCTCAAATTTCTCAAAGCCGGCATCAGACATCAGGCCCCTCTCCCGCGTGAATACCAACGCAAAGTATTCATTCAGGATCTCCCCCATCCCCTCAGGCTCTAAGCATAAATCCCCTCCTCTGTCCCTGAGAGGTCCAATCTTCCCTCTAACCATCCTTTTGCTCCTTACATACGAGTAAAATGCCTTAGGATTTTCCTTAATCCTACCTGCCAAAGCCATTTCATGGTCCCTTTTTGCCTTTCTGACACCCCTTTTAAGATCCCGTCTACACTCTCTATATTTTTCCAGCGCTGCCTCTGTCCCCAATTGCCTGAACGTATGCCTCCCGCTTCTTCCTGACCAAGTCCTCAACATCCCTAGTAACCCACGGTTCTCTAATCCTACCCTTCCCATCCTTCCTCCTTACCGGCACGTGTCTATCCTGCAAAAATTTTAGTTTTCTCTTGAAAGATTCCCACATGTGCAGCGTCGACCTACCCTCGAACAGCTTATCCCAGTCGGTATCCTTAAGATCCTGCCTAATCTGGCTATATCTAGCCCTCCCCCAGTTTAACACCCTCCCCTTAGGGCAGGCTTCATCTTCATGAAAGGGACGAAAGGAGAAATTTGGCAAATCCTTTGCCAGGAGGTTAAGATGTTCAGAGTCGGGTTGTGACGCACCTTGTAGACTAATAGGCACTTTCCCATTCCCTATTTGACAACTCACAGATACGTCACTACAAAGCAGCGCAATGCTTCACCTGGTAAAACGGGCTCTAGATATTAATGCAAGGGAAAATGCAACTCACATACCAACAACAACAAGTTTCATTAGTTTCTGGATGTCCCAAAGTGCTTCATGGCCAGTGAAATACTTTCATTAACAAGTATAGTCATTGTGGTAATGTAGGAAATGCAGCATTTAATTTGTGCACAGCAAGCTCCCATAAAACAGCAGTGCGGTACTGAACAGAAAACCCGTTTTTAGGTGCGGATTGAGGAGTGGTTATTGGCTGGGACATTCAGGAGAACGCCCTTGGTCGTCGTCATACAGTGCAATCCAATCTTAAACTCATCTGAGGGGGAGGATAGAGCTTCAGTTTAATCTTCCATCTGAAAGATGGCACTTGTGACAGTGCAGAACTCCCTCAGTGCAACACTGGAGTGCTCAAGGCTCCCGAATTTAATCCTAGCCATACGGGGAACATGTAACGATGGTGAGGAAATGGTCACAGAGGAAATGAAGATTTTGGTGCCTGTGAACCCAGTGTCACTCTGAACAGGCCTGAGGAAGGAATGAATTCAATTGACACGGACAACGATCACAGAAAAGCAACTTTAAATAAAATTAAAGTCGAGATCTGCTGACAACTCAAAAAAGAAAAATACTACCACTGAGTAAATGGTCTGTGACTGTGGGTTATTGTTTCAAGGCAATTGCGTAAGTTAAATTCATTTTCATTACAGTGTATTTCAGGATTATTAGTGCTTGGGGAATCTCAATTCCTTTCACAGTGAGAATCATAACCCGGTTCACACAAACAATGTGAAAAGTAGTTAAAATGGAAGCACAATGGGATGTGAACTTGTCAGGAATGAGGCTGCAGGTATATTAGATAATCCACACTAATAGTTGCCGCCTCTCCTCATTTGGCAGCGAAAGAGGTTCAAATAACTATTCTTTGTACTTCATAGAATGCCTACAGTGCCAAAGGAGGCCATTCAGCCCATCAGGTCTGTACTAACTCTTCATCAGAGCATCCCATCTGGACCCTATCCCCGTAACCCCACACATCTACCCTGCTAAGCAACACATCTTTGGACCATAACTGGCAATTTAGCATGGCTAATATACCTAACCTGCACATCTTTGGAGTGTGGGTGGAAACCAGCACATCCAGAGAAAACACACACAGAGAACATGCAAACTCCACACAGACACTGACTGGAAGCCAGAATCGAATCCAGGTCCCTGGCACTTGAGGCAGCAGTGATAACCACTGAGCCACTCGGGTCTGAGTCCTGTTGTATGCTGCAAACAAAGTCAATCTCATATCTGAAAATTGCAGGAACTTTTTTTTTTAATTCATTCGTGAGACATGGACATTGCTGGCCAGCATTTATTGCCCATCCTTGGCAGGCAATTGAGAGTCAGCCATATTGCTGTGACTCTGGAGTCACATATAGGCCATAGAGCCTGGGTTTGCAAAATCCAACTAACTGTCCTGGCTTGAGACAATTCACACCTCTTTAACCTGTGATTATCTCTCTCGATAGTATCATGATGTAGAGATGCTGGCGTTGGACTGGGGTAAACACAGTAAGAAGTCTGACAACACCAGGTTTAAATCCAACCGACTTATTTGATAGTAAACTCACAAGCTTTCGACCCTATGGTCTTCGTCAGGTGAATGAGGTCTCCAACAGCACACATAACAGCACAGACTGTTTACATCAGTCCAACACCAGCATCTCCATCTCAAGTTTTAACTGGACATTGCACTCTTACGAATACATGATGTAACTTTAACTATGATTGGATAGAGATAACTCCTATATGTCTATTGGTATATGCTAATTACTTATAATCGAAGCTGAGACTTTAATTGCCTATGTATTTCTGATTTTTTTCACTCTGAATGGTCTGAATGATTTTATTCAAAGTCTGATAGTTATAACAAAATTCATCTTAAACCACTCTATTACTTTGAGGGAAATGATAGTTTTAAACACGACAAGAAAACCATCATAACAGCCCTGTAACTAGGAGTAAATGTCAGTGGAGAGCGTGGGAATATGAAGCTTTCCTTTTGGAATAAAAAACCCTTTTTTTTAAAACAAAATCTGTCCCATACTATCGGTAGCTCCAGGCAATCAAAAAGCAAGTCCATCCCAGGCTTACCCAGATGCACTAACCCGCAAACGCTGCCCCTGTCCATCTGTGCTGACAGCATCTCTTCTCAGCCTCGTAGGGTTGCCAATTCTCCAGGAATGCCCTGGAGCCTTCAAGACTTGAAGATTAATCCCTTGACTTCGAGCAAAGTCCGGAGACAGAAGTGCAGTTTTCCTGCCATTCTTTCAACGCTATTAGTCTCAGAAACACTGGAAATGGGGTGGGCAAATTGACCAAACAGAGCTATTGGTGGTCAGTGGTCATGTGATTAACCCTCCAGGCATACAGCCAACCAGGGCTGGCGACCCAGCTTGGAGGGTTGCCAGAGCTCCAGTAACTTAATGGGAAGCAGCCAGGTGCAGATTTACAAGGGAAAAGTCCCTGCCTCACAAACTTCCTTAACTACTTGAGGATGTTGTGGAATGCTGAGCTCCCCATTATACTTAAAGATCCTGGCGAAGTTCCAAATGAAATTGCTTTTTTTGGGGGGAAAAAATAAACAGAGAGTATTCGGGAGAAGGACAGAGTTTGGGACGACGTTGATGCAGGTTTGGTCTCAGTGACCTGGTTAGCCAGGATCTGGGCCAGGGCACAGATGGCACATTTAAGCTGCTTTTTATGGAAAGCGGGCCAGGTTCTAGGAGAGGTTCTAGACCTTTAAAGGTGTTATGTTTATCTTCGTAACACGCATCTGGGCTCCGCAAAGACCAACAATTTTCCCTGGTAAGGGTCCCCACAGGTGGCCCGTGAGCTGGTCAAAAATGTAATTCACTCATACCCATTGCCAAGACCAGGCCCATAGAGGCCACAAGGATCGCAGGATCATCCTGTGGGAAGAGTTTGGGCCTGTAGTCATTGGAATTTAGAAGAATGAGAAAGGATCTCATTGAAATGTATAAAACTTTGACAGGGCTGGGCAGGCTGGATACAGGGATGTTATTTCCTCTCATTGGGCGTGTCAAGAACAAGATGACTTTTAACGAACGTCTTGACAAATACATGAATAGGATGGGCATAGAGAGATATAGTCCCCGGAAGGGTTGGTGTTTTAGTTCAGATGGGCAGCCTGGTCGGGATGGGTGGGGGCCTAATACTGTTCAGGGAGGTGGAGGGGGGTGGAGGGGGGAGTTTCTTTTCAGTGCTGATCGGTGCATCTTTTCAAGATGGCGCTCTGATCTCTGCGCAGCCAGTGTTGCCATGATTCCAACAGGCCCCGCCTCTCCAGAGTGACAGCACAAACCACTCCCTCATGTTCTCTGTACACTGAATGTCAGAGAATCTGGACAAAACTCTCAACTTGAAGGCCAAAGGTCTTCCAGTGCTGTAATTTTCTTTGTTCTTTGTTCTAACAAGGGGTCACAGTCCCAGGTTATGAGGTAGGCCATTTAGGGCTGATCACACAGGATTCATGTTTACATTCGCACTCTCTGTCAGGCATCATTGGGTGACTTGCAAAACTAAAGCAATTCCGCATTCTTATTTTTCCCATTCCATCTCCTATCAGTGCACATTCACAGTGTTCCAGTTAATTCCAAGCTGTACTTCAAAGCCTACATCCAGCTCAATCACAGAGTAGGCCTACCTCTTCCTCTGAAATATTACCCATCCCAATCCCTGCTGGAGTGTTCAGTTGTTCTGTGTTTGATTCGGAGAGTCTGGTAACTAATCCTTGCTCACGGTGCTTGATTGATAATTTTGGGCAAATCCAACCAAGGAAGCCACTTACTGGAAGCATGAGTGTAGATACTTTCTGATTGCAGAGATGTGTGTAAACTCTTGTTGCACATTTAGAAAGTAGTGTTGTCTGTATTGATTCGAGACATATTAAAAATACAACATCAACCATACTCCCCCCCGCCTCCCCACCCCAGTAGCAACACAAGAACCTACATCCGTATAAACACATTCAGAGTCAACTTATAGCCAACAGTCTTCTTGCCAGCCTTCCAAACTTATAAACAGCTCTTTCAAGACATTGCCTTACACAACTTGTTCAAGTTCAACTTGCCCAAGATCCCTGTCCTTGCTGTCCATCTTTTAGAGACTACACCACACTTTGTCAAGCTCCTGAAGGAATGCCTGATTACAAAAAAAACAGAATTTATACCACAGATACACCTGAGGGAACAGAGAGAGCACCAATGGAGAAGGAAAGAGTGAGAGAGTTTTAAAGTTTATTTATTAGTGTCACAAGTAGCTTACACAATATTGCAATGAAGTGATTGTGAAAATCCTCTAGTGATCTCACTCCGGCACCAGTTCAGGTACACTCAGGGAGAATTTAGTATGGCCAATGCTCCTAACCAGTACAAGTTTTAGACTGTGGGAGGAAACTGGAGCATCCGGAGGAAAACATACACAAACACGGGCAGGATGTACAGACTCTGCACAGACAGTGACCCAAGCTGAAAATCAAACACAGATCCCTGCTGCTGGGAGGCAGCAGTGCTAATTACTGTGCCACCATACCCAGCAGAAGGAAAGAAAGGGGTGAAGGAGACAATCATTGCAGATGGACAAAAGGAAAAAGAACCTGAAGTAAGCAGAGCTGAATTGGAATAAAAATGGAAAATTCTGGAAATGTTCAGCAGGTTCGGCAGTTCCAATGGTCGCTGGTTGAGATTGATGAACCTTCGTCAGAATTGGGAAAGATTAGAAATATGACAGGCATCAACAGAGCGGGGAGGATGGTGATGGTCTGTGATAGGAGGGAAGGGAGAAGAGTTGTGTTTGTGGATGTGCATGTTGTGGCAGCTTTCCTTCAGTCCAAATAGGCCATATCGATGCTGGTCCTGGTGGACGTGGAGCTGTTTTTAATCAGATACTTCCCCGCAAGAGGTGAAGGATATGTCAGCCATCCTGGGATCTAAACACTGCTCCGATTCATGCTCCCCGAGCTCTTTTGTGACTGTGTGCTTAATTAATATTAGTGCACGGACTGTGCGTGCAATTTAATTTGTGTCGCTTCACTTAAGCCAGGAGACTGTCAGCAAAGCTCAAAGAAAGTCAAGAAAGGGACAATTATTTGTTGTTATTTAATTTTAAAAACGTGCTTTCTGCTTGTTGCTGCTTTGACTTGTTTACTGCTGATGTGTATGAGCTGTGTGTTCTGGAACTGAGACACTCAACCTTTCAGGCTTGCACTTTTGGTTAGAACTTCAGTTCATGGTGAGAATTTTTATTTTATTCATTTATAGAATCAGAACATCGCTGGCAAGGCATTTACTGCCAGTCCCTAACTGCCTTCCATTTCATAGAATCATAGAATTCCTATAATGCAGAAGGAGGTCATTCGGCCCATTGACCATGCACCAACAACAATCCCACCCAGGCCCTATTCCCGTAACCCCATGCATTTTATTTTGCTAATCCCCTGACACTGGGGTCAATTTAGCATCTGACCCACACGCACATCTGACTGTGGGAGGAAACCGGAGCACCCAGCGGAAACCCATGCAGACATGGGGAGAATGCGCAAACTCTAGACAGACAATAACCCAAGGCCAGAATTGAACCCAGGTCCCAGGTTCTGCTCTGGCTTTGCTAGGCTACCAGTCCAGTGACAATACCACTGCACCACTACCACCCCATAGGTGAGTACCCCCACTCTTTTGTGCGTGCAACATCTCTCTGCTTCCCGTCTGACTCCCGACACAAGAGGAGCAGCCACAAAGAAAAAGATGGAAGCGATCCAAAGATCTTCAGGTAAATTCAATTTTACAAAATGTTCTGAAGGAGCCTCCATCCCTGACAGCAGGAGCACTGATCATGAAGAGATAAATCCTCCTCACGGTGCTTACCATTTGTGATCTGGAATTCCCTATGGTATGGTTTCAGCTCTGGCTCAAAGGATAACACCTTCATACTCAAAACTTCCCAACTCAGAGGCAGATCCAACCTCAACATGGAAAAAAAACGGGCAACATTCCAGCACAGAACCAAGGAGAGCCGCATTGTCACAACTACTGCTTTTTGATGTTGAACCGATGTCTCGAGCATCCACTCCGGTGGATTTATAAGATCCCGTATGGCTCTCTATCAAAGAAGAATGGGAGAGTTTATCTGGGTGTCCTGATCAATATTATTTTAAATCATTCTTCATGGGATATGGGTGTCACTGGCAAGATCAACATTTGTTGCTCATCCCTTGCTTGGCCATTTCAGAAGGCAGTCACAAGCCAGTGATTCTGGAGTCACGTGTAGGCTAGACTGGGCAAAGGTGGCAGATTTCCTTCCCAAAACATCACTTATCCTTCATTCGGCACCATCTGGTTGCTATCCCACTGAGAATTCGTTCAGCCAATTGCTTCCATTTCCAATCTCACAATAGTGGCAATACTTCAAAAACATTTCATCGGCTCAAAAGGGCTTTGGGACATCCTGTGGCAATGAAAGGTGCTATATAAATGCAACTCTTTTTTCAAAGTGAACACGGACATGAGTTTGGGAGCGAGTGAATGAAATGTTAGCATAGATACACGCAGACAAATAAACCTTAGAACAAAGGGAGTGATTGCCCCATGCTGCTTTGGCAGTGCCGTGGGCCAGGAGACTCAAGCAGAGGCTGTTAGCGGGCTTCCTGCTGGGCGCCATGCCCTCCTGACAGTAGGTTTCCGGCATAGAGCTAGAATATAACCTGCCTATCATCAGACTGAAATCTCCAGGTCTGCTAGCTCTCTCCCTGCACTCCCCTCCCAGCACCCCCACCAAAAATGTTTCATTCTAGCGGGGTTCAGTACAGCACCCCACTTGTGGGGAGTTGACACGTGGCCCCACTGGAGTGAAGCGGGTGCCATTGAGGCCCCCCCAGAAGATCAGGGGTAAGGGGGGGTGCCCCCTGGACGTTGCCAACTTGGTACTGGCAGCTTAGCCCCCTGGACCTACCCAAGGGGTAAAGTGGCAATGCCCAATGGGCATCAGACAGTGCCAAGGGGCTAGAAGGGGGTATGGCCTGTGGGGGTGAGGGAAAATTGGTGGGGGTGGGGAGATCCCACTGCCACTCTGTACTTGGGTTCGGTGACAAAAAGGAAGACAATGATCAGGAAGTGGCCATTGGGGCAGAGGAGGAGATCAGGGGCAGGAGACCAAGGTGCATCGGTTGCTGGGGGTGGTGGGGAAGGGAGCAAGGCAGGCCCAAACATGGGGGTTAAACATCGGGAGTGGTTGGAGGGGTAGTGATTGAGCTAGCCAGCAATTATGTGTCCGGCAGTAGGGCGCCATTGATCTCAGTGCTGACATATCAGCACATGCGCAATGGCGCACTCAATGCTATGCTGCCGGCCCCTCTAATAGGCCCACTGATTTTTCACATGATTCACGCTAGGGCCTCTATGATGCCCAGAGCGTGGGAGATTCATTTGAAAATCCCTGATGATAAAACGGGGGGATTTACTCCAGTTTTTACACACAATCGACACTTAGAATTCCTTTGGGAGAACTGCCCCTAAATCTTTGTCACAAAACTTTCAACTGTCCTTGCCACACATGTGGAATGTGCTTTTATTTATTTATTGCTGGGACATGGGCATTGTTAACCAGTGATTTATTGCCCATCCCTAATTGCCCTGAAAGTGATTGTGAGTCAACCCCCTAAACCTAAAGAGAAGTTCATTGGCTCAACAAGCTGAACCAGGTTGATCCCAAGTCCAGCCTCTGCTCCACACACAGAGCTCAGCGATTAGAGCCCAAGTCCTCTAAAGATAAAAGGTTAATCTTAATCAATACCTTTACATCACTGACTGGGCTTGCCTACGCAAAGGATTGAGAACTCAATTCAGAAAAGGTTCACTGCAGAACGTACTCTGGCTGTGCAGTAGAGGACCCAAGTACATTCTGAGATTGTGAAGCTTGCTGTCGCAGTTAAATAGTAAGAAGCCTCACAACAGCGGGTTATATTCCAATCATGAACTTTCAGAGTGCTGCTCCTTCATCAGGTGGATGAAGGAGCAGAGCTCTGAAAGCTTGTGATTCCAAATAAACCTGTTGGACTTTAACCTGATGTTGTGAGACATACTGTGCCCACCCCAGTCCAATGCCACATGGTAAAAAACCATGTTATAAAGTAGTCAGAGGATACAGTACCTTCGAAACCAAAACCCAGCTAGAATTTATACAAGTTGCCCGTTTTTGGCCATCTTGCTTCCTTACAAGTAAAAAGGGTGTAAAATAAGCAATTTTGGACTAAGAATGAGAAAACCAAAACCATTCAGGGGTCCTGCAATTAACAGTAATTCAGAACTTTCCACTGCAAAATGCATACAGGTTCCTGAATGTGTATGTGATACCTTCTATAGTTGAATAGCCCACCCACACTTGACAGTGGCTACATCAGCAGAGTACCCGAGGTGTTGGCTCGAGCAAGGCAGCTAAAAGTACAGCTAACTGGAAATGTATTGGGTGAACTGGATTTAAGAAGCAACTCCGCGTACAATTGGCCCAGGTCAGGTCGATTCACAAAATATGGATTGTTGTGCTCGAATGCACTGCCTACCCTTCTGTGGGAATTCCTAGCAAGTGTTTTGAGGCTCTGATCAGCAGGAATTACAAACACTGGTGCCGACGCTGCGAAAGGATTTGAGTGGGCGATGGACACAGCAAGGAATTGTCGGCAATGGATTATTGGTTCAGGCTTGCTTTCCCGGGACTGGAGAGCACAGTAAGAAATCTCACAGCACCAGGTTAAAGTTCAGCAGGTTTATTTGGAATCACGAGCTTTCGGAGTGCTGCTCCTTCATCAGGTGAGTGGAGATAGGTTCACAAACACAGTATATATAGATAGGGCCACAATTACAAGATAATGCAAGTCTTTTCAGGTAATCAAATCTTTATAGGTGCTGACAATGTGAATGGAGAGAAGGTTAAGCACTGGTTAAAGGAGTGTGAGTTGTCTCAAGCCAGGATAATTGGTAAGATTTTGCAAGGCCAAATGGTAAGGTGACACACAGTGTGACATGAACCCAAGTAGAGGCTGTCCTCACGTGTGTGGAACTTGATTATTAGCTCGGCGGTTCTGCATTGTCGTGCGTCTTGAAGGCTGTCTTGGAGAACATTTACCCGAATATCGGAAACTGAATGCCCTTGACTGTCCCCAACTGGAAAGGAACACTCCTGTCTGGTGATGGGCGCAGTGTCGTTCATCAGTTAGCATCTGCATGGTCTCGCAGAAGTACCATGCCTCAGAACAACCTTTCCTCAGAGATAAGTAGCAAGGTAACTGGAGACAGTGGGTGGGATTTCATGGCCTCGCTCAAGCAAAGCTGGAAATTTCCACCCAAGGTCAATGGATATTTCCACTGTCCACCCTTTGCCTGCTCCGATTCTGGATGGGGCAGTAGAGTTCTGGTGAGCGGATTTGGTTGTGGGATAAGAATATCTCTGATCTTTGTACTAAATTTGTAGCTGGGGTCAGTTGAATACAAGATGTTTGCCAGCCAACATTAATATCTTACCAGCTGTCCGAAGTTGAATCTAGCGGACACAAGGAGATATTGTGCATTTTATTTGTGCGCTCAATGCCAGAGATGTCAACACACGGAGGAAAAGAATAACTTTGCGCTTTGAGTGCCTGAGATATGCATTGTTGACACGTCAGGTTCAGTATACAGGGCTGGAAAATAATACTGGGGCAACAGAGAACATATTAAAAATATAGTGGCATGACAAATAGTGGAAACAAATGAAAGAGGGCACGAGTGTATTAGGCCAGCAGGCAGATATGGAAATATATCCCCATCAGTAAAACCCTTAAAGTTTATTTACTAGTGTCATATGTAGGTTTACATTATCACTGCAATGAAGTTACTGTGAAAATCCTCTGGTGGCCACACTCCACCACCTATTCAGGTACACCAAGAGAGTATCTAACCAGCACGTCTTTCAGATTGTGGGAGGAAATCAGAGCACACGGAGGAAACCCACACCGATACTGGGAGAAAATGCAGGCTCTGCACAGGCAGTGACCCAAGCCGGGGAATCAAACCCTGGTGTTGTGAGACAGCAGTTATACTATCATGTCACCCCAGAGGTGCTGCAGTTAAAAGTTTGCAACCTTAAAAGGGAAGTGGGCCACTTTAGGGGTGACACAATGGTTAGCACTGTTGCCTCTCAGCATCAGAAGCCTGAGTTCAATTCTGTCCTCGGATGACTGTCTGTGTGGAGCCTGCACAGACACAGGGAGAACGTGCAGACAGGGAGAACATGCAGATCGCTGGTCTATAGCTTAATTAGGCCACATTTGAAGCACCAGAAACATTCCAAAAATGTGTGGATTAGGTGGATTCGCCACGCTTACTTTCTCCACAGTGTCAGGGGGACTAGCTAGGGTAAATACGTAGGGATAGGGACTGGGTGGGATGGCCTATGAGCCAACCGGCCTCTTCTGCACTGCAGGATTCTGTGTTTCTGTGAATTCCAGGAATTATACTATACCCACAGAGATGCTGCAAGGAATTAGTTTCTCAGCAAATAGCAGGAAATAGTGTCCCAGCAGGATCAGTGCTGGGAGCCACTGTTGTTCACCATTTATGTTAATAATTTGGACTTGGGATGTGAAAGTACAATTTCAAAACTGGTAGCTGTCACTGAATTGGAGGCCAAGGCTCAATGGAAAGGAGGATTGAGATCAATACAGGAAAACATTCAATAAACCTGCAGGAGAGTGATATAATTTGCAAATGAATTTCAAATAGATAAACGCTCCAATAGAAATCTTACTGCAGTCTGCTAAAATATCATTCACCACTGCTCGTCATTCCCTGTCAGTCAATTTCCCATCCATGTTGTTACTGTCCCTTTTTTATTCCACTTGCTAAAACTTTACTCACGGGTCTGTTATGTAGCATTTTAACAAATGTCTTTTGGAAATCCATCTACATTACTTCAACATGCGGACAGCATGATGGCACAGTGCTTAGCACTGCTGCCTCACAGTTCCAGGGACTCAGGTTCAATTCTGGCCTCGGTCACTGTCTGTGTAGTTAGCACACTCTCCCTGTGTCTGTGTGGGTTTTCTCTTAGTGCTCTAGATTCTTCCCGCAGTCCAAAGATATGCGGGTTAGGTTGATTGGCCATGCTAAATTGCCTCTTATTGTCAGGGAGATTTGCAGAGTAAATACATGGGTTTGAAGATAGGGCCAGTATGGGATTGTTGATGGTACATGTTCTATGGGCCAAATGGCCTCCTTCTGCACCATAAGGATTCTATGATTACCCTCATCAATCCTCTCTGTTACCACATCAAAATACTCCAACGAGTTCATGCTGACTTCAATTGATTATTAGTTTAGGTTTTGAATAATTGTTTCTAGAAGCTTCTCTACCACATGGTTGAAGAGTTTATCTCTGCTACTCTTCTTGCAGTTTACACTTGTTGTAATTCTCCACTGGCACCATCCTTTGAGGCTAACGCATATTGAAAAACAACGGTCAGTGTCATCACAATTCCCACACCCACTTCCTTCAGTGTTCTTGGGTCATCTCATCTGGTCCTGCTGTGTCATCAATTTAAAGCACTGAGAGTTTATTCGATAGCTTATTAATTTTGAATTCTTCACATGACTGAACTATCTCCTCATTCACCGTATCTTCATTTTTGATAAACACAGATGCAAAGTATTTGCCTCTGTGCACCATTCCCCTTCATGTTAATCACCACTTTCTTCTCATACTTTCTCCTTGATGCTCTTAATTGTTTTTTCAATTCCCTTCTAAACCTCGGATTCTCCACCTGACATTTGTCATGAGCATGCTTTTTTCTAATTTTTTTCAACCTAATCTTATACCGTCCAGGAAACTCTGGGGCTTGTTTGCCTTACTTCTCTTCATGAGAATATAACGTGAACTCTGAAAATGTCTCTCCATACAATCTAGCATTAGCAGCACGTAGCACAGTGGTTAGCAATACTATCTCACATGTCAGGGATCTGGGTTCAACTCCTAGCATTGTCTATGTGGAGTCTGTACATTCTCCTCATGTGTGTGTGGGTTTCCTTCAGGCGCTCCAGTTTCCTCCCATAGTCTGAAAGACCTGCTGGTTAGATGCATTGACCATGCTAAATCCTCCCTCAGTGTACCTGAGCAAGTGCCAGAGTATGGTGACTAGAGGATTTTCACAGTAACTTCATTACAGTGTGAATGTAAGCCTACTTCTGACTCATAAATAAACTTACTTTAAATCTTTAGTAAAAGGTAAAAGATTTATACAATCTTAAGAAATACCAGAGAATGCACTGCACACTGTGATGTTAGTGTACATTTAAGAAAGATTTTTTTTTAAATCATGACCTCTGCAGCTCTCTCAGCTTCAGTCTTTTCTTAGCTCACAGCTTCAGTAATGTTACCATTGCCGGCTTGACTGGAAATATCCTTTAATTGCTACTTAAGTATCTTAAATGGGTCCTGAATTGTTAGGAAGACAATCATGTGTTATTGGACAGTTTTTATTTTCATTTTTGGTTTGGAGCTGCAGGTTTGAGTTTTTAGTTTTAGAAGGGACAGCAAGCTAAAAAGAAGTGTTTTCTCTCTTTCTCTGTTGTTCTGAAAATTCTGTTTGGTTAGCTAAAAACAAGATCTTGTTTTCCTGAAGGGTGAAAGTGTGCTGTTGTTGGGAGCTGAACCAGAGTCACTCTGCTGTTTTGGGAAGCTGTCTTATCTTCAAACCATTCGGAGTGAATCTAGATAACTGCAGACTTCAACCAAAGGATTCAATTTCCATTATCACGTGAGCAGTAGACTTTGCTGTGGTGAACTTGTTTGGAGGGTTTTGTCTGTGGGATTGGAGTGATTGGAACATTGTAGACATCTTTGTTGAGGGTTTGTGTTTAATTGATAAAAGATCTTGTTAGTTTTCTTACTATAAATGATGAATACATTCTTAAATAAACTTTATTTGATAAAAGCTCCCTAGTGGGTCATTTGAATCATAGCTGAAATGAAGCATCTCATGCTTATCCTGGCCAAAATCAAGATGCAAAACTTATGATGCAGATGGGCTCTGTAGAACACTTTGGAGTTTCTGACCTGAACCATAACAATGTAAACTTTTTCCTTCTTTAAAGACAGGCCCATTATCTAATTAGCACTTTTGTCTGTTAATCTTTGATTTGGCCCAATCCATTCTTTGCCCATTGAAGTTGGCTCTCACCCAGGTAATTATTCTTCCTCTGGATTGTTTCTCATCGTTTTTCACAGCCGGCCTAAAACATTTCCGTTTATCATCCTTGATGTGTGCCTCTCGGAATGAAAGCATAAACATAGGCCCCCAGGTGTTTCGTCAGACCTGCGCTGCCAGAATCAACAGCAGAAAATGATTAGGCCAAGTGAGGTTATTGTTACCAGCTGTGAAACCATTTATGCAGCTTCTCACTCCCAGTGCCCCTCCTCACACTGAGCACATGCTGCGCTTTGAACTAACAACTGTAATAAAACACGAACAAAACTCCAGGTCAATTGACTAATAGCAGTAACTAGCTGAGACTGCAGCTGAGACTTTCTACATTGTATCTCACGAAGCCAGCCAGCTAGACCTCCAAGGATTGGCCATTAACTGGCAAAGTAAACTATTCGCCTTTCCGGCACCATCAACACAAAGAAACTCACTTCAGGCAGCAAACAGAAGCAAATTGGCATTGTGTCTTTCAGGAATTATTTAACCCCATCGTGTTAATGAAAGGGGCAAGTCTCAGAAATTGAAATGTGCATCGACCCGTTGGCACAGTGGTTAGCGATCCGGTCTCAGGTCACTTTCTGTGTGGACTTTGCTCACTCTCTGCATGAGTTTCCTCCAGGAGCTCTGGTTTCCTCCCACACTCCAAAAAAGATGGACAGGTTAGAGGATTGGCCCTGCTAAATTGCCCTTCATTATCAGGGGGATTAGCAGGGTAAATACAGCAGGGGTTAAGGGTATAGAGCCTAGGTGGAATTGTTGTCAGTGCAGGCTCGATGGGCCAAGTGGCCTCCTTCTGCACTATCATGATTCTGTGATCATGCAACAACAACATGCATTTATATAGCAGCTTTAATCGTAGAAATCATAGAAACCCCACAGTACAGAAAGAGGCCACTTGACCCACCAAGTCTGCACTGACTACAATCCTACCCCCACACACCCACACATTTCACCCCCCAATCCCTCTACCCGACCCACCTCAGGACACTAAGGGACAATTTTAGCATGGCCAATCAAACCTAACCCACACATTTTCAGAGCAAGTAATGTAGCAAGACATCCCAGGGTGCTTCACCAGAACGTAATTAAACAAAACTTAACACCAATCCATAGGTGGAGATGTTAGGACAGGCTACAAGAGGTTTTGTTAAAGAGGCAGGGATTAAGTGAAGAGATTAAAAAGGAGAGGCTTGGAGATGGTTATGGAGGAGGGAATTCTAGAGATTAAGGCCTTGTGATGTGATGATGGTGGAATGATCAGAATCAGATGGTGGCCAGAATTGCAGGAGCAGATATCAAAAGGACCGGAAGAGGTTGCAGAGATAAGAAGGGAAGTGGTCCTGGGGGGATTCGAAAACAGGTCATAAATCGAGGTGACGATGAATCCTGAGTCAGCAAGCACAAGGATGGTGATGACCACATGTTGGGGGTTAGGGTTTGGGCTGAACAGTTTAGGATGATCCAGAAGGAGTAAGTTCAGCCAAGAAAGCATTGAACTCGTCAACTCTAGAGATAACAAGGGTAAGGGCTTCACAGCAGCAGATAAGTTGGGGCAGGTGCAGAGGTGGAAGTGTTAGAACAGAAGAGAAACCAGTAAGGACTAAACTGAACAAAACCTCATGCCTGCAGAGCAAGGTGGTGTCACCCAAAGGAGTGTATATTGACAAGATGGCATTGGTTTTACAATACAAACTTAAGTTGCACATCCTCCTTTCTCTAGTGGCTTCTTCATTCCTATTACATTACAGCATTGACTCCAGCAACAGAACCGTGATCTAAGGGGTGGCACAGTGGTTAACACTGCTGCCTCACAGCACCAGGGATCTGAGTTCGATTACCAGCTTGGGTCACTGTCCGTGTGGAGTTTGCACTTTCTTCCCATGTCTGTGTGAGTTTTTTCCGGGTGCTCCGGTTTCTCCCACGGTCCAAAGATGTGCTCATTAGGTGCATTGACCGTGCTAAATTGACCCTAGTGTCCCAGGATGTGTAGGTTAGAGAGATTAGCAGGGTAAATAAGCGGAGTTACGGGGATAGGGCCTGGGTGGGATTGTTGTCAGTACAGATTTAATGGGCTGAATGGCCACCTTCTGCATTGTAGGGATTCCATGATTCTAAATGTAGCAACAGCTCTCCCTTCATCCTTAAAGAGCAAAGAAAGACTTGCATTTCTGTTGCTTCTTTCATAACATTAGGATGTCGATAAGAAAGTCTCAGTGCAGTCGTTGATGAAATGTAAGAAAAGACAATTTATGCATAGTTTAATCCCACAAATATCAATGTAATGATGACCAGATAAATCAACATCACAGAAACAGGTTTAGGGATAAATGGTGGCCAGGATATTGAGGTAACTCCCCTACTCCTTAGAATCTTTCACATCCATTTGACAGGGGATATGGGGCCTTAGTGTAAAGTATCATCCAATTTAAAGGCAAATTGATGTCTTGGTTGTCATCTTTTAACAGCAGGCTAGATGATAGGTTAAATCCAAGGTATTAACTTACCCTCTCTCTTCCCAAATGTTAATGGATCTGATGCATGTTGTGTTCACTGTATATTGATCCAAATTTGATTATATTAGTCTGAACACTAAACTATGTTTGTTGTGCACATTGCTTAAACCTGCAGGTGGAGCTAGTGAGCTAACTAATGGATTCCATGCAGTAAGTATCTAGCTGAGAGCAAGCATGTCGAAATCCTGTAATTGCTGAGGTATTTTAAAGTATCATTAAATAACTCTGTTACAGATTTAGAACTAGTTTCTGCTCTGAGCTGACTCAGACATACAGAAAGTCATATCTCCAGTATTTTCTGTTTCTTTCTCAGTTCTGCAGGCTTTGCTTTTTGTTTATTCACAGAATTGAAGAGATCTGGAAGCTCACTTCACATTTGCTGCTTACTTAAGATTGTACAATGAGACAGCATGGCATCTGCTCACCAGCTCCACCAATTCATTGAGACCGCTCGTGACTCCAGCAACAGAATTGTGGTGCTGCAGCTCAATGGCTCTGGCTTCTGCCAAACAGGTTTGGAGAGTTAGGTTTTTTTTGAAGCAATGTAAACAAAGGAGAGTTAGCGCCTGAGTGTCCCATGATCCAAACTCAGCACTTTGGAGCCTAACCACCAACAGTTAAATAGACAGAGAAAAATAGCACAACTGCAAATCTGAGCAGTGTGGATCTCTGCCCAGTGATTTGTAGAATGGTTACAGCACAGAAGGAGGCCATTCAGCCTATCACATCTGTTCAGGCTTTCTGCAAGACCAACTCAGCTAGTCCACTCCCCCATCTTTTCCCAGCATAGCCCTGCAAATCTTCAATCTTTGGATAATTATCCAATTCTCTATTGAAAGGCACAAGATATGAAGCCAGGCATTCCAAGTCCTAACCATTTGCTGCCTAAAAAAGGCTTTTCCTCGTATTACCAATACTTTTTCACTGGGCAGCATGGTGGCACAGTGGTTAGAACAGCTGCCTCATGGCGCCATGGACCTGGGTTGGATGCCCACCTTGGGTGCTGGAGTGTCTGCATGGGTTTCCTCCCACAGCCCGAGAGACATGCTGTTTAGGTGCATTGGCCATGCTAAATTCACCCTCAGCAAAGCTGAACAGGCATCGGAATGTGGCAACTAGGAGACAATTTCATTGCAGTGTTAATGTAGCCCTACTGTATAACACTAATAAATAAACTAAACTTCTTTTGCCAATCACCATATATTGATGTCCTCTGGTTTCCAATTCTTTTACTGGTTCCTCCCCATCAATTCTCCATTCAGATCCTTCAGGATTTTGAATAACTTATCAAATCTCTCCCCAAATTTATTTTCTTCCAGGAGGAGAACAGTCCTGGCTTCCCGAATCTATCCACACAACTGAAGTTCCTTATCCCCAGAATTGTCTGCATGCTCTCTCTCTCTCTCTCTCTAATACCTTCACATCCTTCCTGAAGCTGCACTGTCCAAAACTGAACATAATACACCAGGGTTTTCTACAAATTTATCAATGTACCAATGAAATCTGTACGCTGTACGTTATGCCTTGTTAGAAATGGGGGTGAACTAACCCCAACTGAAACTGGGAAAATTCAGAACAGCAACACTGTGTGCAGTTTTGGTCGCTGCATTTGAGGAAGGATATATTGGCCTTGGAGGGGGTGCAGAGAAGGTTTACTAGGCTGATACTGGAGATGAGGGCATTGGATTATGAGGAGAGACTGAATAGGCTAGTTTTGTATTCTTTGGAGTTTAGAAGGCTGAGAGGAGATCTTATAGAGACGTGTAAAATAATGAAGGGGATGGATAGGGTAGAGATTGAGAGACTCTTCCCGCTTAGCAAAGATGGCAGGACTAGAGGGCACAGCCTCAAAATTAGGTGGGGGGTGGTTCAGATTGGAGTTGCGCAGGGGTTTCTTCATGCAAAGGGTGGTGATTCTTTGGAATTCTCTGCCTGATGAGCTGGTGGAGGCTTCCTCACTGAATATGTTCAAGTCAAGAGTGGATAGGTTTTTAATTGACAAGGGAATTAAGGGTTATGGGGAGAAAGCGGGCAAGTGGTACTGAACCACTACAGATCAGTCATGATCTTATTGAATGGCGGGGCAGGCTCGAGGGGCTGGATGGCCTACTCCTGCTCCTATTTCTTATGTTCTTATGTTCTTATTAACACCATTTCAGACATGGAAGGACTGTTCTCAGTATATCCAATCTGTGGAAGTGAATCCTTTTCCTCCACACCCCTCACTACCTCTCTCACCCATTGTCACACAAGATTGGAGTGGCACGGTGGCACAGTGGTTAGCACTGCTGCCTCACATCACCAGGGACACAGGTTCAATTCCTGGCTTGAGTCACTGCCCATGTGGAGTTTGCATGTTCTCCCCATGTCTGCATGGGTTTCCTCTGGGTGCTCTGGTTTCCTCCCACCCTACAAAAATATGTGGGTCAGGTTGATTTCTCATGCTAATTTGTCCCTCAGTATCAAGGGGTTAGTACGGTAAATAAGTAGGTTTATGTGGCTAGGGCCTGGGTGGGATTGTAATCAGTGCAGGCCTCCCTTTGCACTGTAGGGATTCTAGGTTTAGATACAGCCAGCAGATTTTTCTGGCTCACAGGGTCATTAGTCTGTGGAATTCACTTCCCCAGGGACCGGCCCATTGGATTTATTCAAGATCAACTCAGGCGGAATTTTGATAGGGTAGCCAGGGAGGGCAGACAGAGAAGTGAGTTTTGTCTGCAATCAGATCAGTCATGATCTTATTAAATGTAGGAGCAGGCTCGAGGGGTCAAATAGCCTATTCCTGCACCTATTGTTCCTATGTTCACACATTAAATGGAGCATACATGGGTGGCACAGTGGTTAGCACTCCTGCCTCACAGTGCCAGAGGCCCAGGTTTGATTCCTGGCTTGGGTCACTGTCTATGTAGAATCTGCACGTTCCCCCCGTGTCTGGGTGGGTTCCCTCCTAGTGCTCTGGTTTCCTCCCACAGTCCAAAAAATGTGCTGGTTAGGTGCACTGACCATGCTTAATTCTCTCTCAGTATAGCCAAACAAGCAACAGAGTGTGGGCTACAAGGGGATTTTAATCATGAAATCATAGAATCATAGATCCCTACAGTGCAGAAGGAGGCCATTTGGCCCATTGACTTTGCAACCAACTACAATCCCACATAAGCCCTATTCTTGTAGTCCACTCCTATTTTCACAGTAATTCCATTGCAGCATTAATGTAAGCCTACTTGTGACACGAATAAACAAATAAACTAAACAAGTGTCAAGTGGGAGAAAGATTTTCTTTCAAAACACGCTGCTGTTTAAATTAATTCATTGGTGAGACAGCGTAACTCAGTCAAAGTGAAAGGAGGCTGGATTTCTATTGTGATCTGACACTTGCTCTCTGATGAACCAGGATTATGGCCAGGGTTTCTCAGCCTCACTGTAGTGGGTTTCCCCATGCTGGATGGGGTGTATCGTTTAAACGTCCTCTGACTTTGGCGGGACAGGGAGATCTCACCACCAGGAGGGGGCCGGAAAATCCCAACCAATGTTTTTGAAATGTCAAGGAAAAAATAAATTTGAATAAAGATTCCGTCTTATTCAAGTGATTGCCGATAAAGACAGTGGCAGAATGGTTAGCACTGCTGCCTCACAGACCAGGGACCCAGGTTCAATTCCCGGCTTGGGTCACTGTCTGTGTGAAGTTTGCACATTCTCCCCATGTCTGCGTGGGTCTCCTCCGGGTGCTCCAGTTTCCTCCCATTGTCCAAAGATGTGCAGGTTAGGGGGACTGGCCATGCTAAATTTCCCCTTAGTGCGAGGAGGATTAGCAGGGTAAAAATGTAGAGTCTGGGTGTGATTGTGGTCAGTGCAGGCTCAATGGGCCAAATGACCTCCTTCTGCAAAGTAAAGATTCTATGAAAGCTTCTGCTACATTTTCACGGCCCAAGCTTCAACGTGAATGGTGAGAGGTGCAGAGGACATTCAGTACTCGAATGGTTATCTTCCCCAACTGTGTGAATGGATGCATGCCAGGAATTGCTAGATTAATGTTTGTACTGCTTGTGTTAGTCATGACTGCCAGTACTGGGTTGGGCATTTGACCAAACTCCAAAGGAAATTCACCTTGGCCACTTGTACTGTCCGCTAAAGCACACACTGCCCGCTGGGCAGCTTCTAGGCTAAATGGAAAAGTAGAATGGGCCCCCACTTGTGCTTGGATGTCATGTGAGGCAGGGGCAGCTATCAACACCACTGCAGTTGAGCAAGATAATTTGGAAGGGTGTGTTGTGAGAGGAGGGGATGCCACATTGCTCGAGACTCGATCACAATTGATGTATCACTGCCCTGAACTCTGAATCACACTTATCGTTGAACTCTCACGTGTCGCGTGTGGGCTGCCGTGTTGTACGTATGCCGCAATGTCACACCTAGGCTGGAGTGTTGCACGTAGGCCGCAGTGTTGCACATAGTCCACAGTGTCGCATTGAGAGCGCAGTGTCAAACCTAGGCTGCAGTGTTGTGAAACACACATGTGTGAATGCATTCTGAAGTCAGATGATTGAATGGATTGCGATTAATTTAAGGAGGGCATATACATTTATAAAGCATTTTTCACATCGTTAAACTTCCTGAGCTAATTCCCAGCAGCGTCATCAGATGAGGCTAGATACCAAATTAGAAGTGTTGAGATAGATGGTTGAAAGTTTGGTCAGAGGTAGGGTTTTCAGCAGAGGGAGAGAGTGAGGTTTAGCGAGGAAATTCCAGTGTTGATGGCCTAGACGGAGGTACAGCTACCAAAAGTGGGGTGAAAGAAAGGGGAAGAAAAGAGATCCGAGTTGGAAAATTGTTGAGTTTACAGAGAGTTGTAAGGCTGAAGGATGTTGTAGAGATTTGGAGGGATTTAGCACGAGGATGAAGTGTTAATGGCACCTTTAGATAATGGGGTGGCATGTAGCTGCAAAGTAGGATGGGGGCCAAGGATTGGGCGTCTTAATGATGCTGGAGTGAGAAGGGAAGGGAGTCATTGCAGAGGATTCTCTCGTTCTGACTGAGAGTGAACCCAGAAAAGCCAAACAATGAAGAGGAAACAGAGATAGATTTCGGGGTCAGCTATGTTGAAGGTTCAGAAGCATAATGCACAATGGTCACATTATCAATAAGCTTGTCTCAAGCTAATGCATTACAAACCATGGTACTGGTAATAAAAACAGAAGATGCTAGATAAACTCAACAGGATAGACAGAGCCAATCTTTCAAGCCAGAATGACCTCCAGAGTCGAAAGACTGGCTCTATTCTCTCTCCACAGACCTGCTGAGATTCCAAAGCATTTTCTGTTTTTGTTTCAGATTCCAGCGTCCACAGTAATTTTGCCTTTATGACTCTGATAATATTGTGTGAACTGACAATGAGAAATAAATCAATTAAATGACCATCATCAACCAGAAAATGACACTCCCTCTCTTTGGAAATGCCTTTGGAGTGAAATTAGTCCACAAAATTTAACAAACTTTAAATGTGATAACAACCGTAAAAGGAGTTTATGTTTATTTATTAGTGTCACATGTAGGCTTACATTAACACTAATGTGGAGATGCCAGCATTGGATTGGGGTGGGCACAGTAAGAAATCTCACAACACCAGGTTAAAGTCCAACAGGTTTTTTTTTGGCATCACAAGCTTTTGGAGTGCCGATGAAGGAACAGCACTCCGAAAGCTCATGATTCCATACAAACCTGTTGGGCTTTAACCTGGTGTTGCGAGACTTCCTACTGTACATTAACACTGCAATGAAGTTACTGTGAAAATCCAGACTCCGGTGCCTGTTCGGGTACACTGAGAGAGAATCTAGCAGGGCCAATGCACATAACCAGTACGTCTTTCAGTTTGCGGGAGAAAACCAGAGCACTCGGAGCAAATTCATGTAGAGATGGGGAGAACGTGCAGACTCCTTACAGACAGTGACCCGAGCTCGGTCTCTGGTGACTGGAAATTTATCCAATATTAAAAATTTTGACCAAGCCGGGGATACAATGCTGGCTGGTGGTGCATCTTTTTGTATTTAAGTTTTATTGTGCGCTGTCTGAGCCAAGTCATTAACTTGTTTACCAGAATTATCTCACGGTGAAGTGATACCACTTAACTACTCTTATCCCCTCCCTTTTAATATCCAGTGCCAGGATGTCATGAGAGTGCAGAAACTTGGGTGTGTTCACTGTGAGCCAGTTCCCTTGCACCCAATGGCTCTGTCTGTTTCTCCGGAAGTGCTTGGAGTCCATTCAGCCCATCAGATCTGTGCCAGCTCCCCTAAAGAATTATCCAATTTCTCCCACTCCCTTGTTCTTTCCTCACAGCCTTTCAAATTCTTTCCCTTGCAAGTAATTTTCCAATTGTCAATTGACATGTTATTATTCAATCTATTATAGTGTCAACACTCTCAGTTTTTACAGAGGAAAGAAAATAACATTTATTTATGTGAGGTCAAGTTTCCTCACTATCAAAAGATGGTAGAGAGCCTCATTTAACAGCCCATGAATAAAAACTCACATTGTCTGCTACCCGCTGCAATTTTGCTAGTTGTGTAATTATAATTATGAAGCAAAATCATCCATTAAAAGTGGAATTTGAGGCAATTCCTTTTGTAAGAAAAACAGCTTCCTATCGAAAGGAGAATTGAAGCAATGATTGTTTTAAGTGAATAATACTTTAAGGGTAATCAGAGGAGTGTCATAAGCCTGGAATTATTATTGTACCAAATCACATCCATACAACTTTCCTTCCTGGTTTATATATATACACACATTATGAATAGTTTTGGTCAGCTTATCTAAGGAAAGATTTGATTTATTGCTGTCAAATGTGTTAGTATACAGTGAAAAGTACTGTTTCTTGCACACTTTACAGACAAAGCATACTATTCATAGCGAAGGAAAAGAGATGGTGCAAAATATAGTGTTACAGTCACGGTTAGGGTATCGAGAAAAATCAACTTAATGCGAGGAGAGTCCATTCAAAAGTCTGATGTTAGCAGGGAATAAGCTGTTCTTGAGTTGGTTGAAAAGTGTCCTCAGATCTTTATATCCTTTTCCCGATGGAAGAAGGTAGAAGAGAGTATGACTCCTTGCCTGATGAAGGACTGGTGCTCCAAAAGCTCGTGTTACCAAATAAACCAATTGGACTTTAATCTGATGTTGTGAAACTTCTTACTGTGCCCACCCCAATCCAACTCCACATCATTTCTTAACTATATTGTTGACATGGTGGGGGGGCAGTGAGGAGGGGGGGAGGCATCCAGGACAAGTTGTGGTGACCTGGACACATAAAAACTTGAAGCTCTCGACCATTTCTACTTTGTCCCCATTGATGTAGACAGGGAAAGATATACTGGCATTGGAGGCAGTCCAGAGAAGATTCGCTTGGTTGATCCCGGATATGGAGGGATTTTCTTAAGAGGAGAGATTGAGTAGAGTTGGGCCTGTCTGTCTGGAGTTTTAAAAAATGAGAGGTGACCTAATTGAAATTTACAGGATTCTCTAGGGTCTTTACAGGATGGATGCTGAGGGTCCATGTTCCTCTTGTGGGAGAGCCTAGGGCCAGGGGGCAAAATCTCAGAATAAGAGATTGCTCATTTAAAACTGAGATGAGGAAGAATTTCTTCTCTCAGACGGTAGTGAATCTGTGAAATTCTTTACCGGACAGGCATGTAGAGGCTGGGTCACTAAGTATATTTAGGCTTGAGATAGATAGATATTTAATCAGTAAGGGAATCAGTGGCAATAACAGGGGAGTTGAGGATTATTACTTCAGATTGGTCATAATCTCATTGATGTGCAGGCTGGGTTGATTGACCATGTTAAATTATCCCTTAGTGTCAATGGATTAGCAGGGTTACACAGATAAGGACTGGGTGGGATTGTTGTCAGTGCAGGCTTGATGAGCCAAATGGCCTCCTTCTGCACTGTAGGGATTCTATGATTCTACAAATGGGCCGAATGGCCTATTTCTGCTCCTATGTTTTACGGAGTTAATACCCATATGTATGGCGTATATAATATATATATTGCAGAGTTAAATGCAGGTGCAGTTGTGACACCAATAAATAAACTTTAAGACTTTAATAAAGCAAAAAAACTTCATACATCCCAGAGCAGCCCAAAACAATGACCTAGGGAATCTGAGGAACAATTTCTGTTTTGTAGGCAAACATGACAACTCTTTTCCACAAAACAAGTTCCCACACAAGCCAGCAATGGTGAGTTCATGTCTCTTTTTTTGACAAGTCTTCATTACTTGTTCAAATTTTGTGAATCGTCAGCCGAAACCTTGCCAGGAAGTGCAGAGTAAAACTGAATAGTGGAATCTTTAAATTATATTTTCTGGAGGTTGTACGTAGGTGGGGGTGACAAAAGAGAGCACTACCCTTGGACTCACTTCTCTACAGAGACTGAAACTCAATGGCGCAGGGTGAGCTATGCTTCCCTAACATGCTGGCAGGCAACAAGGCACCGCCTACCCACAGAACAGGAAATTCCTGGCAATGGAAGATCCAGAAAATTGGCAACGGCAAAAATTACAAAAAAAGAGTTGCACGCACTTGCCATCTGCTTGTGCTCTTGGTTTTATTAAAGGGAGGAGTAGGATAGCTGTATCTGAGCAAGAGTCCCATCAATATTAATGAGCAAGTAATCAAATACATACCATCTAACAATGTGTGGGAAAGTCAAATAAAAAAAAAATCCTCCTGTCAATCTCTGGCAAAACAGTCAATAAAAACGTTGTTTGTTATTTTCTTAATAGAGACAGATTATATCTATTTTTTCTCTCTATTCAGCTCAATGTTTATCCCCTTCCCCCAGCGCAATGAATTTGTATTTCACAATGCAAGTGCTCAGAATAGAATTACAGGATGAAAAAGGCCAATCAGCCCATCTTTATTCAATTCAACTTAAATTAACAGTCTTTAGAATCATAGAATCTCTACAGTTCAGTAGTTTGGGTCACTGTCTGTGTGGAGTTTGCACATTCTCCAAATGTCTGTGTGGATTCCCTCCGGTGCCCAATTTCTTCCAACAGCCAAAAACGAGTGTGTTAGGTTGATTGGCCATGTGAAATTGCTCCTTGTTGCTGGGGGATGTCAGGGGATATGTAGGGTTACGGAGATAGGACCTGGGTGGATGTAGGTCCTTCGAGCCTGCACCGCCAACAATCCCACCTCGGCCCTATCCCTGTCACCCCATGTATTTACCTTGCCAATCCCCATGACACTAAGAGACAATTTAGCACATCCAATCAACTTAAAGCACACATCTTTGGAGTGTGGGAGGAAACCAGAGCACCCGGAAGAAACCCACACAGACATGGGGAGAACATGCAAATTCCACACAGACAGACACCCCAGGCTAGAATTGAACCTGGATCCCTGGCACTGTGAGGCAGCAGTGCTAACCACTGTGTCACCGTTCCACCCCTTGTACCAGTCATTGTCCAATGAACAGAAAGCAAGTGGCTCCTGAAGACCTTTCCAACAAGTCCTTTAGTTGTATAATTTGGGAAGACATTCATAGCATTAATGCTCAGCTAATGCATGAAGCCAGTCACCTATTCCAGATGTCAATGCCAGGTCCCCAGATGCTGTTCCAATGCATTCATCATCAACAATGTGTAGCTCTCCATGACATGGGGCTATGTATCATGATGACTGATTGGTAATCAGGACTATCCCTGGCACTCAATGGACAACATATTATAACCAGACCGATAACAATATCAGAAACAGATTAGCAATTCTCATGTCCAGTTTTATATCCTTTGGTAATCCTAATGGAATCTTGCAACACAGCCAAGGATCGTGTGATTCAATATTACATCCCATTTAACATCCAAAACAAGAAAGGCTTGATGCCTCCAGGAATGCAATTAACATTGCTGCCTCACAGCGCCAGAGATCGGGTTCAATTCCAACCTTGGATCACTGTATGCATGGAATTTGCATGTTCTCCCCGTGTCTGCGTACATTTCCTCCAGGAGCTCCCGTTTCCTCCTACAGTCCAAAGATGTGTGGGTTACATTGATTGGCCATGCTAAATTGCTCCTTAATGTTAGGGGGGAATATCAGAGGGATTAGTACGGTAAATATGCGTGCTTATGGGGATACAGTCCGAGTGGGATTGTTACCGGTGTAGACTCGATGGGCTGAATGGCTTCCTTCTGCACTGCAGGATTCTAACTTGATGATGATGGGATCTTCCTCTGCCTATGCCAGGTCCAATATTGTCATGTAGGTTGAAATGGATTTATGAGAACCTGAACAGCTCTTCACCTTAAACATGTCCTGAGTGGCCATGTTCATAAGGGCAGGTATTGTCAGAGTTAGTAGTGCCAATCAGGAAAAGCTGAAAAGTCCGTGGGGATCATTGTTTTAGCCTCTCCATTCTCGGGACACCTGAATTTCATCCTTTCAAATGAATTCACAGTCAGAGAATGGTTACAGCTGAGGATGCCACTGTTCGACCAAAGGCAGCCATGCTAGCTCTCTGCAAAAGCAACTCAGTCAGTTCCATTCCCCCAATCTCTCCATAACCCAACAAGTCATTGCTCCAAGTGGGCAGCAGGGTGGCACAATGGTTAGCACTGCTGCCTCACAGATCCAGGGACCGTGTTCAATTCCGAGTTTGGGTCACTCTCTGTATGGAGTTTGCATATTCTCCCCGTGTCTGCATGGGTTTCCTCCACGTGCTCTGATTTCCTCCCACAATCCAAAGATGTGCAGGTTAAGTGCGTTGGCCATGCTAAATTGCCTCTTGGTGTCTGGGATGTGTAGGTTAGAGGGATTAGCAGGGTAAATATGTGGGGTTACAGGAATAAAGCTGAGATGGGATTGTCGTCAGTGTAGACACAATGAACCAAATGGCCTCTTTCTGCACTGTAGGGATTTTATGAAGTGCTTACCCAATTCCCCTTTGACAGCCATTATTGAAAGTACCTCCTTCGAACAATGTGACTCAAACACTAGCCACACACCGCATAAAAAACACTTTCCTTTTGTTGCCATTGGGTCTCTTGCCATCACTTTTCTCTGGTTTTCAATTGTTTAGATAGTGAAGAGGGGTGTTTTAGTTTACAGAGTGACTTGGACAAGTTGCAGAGCTGGGCCGAGAGGTGGCAAATGGAGTTTAATGTGGAAAAGTGTGAGGTAATGCACTTTGGCAGGAACAATAAATGTGTAGAGTATAGGGCTAATGGTAGGGCTCTTAATAGTGTTGAGGAACAGAAGGATCTTGGTGTATGTGTCAATAGATCCCTGAAAGTAGGCAGTCAAGTGGATAAAGTTGTTAAGAAGGCTTATGGAGTCTTAGCTTTTATTGGTAGGGGGATTGAATTTAGGAGCCGCAGCATCATGTTGCAACTGTACAAAACTCTAGTGCGGCCGCACTTGGAGTATTGTGTGCAGTTCTGGTCCCCACATTATAAGAAAGATGTGGAGGCATTGGAGAGGGTACAGAGGAGGTTTACCAGGATGTTGCCTGGTATGGAGGGCAGGTCCTATGAAGAGAGGTTGAAGGATTTGAGGTTGTTTTCGTTAGAAAGGAGGCGGCTAAGAGGGGATCTTATTGAAGCATATAAGATGATTAGAGGTTTAGATAGGGTGGACAGTGATAGCCTTTTTCCTAGGATGGAGAAAGCTAGCACGAGGGGACACAGCTTTAAATTAAGGGGTATGAGTTATAGGACGGATATCAGAGGTAGGTTCTTTACTCAAAGAGTGATTAGGGAGTGGAATGCCCTGCCTGCAGCTGTTGTAGATGCGCCAAGTTTGGTGGCGTTTAAGAGGTTAGTTGATAAGTATATGGATGAGAAGGGAATGGTTTAGTTAGGAGGGGCATTGCTTTTTATTTTGGTCAGCACAACATCGAAGGCCGAAGGGCCTGTTCTGTGCTGTATTGTTCTATGTTCTATGTTCTATGTTTCTCTCTCTCTCTCTCTATCCAGCTCCCTTGTGATCTTGAACACCTCTATTAAATCTGCCCTCAATCTTACTGTCTCCAAGAAGAACAATTGCAGCTTCTCCAATCTATCCATGTAACTGAAGTCCCTATCGCCTTCCTTACTGCTGCTTACACATCCTTCCTAAACTGCAGTAGGCAGATGTGAACACAATACTCCAATTGAGAGTGAACCAACGTTTTATAAAAGTTCATCATAACTTATTTGCATTATCTATAGGGGTGGCATAGTGGCACAGTGGTTAGCACTGCTGTCTCACAGCACCAGGGACCCAGGTTTGATCCCTAGCTTGAGTCACTGCCTGTGTGGTGTTTGCACATTCTCCCCATGTCTGCATGGGTTTTCTCCGGATGCTCTGGTTTCTTCCCACAGTCTGAAAGACGTGCTGGTTAGGTGCATCAACCATGCTAAATTCTTCCTCAGTGTTACCCAAACAGGTGCCGGTGTGTGTTAACTAGGGGATTTTCACAATAACTTTATTGCAATAAGCCTACTTGTGACTAATAAATAAACTTTATAAACTCTCCCCTTTCAAACACTTTCTCTACCAATCCTACCACCTTCAACAATATGTACACATATATCCCCAGATCCCTCTGCTCCTGCACATCCTTTATCTTATATTACCTCCCCTTACTCTTCCTCCCAAAATGTATCACTTCTCACTTCCCTGCATTAAATTTAATCTGACACAGACCATCCCATCAGCCTGTCTATATTCTATTTGAAGTCTATCAATTTCCTCCTCATTACTTCCAAGTCTTGTATTATCTGCAAATTTTGTTCGCTATCTGTAATCTCAGGACTTTTACATGCCAATGCATAGTGGTATATTTTGATAGGCTGCAGTTGTCTACATTTAGTAACATAGACAAACCCTGTCGATTAATTTAAATGAAGGGGTATTGTTTCTAAACCTTAAACCTGTAGTAGAACCAAGATGATCAGTGAAAGCAATCATGTTACATTGCTAACCACAACTGTGCCTGTCCACTTATTTCCCAATGCACCATGCTCAGCTGGGGAAAAAGATCTTATGATGCAGTGCGTGGTGTCCCTCTGAGCCAGAAGTTCCAGATTCCAGGACTTGATGGCTGTGAAAGATATTTGCATAATCTGGCCAAAATGACTGATAATGACCCATGAGTTCACAGACTCACTGCAGTGCAGAAGGAGCCCATTTGGCCCATCGGATCTGCACTACACTCTGCCAGAGCATCTTACTCAGACCCTATCTCAATAACCCCATATATCTGCCCCACTTATCCCCCGAATCTATACATTTTGGGGCATTATACGGAAATTCAGTATGGCCAATCCATCTGACCTGAACATCTTTGAACTGTGGGAGGAAACCCACGCAGACATGGGGGAAATGTACAATCTCCATATAGATAGTTACCCGAGTGATCCTGGATCTTGGAAGGCATGAGGCGGCAGTGCTAACCATTGTGCCACCCTGATCCTTCCACTATGCCTCTGGCAGTGGGAGCGAACTTAGTCAGCCACACTCATTTAGCTTCTGGCAAGGGGCTGGTTACCTGTTCCAGGAAAAACCAGCCATGGAACTTGCATTTATATAGCATCTTCACAAACGCAGGGCCGTGTAAACATGTAACAACAACTTGCATTTATACAGCACCATTAACATAGTAAAAGCTTCCTAGTGGTTCAAGAGAGTTACCAAGCAAACATTTGTCACCAAACCATGTAAGGTGATATTAGGACAGGATTAAAAGGTTCAGGAGTAAATTCCAAAGCTTACCAAGTATTTTTGAAGTGCTATAATGTAGAAATGCTATAATGTAGGAAATAGGACAGGGAGACAGTGGCGTAGTGGAATTGTCACAAGGCTAACAATCCACAGACCCTGATTAATGTTTTGGATATCTGGATTCGAATTCCACCATGGCAGATGCCAAACTTTAACTGAATTTAATAAAACACTGGAATTAAAAGTCTAATAATAACCACGAAACCATTATTGATTGTTGTAAAACCTAGCTGGTTCACTGACACCCTTTAGGAAGAGAAATCTGCCACCTTGACATTGTCTGGCCTACACGTGTCTCCAGACCCACAGCAATGTGGATGACTCTTAACTGCCCTCTAAAATTGCCTTGTGAATGATTTAGTTCAGGGGAAATTAGGGATTTTGCTGGCCCAGCCAGCGATGCCCATATTCCATGAATGAATTAAAAATGTCTCCCAGTAACGCAAACTCCGACAAGCAGCAATGAGACGATGACCAGACAATCTAGTCTAGTGACTTTAGTTGATGGCTAAATATTCTCTAGGTCTCAAAAGAGAATTCTTCTTCAAATAGTGCCATTTCTTTTTCTGCCCATCCAAGATGATAAAAGCTCTGTTAATATCTCATCTATAAGTAAGGCATCCCACAGAAGATCACTATCTTCTGTGTGAATGATGTCCTTTGTTGAGGTACAATGATGATACTGTGTAGGGATATATTTTATGTTTGCTTTAAGATTCAGTGTTTTTCTACAAGCAGTCAGTTTGCCTGGAGGGAACGCAGCAGATGCTGAGAAAGCTGGACAATAGCAGAGCAGCACAGTGGTTAATGTGGCTGTCTAATAGTACCAGAGACCTGGGTTTGATTCCCAGCTTGGGTCATTGCACCTCCTCCCCATGTCTGCGTGGGTTTGCTCCGGTTTCCTCCCACAGTCCAAGGGATGTGCAGGTTAGGTGAATTGGCCATGCTAAATTCTCCCTCAGTATCCAAACAGATGCCAGAGTGTGGCAACAGGGGGATTTTCAGAGTAACTTCATTGCAGTGTTAATATAAGCTGACTTGTGACACTAATGAATAAACTTTAAACATCTTAGTTAGGAACGTTTTGCTTTATAGAGTTAATGTATCTTTGCTTACTTAAGTTCTGGGATTTCGGACTACATAAAAAAGTCATGTGATATAAAGTTAATAGGAAGAGCAAAACAGATTGTTTTCATTTTTATTTTAAATGTGAGTTGCTGACTGGGGTTGTTAAAGGTAGAAGTCTGGAGGCTGCTCTGAAAAATCAGATTCTCTCTGAAAATTCCAGGGCTGTTACCCAAGTCAGAGCAAATATATTTCTGTTTGCTAACTATGTTTAAAGTGTGTTTTGAATCTACAAAAGAAATGTTGGTTAATTGGAACTGAAATAGTGATAAGTTCTGAAACTTACAGAATACTGTAACATCTGGAGTTCATGAATCTCGATCTCTCTGGATAGAGTGGACGTGGGAAAAATATTTCCATTAGTAAGCGAGACAGGATATGGGCACTGGCTCAGAATAAAGGGAAGACCCTTTAGAACTATGATGAGGGGGGATTTCTTCAGCCAGAGATGGTGAATTCATTACCAGAAAATTGTGGAGGCCAGGTCATTGAGTATAGTTAAGGCAGAGATAGATATGCTCTTGATTGGTAAGGGGATCAAAGGTTATGGAGAAAAGGTGGGAGAATGGGGTTGAAAAACTTATCAGCCATGATTGAATGGTGGAGCAGACTCGATGGGCCAAATGGCTGTATACTCTTCCTATATTATATAGAGTAAGTACGAAATTAAGAGTTGTTTCTTTTCATGTTTAAAGATATTGTGTTGGTTAAGAGTCAAGCTACTTCATTTTGTTAGTGTTATACTTGAATTGTGTTTTGATGAAATGACCCTTCATTTGTCGGTGGAATTATTCCTGGAATGTAGCATCCACTTCGCATATTTATGCCAAAAATTAAAAAAATTGTTGAGGTCTGGGCAGCATACTGCACAGTGGTTAGCACTGCTGCCTCACAGCACTAGACCCTGGGTTCAATTCCCAGTTTGGGTCACTGTCTGTGTAGATTTTGTACATTCTCCTCGTGTCTGCATGGGTTTCCTCCAGGTGCTCCAGTTTCCTGCCAGACTCCAAAGATGTATGGGTTGGATGTAAATTGTTCATTCATGTCAAGGGGACCAGCAAGGTAAATGTATTGAGGTAGGGATATGGGGCCTGTATGGGAATGTTGTCGGTACAGGCTCGATGGGCTGAATGGCCTCCTTCTGCACTGTAGGATTCTATGATTCTAATCTACTTTGTGATATATTTTGCGGTTTGTATACAGCACCCTAACAGAGGAACATGTAATTTTTTTTGTTCTTCCTGTTGCTGGGGAATATAAATGATAAAACCTTGGCCAGGACGAGTGGAAGAGTGTTAAGTGTAAAACATGGCACATACTTAGCTTCCAGCAATCACTAAAAAGACCTCACAAGCTTCCAATGGCAAATTGCTTCTGAGGGTAATGTGGAGCTGCCAGCTCCAGCATATTCCTAGAGATTTCATCACATAACACATATGGGTGGCATGGTGGTAGAGTGATTAGCACTGCTGCCTCTCAGCACCAGGGACCTGGGCTCGATTCCCAGCTTGGGTCACTGTCTGTGTGGAGTTTGCACGTTCTCCCTGTGCCTGTGTGGATGTTCTCCCACAGTCCAAACACGTGCCTTTAGAGGGTTGGCCAGGTTTGGTTTCATGAATTATCATTTCCAAAATCTTCCTCAGTGGTGTACTTGGGTGCTAAAGCAAAACTATTTGTCCGTCCCTGTTTCACTAAGGCATGGTGAGAATTCTCAGAATGAGGGTTGTGTTTCAAACTGGAGGCCTACGACCAGTTTGAGACCCTGTGCCTCGGGGGTCGGTGCTGGGTCCACTGTTATTTGTCATCGAGATTAATGATTTGGATGAGAACAGAGGAGGCATGGTTAGTAAATTTGCAGATGACACCAAGATTGGTAGCATATTGGACAGTGAAGAAAGTTATCTCCGATTGCAATGGGTTCTTGATCAGTTGGGCCAGGGGGCTGACGAATGGCAGATGAAGTTTAATTTAGATAAATGCAAGGTGATGCATTTTGGAGGTTGCCCCTTAGTGTCAGGGGGACTAGCTAGGATAAATGCATGGGGCTGTGGGGATTGGGCCTGGGTGGGACTGTGGTTGATGCAGAGTCAATAGGCCGAATAGCCTCCTTCTACACTGTAGGATTCAATGGAGATTTTTGACCAACTCAACCCAGACTCTCACCACTAGCCATCTGATTTATCCATCCCTGCAACCTACCACCTTCCCACACCAATTGGATTGATATAGCTTCCATGGCACCTTGATTGTTGGTCAAATGGCTCCCTTTCCATCTCCAATATTTTCATTTTCAAGTTAATGGAAATGCTTTTCAAAAATCTTCAACTTAATCCCCAATGGTTGACTCCTGGGTGGACACAGCAATGTCCTAGAATGTTTAATTACTGGAGATTCCAGGATAATTTTCAAGGATTTGGAAACCAAGTGCAGTGGCCATCATTACGTAACAAATACACACAGTAGAAAGAAAATAACAACACTACAACTCCACAAGGAATACAGCTTCTAAATGAATAATAGCTATCCATATTTATCCATAAACACAAACGCCCTTACATCTAACTTTCCCTTTATGGCTGACTTTCCCTGGTGTATAGAAGATTAGAGGGGTGATTTAATTGAAGTATTTAAGATGATTAAAATAATTGATAGGTCAGATGGAGAGAGTAACTATTTCCTCCGTGGGAAAAGTGTCCAGAACAAGGGGACATGAACTTGCGATTAAAACCAGGTCCTCCACTCTGAAAACATTTATTCACACAAGTACTCGTGGATTTGGAAACTCCCTCCCTCGGAGTCAATTGAAAAATTCAAAGCAGAGTTGGATTTTCAATTAGATGGGGACACTCCAGAATATGGAGCACAAGTGAGTAGATGGAATAGAGATTGAATGACAGAACTGGGGTGATGGGCTGAATGGTTCACTCCTGTTTTTTGTTCTGTGTCACATGAATTTCACTTCAAAAAGTAGGGACATAGCAATATCGGAACTCAGCAGTCATGCAAAGTATCAGAGCCAGAATATCTGCATGCTCATAACCTGCTATGAACTAAACCAGTGTTTGCTTAATAACATGATGCAGAGATGCCAGCATTGGACTGGGGTAAACACAGTAAGAAGTCTCACAAAACCAGGTTAGAATCCAACCAGTTTATTTGATAGTAATCTCACAAGCTTTTGGAAACGGTGTTCCTTTGTTAGGTGTGTGGAACTTTGCCTTCCACACGTCTGACGAAGGAACACCATTTCCGAAAGCTTGTGGGATTACTATCAAATAAACTGGTTGGATTCTAACCTTGTGTTGTGAGACTTCTTACTGTGCTTAATAACAAGCAGACTTTGTCGCTTTAAATGGACATAGTCTCACCTTAGCAGCAATGGATGATACAATGCTTGTCTCCACAAGAAGCTAATTATACTGATGATACTCTATCTCATCTCAAAACATCTTAAAGAATTACTGTTATTATGGTAGCTACTCCATGCAAAGATACCACATGCAGCACTGCAATGAATAATCAGTTAATCTTGTTTAGCTGTTATGTTTTAAGTGAGGACTGTTGGAAGAAATCTCTGTTATTCTTTGACTATAGGTGCCATGGGATTATTAACCTTAACCTAGGCTACCAGAATGTGCAGGTTTGGTTTCATGAATTACCATTTCCAAAATCTTCTTCAGTGATGTACTGATGTGTCAGCTTAGGTGCCAAAGCAAAACTGTGTAGTCCATCTCTGTTTCACTAAGGCACAGTGAGAACTCACAAAATTAGGGTTGTTTTTCAAACTGGAGATACTACAATCAGTTTGAGACCTTGTGCCTCGGGGGTCGGTGCTGAGTCCACTGTTATTTGTCATTTAGATTAATGATTTGGATGAGAACATAGGAGGCATGGTTAGTAAGTTTGCAGATGACACCAAGATTGGTGGCATATTGGACAGTGAAGAACGTTATCTCCGATTGCAATGGGATCTTGATCAATTGGGCCAGTGGGCTGACGAATGGCAGATGAAGTTTAATTTAGATAAATGCAAGGTGGTGCATTTTGGTAATTTGAATCAGGGCAGAACTTACTCAATTAATGGTAGGGCACTGGGGAGAGTTACATAACAAAGAGATTTAGGGCTACAGACTCATAGCTCCTTGAAAGTGGAGTCAAAAGTGGACAGACTGGTGAAGAAGGCATTCAGCATGCTTGGTTTCATTAGTCAGAACATTGAATACAAGAGTTGGGATGTCTTGTTCAAGCTGTACATGACATTGGTGAGGCCACACTTGGAATACTTGGAATACAGTTCTGGTCAACCTATTATAGAAAGGATATTATTAAACTGGAAAGATTACAGAAAAGATTTATGGACTGGGGCTTTTTCCTCTGGAGCTTAGAAGGCTGAGGGTAATCTTATAGAGGTCAATAAAATAGTGAGGGGCACAGATCACTTAGATGGTCAATACCAAAGGTGGAAGAGTCTAAAACTAGAGGGCAAGGTTTAAGGTAAGAGAATAGGGATACAACAATGTCCAGGGGGGCACTTTTATCACACAGAGGGTGGTGAATGTCTGGAACAAGTTGCTTGAAGTAGTAGTGGCGGTGGATACAATTTTGTCTTTTAAAAAGCATTTGGACAGTTATATGGATACAATGGATATAGAGGGATATGGGCCAAATACGACCAACTGGGACTAGCTTCGGGGTTTTAAAAAAGGACAGCATGGACAAGTTGGGCCGAAGAGTCTGTTTCTATGCTGTAAATCTGTATGACTCTTATGATCAGGTTAAAGTCCAACAGGTTTATTTGGAATCATGAGCTTTTGGAGCACAGCCCCTTTATCAGGTGAATCCTGATGAAGGAGCATCACTTCGAAAGTTCATGATTTCAAATAAACCTGTTGGACTTTAACTTGGTGTTGTGAGACATCTTACTGTGTCTAGCCCAGTTCAACGCCAGCATTTCCACATCATCACTAGGGCATGTTTGAGGTATGGTGGTCCATGTTCTTTAGATTTCAAAAGAATGAGATGTGATGTGATTGAAATGTATAAGTTTCTTAAGAGGGCTTAATAGCGTAGATGCTAACGCATTGTATCCCTAGCTGCAGAGTCTCGAACTAAGAGTCATTGTCTCAGGATAAGAGGTCGATGATTTAATGGTGAGATGTGTAGGGTTCCATCACACGTTGAGGATTGTGAAACTTTGAAATTCTCTCTCTAAAAAGCTCTGGATGCTCAGTTGACTGATATACATCTTTGGACATTAAAGGTAATCAAGGGATAAAGTAAAGTTTAAAGTTTATTTATTAGTTGTAAGTAGGCTTAATTAACATTGCGATGAAATTACTGTGAAATTCCCCTAGTTGTCACACTCCAGTGTCTGTTTGGGTACACTAAAGGTCAATTTAGTATGGCCAATGCACCTAACCAGCGTGTCTTTTGGACTGTGGGTGAAAACCAGAGCACCCACAGAAAAACCACGCAGACATAGGGAGAAAGTGCAAACTCCACACAGACCTAGGCCAGCAATTGAACTCCATGTCGCTGTGAGGGAATACTGCTAGCCACTGTGCCACCTGATAGGGCAGGCATAGAGAGTTGATGTTCTACCATGGTTTTATTGAAAGGTTATGTAAACTTGGAGCATATGGCCTATGTCATTTTTAAAAATTACATTTTTTTTAAAAAATTCATTGCGAAACATTTTAGGTGTACTCTCACCTTTCACAGAGGGTACACCTATAATGTTTTACAATTAATTTTATTTATTTTTTTCATGTGATGTGGGAGTTACTGACAAAGTCAGCATTTGTTTCTCATCCCCAATTGTTTGGCTTGTTGGGCCAGTCCAGTCAAGAGTCAATCATGTTGCTAAGGACATAGAGACACATATAGACCAGGCATCCTGCCCTAAAGTGAATCAGGAAGATTTTTATGACCAATGATGACAGTTCCATGGTGGCAATTGCTGACTAGCTTTCAATTCCAGATTTCATTTACTGAATTTGAACTCTACCAGCAGCTGTGGTGGGAACCTACGTCTCCAAAGGCATTAGCCTAGACCTTTGGATTAGTGCGGTCTGTGACATTATCACTGTACTAACATCTCCCCTCCCCCATGCAGTGTACTCCTGAATTGTGGTTACTTTGTAATGAAGGAAGCTCTGCAGTCAAATAGAAACTTTTTTTTGAGATTGTTGAATCAGAGATAAGTATCGGTCAGAACTAATCTCCTTGTTCCTGTTTGAAACGTTGCCATCAATTCTTCTATAAATACCTGGGAGGGTGGACAGTGCCATGGTTTAATGTCTCATCCAAGTGATGGCACCTCCAACAGTGTAGCACACCCCCAGCACTGCAGTATCAGCCTTGACTTTTATACCCTGGAGAGTGACTCGAAGCCACAGTGTTGTGACTCAGAGGTGAGAGTGCTACCTACTGAGCCAAAGCTGACGCACACATACTAAAAAAAGGTAGTAATTTCGTACCAACTTCTGTTGAACATCAACAAACACCTCCCAATCTGCATCTTTCAGTAATGAATGACCTCAAACTGAATAAAGCAGAAAAGTTACTATGAAAATCCCTTAGTCACCACAGTCTGGCACCTGTCTGGGTACACAGAGGGAATGTAGCATGGCCAATACACCTAACCGGCACATCTTTCGGATTGTAGGTAGATATCGGAAAAGGTGAAGGAAACCCACACAGACATGGGGAGAATGTGCAAACTCCACGTAGACAGCTGGGAATCGAACCTGGGTCCCTAGTGCTGTAAGAGAGCAATGCTAACACTGTACCACCATGCTGCTCCAGAGGTGCTGCAATTAACAGTTTCAACCTTGAAAGAGCAGTGGACCACTTTAAGGATGACACAGTGGCACAATGGTTAGCACTGTTGCCTCTCAACCCCAGGAACCCAAGTTCAATTCTCGCCTCAGATGACTGCATGTTCTACACGTTCTCCCCATGTCTGAATGGGTTTCCTCCCACAGTCCAAAGATGTGTGGGTTGGGTGATGCTAAATGTCAGGGGGGTTAGCAGGGTAACTATAGGGGTGGTGGGGGGGAGGGGGGGTTTACAGTGATAAAGCCTAGGTGGGCCTGTTGTTGGTGCAGACTCGATGGGCCAAATGCGCCCTTTGGCACTGTAGGGGATTCTATGATTAAACATGGCCCCACTTAGGCAGCATAATATTGTCCTGTACAATCCACTGTACAAACCTCCAGTCTCTATATAACAGCAGATCATTTGTCTCACACTAAAGGACAACGAAAATCATAGACTTCCATCTCACGAGAAATATTGTCAGAGATGGAAATCCTCAAAAACGTCCACCTCTGAGACCAGCTTTACTTTAACAGTGCTAAATAAGTCCGCTTTTATTTTTAATTACGAAGCAAGTCCAGTTTATCTTGCTGCCATTGCACACATTGACTGTATAAGAAGCAAAGAAAATACTACTGGCAAAACAAAATACTTAAAAGATTGAAATCCAAAGTCTAATTAACCTCCCCACAAAATGTTTTCTCAGAAAATATTAGGAGTCTTTACCTCTGGAAATTCTGATGCTTTCTTCCAGAGCAGTGACCCGAACCTCTCTCTTTCGGGGAGAAGGAGGGTTGGGTGGCTGGCCAGGGGCCAGACCAGAGACCACATTAATCGTGGGCTGTTATTCCGAGTGAATGCTGCTGCATTCCCCTTTATAAACCGGAGTATTTTACATGCTCCGGACCAGGCTTCTGCACTGAGATGATGAACTGTGTGTGTGTGTGTGTACAACACAGAATGTGAATAAGCTTGACTGATGCACATGATTTGCTAAACAGCTGTTCCCTCCAAGCCCCACTGTTGCCAGAATAATTATGTCACTTTCCCACCGACAACAACATACCATCCTTCCCCCTCCAACCTCCCCCCGTCTACATTGCTCAGGCCTGGAGGGGAGTTGTGTAGTTTCACAATAAGAGACACAAAATCGACCCGTACAGAATTCCCCCTCCTCTACCCACTCACCCGTCTCTCGACTTGAGCTCCTTCCTGAGTTACAGCAGGACGAGTGGGCAGCTTTCGCACACTCTCCAAGGTCAGTTTTCTTCCAGTCTCTCTAAGTCCCGCACAATAATTCTCTCTCTCACACACACACACAGTCTACTGTAGCCAAGCTCTTTAGTCTCAAGTCCCGGCTGAGTACATTATTTCAGCAACACACACACACACACACACAGCCGATAACGAAAACAGGACAGTCACTTCCTTCAGTTTGCTGGGAATCTGTCAGTAACAGGAGTTGTTTGCTGAGTGCCCAGCCCCCTTTTTCTGTCAGAGGGAGGTATCTGGAGGGTGGGGTGGTGTGCGGGGGGGACCCTGAAGGGCTGTTTCGCAGACCGCTTGCAATCTGCTGCCTTAACATTGTAAGTGAAAGTCAGAATCAGTCTCCTCTAAGCCTGGAATCTGACAACTCACTCACGCGTCCGCTTTCTCTTGCTGAGGTTCTGCAGTTTCTTCCGCACAGGCAAATATTTTCCAAATGAAACTGACAAACATTCTCTCAGGATGTTTGAAACTGACATGAGATTAACACTATTCTGCCTTCAGCCCAGAACAAAATCACTCTCAACATTGCTGTTACATGATTTGTTGTTTTTTTTAGTTTTAATTTTCTAATATTTGCTGAGTTGCCCTCTCCCTGTTGGCCCCACCAGAATCCCAGTGCCTGTAAAAGCTTGCTGAAGTCAAAAGCCTAATTATTTCCTTCTCCTCCTACCGGCCACGTGTGGAGCTGAAATGAACTCAATTTCCACAGCAAGTTTGCAAGCGTTTGATTTTTTTAATATAAAATTCATTTATAAAGATGTCATCACCACTTTTAGGGGGAGTACTTTAATAACATAGAGTGTCACTTATCTCCCAAGTCTGAGAGCAAGAAGGGGAGATATCATCACTGCAAACAGCAGCAATGTTCCTTGCATTTATATGGGCAATGTTGTGAGTTATCAGCACGCGCCTCACTTCACTTGCCCTTACTTTACATGCACATTAATTCAGTCATACCTGCAGGAAAAAAAATTATGGGCAGAAATCAGCAGAATATGGTAACCCTGCATGTGGGCAACAGTCAACAAAATGTCCCGTGGGCCGCAGCCAGAACCCAGATGGACTGCACGTGGCCCCTTGGCTGCAGGTTGCCCATAGCTGTGCCATATAAATGCCATATACTGTCATTGACTGCGGAAGCCATGCACTCCCTCAGTGCCCCAAGTGTTTTGAAAGGTTAGTCATGGCACAAATCAATCCTGATCTCCCAGATTCCTGGATCCGCTACAGTTCGCCTATCACTGCAACAGGTCTACAGCAGATGCCATCTCCCTGGCCCAGCACTCAACGGTAATTTAAAATAATCTATATTTTTGCATATTAGTGACAATATCTCGCTTTATGTAAGTTTAATTTTGTCTTTCTATGAAAGAAATTTTAGTTAGCTTCATGTTAAACAATGGTGCCTGTGTATCTGCTTTTGAAACTGTGTCTGCAGTGTAATTAAAGGGTTTACAATGTGAAAACAAATAGCGTTTAAAAAAAGACTAGAATGTTACTTAGCAACCAAGGTCCCACACTGAAAAGCATTAGCACTTGTGGTTCAGCTGGAATCAGTCACCTGAAATAAAAGCAGCTCTCACAGAAACTACCAACAGAAAAGCAGGACAATGGAGTGAGGGGCTGAGAATAAGTTCCAGAAGTTAAAGAATAGGTATTTCTAAAACGCAGGGAATGAAAAGAGAAGTCCCAGGAAGACTGAAGTCAAAGGAACAAGGAACTGGAATCTAAACAAGATAATGTCCACAGAAACCAATGAAAGGGGAAGGGAGATGCACACAGTTAAAGACAGTGCTGAAAGTTGCAGACCTGATAAAGTTGGCTCAAGAAAAGGCAGACATCCTAAGGTTGATGAGACCTTCAAACAGCTTGTAAAGCGGTGGTATTCTGTTGGCATGCCTGGCTACCTCAAAGATAGTGTAGAAGCTTGAATGTACATTGAAATCAGTTGTAGTGGAAAACTGAGAGGAGAGATTGAAATCCTGGAAGTGGATCCTTGCTGAGAAAAAGTGTTGTTTGGGAGAAAATTCCAAGGTCTGTTTTTCAAGAGTGGAGTTTGGGAACATTTGAATGGAAGTCACATTCCAGTAAGAGCCTCAGTATGAGAAGCATCAGTAGTGCGGGAGGTTAGAAGGATTGGATGAGAATTCCACAGACATTATATTGGATGACATCTGCCACTTGTTTCAGCATGTGTCTGACCACTGTTGGTTTTACATGAACTGTGTATAAGGCATATTTTGCAACTTATGTTGACCTTGAAAATCTGTGTCCATCTGTGAAGATATAGATGGGATGAAGAAATATTGTATTATAGTCAATCTTTTCATGTTTAATAAATTATTTTGCTAACTGACAGTCCACTGACTCTGTTCATCCATGACTCTAAACAAAAAATACTGACTGTCCAGTAGTAACATCAGCTGGGATTGTAATACCCTCGAACTAAACATTTCAGAGGAAATTTAAGAGTTAACCACAGTACTGAAGTTCAGAGGGAGGACTTTCTGGTCACGCTTGCCCCAAAGCCGGAAAGTCCCACCCGAGATCAATGGATATTTGCATGGTCCACTACGATTACAGACAGGATAGGAAAATACTGCACCAGGAGTCACACACATGTAGGCGAGACTAGATAAAAGAGCTGATTTCCTTCCATAAAGGGTATTGCTGACCAGGTGGGTCTTTGTGACAATTAACAATGATTTCACAGTTATCATAATTGAGATTAGTTTTATATTTCAGATTTATGAATTGACTTTAAATGCCACAGTGGAATTTGAACCCCTATTCTCAGAGTATGAGACTGGGCCTATGGATTACTAGTCCAGTGACATTACCACTATGCCACCTATTTTGCACTCCACCCTACTCATTCCCTTTAATATTTTGACCAAAAATGATTAAATCCAGACTTTTGTTCAAATGCAATTTTGCCATCTACCTATAATGGGATTTGAACCAGTGTCAGAGTGTTGCACTAGGTCTCTAGCCCTTCAACCACTACGCCACTGCCTCTCCCTGGTGTTTTTGCAGCACCTGTGGGAAAAGAAACAGAGTTAATGTTAAGTGTGATCATCAACTTGAAACATAGGGCTAGATTTCTATGATTCTCCAACCTCGCCTGCAGCTAGCGTTCTCCTGTTCCTCTGCAGCGAGTGGTGAATTTGGCTGAGTGCCAAAGTCTCCATTCTCATTGATAGCAGCAGTGAATGATCAGAAAATTCTAGCCATTGACTCTTCTGCTCTCTCCCACGCTAGATGCTGCAAGCCCTGCTGAGCATTTCCAGTTTTCCCTGTTTTGATTTTAAGGTTTGCAGCACCGTAGTGTTTTCCTAGGGAGCACAACCTTAACTTGTATCATCCCTGTATATCATTTAGCATTTAGAATCCAGATACAATACGATGCTGCTCTCCATTCAGGGAGAGGTTTAGTGGCAGGCCTGGTGAGGATGGGTGGATAGTGATGGTGCTGACGATGGTGGTGGTGGTGGAATCTTAGAAGTAAGGATCTAGAATAGATAGATGAAGACACAGCTGCCACGAGTGAAGCCGTGAGGTAATCAAAGATCCAAAAGAGGTTAAAATTGGAGGAGCCCACATCTCAGAGGTTTGTAAGTTTAAAGGAGTTTGCAGAGATAGGAAGCTATTTGGAAACAAGGAGGAGATTGCAAAGTTGAGATATTGTTGGACCAGGAGCCAATGTAGATCAGAAAGCCGAGGAATATTGGATGAACAGGGTTTGGAGCAAGTTAGGATCTGGGAAGCAGGTTTCCAATGAGTTTAAGTTTACAGAAAATGGAAGATAAATAGTGTTAAAAGTTTATTTATTAGTGTCACAAGTAGATTTACGTTAACATTGCAATGAAGTTTTTGTGAAAATCATCTAATCACCACACTCCAGCAGCTGTTTGGGTACAGTAGGGAACAATTTAGCACAGCCAGTGCACCTAACCAGTCTTTTGGACTGTGGGAGGAAACCAGACCACCCAGAGGAAAGACACAGAGAGAACATGCAGACTCTGTACAGATAGTGACGCAAGCCAGGAATTGAACGTAGATCCCTGGCACTGTGAGGTAGCAGTGCAAACCACTGTGCCACGGTGATGGGAGGTTAGCTAGGAGAGCAGTGGAGTAGTTGAGCCTAGTGATAATGAATAACCTGAATGAAGGGTTCAGTAACAGTTGCAATGGAGCGGAAATGGAAAAGGGTGATATTACAAAGGAGGAGTCTAATTGATGAGCATTTGATTAATATACTTCCCAAAGTCCACCAACAAAACTGCGCAAGGATAAGGACATTATTAAAGCATTCCCCTTGACAATGGTTTAATATCATTCTACACAATAACATCATGACGTCATTCAGTCATTCCATGCACAATTACATCATTCCACACAATACCATTATAGTAACTCAATGTAACAAGTTATAAACTAAAGATTTATTGACTGAGGAGAACTATGTACAACTAAGAATTTAACAACGTAACTCTACAGGTCTACACCTGACCACATTCTGACTTCAACTGAAGCCTCCCAGCCCCAGGGATGTGTGTCTCATTCCCGATTGGCGCACGTTCGTTCACTCACACTCCATTGGTTCTGGCCCAGTCACATGACCTACAAAAGATTGCCCATTAAATATAATTTCTTACATCATCACATAATTCCAAACAATATTACATCATTTCTTACGAAAATATCATTACATCATTCCAAACGTAGAATTCCTATCGGATTTATAGAGTCCCTACAGTGCAAAAAAAGGCCATTTGGCCCATCGAGTCTGCACCGTCTTTCCAACAGGTTATCACACCCATCTAACCCCATAGCCCTGTGTATTCAGCCCTCTAAACTTTCTAACCTACACACCTTTGGACACTAAGGGACAATTTAGGACATCAAACTTGCACATCTTTAGACTGTGGAGGAAACCGGAGCACTTGGAGGAAACCCATAAAACACAGGGAGAATGTGTAAACCTTGGGTGGTCACCCAAGGCTGGAGTCGAACCCAGGTCCTTGGCACAATGTGGCAGCAGTGCTAGTCACTGTGCCACTATTCCACACATCAGAATAAGTACATAATTCCAATAATGATATAATTCCATCATGCCATCAAGTTTCAGAACTCTTGCTCTGTGCCAGCTCAATCTGCAGTTAATCGAAGGGTTTCAACTGCTGTCTGGGCTACTGAGGAAAAATTATTAGCCAAGGCTTCTTTCCTTCCTCCCCCATCTGTGTTCAGTGATTCATGCTGAGAATGGTATGTGCTCCAGTGTCAAATTAGGGTGGAGTGTGTGTGTGTGTGTGTGATGCTGCTGTGGTGGAATTGCTTGTGGACAATCCCAGGTGAAGAGTGGGTAGTTGAGTAGTGGCAGGCAGTCTTTTTCTGGGGAATCTGTTATTGTCCATGTGTTTCCCAGGAAGGGGAAAGAATGAATTCGAAAGCAATACTTTGCTGGAGCTCTTTAGATGAAGATCTATCTTAAGTACATGCTTAGAATTAAATACTCATATTAATTTTCTGAAGGCACGTCCTTTAAAGCACAAATGAGCTCTTACCCTGGCTCTGCTATAAGCAGGCGTCCAGTAGCTCAGAGCTTAAAGATTAATCTGGAGGTGCACTTATTGCTTTTTGCTGATTCTCTTCCCCTGCTTGTTAATTTCCTGGCACTTCCAGGCAAGACTGGTCAGAGAAAATGTTTAGTGGATAAAGCGACCAGGTCTTGCCCATTTGACCCAACCTGAACACAAATAAGAGGCGACAGGTCCCAAATGCAGGCCGCTGAGGGAAATTAATCTGCGGTGTCCCTGCCTCCCTCCCCTCAGGAACGATTTGATCACAAGCTGAACTGATTATTCAATGAGCCAGTTAATTATAAGGTACGGCCCACATTGAATTATTTACTTGAATGCAATTAACGACCTGTCTGCTCTAAGCACTTGGTTTCATCGGAAGATCAAGATTTAAGTTGTCAGCTGGGGGAAGGGAGGGATTCTTGAGTTGCTGTCATGATGTGCAGTGACAATGAAGCTATGGTAGGCGTGAGGGTAGAGTCCCTGTGATCTAATGCCAATATCGATTTATTCAGTCGACTTGCTACATTATGCTCTGTGTCAGAGAAAGAATCTGACACTTTCTCAATGTGAGATTTCCTAATTATTGTAGTCACAGTGGCAGAGTGGTTAGCGCTGCTGCCTCACAGCGCTAGGGACCCGGATTTGATTCCTGGCTTGGAACACTGTCTGTGCAAAATCTACACATTCTCCACGTGTCTGCATGGGTTTCCTCCAGGTGCTCCAGTTTCCTCCCACAGCATGAAAGACGTGCTGGTTAGATGTATTGGCCATGCTAAAGTTCTCTCTCAGTGTACCCGAACAGGTGCCGGACTGTGGCAACTCGGGGATTTTCACAATGACTTCATTGCAGTACCTTATAATTAACTAGTTTGTTGTAAGCCACTTGTGACAATAATCAATAAACTTTTTAAACTGGCTTCTGCCCTGGGCTATAGCGGGTTAGGGGGAAAAAGTCAGTTTTAGAGAAGGTTGGAGGTGTGGATGTTGTGTGAAGGCAGGACTGTGAAAATCCTGATTTGCTCCCAATCTCTCTTTACATCTAGAACATAGAACATAGAACATTACAGCGCAGTACAGGCCCTTCGGCCCTCGATGTTGCGCCGGCCAGTGAACCCTCTAACCTAAACTATTCCAATATCATCCATATGCCTATCCACCGAACATTTGAATGCCCCCAAAGTAGGCGAGTCCACAACTGCTGCAGGCAGGGCATTCCACGCCCTCACCACCCTCTGTGTAAAGAACCTGCCTCTGACATCCGTCCTATAACTAACACCTCTTAATTTAAAGTTATGTCCCCTCGTGTTGGTCATCACCATCCGAGGAAAAAGGCTCTCACTATCCACCCTATCCAGTCCTTGATCATCTTATACGCCTCAATTAGGTCACCGCGTAACCTTCTTCTCTCTAATGAAAATAACCTCAGGTCCCTCAGCCTTTCCTCATAAGGCCTTCCCACCATACCAGGCAACATCCTGGTAAACCTCCTCTGCACCCTTTCCAATGCTTCCACATCTTTCTTATAATGCGGCGACCAGAACTGTACGCAATACTCCAAGTGCGGCCGCACCAGAGTTTTGTACAGTTGTAACATAACCTCACAGCTCCTAAATTCAATCCCTCTACCAATAAAAGCTAACACACCGTATGCCTTCTTAACAACTTTATCAACCTGGGTGCCAACTTTCAAAGAGCTATGTACTTGTACCCCAAGATCCCTCTGCTCGACAACACTATTAAGGGTCCTTCCATTAGCCCTATATTTCATATGCCTGTTATTCCTACCAAAGTGAATCACCGCACACTTATCCGTATTGAATTCCATTTGCCACCTCACGGCCCAGCTCTGCAACCTATCTATGTCCCTCTGCAAACTGTAACATCCATCCTCGCTGTCTACAACTCCCCCCACTTTGGTATCGTCAGCAAATTTACTAATCCAACCCTCTACACCCTCATCTAGGTCATTTATAAAAATGACAAACAGCAGTGGCCCCAAAACAGATCCTTGAGGTACACCACTTGTAACTGCACTCCAGGTTGAATATTTCCCATCAACCACCACCCTCTGTCTTCTATCAGCTAGCCAATTCCTAATCCAAACTGCTAAATCACCTTCAATCCCATGCATCTGCACTTTCTGCAGTAGCCTACCATGGGGAACCTTATCAAACGCTTTGCTAAAATCCATATACACTACATCAACTGCCTTACCCTTATCTACCTCTTTGGTCACCTCCTCAAAAAACTCAATAAGGTTTGTGAGGCACGACCTACCCTTCACAAAACCGTGCTGACTATCCCTAATCAATTTATTTCTCTCTAGATGCTTATAAATCCTATCCCTTATAATTCTTTCCAAGACCTTGCCCACAACAGAAGTCAGGCTCACCGGTCTATAATTTCCAGGATGGTCCCTACTCCCCTTTTTGAACAAAGGGACAACATTTGCCATCCTCCAGTCTTCCGGCACTATACCTGTAGCTAACAACAACATGAAGATCAAAGCCAAAGGCTCTGCAATCTCCTCTCTAGCCTCCCAGAGAATCCTAGGGTAAATCCCATCTGGCCCAGGGAACTTATCAACTGCTAAAAGTCTAGATAAGTAGATCTAGTAGTCCCCCAGGGGACTTATCTACTGCTAAAGTTTCTTAAAACATTATAGAAACAGCACTATCTGAATATAAGCTGATTTGCCTCAGTGTAGCCCTCGGTTCCACATGGAGATACTAGGGAGAATTTTATTCCTTTCCCAGCATGTCAGCAAAGGGTAAGGTGAGGAAGAAATTCGATGAGGAAATTAAAAAGCATTCACAAACATTCACTCCTTCCACCACTGATGTTTCACAGTAGCTGTGTGTAGTATCTACAAGATATACGGCAGTAACTCATCAAAGATTGTTAAACAGCACCTTTCAAAACATATGATCACTCCCATCTAGAAGGGCAACAGATACATGGGAACACCACCACCTGCAAATTCCCATCCAAAGTAAAGTTTATTTATTAGCCACAAGTAGGCTTACATTAACACTGCAATGAAGTTGCTGTGAAAATCCCCAAATCATGCCACTCTGTTGCCTGTTCGGGTACACTGAAAGAGAATTTAGCATGGCCAATTCACCTAACCAGCATGTCTGTGGGAGGAAACTGGAACTCCAGAGGAAATCCACACAGACACGGGGAGAATTTGCAAACTCCATATGGACAGTGACTCAAGCAGGAATCGTACGGCTGGGGCTGTGAGGGAGCAGTGCTAACCACTGTGCTACCATGCCGCCCCACTCACCATCCTGGCTTGGAAATATATCATCATTCTTTCACAGTCGCTGGATCAAAATCCTGGAATTCCCTCCATAACGGCACTGTGGGTCAACCCATAGCACGTGAACTGCAGCGATTCAAGAAGACAGCTCACCACCACCATCTTCAAGGGCAATACGGGCTGGCTGGCCAGCCGGCAATACCCAGGTCCCACGAACGAATTTAAAAAATGTTCCAAGAAAAGAGCTTGCATTTAATATCCCACCCATCATAGCCTCAGTGTGCACCAGTGTGCATCACAGCTAATGCTTTTGAAATGTAATCATTGTTACTATGCAGGAAATGTAGCAGGAAGTTCTATCAATACCATCATGGTCAGAGATGTCTTTCAGTGAGGGATGCGTATTGGCCAAGACAGCGGGGAAAAATCTCTGTGAGGTGTACTCCCGATAACGCAATGGCATCTTTCATACAGCCATCTGAAAGGACAGATGGGGGCCTCAGCTTAATGTCTCATCTGAAAGACAGCACCTCTGACAGAGCAGCACTCCTTCAGTGCTGCATGTGAATGCCAGTGTGGATTATGGGCCCAAGTCTCTGGCATGCAGCCTGAAATCATGATGTTGTGACTCAGAGGTGAGAATGTGACAATCTGACAGATGGCTGACACCTAGATTTGTGCAGAGTTAATTGAATGATGTGTTCAGTGCGATATCGGTCCCACCTGTGACATACTCCAGATCCTGCTTGTTTTTTAGAGAATTCACATCCAAACTTCTACAGTTTATGCATCCCAAGCAATCTTGTTCTTTTAAGAGGCTGAGTCATCTTAATTAATAGTGACTGGACCCTAGCTAGAGTGCACTGGAAAGATAACAAAAAGGTCAATTTAATTTTAAATTCACAGAATTGGCCCAAAACTAATGATTTGGCAATTTGAAGAATGATAACTCTTCTTCAAATTGAATCAGATAGAGAAGAATTGGATAGTGAAGTGTGAGGGCAAAACTTGACAGTTCCTGTAAGAAGTCTAATTTCATCCCTAGATACAAGGCATCTTAAACATGGCATAAGTGTGTACTCTGTAACAGGCACAGTATGGAACAATTGCTACTCCAAGTCATCCACATACTTGTCAAAGGAGCTTAGATGGCACCTTAAAGCTTAAGATACTTTTGACTCTGTAGGAGACTTACTGATGATTTCTCCATCACTGCCATGTGAAGAACTTTCATATTGGCCATTTGTTTCGTATGCAGACAGCTTAGACTAGAAATTGTCTTGTACTGTACCTGTTACAGAATGCAGAATAGGCATTGTACACACTTATGCAATGCTTTAAGATGCTTTATATTCAGGGGTGAAATTAAACTTCTTGCAGGAACTGTCATATGGCACTCCCATAGGAAGTTTGGCATGTCAGCTTTGACTCTCACCAACTTTGACAGATGCACCATGAAAGCATTCTTTCTGATTGTATCACAGCTTGGCATGGCTCCTGCTCTGCCCAAGACTGCAAGGGACTACAAAAGGTTATGAATGTAGCCCAATGCATCATGCAAACCAGCCTCCCATCCATTGACTCCGTCTCCACTTCTCGCTGCCTCAGCAAAGCAGCCAGGATAATTAAGGAACCCATGCACCCAGGACACTCTCTCTTCCACCTTCTCCCTTCAGGAAAAAATACAAATGTCTGAGGTCATGTACCAACCGACTCAAGATCAGCTTCTTCCCTGCTGCTGTCAGACTTTACCTTGCATTAAATTTATCTTTCTCTATACCCTAGCTATGATTGAAGCACTACATTTTGCACTCTCTCCTTTCCTTCTCTACGAATGGTATATTTTGTCTGTATAGCATGCAAGAAACAATACTTTCCACTATATACTATTACATGTGACAATAATAAATCAAATCAAATCAAATCAAAAAAAGACTTAACTTTGTAGGCAGCTCTAAAATAAAACTTTAATATTGGAATAAAAGCCTGAACTAATCTCATAAAAACTTCCATGTGGGCCAATACTTACACATTGGACCTCACTGCCCAGCCTAATCTCATCCTGCCATACCATAATATCAATGTGCTGGTTAAGTCTTGCTTTGATTACCCAGCAATATAGCAGCTTCAGTTGTCTCCTTGCTTTGCAATGGGACTCACATGTGTAGGTGTAAATGTGTTAGTGTTGTAGATAGAGAAAGAATAACTGCAATAATGATTTAACAACAATAATGGCAAAAGTGACTTTAAATGGCTATTCCTGCTGAGAACTAAGGAAGCTGGGATTTCTGGACAACTTATAATTAAAACCAAATGCAGATCGTAAAGTTCCTCTGAATCAGGAATCTGGTCTGGAAGCTATGACACGAAGCTTCCGGTGTTTACTAAATAAGGGAAGTTGGTTACTTTTAAGTAGACACGGTGGCCTTGAATTTTATTGCCATTATATGAGGGACATAGAAACTGAAATCAGGAGTAGAGCATTCAGCTCTTCGAGCCTGCTTCCCCATTCATTTTGATCATGGCTGATCATCGAATTCAATATCCTAATACCCTCTTCCTCACATATTCCTTGATCCCTTTAGCCCCAAGTGCTGTATGCAATTTCTTCTTGAAATCAAACAATGTTTTGGCCTTAACTACTTTCAGTGGTATGAATTCCATGCATTCACCACTCTCTAGGTGAAGAAATTTCTCCTCACCTCAGTTCTAAAAGGTTTACCCCTTCTCTTCAAAATATGACCCCGAGTTCTGGACTCCTCAACAATTGACAACATTCTGAATCAACCCTGATTAATTGTTTTAGAATTTTATATGTTTTCGTAAGATCCCTTCTCAATCTTTTAAGAATATACTCCTAATTGGCTTAGTTTCTCCATATATGACAGACCTGCCATCACAGGAATTGGCCTAGTAAACCTTCGCTGTGGTCCTTCTATAGCAAGGAAATCTTTCCTCAGATAATGACACCAAAACTGTACGCAATACTTCAGATGCAGCCTCACTAACGCCCTATACAATTGCAGCAAAACATCCCTATCCCCATACCCAAATCCTCTGGCTATGAAGGCCAACATACCATCTGCCTTCTTTACCGCCTGCTGTACCTGCATGCTTGCTTTCAGCGACTGATGCATAAGGACCCCAAGATCTCATTGAGATCCACCTCTCTCACCCAGTCAAGTAATAATCTGACTTTCTATTATTGCTACCTCACATTTCTCCACATTATACTGAATCTGCCATGCCCACACACTCAGCCTATCCGACTCACGCCTCCTCACTGCTCATCCTTCTACCCAACTTTGTATCATCTGCAAAATTGGAAATAATACATTCAGTCCCCTCTTCCAAATCATTAATGTAACAGTTGAGATCCTAGCACAGATCCCTGCAAATTCCACTGCCAATCAGAAAAAAAGACCCATTTATGCCAACTGTTTGCTTCCTATCTGCTATTGTTTGCAATCCCATGTGCTTTAACCTTACTCAGTAGTCTGTTATGTGAAATCTTGTCGAAAGCCTTCTGAAAATGTGATGGGACAACCCGTTAGATCTGGGATGAGGAGGAATTTCTTCAGGCAAGGGATGGTGAATTTGTGGAATTCATTGCCATAGGAAACTATGGAGGTCAAGTAATTGAGTGTATAAGACAGAGATACATAGATTCTTGATTGGTAAGCGAATCAGAGGTAGGGAAAAAGACAGGAGAGTGGGGTTGAGAAACTTATCAGCCTTGATTGAATGGCAGAGCAGACTTGATGGGCCAAATCATCTAATTCTGCTCCGATATCTTATAGTCTTCTTTACACCCGGAATTGAGCATTCCCTCATGAAACTCTGTCAGCTCCCAAGCAACTCTTTTCAGTCTGATTTTCCTGTATCTGGGGCATCCATGCAACCTAATAGTACAGGAAAATCTATCGCGATGCATACAAATATACAGGGAGCAACATTTAACTTCAGAGAATTCCAATTAAATTTAGCAAAATTAGCCCAACGGTGATGAAAGTGATTAATCTATTAGCTAATTGAGTGAATTCATTATGAGTATAGCTCATTGCTTGATAAATAATTAATACAATCAGTTGCACTGAAGGTCTAAATTTGTAGATGATGGTGTAATTAGATAAATGCAACTAGTTATGCAGATAAGTTGTTCGGTATTTAACTGTATGCAGAATGGAAAATATGTTGCTGCATTTTGGAAAGGGAAACAGGGAGAGGGAACCTGAATTAAACACCATATTTTAAATTTAATGCGGGAAGAGAGATCTTGCACAGCTGGCTGGACAAGTTGTATACAAAGAAAATATAGCATAGGAATTCGGAGCCTGTCTATTTTGTTCAATTCATTCATGGAATATGGACATTGCTGGCTGGGACTGCATTTGTTCCCATCCCTAAATGCCCTTGAACTGACTGGCTTGCTAGATCATTTCAGACAGCATTTAACAGTCAACCACATTGTTATATATTTAAGTTGTTGCATGATTGCCTTAAGAGCAGACACATGATTAGATGGTGATGTAATTGGGGTGTTTCACAGATTTGTGTCTTAGTTTTATTTTCTACCTTGTACATCTCCTACAGTTTGAGTTATAAGGGGAAGCTGAATAGACGGGAACATTTTTTTCCCTGGAGCATAGGTGACTTAATGGTGATCTTAGAGAGGTCTATAAAATAATGAAGGGCATAGATCAGCGGGATTGTCAATATCATTTCCCAAAGGTAGGGGAGTCTAAAACTAAAGGGCATTGGTTTAACGTGAAAGGGGAGAGACGTAAAAGAGTCCAGAGGGGCAATTTTTCCACACAGTAGGTGGTGAGTGTCTGGAATAAGCTACCAGAGATGTAGTAGAGACAGATACAATTTTGTCTTTTAAAATGCTTTTTAAAAGACAAGTTAGATAGTTATATGGGTAAAATGGATATAGAGGGATATGGGTCAAAGGCAGATAATTGGGACTACCTTAGTGATTAAAAAAAAGGCTGGCATGGACGAGTTGGGCTGAAGGGCTTGTCTCAATGCTGTAAACCTCTATGATTCTATGACTCCAGTAAAGTGTTGTTGTTATTTTGTACAAACCAAATCTTTTTTATTTCTGTTTAAAACCCACAACTCCTAAATAGTTAGAACATTCCAGACCAGACCAGGTAAGGATGGTAGATTTCTTCCCTAAAGGATGTTAGTAAATCAGATGAATTTTTAATGACAATGTTTTTACAGTAATCATTAGATTTTTGAGAATTCCAATTTCACCATTTGTTGTGGGATTCGAACCTCGATTTCCAGAACATTACCCTGGATTACGGTCTACTGAAATAGCATTGTGGTGTATTCTGACATTCATGCTCCATTCGAGTCCCCCCTCATCTTCACTTTCCATCGTCTGACTGTTCGTCAGAATCATCATCAAAAACCTGAAACATTGGACTGGGTTTAATGCGAAATTGTGGCAGCCATGGCTCACTTAATCACAGGAGTTAGTCTCTCCGTAATGGGAGAACTTTCCCCAATTAAGTCGGAGGGCGGAAAGGGAGTCCCTCCAAGCCACTGATGACAGGATGTCAATTAGGCTCATTAATGAGTGAATCAACACCCAATATCCCTGAGGCTATTGCAGTTTAGTTATGATTCAAGGATTCGATGAAGGCTGCACAGCTTCCTTTCGCTCTCGAAAAGCTGCCTGGCAAATCCCATCGGATTGAGGGATCCAAGATCGGGAAGTTGTGGGAGGGAGGGGGGGGGGGGGGGGGGGGGGAGGGGGGGGGAGGAGGGGGGAGGAGGGGGGGGGGGAGGGGGGGGAGGAGGGGGGGAGGGGGGGGAGGGGGGGAGGAGGGGGAGGGGGGGAGGAGGGGGGGGGAGGGGGAGGGGAGGGAGGGGGAGGGGAGAGGGGGGGGGGGGAGGGGGGGGAGGGGGGGAGGGGGGAGGGGAAGGGGGAGGGGGGAGGGGGGGAGGGGGGGGAGGGTGTGTGGGGAGGGGGAGGGGGGAGGGGAGGGGGGTAGGGGGGAGGGGGGGGGAGGGGGGGAGGGGGAGGGGAGGGGGGGAGGGGGGGAGGGAAGGGGGGGAGGGGGGGGAGGGAGGGGGGGAGGGGGGGAGGGGAGGAGGGGGGGAGGAGGGAGAGGGGGGAGAGGGGGGGAGGGGGGGGAGGGGGAGGGGGGGGAGGGGGGGGGAGAGAGAGGTACTAAAAGCCACACCATTGCCCTTGCCTCTGACCTCTGGTCAAATTCTTTAGAACTCACTCCACAGACGGACAGCAGGAACACAGTTATTGCAGTCTTACTCCCTCCTTGCTCCAAAACAGTGGTGATTGCCTGGAATGAGCTGCCAGAGGTAGTTGTACGGGCATCTACGATTTTGTCTTTTAAAAATCATTTAGATATTTACATGGGTAAGATGGGTATAAAGGGGTAGGGCCAAATGTGGGCATTTGGGACTAACTTAGACAGAGCAGCATGGACAAACTGGGCTGAAGAGCCTGTTTGCATGCTGTAAACGTCTTTGACTCTACACTGCCGTCTCACTCCAAACCTGAGGCACCTCATCCATTCCCTTTGCAAACAACATACATAACGCTCTGAACCCCACCTCTGTGACACCCATTTGTCCTGTGGGTGCCACCACATTCTCTGGTGGTGTCAGCTGTCCCACTAATGGTGGCTGCTGGCCTCTGCTTGGCGGCAGCTCACAGCAAATGGGACCCCTTGTCATCGGCACCCTCAGTTATGGGGGAGGTTAGATGATGGGGGCCAATTAAGTGAGTGAAGTCATTTGATTTCACCAGGAATAGGTCCATGAACTCCTAACTTCCAACAAACCTGGAGTCAAGTACCAGTTACTTTCTTTAAAGCAAACATTTAGAGTTTTATGCGTGCCTTCCATTCTGAAATGACTGCTGATGATCAGGAATCTGTTTAAAATAGCTGCCACTTAACGTTCTCTGCTTTTTGACATGAAGCAATTGCCTACAGGCAAAGGAACAGTTCTGAATAAGCTGCTTTATTCTTCCATTTGACATCCAACTATCTCCTTCAAGAGATTCAATCAACTTGGGCACCTATGCTGAGTGTATTAAGTGCCCTGGGTTTTGTGTTTAGTAACGCGATGGGTAGCTGGAAGTGCTTGCCAAAGTGGTACATTGTGCTCTGTGTGTTTTAATGTAAGTGGAGTTTGCAAACAAAACACTTAACGCATTGTTACCTGGGGCTTTGCATAATGGGGGTTGCTAAAACTGTCTCATTCAATGGGCAATAACCCAGTCAAAAGTACTGGAGAGATTTTCGTTACAGCCTGCTCCAGAGATTGAAGTTTACGACCTTCCTTACTGGAAGTCAAGTGCAATTAAACAGCACAATTACAAGTCACAAAAAATGGTTTACTGTTTAACATCGTTCTCAATATCCCAGTTTCTGGGATATTGAGGGTATGCTCCAGGATGATTTTTTAAATTATGAGCATTTGACTCCCAGTAAAGAAGATTGTGAACTTCAATCTCCAGAGCTGACCCCCTGCATTAAATTCATTAGTACCAAGAACTATCTTCAAGAACTCACTCCACAGACGGACAGCAGGAACACAAGTATTTTTGCAATCTTACTCGCTCCTTGCTCCAAGATAGTGGTGAGTGCCTGGAATGAGCTGCCAAAGGTAGTTGTAAGACAGCTATGATTTTGTCTCTTAAAAAGCGTTTAGTCATTTATGTGAGTATAAAGGGATATGGGCCAAACGCGGGCATTTGGGACTAGCTTAGTGGTTAAAAAAACAGAGCAGTATGGACAAATTGGGCTGAAAGGCCTGTTTGCATGCTGTAAACTTCTTTGACTCTATGACCACTGCCCTCTCAGCAGAGAAGTAAAGAAGGTTGTGAACTTCAATCTTCAAGCTGGCTTTAAGGAAAATCTCTTCAGTGTTTTTGCACTGATCCTTCTATATCAGGCCTCTGGCCAAGAGTTTTACCTTAGTGTTGGTGCTGGAGGAGTTTACTGCATGGCAGGAGGCCATTCATGTTAGAATGTAATCCATGATAACATTGGATCTGTTGTAATGTGACCAATGGTAACAAGCCATTAAGTCGGACAGCATGAGCTTGGAGGGCCAAAGGGCCTGTTCCTATGCTGTAATTTTCTTTGTTCTTTATTCTAAGCTGTAAGAGTCAGCTGACCAATGACAGAAGGATGTGATGACCGGCTGATCAGCTGACTCAGTATAAATAAGAACATGTAATGAATTGTTAAATTTGCCTGGCAATTGGAGGCCTAACCCACAAAGGCCCTCAGCTGTCTGGCCTTTTATCAAGGGAAAAGGCCTGAATGGGATCATTGTCGGCGCAGACTCGATGGACTGAATGGCCTCCTTCAATAGGGATTCTATAATTCAATGGTTTATAAAGTGAATCGGAGGTGCATAAGTGACCAGGAACACAATGTGGAGGGAACACAATGTGTTTTAACATTGGAGGAGATTAGAATAAGGAGAGGCAATGCTCTGGAGAGATATGACTATGAGAATTTTCTAATCGCGGCGTTAGCTCACCAGGAGCCGCTTGTTGGTCAGTGAGCACAGGAGGGGTGAGACTCAGTGCAAGGACAGTGGCTGCAGAGACTTGGTGAATGGAGGATGGAAGGCTGGCCAGGACTGCATTGGAATTGTTGAGTCTGGAAGGAACAAAAGCAAAGATGAGGGTTTCAGTAATTGCCAAGCTGAGACAGACTCAGGGACAAAGACAGGAGATGTTACAGAGGTGGGATTAGATGGTCTTAGTGATGAAGGAGTTTCTGGAACCAGGAGCTCAGCTGAAGCTCGTGGACATTGAAGTGGACACCCTATTTCCACCTCAGAGAGGGGAATAGTCAGTGATGAGGGAAAGCGGAATTTGTAATACAAACTGAAGAAAATGGTTCTCCCAATATTTCGTAGAATCATAGAATCCCTACGGTGAGAAGGCAGCAATTCAGCCCATCGAGTCTGCACTGACCATAATCCCATCTTATCCTCACAATTCCATGCGTTTACTCTAGCAATTCCCCCTGATGTTAAGGAGCAATTTAGCAAGGCCAATCCATCTAACCTGCACATTTTTGGGCTGTGGGAGGAAACTGGAGCATCCGGAGGAAACACACGCAGACATGAGGAGAACATGCAAACTCTATACAGACAGTGACCCAAGGCTTGGATCGAACCCCGGGTCCCTGGCATTATGAGGCAGCAGTGCTAACTATTGTGCCACCGCGCTATTTGTTTGCTAAGATCACATGGGCTGATTTCTAGGCTCTGCTGCTTTACAGTACAGAAACCACAATGGTGTAACCCCTGTTTTACTTCATTACAATATCTTGTTTAGATTAAATTAAGCAGCACTTTATTGGAGCTTGTCACTGCTGGATGTGATTAAGCAGAACGGCAGGCTCCAGCCAGTCTAACATCCAAGAGCAAGCGAAAGGAACCAGTACTTAATAAACACACTGTCCTGACTTTATCGAACGCCAGTTAAATGTTCCTACATCATCAAACTAAGATTGTAAATTCTTTGCAGGCAGCTAAACACAGCGTGATCATTCCATCATGTGTTATATGTACATGGGACAGAGGTGCAAATTAAACTACTGCAAGCAACTAAGCAAAACCAACCACAATCAATGAGGTAAGGATTGAGGGTTAAATGTACTGCCTATTTTACCAATGCAACATGATAATTTTCATGTGGCTGAGATATTGGTTATTGAGAAATTGGCTACACTGATTATCTTGGTTGGCACGGTGGCACCATAGTTGGCATTGCTGCCTCACAGTGCCATAAACCCGGGTTCAATTCCCAGCTCGGGTCACTGTATGTGCAGAGTCTGTACATTCTCCCCATGTCTGCCTGGGTTTCCTCTGGATGCTCCAGTTTCCTCCCACAGTCCAAAAGATGTGCCAAAAGAGGTGCATTGATCATTCTAAATATTCCCTCAGTGTATCAGAACAGTTATCAGAGTGTGACAACTAGGGGATTTTCACAGTAGCTTCATTGCAGTGTTAATGGAAACCTATTTGTTATGCTAATAAATACCATTTAAACTTTAGCTCTGGAAAACATACGTTTCATCATAGAGTTGTCAGTAACATCCAGAGGCCTTTGACATGTCAAGAAATGGAGGGGAATAACTGAATGCCTCATTTCTGCCATTGCAGTGAATGAATGCCAGGATCTTTCCCAGGGTCTAATGCTGGGGAATGGCAGCACTTCCCTCAGTCAAGGTGTCGCACCAAAATATGAATTAGAAGCAAGAGTAGACCATTCGGCCCCTCGAGGCTGGTCTGCCACATTCAATAAGATCGTGGCTAATATATTACCCTCAACTCTACATCCCTGCCTACTCCCGATAGCCTTTCACCTCCTTGCTCATCTAGAATCTATCTACTTCTGTCTTTAGAACATTCAAAGATTGTGCCTTTTTGAGGAAGACAATCTTTCTCCTCACCTCTGTCTTCAGTAGGTGACACTCTCAATTTTTAACTCTGCTGCCTCACAGCTCCAGAGACCCAGGCTCAATTCCTGGCTTAGCCACTATCTGTGCAGATTATTTCTGTATGTGTTTCCTCTGGGTGCTCTGGGTTCCTCCCACATTCCAAAAATGAGCGGGTTAGCTGGATTGACCATGTTAAATTGCACCTTAGTGTTAGGTGGACTAGCTAGTGTAAATGCTTAGGGTTACGGGAATAGGGCCTGTGGTCAGTGCAGACTCAATGGGCTAAATGGCCTCCTTCTCCACCGAAAGGATTCTCTGATTCCTCAATCTATGATTCTGGATTTCTTCCACAGGAGAAAACATCCTTTCTACATCCACCCTGTCAAATCTCCTCAGGACCTTGTACATTTCAATCAAGTTGCCTCTTAAACCTCTAAACTCCAGTAGACACAAGTCTAGCCTATCGACCTTTCCTCATAAGATAACCCACCCACTCCAGGCATTAACATAGCAAACCTCCTCTGAACTGTTTCCAATACATTTTCATCAATTCTTAAATATGGAAACCAATACTTCAAAGATATGCACTTTGGTAGGAAGAGAGGTTATTTTCTAAATGGGGACAGGCTTCAGAAATCTGAAGCACAAAGGAACTTGGGTGTCCCGGTTGAGGATTCTCTTGAAGTTAACATGCAGGTTCAATTGGCAGTTAGAAATGTAATGTTAGCATTCATTTCTAGGGAGCTAGAATACAACAGCAGGGATGTACTACTGAGGCTGATTTGGAATATTGTGAGCTGTTTTGGTCCCAGACCTTAGGAAGGATGTGCTGGCCTTGGAGGAGGTCCAGAGGATATTCACAATGAGCCCAGGAATGAAGGGTTTGTCATATGAGGAGCGGTTGAGGAGTCTAGGTCTGTACTCGATGGAGTTTAGAAGGATGAGGGGGGATCTGATTGAAACTTACAGAATACTGAGAGGCTGAGGTAGAGAGGATGCTTCCACTAGCTGGAGAGATTAGAACTCGAGGGCACAACCTCAGAACGAAGGGACGCTCCTTTCAAACTGAGATGAGGAGGAATTTCTTCAGCCAAGAGTGAATCTGTGGAATCCATTGCCACAGAGAGCTGTGAAGGCCAAGTCACTATAGATATAGAGAGAACATAAAACATAGAACACTACAGCACAAACAGGCCCTTTGGCCTATAATTTGCACCGATCATACCATATCTACCAGGCCATAGAATTATCTGTAACTCCCAATCCCATTAAATCCCGTGTGCTCATCCAGAAGTCTTTTAAAAGACCCCAGTGAGTTCACCTGTACCACCACCGACAGCAGCCGATTCCACTCACTCGCCACCCTTTAAGTGAAAAACTTACCCCTAACATCTCCCCGCGCCTTAAACCTGTGTCCTCTCGTAGTAACCATTTCAGCCCTGGGAAATAGTCTCCGAGAATCAACTCTATCTATTCCTCTCAACATTTTATAAACCTCTATCAGGTCGCCTCTCAACCTTTGTCTCTCCAGGGAGAAGAGACCTAGCTCCCTCGATCTATTTTCATAAGGCATGCCTCCTAATCCAAGCAACATCCTTGTAAATCTCCTCTGCACCCTCTCAATAGCTTCCACATCTGTCCTGTAGTGAGGCGACCAGAACTGCACACAGTATTCCAAGTGGAGTTTGACAAAGGTTTTATAAGATTCTTGATCAATAAAGAGATCAAGAGAAGGCAGGAGAATAGGGATGAGAATCTTATCAGCCATGATTGAACAGCAGCGCAAATACAATGGGCCAAATGGCCTAATTCTGCTGCTATATCTTGTGATCTTATATAGCAATAAAAAGACAGTATTCCAGATGTAGTTTCACCAATGCCCTGTACAACTGAAGTACAACCTCTCTATTTTGATAATAAATTCTCCTTACAATAAACAACAGCATCCTATTAACTTTCCAAATTGCTATCTGTGCCAGTGTACTAACTTTATAAAATTCATGCACTAACAGCTCTCTAATCTCTGACCTTTTAGATAATATACTACAGGCGAGATTTTCCAGCCTCCCAGTCGCGTGTTTCTTGCCAGCAGGAGATGGCACATTGTTTGCTAGTGGCAGGATTCTCTGATCCCATTGTTGTCAATGGAAATTCCCATTGATGTCACCCCATGCCAACGGGAAATTCATGATTGGGAATGCGTTTCCAATGGGAATGGAGAAAGTTTTATTCTTCCTGCCAAAATACATAAATTTTACATTTTCCCACATTATAATCTATTTACCAGATCTTTGGCCATTTCCTTTGTAGCTTCCTTGTGTCTCCTTCACAGCTCACCTTTTTTACCTATCGGTGTGTCATTGGCAAATTTACCATATTTTGCTCCCTTTATCCAAATCATTTGTGTAAATTGTGAAGAGTTTTGAGGTCCCAGCACTGATCCCTGTGACACATCACAGGTTATACCTTACAAGCAGAAAATAACCCTTTGGGTGGGGTTTTACAGCCTTGCTCATCCTGAAACCTTAAAATCCCGCCAAAGATCAACGGTTCTTTCCATAGTCCACCCCTTGCCCGTTCCGATTCCCGTAGTGGACAGGATGGTAAAATCCTGGCCTTTGTGGCTTGGAGGAGAACTTATTGCTCAGGACCTCTCGTTTGTTGGTTGTGAGATATCAAGTCCTACAAAAGACTTAGAATATTCATGGTAATGCAGGGTTTTCATTACAGATAGAATATAGGATTTATAGTTATTTAGAGAGAAATGAATTGATTGGGGATAGTCAGCATGGTTTTGTGAAGGGTAGGTCGTGCCTTACTAACCTTATTGAGTTTTTTGAAAAAGTGACCAAAGAGGTGGATGGGGGTAAGGCAGTTGATGTGGTATATATGGACTTTAGTAAGGCGTTCGATAAGGTGGCCCATGGAAGGCTTCTGCAGAAAATGCAGATGTATGGGATTGAGGGTGATTTAGCTAATTGGATTAGGAATTGGCTAGCAGATAGAAGACAGAGGGTGGTGGTTGATGGGAGATATTCATCGTGGAGTTAGAGGGTCATTGCTTTTTTTTTTCAGAATTGGTCGGCGCAACATCAAAGGCCGAAGGACCTGTTCTGCGCTGTAATGTTCTATGTAACACTCAAGAAGCTTGACACCATTCAGGGGAGACAATTCGTGGAATTTGAACTCAGTTAATAAATCTGGAATTGAATGCTAGTCTCTGTGCTGGCAACTGTGAAATTATTCATTATTGTAAAATTCATCTGGTCCGTTCATTAATTATTTTTTAAATTCCTTTATAAAATATGCATTATACCTTGTGTTCAAAATGGCTGCTGCACTGACTTATAAATCATTTCATTTCATAACAAAGAGAAGAAAGAGAAAATACTTAATTGAAACTGTCTATTATGACCCCTGAAGATTTGTGCTTCACAGCCATCTTGAAGTGCAGTCACTATTAAAATGGAGGAAACATGGCAGTCAATTTGTGCACAGCAAGCTCCCACAAACAGCAATGAGATAATCGCCAGATAATTTGTTTCATGATGTGAATTAAGGGATGAAGGCTAGAATACAAGACCAGCAATGTACTTCTGAGGTTGTAAGGAAGGGTGTGCTGGCCTTAGAAAGGGTCCAGAGGGGATTCTCAAGAATGATCTCGAGAATGAAGAGCTTGTCATATGAGGAATGGTTGAAGACTTTGGGTCTTAGAAGGATGAGAGGAGTGGGATTTTATTGAAACTTACAGGAACTTGTATGGCCTGGATAGAGTGAACGTGGAGAGGATGATTCCATTAGCAGGAAAAACTAGAAGCAGGGGCACAATCTCAGGCAAAAGGAATGATCTTCTAAAACAGAGATGAGGAGGAATTTCTTCAGCCATAGAGTAGTGGATCTGTGGCCACAGAAGGCTGTGGAGGCCAGGTTATTGAGAGTCTTTAAGGCAGAAATAGATAGGTTCTTGATTAATAAAGGGATCCAGGGTTATGGGGAAAAGACAGGAGAATGGGGATGAGAGAAATATCAGCCATAATTGAATGGTGGAGTAGACTTGATGGGCCAAGTGGCCTAATTCTGCTCCTATGCCTTACGCCTTATAAATATTGGCCAAGATGGCAATGATAACTCTACTATTTTTCCTAGCATTAGAATCAGGGAGAGAGGAAAGAGACGTTGGTTTAATGGTTCATCTGAATGTCAGCATCTCTGACGTGTTTTAAACCTGGTTTCAGAGAAATTCCCACCCAGGCAGCATGGTCTCAGTACATCACTGGGAGCGCCAGCCTAGATTTCTTTGCTTCAGTCTCTGGAGTGCCACTTCACCCCATCCCCTGTCATTGGCTTTGGGCACAAACATCACTTAACCCCAGAGTACGCAATTTCCAAACTTTAATAACTTTTGCACAAGAGAGAACATGCTGTGCATTGCAAGCTGTTCTGAAGATGTACACAAGCAATTGAGAAATTACAGATAATTGCAGCAAATGAGAAACAAGCAACTTTCTTCTTCTTATTGTTTATTAGTCACAAGGCTTACATTAACACTGCAATGAAGTTACTGTGAAATTCCCCTAGTTGTCACGTTGTAGCCCGTTTCGGGTCAATGCATCTAACCAGCACGTCTTTCACACTGTGGGAGGAAACCAAAGCGCATGGAGGAAACCCACACAGACATGGGGAGAATGTGCAAACTCCACACAGACAGTGACCCAAGCCGGGAATTCAACCTGGTTCCTTGGCACTGTGAGACAGCAGTGTTATCCATTATGCCGCCGTGCCCCCCAGTCCTTTATTTGCATACATAGCAGAGCTTTTTGCCCTCTTCTATCCAATAGAAAACTGTCTCCTGTTAATCCTTCAACAGCATAATTTATCCCCATATCTTATACTTTGGTATTTTGTAATAGAATTGTTTTATTTTCCATCTTGTGGCCAAGGCTGGAAGCAATGATTATGTTACTAACACAAGGTTTAAATTTAGTTGCTTATATTAAGTACGTAAGCACTGGCTTCACTAAAGGCCTTGTACGCTGATAAACATTTTCCATTACTTGGCAGAGTTTTTTGACAATTATGGAACTTTAATTTTCACAATTGCTGTACCCTAATTTCCACACCCCTTCTGACTTAGAGGTGAGAGTGCTACCCCCTGAGCCTCAGCTGACAGAATGAACACACAAAGCAATTCAATGTACATCAATCACATTGGCATTTACTCTTAACAAACCTTGAGTGATTTACCCCAGCACAAACTCTCAAAACAGCATTGGCCCCTCTGTGGGTGTAGCACAGTCCTAGTCCCATGGTGAGAATTAGGTCCGACTCCGAGGGTCTGAGATACAACTTCCTTTCTGCCTCCCTCATCTGGCCTTGAAAGCTGGTTGAAAGTATTCTCATTCCGAGGGTTTATAAACCCAAAGGTCCCTGCCACGTTGGATGGCTCTGGACTGGGTTTGTAGAAAGACCGTGAACCAGTGGGAGCGATTTTAACTTAGAATCATAGAATCCTACAGCAGAGAAGGAGGCCATTTGGCTCATCAAATCTGCACCAACTACAATCCCTATCCTTTAACCTTCTGCATTTATCCTAGCTAGTCCCCTGACACTAAGGGGTAATTTAGCATAGCATTCCACCTAACCTGCACATCTTTCAGGCTGTGGGAGGAAACAGGAGTGTCCGGAGGAAATCCACATGGACACAGGAGAACATGCAGACTCCACACAGACAGTAACTCAAGCTGGGAACCAAACCTGGATCCCCGGCTCTGTGAGGCAGCAGTGCTTACCACTGTGCCATCCAACTTGAACTGCTTGGAATTAAATCATCTGTAAGGAGTCTCATAATGACAGCAAAGGTTTGCAAAGATCTTTCTCACATACAACAGACTCATAACTCTTCAATGTCCCACACCATGCGTGTCGATGACGTATCATTGATTGTGGATATTATCTTTAATAAGAAATGTGATTGAAAGAATGACTCAGTTACCAATTGATAATTTACTGGGATGAAATTATCCAGGAGCTAAGCATCAAAATTCTCATTTCAGCCCAGGCAACAAAAATAATCAGAGATTGCTAAGATGATCCATGATCTTACGAATGACAACCTTAATGTACCAATGGGTCGAGGTTGCTTTTACCATTATGAACACACTTGAAGTTTGTCATCTCTGGGACCTGGCAAATAAGGCTGCTTAATAAAAAGTATTGCTTCCATGGGGGATCAAATTACTCCTGATCTATTGCCACAGAATTTGCTTGGCATGTGTGCGCTGTTTTTCATTCAGGCCGGTGCTGGGTGCAGTAATCTTCCTTGATAGTTTAGTGTATGGGAATGGGCAAGTGTATGGGAATACTGTTGAAGGATCAGAGGGCTGGCTTTTCAGAGGGATCATTCATGGCATGTGGGTATTGCTGGCTAAGCTGGCATTTATTTGCCCATCCCAAATTGCCCTTGAGAAGGTGAGCTGCCTTCCTGACCCACTGCAGTCCATGTGCTGTAGGTACACCCACAGTGCCGTTAGGGAGGGAGTTCCAGGATTTTTGACCCAGCAACAATGAAGGAAGTTAAAGGTGGACGATTGTTTGACTCAGGGGAGCGTATGGGGCCTAGCGACTGTCCAGACCCACAGTGGGAATATCCATCCCAGACAGTTCACACATGGGTAGGGATTTTTCTGAGACTAGTTATAGATGGATTAGCCATGGTAAAATTCCCCTCAGTGTCCCAAGATGAGTAAATGAGGTGGATTGGCTGTGGTAAATGGATAGGGTGGGGGAGGGACCCTGGATGAGATACTGGGGAGTTGGGGGTGATTCCTGTCTCGCCCAGCATGGGAATTATAGCAAGGGGGGTGGGAGCAGACCACGCAAAGGTCCATTGACTTTGGGTGGAAGTTTCTGGTTGGTGGCCAAAAAATCCCACTACTCTGTCAAAGAATCTATGCAAACTCGAATGGGCTGAATGGCCTCCTTCTGCACTGTAGGGATTCTATGATACTAGTCTGACACACGTCGGTTTAAATTCTCCTTGTCAATGGTTGCCTGGTGGGTAGGTTAATATCTGAATCTTAACAGTGGCTCTTGTCCCACTTGGCAAGGGGCTTTGGAGAATTCTGCATTTCTATTTGATGGTTCCAAAGTCTGCCTCTTCCAAATCCAAATTCCTCCTTAGCAATCAGAGGCGAAGCATGAAAAATAATGCACTTGCCCCTATCCCTTGCAGTTGCTGAGCTGTTTCATCTGAGCCATTGTGAAGGGTTGGAACAGTGACAAGTTTATTAAACATAGTGAAGTGGCTGAACAGCCGTTACTGTTTTTAAGAGTGGCTTATTGTTGGTACTGAACGCACAGTGTGTCTGTTCGCCTTTCATTTCCTTCCCACAATTTAACAGTTCAACTGTAGCTTGTGTTATTCATGGTGTTCATAGCAGTCCAGATTTGAATGCAAAAGGCGTGCATTTACAAAAGAAGAAGTTCAAAGCAACTTTACATAAGCCACCATTCAACACCTCCTGCTTACAAATTCCACACAGAATAACTGACTTCAGACTGCATATCGAACTGCTTATCTAATTACAACTTGCGTTCCGCAATTCCTCTTGGAAAGGGAATTTTCATATGCTTTTTAATCTGATATCTCTTCAGAGGGTAAGGCACTAGGATGATGGAAATTGAAGCGATTTAATTGCAAGAATCCAAAATGCATTAGGTAAAATCAAAGAATAAAACAGCACAACACGAGGCTATTCAACCCATCATGTCCCTACTGGTACTTTGAAAGAGTTATCCAACGAGAACCAATCTGCTGCTGTTTCCCTATAAGCCCTGTACATTTTGTTTTTCAAAGTATTTATCAAATTCCCTTTTGAAAATTGCTGCTTTCACTGCTTTTTCCAGCCAAGAATTCCAGATTGCCACTGGAATGAACTCAATGAGATCCATGAGATGGGCCTGTTAGGGTACGAGCTCCCTGATTGAGGTAATGATTGCCTGCGCAATCAGAGGGTCTCACCTGTGTTTATATTAAGGAATGCCAGGGTTAATGACAGCCTGGACTCTGATTTTGTACCTGAAGCATCCATAAGAGTTATAGTCTCTCAGCATTAAGAAACCAATTGTCTTTCCCAGATCCAAAGTAGATGACCCCGCACTTTATAACATTGAAGTGTAGATAGTATCAATGGGTGGGAAGCTGTTTTTGTATGATGGATTGGGCTTTGTAGTTTTTTGCCGTCTTGGACAGAGCAGGAGCCATACCAAGCTGTAACACAACTGGAAAATATGCTTTCTTTGGTGCACCTGTAAAGGTTGCTGAAAGTCTTGGTGAGCATGCCAGAGTTCCTTAGCCTTCTTTCCTGAGAAAGTAGAGGCATTGGCAGGCTTTCTTAAGTATAGTATCAGCATAGGGAGATCAGGAAGGGTGTTGGTGATCCAGACACCTGAAATCTTGAAGCTCTTGACCATTTCCACTTCATCCCTATTGATGCAGACAGGGGCAATTCCTCCACTATGCTCCCAGAAGTTGCTGACTATCTCCTTCATTTTGTTGATATTGAGGGAGTGATTAATATCATTGCACAAGTTCAACACACTCTCTGTCCCTTTTTTTGTACTCCATCTCATCATTGTTTGAGATCCAACCCACTACAGTAATGTCATCAGCAAATATGAAAATGAAATTGGAGGTGAATTTGGCCACACAGTCACAGGTGTATAAGGAGAATAGTAAGGAGCTGAGGATACTGCCTTGTGGGGAACCGGTGTTGAGGATGATCGTGGAGGAGGTGCTGTTGCCTATCCTTACTGATAGCAATCCGTGGGTTAGGAAGTCAAGGATCCAGTCACAGAGAGAGAAGCTGAGCCAGAGGCCATGGAGATGAGTTTTGTAGGAACAATTGTGTTGAAGGCTGAGCTGTAGTCAATAAATAGGAGTCTGGCATAGGTGTTCTTCTTATCAAGTGTTTCAGGGTTGAGTATAGTACCAGGATGATGGCATCTGCTGTGGATCTCTTGCAGTAGGCGAACTGTAATGAATCCAGGCAATCCAGGAGACTGGAATTGATTCATGCCATGACTAATCTTTCGAATCATCTCATAGTGATGGATGTCAGAGCCACTGGACGATTATCATTAAGCTGCCTGGCTTTTCTTTGGTATCAGGATGATGGTCGTCTTCTTAAAGCAAATAGGGACCTCAGACTGGTTTTGTTTAAGAACAAAATACAATACTGAAATACTAGTACTGAGACGCAATGCTAAGTATATGGGTATCACTGAACCCCTACAGTGCAGAAAGAGGCCATCTAGCCCATTGACTCTGCACCAACTTTCTGAAAGAGTATCTCACCCAGGCCCTCCCCTCTATCTTGTGCTCGTAACCCTGCACATTTATCATGGTTAACCTTTGGAAAATTTTGGGTACTTCAGGCACAATTCAGCATGGCCAATCCAACTAATCCATATGTCTCTGAACAATAAGGTGCAATCCAGCACAGCCACTCCAGCTAACCTGCACATTTTTGGACTGTGGGATGAAACTGGAGCACCGGGAAGAAACCCATGAAGACATAGGGAGAATGTGCAAACTCTACACAGACAGTGACTCAAGGCCGGAATTGAACCCACTTCCCTGGCATTGTGAAGCAGCAGTGCTGACCACTGTGCCACCATGCCGTGGTAGAGAGAGAGTTATTCTAAATCTAACGAGTAGACCTGACCTTGATCTGATCTTGCAGCTGTAAGTGTTCCATTTCCCAATTCTATCATCCTTCACCTTAAATGTACATTTTACATGAAAACGCTGCAATAAATGTCTTGTTTTATTGTCTCGAAGCACTTAAGTTGAGGCATGGAGAATCCTGTGTGGCACGGCACTCACACCACTCTGCGCAGATTGCCTTATTACAAGACCTTGTAAAGCCTTATCAGGCTTTCCTCGGAGGCACCATACAGTCTATTATTGATCGATGAAGTACTCCAGGCTGGGTAATCACCCGTGATTTGCTGCCAATAGGTTTGGCTCTGCCAAACTTTGTACCCTGTTGCTTCAAAAGGTAAAACACGGTTCACACCAATGGCAGAAATTTATACCATTTTGTCCTGGAGTCTCCCAAAATTAAAGTTTAATCTGAGCTGGACACAGCCATGAGAATAAAATCATGAGTTATAACAACATTGGAGATGGAGAAAATAACTTCTTGACTGTCACTTTTATAATAATAAATTGTTTGGAGGTTTTCTAATTGCACAAAAATGCCTAATATTTACAGAGCAGAAATAGGCCATTCAGCCCATAAATCTATACTGGTACAGGTCAATGTTTATGCTCCACATGGACCTTCTGCCACCTTAAATTACCCTTTCATCATATACACTTCAATTCCATTCTCTCTTATTTATTAATGTCACAAGTAGGCTTAGATTAACACCACAATGAAGCTATTGTGGAAAACGCCTCATTGTCACACTCTGGCGCCTGTTTGGGTACAGCTGAGGGAGAATTTAGCATGGCCAATGCACCTAACCAGCACTTTTGGACTGTGAGAGGAAACCGGGAAGAAAACCACGTAGACACAGGGAGAATGTGCAAACTCCGCACAGCCAGTCACCCAAGCCAGGAATCGAACGCCCGTTCCCTGGTACTGTGAGGCAGCCATGCTAACTACTGAGCCATCGTATATTGGAGATGGGAAGCTATGTAATGAAATGTGCAGGAACAGACTCAACTAGAATTCATCCCAATCTGAGAATATTAAGGCTAGTGGACGAAAAATGAATGGCAGTCAGTTCCATTTCAATGGATAGACTTTCAATATGAGCAAAAAGTGAAGCTTATTGTTGTCTTCTTTCCTTTCTTATAATAAATGGCCCTAATCTTGGAGTGTATTTGTTAATTCAATGCTCCCATATCCTGTTAAAATATTTCCTGGAGCTCAGAAGCTTTCCCCTATTTCTCTGGTAGGCTTATTTCATTTTCCTGTTTACACCAGTCAACAAACTGAGGGAACACATAGAGAAACCTAGACAGTGCCGCGATTTCTGTCTATCATTGTGTTTCTCTTTTCAAAACGTACAGAACTTTCCTTTTAAATCTGAGGTTATTTTAGACTCTTAAATTGGGAACTGCCCCCACGTCCCTCTACCACCGCCTCCCCTCCCATCATCCCACTGCCCCCTGCCCCCCCCAACACCACCCCACCACCCTCCCACTCCTTCTGCCGCCCCCCTCCACGCCACTACCAACAACCCCCCCCCTACCTTCCCACTCCCCCTGCCTCCAGTCCCCCGCAACCACAGCAGGTTTTACAGCAGCAGAGATGGCTCTGCATTAGCTGCTGTGGGATTTTCCGCTCATTTGGGGAACGGACAAGATGGGCCAAATGGCTACTACTGTGCCGCAATGATTCTGTAAGGACGCTATTTTATGCAGCCCAAGAATGTAGAACACTTACGGATTACTGCTTAATGCAGGTGGAATTCTCAATTTATTCCCAGATAGTTCCATCCAGAATAATGCCTTTGAGCTGGTTTGTTCAATGCCTTTCCTCTCGAGGGGGTAAAAAAAACTACAGGGAAAAGACTTCAGAAAACCTGAGCAGAAATCCGGATGAAATATTCAGAATGTTATCACCATGAAAGAGTTTAATAGAATTTATGGGGAGAAACATTGACAGGAGGGTTACGAATGAGAGAACACAGTTTTAAGATAAGTGGCAAAAGACAAGAGGGAATGATTGGGACATACTTGAGAAAGTTTTTTACGGTCTGAAATACACTGCCTAAAAGGGTGGCAGATGCAGATTCATGAGCTATTTACATAAATTGGATAAATTACTTGAAGGGTAAATAAATGGAGGCCTATGGGGTAACAGCGAAGGCCCGGGATTAATTGGAAAGCACCCTGAAAGAGTCAGCACAAACGTGATAAGTCAAACGGTCTCCTTCTGTGCGGCATGAGGGGCAGCCTGGTGACACTACTGCCTCACAGCGCTAAGGATCCAGATTCAATTCTGACCTCAGATGACTGTCTGTGGGGAATTTGCACATTCTCCCCGTGTCTATGTGGGTTTTTTTCCCACGTGCTCCAGTTCCCCCCTCCCCACACTCCAAAGATATGCGGGAGAAATAGATTGGTCATGCTAAATTGCCCCTTAGTGTCAGGGAATTAGCAGGGTAAATTTGTGGGGTTATGGGGATAGAAGCTGGGTGGGATTGTTGTCCATGCAGGCTCAATGGACTGAACTGCCTCCTTCTGCATGATAGGAATTCTATGATTCTATACAGTTGGGGGTAATTGAAATCAGATCAATCTAAGGCTGGCCCAATCCAAAATCAATGGTGTCAGATCCTTAAAAAATGTGGTATGGAGTAAATTTAAAGTTCCATGTGGAAACTAGCCTATTTATGAGCCTTTATATGTGAGCTGGCAGCTCCTTAACCCAAGGGGCTGAAGCCAACATTCTTCCGCTTTGCTGAGGTTAAGTTACTCAGTAAAGGGCAGTGCCCACAGGATCAATGGCTTTCCCAGACTGGTAACTCAGCTACATCCTGACCTGAATAGCTGAGTCCAACATGATTCAGATTGAAGCAGCGAATTTATAAATCTGCTGATGATGAAAAGGCCAAGCAGTCAACAAAGGGCAGGAAAACACTTTATTAACAAATTGCTGACTGTCAAACCATGAACTGTCAAGCTCCATTATACTCCGGTGGCACAGTGGTTAGCACTGCTGCCTCACAGTGCCAGGGACCCTGGTTCCATTCCCAGCTTCGATCATTGCCTGTGCGGAATCTACATAGTCTCCCTGATTCTGTGTGGGTTTCCTCCGGGTGCTCCGGTTTCCTCCCACAGTCCGAAAGATGTCCTGGTTTTGTGCACTGGCTAAATTCTCCCTCTATGTACACTCTGGTGCCAGAATGAAGCAACTAGGGGATTTTCATAATAGCTTCATTGCAGTGCTAATGTAAGCCTACTTGCGACAATAATAAATAAAATTTTAAGTTCCTGCCATCCTATTAAGTTCATTGCTCTGTAGAGGGGGAAAGTCATTCTCCTGTATAAATTCATGCCAGAAAATGGGAAAAACACACAAACATACACACCTAAAAACAACAGCCGACAGGAAAAGATCCTCTGGTCCAAAGCAATTGTAATTCCATGTACATCACAATACATATACACACACTCGCCATTCTAAACAAAACCTTATGATCTCCTGGGAAAGGCTGAAAAGGACAGATTAAAACCTGAGAAGCAAAGAGAGAGAGAAAAACAGAGACTACCAAAGTTTGACCTTACAGTTGTGCCTCAGGGTGGTGCTACCCTGATCCTCTAATTAGTTCCTTCCTACCTAAGTCTCAAACCTGGCTACAGTTTCCTCATGGGACTATGGGTTAATCACATATCTGAGGACCCAGCAGAAACTTGCACTCGCATTCACAGAACTAGCGCTCAGATTTAGTTAGATATTATTTATTTTGGAGGGTAAGTGGTTTCATTTCTAAAATGCTCCAGGAAAGGTTTATCTGCCATGTATCCTCATCTTGTCACTGCGCTTTGTCGGAAGGATACATGTTGCTGAGATGAAGGAGCAGAGAGATCAGGGATTTCTTTTAGAATTATAAAATTGCCGCACTTAGTTTCCTTAATTTTTTCCACATGTTAATTTTACTATGTTAGTTGATTTCCGATGACATTGCACACGTGAAGCAGGAAGTGAGATCTTGAGGGGCCAGGGATGTTCTATCAGGGTCAGTCCCATTTTATTAAAGCCACACATTGTCAGGGTGAAATTGGGTTTGTGGTCCAGAGATCAAAATGTGGATGAGCAGCCCAACTTTCCACCCATTCTAGATTTTATTTGATAGAATTATAGAATCCTTACAGTGTCATTCAGCCCATTGAGTCTGCACTGATTCTTCTGCACTGATCCCCACTAATTCCCCTAACATAACATGCACTCTATCCTTGCTAATTCCCCCTAACATGCACATCTTGGGACACTGTAGGTGGGATATTCCAGCCACGCTCTACCCAAGGTTGGAACTTCCCACCTGAGGTCAATGGATCTTTACATGGTCTGCCTGTTATGATTCCCATTTCAGGCAGAATGGGAAAATTTCGCTCTAAGGATCAATTTGGGATGAGTAATCCAACTAACCTGCACACCTCTGGACAGTGAAATGAAACCAAAGCACCTGGAGGAAACCCACACAGACACTGGGAGAATGTGCGAACTTCACACAGACAGCTACCCAAGGCTGGAATTGAACCCGGGTTCCTGGCACAATGAGGCAGCAATGCTAACCACTGTGCCAACGTACCTCCCCATGGTAATTTTCCACGGACTTAAAAAATATTTCCACAATCTTTCATTTCAAACCAAGTGAAATGGAATAAATGGAATGATTTTAAAATTGATATTGAAATACCCATTAACCACTTTAAAACAGATAAATGTATTTATGAGAGAACTTTCTATGTATGATGGGAAATTTAGCCAATATTGAGGCATGGTGGAGTCTTTAGCCAAGGATACTTCCAGAGGTGGCTGGCCTAGATCCTACAACAGTAACAATTCTCACAGACATTTATTCCTGGGAGGCGATAGTCTGGTAGCATTATCACCAGGCTATTAATCCCAAAACCCAGCTGATGTTTTGGGGATTGGGATTCGAATCCCGCTAAGGCAAATGGTGGAATTTGAATTCAATAAAAATATCTGGAGTTAAGAATCTACTGATGACCGTGAAACCATTGTCGGAAATACCCATCTGGTTCACTCATGTCCTTTAGGACTGCTGTCTTTATCTGGTCTGGTCTCCAGAGTCACAACAATGTGGCTGATTCTCAAGTAGGGATGGACAATTAATGCTTCTCAGCATTAATTAGAGGGATAAACATGTGATGTCCATGTCCACCGAATGAATAACAAAATAAGAATGAGAAAGCGATAAATAGAACTGAAAGTTAGACCAAAGATTGAGCAATAAGATGATGGAATATCTAGTCATAGAATGGTCAAGTAAGAAGTCTCACAACATCTGGTTAAAGTCTAACAGGTTTATTTGGAATCAGGAGCTTTCGGAGCACTGCTCCTTCCTCAGATGAGTGGAGGTCAGTTCATAAACAAGGCATATGTAGACAAAGACACAACTGCAAGGCAATGACAGATTACAAAGTGGGTCTTTCCGGGTAATCAAGTCTTTGTAGGCACAAAAAGTGCGAGTGGAGAGAGAGATAATCACAGGTTAAAGAGATGCAAATTATCTCAAGCCAGGGCTGTTAGTAGGATTTTACAAGCTCATACCAAGTGGAGGTTACATGTAGTGTGACATGAACCCAAGATCGAAGCTGTCCTCATGTGTGCGAAACTTGTCTATCAGTTTCTGCTGGCCGATTCTGCATTGTGGTGTTCCTGAAGGCGACCTTAGAGAGTGCTTACTCGAAGATTGGAGGCTGAGTGCCCTTGACTGCTGGAGTGTCCCCTGACTGGAAAGGTTAATTAATTAATGGGAATGAAAAGTTGGATAATAAGATCTATAAATATGTGTAACAAATCCTGTACCCTTGATAGAGACACTCTAACAGGCTGTGGAGTGCTATCTCTCCAGTATATGCTTGAATGGAGACTTTCCCTACTGGAACTCACAGACTTCAGTTTGGTCTCACCTATTTTTGCAAAACCAAAACCAAATAAAATCAACAGTGAGACAAGGAAACACGCCACCACAATGAGTTTGAACCTCTGTGAAATTCAGTGGAAATAATTTTCCCTCGATATGAATGGCACTAACAATGTAATTGGCTGTCCATGTTTCTGGTCAGTGGGGTTGGGATTATGCTTCATATCCTTCATAGGTAAAAGGAATTGTTGTCATCCTGGCTCAGTTATGCAGCAGTATTCCCTTTCCAGTCAAGAGATCATTAGGTTCAAGGTACAATCCAACAACGTAAGTAGGCAGTTTGAGGAGTTGGGTACTACATAAAAGAACTCGAAAGTTATAATCTCTGGATTATTTCCTGAGCTGTGTGCGAATTGGCAAAGGATACAGAGCATTTGGCAAGGGGTACATAGCATTAAAGTGATGAATACATGGTTCAAAGACTGCTGTGGGAGAAGTGGGTTTCATTTCAATCATGATGCCTGCCTAAACTAAAACCATATGCACTTACAAAGTTCTCCCATTCCAATCCTATTCATGTATTCATCCAATTGCCCCTTAAATGCCGCTATCGTACCTGCTCCCACCACCTTCCCAGGCAGTGCCTTCCAGACATTCACCAGCCTCTGTCTAAATGAAATCATGGGCCTGAGGGTTCTGTTGCACAGAAAATTAAGGTGGGAGCGCAGGTCAGTGATGAGTGTCATCTGAAAGCAAAATGGCAGATCATACGACAGTCGTATTGTACCAAGGATTTGTACAAGAGGAGGGATATTGACCCAATATCCCAACTATGACCCAAGTCATAGTTCATGTAGGGACACATGATATAGGAAGGATGAGGGAAGGGGATATTAAACAGAAATTTATGGAGTTGGGGTGGAAGCTTAGGGCCAAAACTGGCAGAGTGGTTATCTCTGGACTCTTGCTTGTGCCAAGGGATAGTTTAGAGAAGAATAGAGAGAGGGAATGTTTGAACTCGTGGCTGCGGGGATGGTGCAGGAGGGAGGGGTTCAGGTTCCTGAACAGTTGGGACTCATTCTGGGATAGGTGGGACCTCTACAAGAGAGATGGTCTACACCTGAACCAGAGGGGAACTAATATCTTGGGGGAAAATTTGCTAAGGCTATGCAGGGGGCTTTAAACTGATTCGGGGGGGGGTGGGATCCTAAGTAGTTGGGGTGCTAAGAGGGATGAGAGGAAGGGGGTCATAGAGGAAAGCTGTAAAACACAGCAGCGTACGGGTGGGGTAGGGCATGGTTTGAAATGCGTATACTTTAATGCAAGGAGTATTCGCAATAAGGGGGAGGAACTTGCAGCTTGGACCAGTACCTGGAACTTCGATTTTGTGGCCATTTCAGAGACTTGGGTAGAGCAGGGACAAGAATGGATGTTGCAGGTTCCGGGGTTCAAATGCTTTAGTCGGAGTAGAGAAGGAGGTAGAAAGGGGGGAGGAGTGGCATTATTAGTCAAAGACTGTATCACAGTGACAGAAAAGAAGTTTGATGAGGACTTGTCTGTTGAGGTAGTATGGGCTGAGATTAGAAACAGGAGAGGAGAGGTCACCCTGTTTGGAGTCTTTTATAGACCTCCTAAAAGTTCTAGAGAGGTTGAGGAAAGGATTGCAAAGTCAATTCTGGTCAGGAGTGAAAGTAATAGGGTAATTGTTATGGGGGACTTTAACTTTACTAATATTGATTGGAATAGCTATATCTCTAGCTCGTTAGAGGGGTCAGTTTTCGTACAAAGTGTGCAGGAAGGTTTTTTTGACTCAGTATGTAGATAGGCCAACTAGAGGTGAGGCTACATTGGATTTGGTGCTGGGCAATGAGCCAGACCAGGTGTTAGGCTTGGAAGTTAGTGAACAATTTGGTGATAGTGACCACAATTCGTTACGTTCACCTTAGTGATGGACAGGGATAGGCATGAAGCTGGGGGCAGTAGTTATAGCTGGGGGAAGGGTAATTATGAGGCAATCAGGAGAGAATTAGGGTGCATAGATTGGACTAGGGAACTACAGGGACTGGGAACATCTGGAATGTGGTGCTTATTCAAGGAGCAGCTGCTGCGAGTCCTTGATAAGTATGTCCCTGTCAGGCAAGGAGGAAATGGTCGAGTAAGAGAACCTTGGTGTACGAAAAAAGTTGATTTGCTGGTTAAAAGGAAAAAGGAGGTTTATGTCAGGATGAGGCTTGAAGGCTCGGTTAGTGCAATGGATAGCTATAGATTAGCCAGGAGGGAGCTAAAGAGTGAATTGAGGAGAGCTAAGAGGGGACACGAGAAGACTGTGGCTGATAGGATTAAGGAGAATCCTAAAGCTTTCTTTAGATATGTTAAGAATAGAAGATTGGTTAGGGCAAGATTAGGGCCAGTCATAGACAGCAGTGGGAATTTGTGCGTGGAGCCTGAAGAGATTGGAGAGGCACTGAACAAATATTTCTCTTTGGTATTCACGCAGGGAGATGTAAATGTAGTTGTGGAGAACACTGGGATACAGGGTTGCAAACTGGAAAGTATTGAAGTAGATAAGGAGGATGTGCTAGATATTCTTGAGGGTTTGAAGTTTGATAAGTCCCCTGGGCCGGACGGGATTTACCCTAGGATTCTCTGGGAGGCGAGAGAGGAGATTGCAGAGCCTCTGGCTCTGATCTTCAGGTCGTCGTTGGTTACGGGTATAGTGCCGGAAGGCTGGAGGATAGCGAATGTGGTCCCATTGTTCAAGAAGGGGAAGAGAGACTTTCCGGGGAATTATAGGCCGGTGAGTCTTACTTCTGTTGTGGGAAAAGTATTGGAGAGAATTATTAGGGATAGGATTTATAGTTATTTAGAGAGAAATGAATTGATTGGGGATAGTCAGCATGGTTTTGTGAAGGATAGGTCATGCCTTACTAACCTCATTGAGTTCTTTGAAAAAGTGACTAAAGAGGTGGATGGGGCTAAGGCGGTTGATGTGGTATATATGGACTTTAGTAAGGCGTTTGATAAGGTGGCCCATGGAAGACTTCTGCAGAAAATGCAGATTTATGGGATAGAGGGTGATTTAGCTAATTGGGTTAGGAATTGGCTAGCAGATAGAAGACAGAGGTGGTGGTTGATGGGAGATATTCATCTTGGAGTTCGGTGACAAGTGGTGTACCTCAGGGGTCTGTTTTGGGGCCCCTGCTGTTTGTAATTTTTATAAATGATCTGGATGAGGGTATTGAAGGATGGATTAGTAACTTTGCAGATGACACTAAAGTCGGTGGAGTGGTAGATAGTGAAGAGGGGTGTTATAGTTTGCAGAGAGACTTGAACAAGTTGCAGAGCTGGGCTGAGAGATGGCAAATGGAGTTTAATGTGGAAAAGTGTGAGGTAATGCACTATGGCAGGAATAATAAATGTGTAGAGTATAGGGCTAATGGTAGGTTTCTTAGTAGTGTTGATGAACAGAGGGATCTTGGTGTGTATGTGCATAGATCCCTGAAAGTAGGCAGTCAAGTCGAGAAGGTTGTTAAGAAGGCATATGGAGTCTTAGCTTTTAATGGTAGGGGGATTGAATTTCGGAGCCGCAACGTCATGTTGCAACTGTACAAAACCCTAGTGCGGCCGCACTTGGAGTATTGTGTACAGTTCTGGTCCCCGCATTATAAAAAAGATGTGGAGGCATTGGAGAGGGTACAGAGGAGGTTTACCAGGATGTTGCCTGGTATTGAGGGCAGGTCTTATGAAGAGAGGCTGAGGGATTTGAGGTTGTTTTCGTTAGAAAGGAGGCGGCTAAGAGGGGACCTACTCGAAACATATAAGATGATTAGAGGTTTAGATAGGGTGGACAGTGATAGCCTTTTTCCTAGGATGGAGAAAGCTAGCACGAGGGGACTCAGCTTTAAATTAAGGGGTATGAGTTATAGGACGGATATCAGAGGTAGGTTCTTTACTCAAAGAGTGATTAGGGAGTGGAATGCCCTGCCTGCAGCTGTTGTAGATGCGCCAAGTTTGTTGGCGTTTAAGAGGTTAGTTGATAAGTATATGGAAGAGAAGGGAATGGTTTAGTTTGGAGGGGCATTGCTTTTTATATTGGTTGGCTCAACATTGAAGGCCGAAGGGCCTGTTCTGTGCTGTAATGTTCTATGTTCTATGTTCTATAAGATGATTAGAAGTTTAGATAGGGTGGACAGTGATAGCCTTTTTCCTAGGATGGAAAAAGCTAGCACGAGGGGACACAGCTTTAAATTAAGGGGTGATAGTTATAGGACGGATATCAGGGGTAGGTTCTTTACCCAAAGGGTGGTTCGGGAGTGGAATGCCCTGCTGCAGCAGTTGTAGATGCGCCAAGTTTGGTGGCGTTTAAGAGGTTAGTTGATAAGTATATGGAAGAGAAGGGAATGGTTTAGTTTGGAGGGGCATTGCTTTTTATATTGGTCGGCGCAACATCGAAGGCCGAAGGGCCTGTTCTGTGCTGTAATGTTCTATGTTCTATGTTCTATTGGAAATTGTGCATTATCATAAGCCTCCATTGCAACTGAGTCAATCATATTTAAGCAGAATAGCAAAAACTAGTAAATAAGAAACATGAATGGGGGAGTGGGAGAAAGAACAAGGAACAGTGGATTAAATGGACAATCAGGTGGGGGAAAGTACCAGCTCCAGTACAATGGGCTGAATGGCCTCCTGAATTAAAATTTATTCATTTTATTACTTAAGAGTTATAGAGATTTACAGTATGGAAATAGGTCTTTTAGCCCAACTTGTCCATGTTATCTTTTTTTAACCACGAAGCTAATTCCAATTGCCCACATTTGGCTCATATCCCTCTATACCCATCTTACCCACTTAACTGTCTGGATACTTTTTAAAAAGACAAAATTGTACCTGGCTCTACTATTAACTCTGGCAGCTCACTCCAGACACTCACCACCCTTTGCATGAAAAAAAATGCCCCTCTGGACCTTTTAGTATCTCTCCCCTCTCACCTTAAACTTATGTTTTCTAGTTTTAGAGTCTCCTACATTTGAACCGACTCTATAGCGATTGCTATTATAAGAAGTCCATTTGCTTATGAAATAATGATATTTAAAAAGGGAATAAAGGTGCTGTCAGACTTTGATAGCCAACGATAGGAGCTATGCCGTGTTTTTATATCAAGCCCTCAACACACATCAAAGTATTGTCATTTCTGATTGGAGTGCCAAATGTGTTTACTTTCACACGGAGAGGCTGTAAGGCCATTTGTCGAAGCACAAAGGAGATTATAGATGCCCCACTCACTCTGAGGTAACATGTCTTGACACATTGTACATTAAACATGCTTAATGCACTCTGCCAGTAACTTGCTGACTTGATGGTAGAAAATGCTGATTCGATCAAATAAAGTGCAAAGAACATAAACAGAACATTTTGGCCGACGCCTGTTTTCGCTACAAGCCTCCTCCCGCACTACTGCATCACACCCTGTCAATGTAAGCTTTTATTGCTTTCTCCCTTGTGACTTTATCCAGATTCCCCCTAAATGAGGGGAATATTTCTACATAATATTTTCCTCAAGTGCTCCATGCAACAGTGAGTTCCACACTCTAACCAGTCTCCAGTTAAGAAATATGTAATGAAAGATCACAAAATGGAATTCTCCTATTTGGGATTAAGTTCAGTGGCAAGGGTAGGAACAGGGAGTGTCTCCCACTGTGTAGAAGAAAACTAGACAATATCTTCCAGTCCCAACCTCATTATTCCTACACCCGGGGGTTTAGCACCATACCCTTGGTGGGGAGGATATTAGAATCATAGAATCCCTACAGTGCAAAAGGAGACCATTCATCCCATTAAATCTGCACCAACCACATTCCCATTATCCCCATAACCCCATGTATTTACCCTATCTGACACTAACAGGAAATTTAGCATGACCAATCCACCTAATACGTATGTCTTTGGACTGTAGGAGGAAACCAGAGCACCCAAAGGAAATTCACGTGGACAATATGCAAACTCCATGCAGACAGTGACCCAGACAGTTTGAATTGAACACGGGTCCCTGGCGCTGTGAGGCAGCAATGCTAACCATTCCGCCACTGTGCCACTGCTGTATTATGACCTATCATACCCAGGTGCCAGTGATTGACATCACTGACCCACCATTGAAGAAAAAAGATGGGCCTCTTGAAAAAGTACATGGATCTCCAACTACTCTCTGAGTCTTCCAATCTCCAAGACTGGAAGATAGGCTTCGTCAATCACGTTGGACCTGGAAGACACAGAGCGTTGGTATTCAACAGGAACATACTCACCAAAAAGAACAAGGAGGCAAAGGCAAGAGTAGACTCCTAGACTCAGTCTCCCACAGGCTGTTCCGGAATTAAGGAACAAAAGGATCATGGGATAAATAGCCAAAAGAAGGAACAATCTCTTAAAATGCAGGACAATTGGTTCCTACTGGAGTGCCAGACTAAATTCGTCACTGAGCTCCCTGGAGTGGGAATTGAACCCATAGCTTTCTTTGTCAGCTGTGCCCACTGGGCCCCAGTCCACTTGGAAGAAAGTGCGTTTGCACACTTGTTTAGTCCTTCTAAACAAGAGCTACTCTTGTATTTCGTAACACTGACTTATTCTGGGTTCACACAGGTCATTGTTCGAGGAGCTGTATATTCAAGGCAGGAAATGGGACACATTTTTACCATGGCACTGTCCAATTTGCATTCTTGACAAGTGGGCAATGCGACTGGTTCTGTATTGAAAAGGAAATTGACTTGCCCAGTGGGAAACTTCCTCACAAGGCACGTAACCATGGCAACTAAGAGACTTAACAAAGATCTGATGAAGTGGTCCTTTATTGAGTTTAGCAAGACTCACTGGTTGCTTTCATCTAACTGAAACACTGCCTCCTACAGGACATTTCCACAGAAACCAACAGTTTAAAGATAAGCAGGCTCACATTTGCAAATTGTTTTATAATTTACCCATTTCACGGCGTGTGGGTGTCGCTGGGTATGCGAGCCTTTATTCATTCGTGGGATGTCGCTGGCTGGCCAGCATTTATTGCCCATCCCTAGTTGCCCTTGTTCAGAGGGCAGTTGAGAGTCAATCACGTTGCTGTGGCTCTGGAGTCACGTGTAGGCCAGAAGATTTGTTTCCCTATAGGACATTAGTGAACCAAATGGGTTTTTTCTGACAATCAGCAGTGGTTTCATGGTCATCGGTAGATTCTTAGTTCCAGTTTTTTTTTATTGAAGTCCAGATTCCGCCCATCTGCCATGGCAGGATTTGAACCCTGATTCCCAGAACATTAGCTGAGCTTCTGGATTAATAGCCTATCGATAATACTGCTAGGCCATTGCCCATCTCCAATTATCCTTGAGAGATGGCGGTGAGCCATCTCTGGAACTACACATTTTCCATTTTTATGGACTTCCATTGACCAGAAGTGCCAGTTTTACAGAATGAAAGTGATTGAGTTGTAAACTGACAGTTCCCCATGCTGTAGCGCTGGCTGTTCTCCTCAAATACATGAAATCACTTGGGCGCACATTTCCCTGTCCAATAATCAATTTATTATCATTATTGTGATTACGCAATCATATACCTGTGGCCACGTATTCGTTAATGAAGGAAGTTTTATTTTCCAATATTATTAATACCTTTGTATGTTACACTGTACTTCTAAGGGCAAACGATCAGTTTTAAGGAAATTTTTTTTATGGAATGAGCTTGGCCCTGACCCATTTCCCAAAAACAGCTTCATCTGTATCGCAGTCCATGTAACTGGAGATGCTGTGAGAAATGGATTCTGAACCAGCCACAATGAAGGAACGGCAATATTTTTCCAAATCAGGATGGTGTGTGACATGGAGAGGAACTTCAAAGTGGTGGCATTCCCATGTTTTTCCAGGTGGTTGTTGTTGCGGGTTTGGACGTTGCAGCTGAAGGAAGCTTGGTGAGTTGCTGAAATGCACCTTGTGGATGATCCTTGTGCATCAACGGTGGGGGGGAGGGAATGTTTGAAGTGGCAGATTGGGTATGAGTTAGTAGGCTGCTTCTTTGTCTCAGATGGTGTGTTATTGGAGCTGCACTCATCCAGGCAAGTGGAGAGTATTCCATCACAGTCCACCTTTCATACGTTGGCCATAGAAAATATTCTTTCTAGTTCTATCACAGCTTGATACGGCTCCTGCTCTGTCCAAGATCACAAAAAGCATCATGAACAATGCCCAGCTCAACACTCAAACCAACTTCCCATCCACTGACACTGTCTACACTTCCCGCTGCCTCAGAATAACACTCAGCATAATCAAGAGTCCCACATATCCCAGACACACACCTTTCCACCTTCTTCTGTCAGGAAAAAGATACAAAAGTCCAACATCTTGTACAAATTGAATCAAAAACAGCTTCTTCTCTGCCGCCATCAGACTTTTGAATGGACCTGCCTCGCATTAAGTTGATCTTTCTCCATGCCCTAGCTACATTCTGCACTCCCTCCTTCCCTTTATATGACATGCTTTGGATAGCACGCAAGAAACAGTACTTTTCATTGCACACTAATACATGTGACAATAATAAGAAATCAAGTCAAATAAAGGGTTCATGGTTAGGTATACCAGCCTGAAGATCACATCGCTGATACATCGCTGTGAACAATATAACGCACAACACTATTTGGAAGAGGATAGGGGAGTTTCCCCATGTCTTAGCCAATATTTATCCCATGAGCAGCATTACTCCATCATTATCACATTACTCTTTATGGGAGTTTTGCTATCTGTAATTTGTTTACTGTGTGCCCTACAATACTAAGGTGACTACGCTTCAAAAATAATTAATTAGCTGTTGAGCCATGTCTGGTAGTTGGCTATAAAAATGCAAGTCTTGATTTCTTTTATTTTCAAGATATACTTAGTGCAAAAGTAAATATCTCACAAAAACAACAGGAAAAACAGAAAGGTGTTAATCACAGTTATAATCAAATCTTTTCCATTTCAGGAATTTCACCCATCTGAACTCCTTTTTTTGAAAGATAAGAATTCAATACCTTTCAGGGAGAGTTGCCAGATAATTTACGCCTTTTGAATTCCTTTGTTTAAAGAGTTTTTTTTGCCGGTGTCACTGGGGATCTGTCATGGCAGAGCAGCTGAATTCATTACTGGGACAGTGTTTGAAGCAACATCAATGCGATACTCTCACAAGGGGTCCCTCTCATCTTATCGTTGCAAATGGATTTGTTGAGCTTGGCTCCATGTCACAGCTAGGCTCTGTGATGCAGGGGAAGGACTTCCCTTGCCTCTCCCACCCCAAACTGGGGTCCAGTGCTATTCGGTACTGGCACCTCGATAGAAACAGACAGCTTAGAAAGGATGTTGAACATCGAAGATAAGATAATCAGCAGGAGAAGGAGAAAAGAAGGAGAACGGAAAGGGCAGTAAAGGGTTGAACGGAACCCAATTGTTTACCATCTTTTTCACCGACTATCCTTCCTTTTTCTGAAATTAGTGGATAATAATCTTCCCTCATACCTTGTTCCAGACCTTGCTCACTCCTTGTTCCAGCCCTCGTTTCCAGACTTTGTGTAAGAACCCCGATGTTGATAAACAGCAGGCAACCTTCTCCTTTCAAAGTTAAATACAATTGGACACTCTGATGGCCTCACCACATTAAAATTGTGCGTTCCTGTCCATCTCAGTGACTCATTTCAATATATTTTATGTTTCTTTTGTTATCGAAAAGAAAGGTTGTCTTTTTGAATCACCATATTGTCGAATGTTATGTAAGAATTAAGAGCAGGGGTTGGCAATTTAGCCCTTTGAGCCTGCTCTGCCATTTAATACGATCATGGCTGATCTTGTCTTGGCCTCAACTCCGCCCTCCTGCCCGTTCCCCATAGCCCTTCAAACAATTGCTAAGTAAAAATCTGCCCACCTCCCTCTTAAATTTACTCAATGTCCCGGCATCCACTGCACTCTGGGGAATTCCATAGACTCACAATCATTTATGAGAAGCAATTTCTCTTCATCTCTGTTTTAAATCAGTGATTCCTTATCCTAAAACAATGACCTCTTGTTCTAGATTGCCCTGCAAGAGGAAACATCCTCTCCAAATCTACCCTGGCAATCCCCTCTAGCATCTTATATACCCTCAATTAGATCTCCTCATTCTTCATAACTCCAGACAGTTTAGGTCTAAACTGCTCAATCTCTCTTCATAAGACCAACTCAATTGAGTGAACCTGCTCTGAACTGCCCCCAATGTACCTACATCCTCCTCAAATAAGGGGACCAAAACTGTGCACAATATTCCAGGTGCCTTTTACAGTAACAGCAACTTTTATAGTCTATTCCTTCAGCAATAAAATTCCATTTGCCTTTCTTATTAGCTGCTGTACCTGCACATTAGTTTTCTGTGATTCATGGACCCAGATCCCTCTGCACCAAAGCAATCTGAAATTTCCCTCCATTTAGATAATAAATTGCCTTTCTATTTTTCCAACAAAATGGATAACTTCACACTTAGCCATGTTAAACTCCATCTGTCAAGTTTAGGCCCATTCAGCCAACCTAAAGATCTCACCTTTTATACAAACAGGTGAAGTCTCTCACTCTTCCCTTAATCCCCACCCCCAATGAGGTTGAATGTAACTGGTTAATGTATTGGCATCAACTTCCTCATGTGCTAATTTTATATTTTGAAATATTTGTATTGTACACCACACGAGGGGACAATTTGACCCTTCTTTGAGCTGGCTGAGAAATATTGATGTATGATTTCTTTCAGGTGATACAGTGGCTAGCACTGCTGCTTCACAGTGTCAGGGGCCTGTGTTCAATTCCAGCCTTGGGCCGCTGTCTATGTGGAGTTTGCACATTCTCCCCATGTCTGCAGGTCCAGGTACCCCGGTTTCCTCCCACATGCTAAAGATGCATGGGTTAGGTGGGTTGGTCATGCTAAGTTGACCTGAGTGTCCCACATGTGTAAGTTAAGGGGATTAATGGAATAGAAACTCAGGGTTACGGGGAACAGATATGGATGGGATTGCCCCTTAGTGTCAGAGGGATGAGGGGGTTACAAGGATAAGGCCTGGGTGGGATTGTTGTTGCTGCAGTTTCATTGAACCAAATGGTCTCTTTCTGCACTGTAGGGATTCTAGGGTTCTCAAGCCTCACTAATAGTAATCTTAAGAAACAACACTGACAGGATTTAAGAGGCTTTGTAAGGTCACTGGATTCTACATTGTGGCTCTGATTTTAAGGGGGTTGTGATTTGGGTGAGAGGTATTCGGGCACAGTGATCAGCAGCCCCAAAGCTGCACTAAACCAAAAAGCCCTGGTACATCGTAAATGTTATTTTAAATCCAAAAGGTGTCAGTTAAATCACACTGCTCACCTTTGTGCTTGTTCTAAATGAGAAGCATCTGAAAATCCCACGGAGTCTGTTAACGCGAGGTCAGGAAGAGGTGGCCATCAGCATCCTTCTATCCACTTCAGATGATGGACTATAATCCATTAGAGGATGAGATAGCTTCAAAGAACAAAGAACAATACAAGCACAGGAACAGGCCCTTTGGCCCTCCTTGTGATCCCAAGGTGTGAAAACTGATGTTTGGACCAAGACTAAGTCTTCTTAACAGAGCCTCGGAAGTCCTACTTGTCTCCTGGCTGTGGCCATTTCAACATGCAAAGAATCCTCGGCTGTGTACCTGATTTCATTCTGTGAACGGATGCGAGTCAACGGTAGCACAGAGGTTAATGCTGCTGCCTCACAGCGCCTGGGATCCAGGTTCATTCCAACCTTGGGTCATTGTCTGTGTGGAGTTTGCACATTCTCCCCGTGCCTGCATGGGTTTCCTCTGGTTTTCTCCCACAGTCCAAGGATGTGCGGGTTAGGTGGATTGTCCATGTTAACTTAACCCTAGTGATAGGGGGATTAGCAGGTTAAGTGTGTCGTGTTACAGAGATAGGGCCTGGTTGGAATGTGTCTGCGCAGGCTCGATGGGCTGAATGGCCTTCTTATGCACTGCAGGGATTCTATTCTATCCTAACAAAGTCAGCTCCATTTGATGCATGCCAACATACTTGGAAGATCTGTCTTTGAGAGGATTAGTGGATTTTCACAGTAACTTAATTGTAACGTTAATGTAAGCCTACTTGTCGCACTAATAAATAAATTTAAGCTACAAACCACTTTGGCATTCTCACATTGGTGTTCCAATTCCTTCTTTAATTCTCTGTTGGAATCTCGCTTTCGAAAGTCACCTTCACACATGATTGTGTCTGCTGGATGTAATCTCTCCTGTGTTTTTATTTACAGAGACTTTCTATTCAGGCAGTGTTCTTTTGTCTAGCCTGGTGATATGTTTCTGCCCCCTTTCATACATTGTTGCTTTGCATTTTGAGGAGGGTTTCTTAGGTCTCCAGGAATTGTGCAGTGTATCTTAGCCAATCAATTCCATCATCCTGGATTCCACTGTCTCTAAATTACACCAGTCAATAATTCTCCTAAAATCTTTTCAAATAAAACCAATTGGTGTCTCCAACTCAAGATCCTCGCTTTTTCCCACCCATATGGTCCCAATGTCTCAGATATGGCCAGGTTTTGCATCTCTTCAGAAATTCATCGGCAAAGATACAAATATCTCTGAGAAAAAGCTGTTATTTCATCCATCTCATTCATATTTCCCTTTTACTAGAATGACAGCTATTTAATTCCTATTCACTATTGGGTGGCACAGTGGTCAACACTACTGCCTCACAACGCCAGGGACCTGGGTTCAATTCCCGGCTTGCGTCACTGTCTGTGCAGAGTCTGCACGTTCTCCCCATGTCTGCATGGGTTTTTTCCTCTCCAGTCCGAAGAGTGAGCACAGCTGGAAAATCCCACCTGAAAAATCCATTCTGCCTCTGGCTAAGAGCTTAATGAGTTAATATGTCCAATCACATCTGTAAATGTAAAAATTTCCTGTTGCTTGAAAATGGTTGCATTAAAAATCCATGTGGAGATTTTTTTAAAAATCAACTATCTACTTAAAGGATTAACTTTTCTGTAGAAATTAAAAGGGGGAGGGGTATGTGGAAAAAAGTTGGCACACGACTGTGTCGCTGAAGTAATTTTAGAAGCTTTTCCAAGCATAGATAAGCAAACTTAGTTTTAAATTTTCTCTATTAAATTATTTTATTAACTTCCCTCAACTTTGCCCAAATTTAATTTATCTTTCCTTTTACTCATTTAAACCAATTTCATGGAATCATAGAATTATAGAATCATAGAATTCTACAGTGCGGAAGGAGGCCATTCAGCCCATCGAATCTGCACTGACCACGATCCCACCTACCAATTTCAATTTTCAATATTTGCCACTTAATCAAAATTTGAAAAAAATCTTAACAGTTCATTTTTTTAGCTCAGATTGGATTGCTGCCAAACTGTAGCCCTATCTTTATGTTATGGAACAAACTGATCTTGTACAACTTGATTTTTTAAACTCGACCCCCATCCTTTTAAATTCCAGCAGAGTCTGAATTTCTTCCAAACAGAAACTCACAGTGGTTTACATTAAACAAATTTTAGTTTTTTATTGAAAATGATTCTTTGAATCTGTCATTCTTGTGAACATCACCCTGCTTGAACAATGACTGGACTCGAATGTATGGTATTCCTTTAACTGGACAAACATACTCAGCAATGGGATCAAGGATAATGACAGTGCAGGAATTATGTCTAAACTCACACACTAGCATTCCCTTATCACGAAGGAGAGGGTAAAGAGAGAGAGAAGTACTTCCAACTGCATCACCTGTCCTGGGTTTAAAGTTTATTTGTTAGTCACAAGTAAGGCTTACGCTAACACTACAATTCAGAATGTGGAAGGAAGCTAGAGCACCAAGAGGAAAACACACAGATATGGAGAGAATCTGCAAACTTTACACATACAGTGACCCAAGCTGGGAATCGAACCTGATCCCTGGTGCAATGAGGCAGCAGTGCTAACCACTGTGCCACCGACAGCAGTTACAACTATTCACTGTTGGCTGATCTGTGTCTCAGATTGTTGGAATTTAGCTATGACATAGAGTTGCCAGCATTGGACTGGGCTGGGTGCAATAAGTAAGCTCACAACACCAGGTTAAAGTCCAACAGGTTTATTTGGTAGCACAAGCTGTCAGAGCGCTGTCCCTTCATCAGGTGAGTGATGATCAGGCAAGTCACTCAGCTGATGAAGAAGCAGTCTGAAAGCTTGTGATGCCAAATAAACCTGTTGGACTTTAACCTGGTGTTGTGAGACTTCTTACTGAATTTAGCTAAACAGGGAGAGTGGTCTGTCTCATGAGAGGCAACGCTTTGTGGCTGAATTAACTTCCTCAAAAGTCCTCCTGCATCTTCTAACTCCTCACTTTTCTGACTGTAAATCAATATTCTGTTCCCATCTTCAGTCTAACAGAGGTTTTGTCTTAGCTCAATGCACCCTAACATTTTCCTCATGTTCCAAACGTAACTGATTGTTCACGACAGACATGTTCTGCCAGCAATCAGTTCCCTTTTGCAGCTTATCTACCAGTTCCCTTAACTCCTAGCACTTTTTACTTGGTTGTAAGGCACACATATGTGCACCGTAGGCCGGTTTATTCCAGACCAGTGGCACTGTTGTTAGTACTGTTACCCAGTTCGATTCCTGCTTGGATCTCTGTCTGTGTGGAATCTGCATATTCTCCCCATATCTGCATGGATTTCCTTCCATAGCCGTATTGGTTAGATGCATTGGTCATGCTAAATTCTCCCTCAGTGTACCCAAACAGGTGCCGGAGTGTGACGACCAGGGAATTTTCACACTAGCTTCAGTGCAGTGTTAATGTAAGCCTACTTGTGACTAATAAATAAACTTTAAACTTCCTCCAAATCATCGTTCCCCTCTTCCTGACAGCATTCTGTTCCTGCCCATCTCTGTGCAGTTTGTTCTTGAACCTGTGCGGCCCCTATCAATTTGTTTACATACAGTATCTTTTCAGGGATCTGACCTAGCTGCACAGTTTGTCAGCACTGCCTCCTCTGCTTATCTAGGATCCAGCCACCCTGTGTGGCTTGAACCACTACCTTTGCCAACTGTAAAGTGGCAAAGTGCTACCTCCTGAACCTGACACGGTCACGGCCTGGTTTACCTCCCCGGCCTTGGCACCACCAATGCAATTTGGCTTCCTACCCTGGCATTTCCTGTTCTCCTTTCAGAGTTTGATATTCAACCAGACCATCTTTGAGCAGGCCTGCTGCACTAACTCTGGGTGGTAAGTGAAATATACTCACCCTGTTTGCACAGCCATTCCAATGGTCTGACGTGAATATCCTGCCGATTACATCAACCTGTTGTGGTGGGCCTCTATGAATTAACCACAGGAGACTCGGGTACAGGTTACAATAGCTTTTTCATGATCCAGCACAGAGAGCACTACGCCAGAGGAATCTCCAAATCAGCATTTGCCTCTAATACAGCATTCTCCTGATACAACACACACAGAGAGCATTGTAATATAAGCACACACTGACAGAGCACCCTAATATACCATAGAACCCCACAGTGCAGAAAGAGGCCTTTCAGCCCATCGAGTCTGCTCCGAACACAATCCCACCCAAGCTCTATCCCCCTATATTATACCCACTAATCCCTCTAACCTATGCATCCTTGGATACCGAGGGACAATTTTTTTAGCATGGCCAATCAACCTAACCCGCACATCTTTGGACTGTGGGAGGAAACTGGAGCAAACACACACGAGGAGAATGTGCAAACTCCACACAGACAGTGACCCGAGCCAGGAATCGAACCCAGGACCCTGGAGCTGTGAAGTAGCAGTGCTAACCACTGTGCTACCGTGCCATCCACAGAGAGAGAGAACACTCTATACAGCACACACAGAGAGAGCACTCTAAAGTAGCACTCTAATACCGCACACAGAAAGAGCATTCTAATACAGTACTCACAGATAATGCACTCTAATATGACACACATCAAAACACGGATACTCTGTTTAATCAGTGTTTAGATCATTGTTTACTTTCGAATCCCATCTACATAGTTATTTTTAAACCTCCATCCAAAGCAGGACTCACTGTCTGCTCTGACTCAATTTCTACCTTTTGACCCTTAAATAACCTTGCTGCAAGCTCTGCTAACCTCAGGTCCTTGAGAGTGGGTAACATTCTCTCAGAGTGTAAGCATTTGACCCACACGAGATTTTACTCCATGTGAAGTTTTACTAAATCTATCCACTTCCTCTAGCACTCGATATAAAGTTTGTCCTATTACAACAATATCAGCAACTTACATTCATGTAGCACCTGTACCGTAGTGGAACTACGGCACTTCAGTTATCTAACAACGTGTGATATCTCACCCCATTGGGAGGTAATGGGTGGGATATCTCACTCGAGCAAAAGCGGGAATTCCCATTGTCCATCCCTCACCCACACTGATTCCAGTAGAATTCCGGAGATCAGGACAGACTTGGTCAAAGTAGTAGGTTTTAAGAGCAGTCTGAAAGGAGCAATGTGGTGTGGAGAGGGAGCGAGATGTCAGGAGAGAATTGAAACAGTCTCAAGGTGCAGCTACCAATGTTAGAGTGCTTATTATCATGGACACACAAGAGGCCAGAATTATGAGGACACAGATGTCCAGAAGGAGTGAGGGATTGGAGGAAATTCCAATGATTGTGTGGGGCAAGACCACGGAGGGACTTAAAAACAAGCATGTGGAAAAGGCGAGGATGTTGGGTGTGAATGATTCCAAGCATCAAACAACATAGTTCCGCAAAGTTTGATGGCAGCTTAAAAGTTTTTAAAATTTATTAGCGTCACAAGTAGGCTTACATTAACATTGCAGTGAAGTTACTGTGAAAATCCCCCAGTTGCCACACTTCAGTGTATGTTCAGGCATACTGAGGGAGAATTTAGCATGGCGTAACTGGAACTTCTTTCAGACTGCGGGAGGAAACCAGAGCGCCCAGAGAAAACCCATGCAGACATGGGGAGAACGTGCAGACTCCAGACAGACAGTGACCCAAGCCAGGAATCGAACCCAGGTCCCTGGTACTGTGAGGTAGCAGTGTAAACCACTGTGCCACCTTGCCACTTTTGCAAAGTGCACTAAGTCGATGGGTAAGTCTTGCTACATAAAAGCAGTTGCATTGGACTGCAGCTATGGACTACACATGTGGACAGTAACAAGCCAGCCATTTATTGGCTAGCTGGCTCGAATCCCAAATTCGACTACAATCTCTGTGTTTCTCCTAATGAGTTTCTCTCTGTTTCTCCTGTTTAGTAAACACTGCTTACATATGTTAATGAATGTGAATCCCTGTGACAAATCAATGTGCGTGTTTATTAACTGAGATGTAGGCCAGGCTTCCCCTCCGTGCCCTGGGTGAATCTGTCATTTGCTGATTAAACAAGTTCTAAATTACTCAGCTAATTCAGTCAGCTTTCCCTTCCTTTCCTCCAGCTGTGGCCTCCCTGCTCACTGCACTTACAGATGTATCACGTATCGCCATGAGAACATTTCCAACTCTCTATTCTCCTCAGATTTTTGAATCTGTGCCACGTGCCGAGTGTAAACAGAATTAGCACAAATCAAATTTCCACGATGCCCACCCTATTTCTATTGGAAAAATCTTCCCTTGCTGGGAGATACTCCCTACCAATAGGCAACACACTGCTCACCCTGTATAGAAACAAGCCCTGTACAGGGGAATAGTAGGAACATGAAGAGGGCCATTCAGCCCCTCGAATCAGCTTCACCATTCAAGGATGTCTCAGCTGATCTGTACCTCAACTATACAATTACTCCCTGAGGCTCCATGTCCGTTGATGGGCGGCACGGTGGCACAGTGGTTAGCACTGCTGCCTCACTGCGATGGAGTCCAGGGTTCAATTCCAGCCTTGGATCACAGTCTGTGTGGAGTTTGCACATTCTCCCTGTGTCTGCATGAGTTTCCTCCGGGTGCTCCAATTTCCTCCCACACATCAAAGATTCGCGGGTTAGGGTAGTTGGCCATGCTAAATTAACCCTGGTGTCAAGGGGCGATTAGCAGCGTAAACATATGGGATTACGGGAGTAGAGCCTGGGGAGGGTTGTGGTCGGTGCAGACTCGATGGGTGAATGGCCTCCTTCTGTACTATTGGGATTCTATGATTCCTTGCCCGGCTGAAATGAAGTGACTGACTAGAGCAGCAGAGTCTGCATCCAGGCACCCAATGGGGCACATAAGAGCTCTCTTAAGCAAGGTAGAAGTTAAAAAATGTCTTAAGAAGAATGACTGAATGTGGAGCACCAAGCTTATTGCCACTGGAAGAAATCCCATAATGCAGGAACACTGGAAGTGGGACTCAGTTATATCCAATCCCAATGGGATAGAAGAGATTTTGATAAAAGTTTTCCAGCAGTTGACTCCAGAAGGATCTTCCAGTCTTGTCGACAGTGAGCTTCTTCCCTGCCACCCCTTCCATGGGATCCCTGGTGTGGAAGGTGCAAACAACAGGAAAACCTCTTGACAGTGGTGGGGCTGGAAGATCCCATTACCAGCCAGAGGGTGGCCTCCACTGCTACAAAACACAACACAGTTGTGAAGGTGGGACAAGGGGAAGGGTGGGAGTAAAAGTCCCACTCTAGGGCTAGTATTATGAGGTATAATTTTACAATCCTTCCTTCTGGTGCAATGTCCGCAGAAGCCAATGTCTCGCTGTGTTTTAGGGCCTGCCCACATCACAGCCTGGGCTGTAAAATTCGGCCCATGGAGTAGCTCGGGATATTTGCAACTCTCTATACAGGAGAATGCAAGACTGATTTCAGAACTTATGCAGATTCTAGGGGCTGGATTTAATATGCCCATGCAGGGCATGTTTTTGGCACGGGGAGGTGCCAAGATTGAAAGGTGCCCATGACCTTCCTGTCTATCCCTGAGCTCACCTCCACAATGGGGTTAGTGACATGAAATTGGCAGCTCGTCCATAATGTATCAATAAATAATCAGGGGTCAATTGAGCTTGATAGTCCACGCCACAATATGGTTTGAGCATACAGGTCACCTTGTTGAAAAGTTTCCAAAGCAGCAGGAAGCAATGGACGGTATTATCTTTGGGGGAATGTCTTTTCCACATTGGGAAGTAGACCCATAGGTCGTAGTTCCCTTTTCCTCTTTTCTGACCAGCTCTCTGATACCCATCGCCCCGAATCCTTAAGCTTTCCAAACCCACCCCCTCCGCCCGTCCCATCAGTCTGCTCTATATCCCATACGTTCCTTATTCCTGATCCACTGGGCCTTCTCCTTGGGTTTGGCTGTAGTCCCGGCAGTGAGACTTTGGCACTGCTGGAGCTGCCGCCAATGCAACTGAGTGGTAATTCCCAAGGGTGGGATAGCCTCCACAGCGAGGGATAGAAGTCCTTGCATTCGCCAACAATTTAGCTCACCCACATTATGTTACATCTGTGGAGGGTGGGCTGGCAAGGAGTGAGTCAGATTCTGGCCAACTTTACTTTCGGGGGTGGGATGGGGGTGAGGAGAGAATGGGGGCAGGGAGCCATCCATTCCTCCCATAATACAAACCTTAAGCTGAATACGTTAAGGCCACACTGAAGGAGTGTTATATTGTCAGTGGCATTGTCCTCAATATTAATCTCTCTGTAACAGTTAGGGGTAGGGTTTAAAGAGTTAATCCAGAAACACATGATGAAGCTACCCCACACGATTCCCCCCCCACCACCTCCTTTCAATAGATATTGAGTAGCGTGATTCACAACAATGAGTGAGAGAGTTCCACTGTCAAAGCTTGAGACTCCCTGAGGCACGGTTTCCAGAGTGTATGTTGTGATTATTCTATCAATTCACTGCTGCAAATCTCTGGACATTTTCTCTCTGTGTGTTGACAGAAATTTACTGTTACTATACAGTGGTGCTGAAAATATGGTAGTCACTAATAAAGTTCATAAGAAATTCCTTCACCCAGAGAATGGATAGACTATGGAGTTTGCTACCACAGGGAATGCTTGAACGAATAGAATTTTAAAAACTAATTTGTGGAACACAGCAATTGCTGGCTGGCCAGTATTTATTGCCCATCCCTTGTGGCTCTTGTTCAAAGGACAGTTGAGTATCAACCACGATATTGTGGCTCTGGAATCACACGTAGGCCAGACCAGGTAAAGGTGGCAGATTTCCTTCCTCAAAGGGACATCCGTGAACCAGATGGGTTTTTCCGGCATTGGTTTCCTGATCATCAGTAGATTCTTAATTCTAGCTATGTTTTATTGAATTCAATTTCCACCATCTGCCGTGGCAGGATTTAGGATCAGTTCCCCAGAACATTAGCTGAGTTTCTGGATTAATAGTCTAGTGATGATATCATTCAGACACTACTTAGCATAGGGATATTTACAAGTTAGACCAATAACCACTTTATGGAGAAAGGAATAAAAGGAAATGCTGAAAGGATCTGATGAAGTGGAATGGCAGAGAGGAGAGATGCAGGAGGCTTGGGTGGAGCATAAACACTGGCTGGGCTAAATTAATTCTACATGAGCTAATGGACACTTTCTTTAACATTTGGGATTCAACGCTTATGTAAAAGGGTTTCTGTTGTAAAATACTGTTAAAGCAGTGGTGGACAACCTGCAGCTTGGGGGCCACATACGGCCCATCAGTGTTCCAGGTGCAGCCTATGATACATTTTGTTGACCTTTACTCCTACCAGCAAGGCCATCGTGTCAAACCCTCAGCGATGGGGACCATATTTGATTCGCACCAGTGAGGACTTCAACTGGTGAACAGATAAGGTGAGCGCAGACAATAGCAGCCAGAACTCACTAATTATATTTAAATTACCTCGTGCATATTGAAATCAGCCCTGAAGCCTTCCTGGGGAGCCAACTCCGCCAGCAGAACGGGGCTGGTAACATGGCAAGAGGCAAAAAACTCGACACAAGCCCAATTTTTCGCCTTCTACCCAATCCTACCAGCTCCCCACGCCAATCATCAGTGCGATGAGATGACAAGATTGCCCCCTCAGAGTCTACTGGGTAAAGCTATGCCCTTAGTCAAGCTGTTTCAGTGCAGTTACATCACTAGCATCGAGGTGACAATGTGAAAAATTGCCTATAAATGCCCTTTCCACAAAGGAGACAATTACTGCCCCCATCAATCTACTCTCAAAATGATGGGAAGTATTGTTGACAACGCTATCACACAGCACCTACTCAGCAAGAAACTGCTCCCCAATGTCCAGTTTAGAATCATAGAATCCTACAGTACAGAAGGACGCCATTGCTAAATTCTCCCTCTGTGTACCCGAACAGGCATCGGGATGTGGCAACTAGGGAATTTTCACAGTAACTTCATTGTAGTGTTAATGCAAGCCTATTTGTGACACTAATAAATAAACTTTAAACTGACCAATCGATCTACCTATCAATCTTTAAAGTAGATGGGCAATGTAAAATTATTAGGCATTCCAGTTGGGATCAGTCCTCTTTCCCTTTCTACACGATAGATCAGTTTAACTGAGTACACATACAGAATTGAAACCTGGTACACTTTGCCCAGTCGAATTTCGAGAGGAGCATCAAGTAACCCCAAATGTTCGATTGAACTTCAGTGTAGATACTTTTGAGGCTTAGTAAAGATTAATATGGTCTCATGTTCTCTGGCAATGCAACAAAATGCTTCCCCTCATTTCCAGCCCACCTCCTCCCACACACACACATACACACGCACGCACGCACGCATGCACGCACGTACACATGCACGCACGCACTTTAATAGCCCCATAACCATGTAATTAATGTCACAGCGACAGATTGATTACTATAATAGATATTGAAATAATCTCAGATCACCTCAATCAAAGTGATGAGGGGTCTTGATCAGCTAAATGGGAGAGAATCTTTTCCCATTGGTTCAGAACACAAAGACTTAAGGTCATTTGCAAAGGGACCAGAGGGGAGATGAGGACAACTTTTTGGACAAAGCAAGTTGTTATGATCTGGAATGCGCTGACTGAAAGGGTGCTGAAGGCAAATTCAATAATAACTTCCACATCAACAAGGGTGTCACAGTGGCACAATGGTTAGCACTGCTGCCTCAAAACGCTAGAGACCCCGGTTCGATCCTGGCCTCGGGTCACTGTCTGGGCAGAGATTCTCCCCATGTCTGCGAGTGTTTCTGCCAGGTGCTCTGGTTTCCTCCCACAGTCCAAAGATGTGTGGGTTAGATTGATTGGCGATGTTAAATTAACAGTAGCATCAGGGGGACTAGAAGGGTAAATATGTGGGATTACAGGAATAAGGCTTGTGTGGGATTGTGGTTGTTGCAAGCTACTATACTGTAGGAGTTCCATGGATATATATTTAAAGAGAAAGAATGTTCTATAATATTGGGCAAGGACAGAGAAAGGAAGCTAATCGGATAACTCTTCCAAAGAACTGGCATAGATATAATGGATTGAACAGACTCCTTCAGGGCTGTGTGATTCTACAGTTAGAAGTGAATTAGTTTTTAGAAAACACTTAAGAAATTATGCCACATTTGTGAGACCCTTATGTTGTTAACCTAAATCCGGCAAGTTGTGACAAAGGACAGCAGCTCACATAGTGACATTGTGAATCAGCAATCAATTTGAAGAACATAAATCTTCATCATTCCTTGGTAAATCTCAAGAAATAATCAACATTCTGGTTGTACTGCTAGCCAGGTAATTCAGCGACTTGGAATAATAATGCAGAGAACACACCATGGCAATTTGAGATCTTGCATTTAGTTTAGTTTTTTAAATCTGGGAATCGGGATGATGGCATTAGTAAAAGTGACTGTTGGATTGTCGCAAAAATCCAGTTGGTACACTTATGTCCTTTAGGGAAGGAAAGCTGCTATCTGTACAAGATCTGGTCTATATGTGATTCCAGTCCTAGATCAACATAATTGATATTGGGTGGCATGGTGGCACAGTGGTTACTACTGCTGTCTCACAATGCCAGAGACTTGGGTTCAATTCTAGCCTTGGGTCATTGCCTGTGAAGAGTTTGCACGTTCTCTCATGTCTGCATGTGTGCTCCGGTTTCCTCCCACACTTCAAAGATGTACAGATTAAGTGGATTAGCTTTGCTAAATTGTCCCTTGAATTGCATGAATGAAGTCTAGGTCTATTCTCATTGAAAGGTTGGATCTATTACCTTATGAGAAGAATGAGCGGTGATTTTATGAAATGTTTAAGATCCTGGGGGGACTTGAAGGGTTGATGTTGGGAGGATATTTCTCCTGTCGGGGAATCCAAAACTAGGGGACACAATTTGAAAAGCGGGGGAGAGGGGAGAAGGGGGGAAAGTGGGGGGAGGAGGGAGGGTGAGTGGGGGTTTGTAGGGGGAGAGGGGGGTGGGGGGAGGAGGACAGGGGGGAGAGGAGGCGGGTAGAGGGGAGGACAGGGGATGGGGGGGAGGAAGGGGTATGGGGGTGGGCGGAGAGGGAAGGAGGGGAGTAGGTCTCCCATTTAAGACTGAGATGAGGAGATTTTATTTTCTCTCAGAGGGTAATAAGTCTATGGAACTCAATTGCCCAGACAGCAATGGAGGCTGGGTCATTTGTGATGCAGAGATGTCCAAGTCACTCTGTAAACTATAACACCCCTCTTCACTATCTACCACTCCACCGACTTTAGTGTCATCTGCAAATTTACTGATCCATCCCTCAATACCCTCATCCAGATCATTTATAAAAATTACAAACAGCAGGGGCCCCAAAACAGACCCCTGAGGCACACCACTCGTCACCGAACTCCACGATGAATATCTCCCATCAACCACCACCCTCTGTCTTCTATCTGCCAGCCAATTTCTAATCCAATTAGCTAAATCACCCTCTATTCCACACATCTGCATTTTCTGTAGAAGTCTTCCATGGGCCACCTTATCAAACGCCTTACTAAAGTCCATATATACTACATCAACCGCCTTACCCCCATCCACCTCTCTGGTCACTTTCTCAAAAAATCTCAATGAGGTTAGTAAGGCATGACCTACCCTTCACGAAACCATGCTGACTATCCCCAATCAATTCATTTCTCTCTAAATAACTATAAATCCTATCCCTAATAATTCTCTCCAATACCTTGCCCACAACAGAAGTAAGACTCACTGGCCTATAATTCCCTGGAAGGTCTCTCTTCCCCTTCTTAAACAATGGGACCACATTCGCTATCCTCCAGTCCTCCGGAACCACACCCGTAACCAACGAAAGGTAATGTGACCAACGTGAGGTAATGCACTTTGGCAGGAACAATAAATGTGTAGAGTATAGGGCTAATGGTAGGGCTCTTAATAGTGTTGAGGAACAGAAGGATCTTGGTGTATGTGTCAATAGATCCCTGAAAGTAGGCAGTCAAGTGGATAAAGTTGTTAAGAAGGCATATGGAGTCTTAGCTTTTATTGGTAGGGGGATTGAATTTCGGAGCCGCAACGTCATGTTGCAACTGTACAAAACTCTAGTGCGGCCGCACTTGGAGTATTGTGTGCAGTTCTGGTCCCCACATTATAAGAAAGATGTGGAGGCATTGGAGAGGGTACAGAGGAGGTTTACCAGGATGTTGCCTGGTATGGAGGGCAGGTCCTATGAAGAGAGGTTGAAGGATTTGAGGTTGTTTTCGTTAGAAAGGAGGCGGCTAAGAGGGGATCTTATTGAAGCATATAAGATGATTAGAGGTTTAGATAGGGTGGACAGTGATAGCCTTTTTCCTAGGATGGAGAAAGCTAGCACGAGGGGACACAGCTTTAAATTAAGGGGTATGAGTTATAGGACGGATATCAGAGGTAGGTTCTTTACTCAAAGAGTGATTAGGGAGTGGAATGCCCTGCCTGCAGCTGTTGTAGATGCGCCAAGTTTGGTGGCGTTTAAGAGGTTAATTGATAAGTATATGGAAGAGAAGGGAATGGTTTAGTTTGGAGGGGCATTGCTTTTTATTTTGGTCGGCACAACATCGAAGGCCGAAGGGCCTGTTCTGTGCTGTAATGTTCTATGTTCTATGATGTTGGCGCTGGACTGCGTTGGGCACAGTAGGAACTCTCATAGCACCAGGTTAAAGTCCAACATGTTTTATTTGGTACCACGAGCTTTTGGAGCATTACTTCTTCATCAGATGAGTGAAGGAGTGGGGCTCCCAAAGCTCGTGATTCCAAATAAACCTGTCAGACTTTAACCTGGTGTTGTGATACTTCTCACTGAACATATTCGTGACTGAGTTAGATAGACCTTCATCGACGATAGGATCAAGGATTATTTGCAAGGAGGAAGAATGGCAGACAGGAAAGTGGAGTTGAGACCACACTCAGATCAGTCCTGGTCTAATCGAATTGCAGAGTAGGCTCGAGGGGCTGAATGGTCAAGTCCTACTCCTACGTTCTGTTTTCTAGCACTTGTATCATTTTACCATGAACAAAATGGCTGCCCCTATTTTGCCACAAGTTTCTGCTCTTCAAAGATCCATATTCACAAAAAGAGCTTTGGGATACGATAAAGGATTCAAGAAATACAAAGGCTCCTTTGTTAGGCTGAGATATTTCCAGATGCTACGTAGCATGAAAAGAAATCTGTGCTCACATATGCTGCGTCCACACATGTGTCATGATGTGAGCTAAAAAGAACTGAATGTCTGAGACAGGATCGCCTGACGGATAAGATGTTTAATGTTATTTTTGTGATTTAAAATAGGTAGGAAAGGCATGGAGGGAAAACGCAATCCATCCAAAAGCAAACAAGTCTAACATCTGGACAGAGAATTTGGTTCATAGCTGTGCTTGGCCAATTTTTTTCTCAAAATGAGCTTAACAGATTTTGGCACAATCGTAAAGGCAAACTTTTTTTTACACAAACTGCCTTCTGGAAAATTGTGAATGTGTTGTGTAAAAAGGATGTGAAAGCTAAAATCTCAGTGTGTTAAACTTGAGGTTTTGGCTCCTGGCACCATTCGTTTTACTAATCTGTGCCTTTAACTCCTACAGCTCCAACATCCTTCACCAGATAGGGGTCTTCAATATTGTTCCATCATCGCACTCACCCACTGTGATTCACAGCCACAATAGCGTCCCAGCTTATATAAGAGAAAGGCCTTTAAAATCCTGCAGGTATCCTTCAGCTACCCTGTAACAAAGTGACAGAATAAACTGGGAGAAGCAGTGAAGTCAAAGCGTTGGTCAGGGTGGCACAGTGGCACACTGGTCAGCACTGCTGCCTCACAGCACCAGGGACTCGGGTTCAATTCCAGCCTCTGGTCACTGTTTGCATGTTCTCCCCATGTCTGTGTGGGTATCTTCCAGATACTCTGGTTTCTTCCCACAGTCCAAAGGATGCACTGGGTTAGGTGGATTGGCCGTATTTAATTGCCCCTTAGTTTCCAAAGATGTGTAGGTTTGGTAGATTAGCCATGGTAAATGAAGGGTAGGTGAGAGGGTCTGGATAAGATACTCCGTCAGAGAGTCAGTGCAGATTTGAAGGGCTGAATGGCCCTTCAATGATTCTATGATTATCACATTGTTATTTGTGGGAGCTTGCTATGCACAAATTGAATCATAGAAACCCTACAGTGCAGCAGAAGGCCATTTGGCCCATCTCCAACAGAGGATCTTACCAAAGACCTATCCCCGTAAGCCCACATATTTACCCCAGTAATTCCTCATGACCTACACATCTTGAGACGCTAAGGAACAATTTACCATGGCTAATCCATCTAACATTTCACATCTTTGAATGCTAAAGTTAAATTTAGCATGGCCAGTGCACCTAACCCGTGCATTTTTGGAGTGTGGGAGGAAACTGAAGCACCCAGAGGAAACCCATACAAACACAGGGAGAATGTACAAACTCCACTCAAGACCAGAATTGAAACCAGGTCCTTGGCACTCTCAGGTAGCAGTAATGACCCTGCATTTCAAACAACAAATACTTAATTGGTTATAAAATAAATGTTATTAAAGGTGCTGTATCATTGCAAATAAGCGATTAATTTAATTATTTCTCCTTTCACTTTTTACTTTCTTTCTCTTTCCTCCAAACCTCAGCATGAATCACATCGGCCTTTTGAATTGTTTTGATTTATTATTGTCATATATATTAGTATACAGTGAAAAGTGTCATTTCTTGCACACAATACAATCAATGCACACCATTCATAGAGAAGGAAAGGAGAGGGTATAGAATGTAGCATTACAGTCACAGCTAGAGAAAGGTCAACTTAATGCAAGGTAGGTCCATTCAAAGTCTGATTGCAATAGAGAAGAAGCTGTTCTTGAGTCGGTTTGTAAGTGACTTTGAATGTTTGTATCTTTTTCCCAATGGAAAAAGGCGGTAGAGAGAATATTCGGGATGCATGGGGCCCTTCATAATGCTGGCTGTTTTTCAAAGGCAGTCAGAAGTGCAGACAACATCAGTGGATAGAAGGCTGGCTTGAGTGATGGACTGGGCTTCGTTCACAACCCTTTGCAGTTTCTTGCTTGGACAGAGCAGAGCCAAACCAAGTTGTGATACAACGAGAAAGGATGCTTTTTATGCTGCATACACTCATTTACAGGCACCATTAACCGTGATGCTGCACACATAGGGTAATTTTCATTTGGTAGGTGGGGATTCCTGGGGGAGTGGCTCTCAAACAGAGATCCATGACCTCTGTGTCACACCTTTCCCTTACTGTCTGTGATAACACCTGCTCCTCACTAACAGAATAGATAACCTCCAGGAGATAAGTGGAAATTGATGACAGTTCCCAGCACACTTGGGCTTCTAATGCTGTCAGCTGCCCAGAGGTTAATTGGCTTCTAGTAGCCAGTGGGACAATCATGCACCAGTCCTTGACTATCTATTCTCTCAGCATGACGGCACTTCATTCATAATTACTATTATTTGCCCAAGAATATAAAGAGCAGTCTGGAATGGGTTGCAGTCAAAAGAGTTGGATTGGGTTGCAGCTAATGTTTCATTAATGCATCATTATAGTTCTCAAATGATAAAGCAATTTTCTTCATTTTGTCTGGGGGAGGGGTAAACAAAAGAATTTCCATTCCAAATTTATCACAAAGCTCAGAATTGTGAGCAGTTAGCCTTCATTTAAAATGATATACAAGAGTGGCACAGTGGCACTGTGGTTAGCACTGGTGCCTCTCAGTGCCAGGGACCCGGGTTTGATTCCTGGCCTTATGTTACTGTCTGTGTAGAGTTTGCACGTTCTCTCCTTTTCTGTGTGTATTTCCTCTGGGTGCTCCGGTTTCCTCCCATACTCCTCATAATTTTCACCCTCTCAGAAGGAAAAGTTGCTAAGTCCTGTCTGGTAAAAGGAGACATAGCTCACGGTGTCCTCCTTTGCATTGGCTGTGATGTGTGGATTAGTTTTATACTGGAAGTGTAAACAAATACATATATCTTGAACTTGGCCATGCTAAATTGCTCCTACTGTCCCAAAATGTAAATTAGGGGAGTAGCGAGTAAACGCGTGGGGTTATGGGGATTGGTCAGATGTTCTGTCGGAGAGTTGGCACAGATGCAATGGGCTCAGTCGCTTCCTTCTACACCATAGGGATTGTATTAAATTCAGGGCTGAAGATTAAACATTTTAATTAAATTTCCTTTTGCATCCTTATCATGCTGTATCCTTCATTTTGAAGGTCAAAGTGAGTTTTTCAAGATTTGCTGTCTGAAGTCCTGTTTAAATTCAGACTTTCTGCTGCCCTTCTGACTCCCAACTTGTGTTCAATCACACATGTGTTTAGTGCTTATGTTTCCCCATGAGACATTAAAAACCAAAGCCTCCTCTGCTTCACAGGTAGGTGTTAAATGTCTTACTTCATCATTTGGAAGAAGAGCAGAGGACTTGTCCTCACTGCCCCCAGCCAACATTCACCCATCCTCAGCCAACATTCACCCCCCCCCCCAGCCAACATTCACCACCCCCCCCAGCCAACATTCACCACCCCACCAATATTCACCCCCTCAGCCAAACATTCACCTTCCCTCAGCCAACATTCACCTTCCCTCAGCCAACATTCACTTCCCCTCAGCCAACATTCACCCCCCCCTCAGCCAATAGTCATCCCCCAGCCAACATCACCCCCTCCCAGCCAATATTCCCCCCCCAGGCCAACATCCACCCTCCTAGCAAATATTGACCTCCTAGCCAACATCATCCCCTCAGCCAACATTCACCACTCCAGCCCAACATTCACACCCCCCAGCCAACATTCACCCCTCCCCCAGCCAACATTCACCCCACCCTCAGCCAACATTCACCCCATCCCCAGCCAGCCAACATTCATTCACCCCCCCAGCCAACATTCATCCCTCAGCCAACATTACTCAAGTAGATTACTCGATCATTATCTCATTGCTGTTTATGGGAGCTTGCTGTTCGAGTGCAAACAGCAATAGCCTAATTGTTTGGATACCAGCAACCTCAGACACATTCAATTGACTCTTAACACAAACAGCACTGGATACCATGCATCCAATGCAAAGTCTTTAATTACTTGTGCACTCCCTCTCCCTCTATTGAAATGGCTGGAGTAATTCTGAAGTTATAAAGAAACAGCTCAGCAGTTATAGTCAATTACAGCAAATCAGGAACAAGAGATTTTTCACATCTTTCATTGACATACATATTTACCAATTAAATCCTGGCTTTTTGCCCTTTCTCATTTGGTAAAAAATTGACCTCTACTAATTTTTTATTTCCATAGCATATCCCCATATCTCACCTTTGGTATTTGTTATGGAAAAAATCCAGTCTCATACACTCTCCTATGAAGGTCAAAAAGCAGAATGTTTTGAGGCCTAGACGAGGGAAAGAGTCATTCAAAATAGACAGGCTCCCTTGAAGGTCTTTAAAATAATAACATTCTCACAAGTTGTTACAGAGAAGGCATGTTTTTTTTCCAATATGAACATTTTAATTTCCACAGTATTCTCATTAGACTATTAATACAAAAATTCAATTAATTTACTAGGGACCCACATTTGAATCCCACCACACCAAATAGTAGAATTTTAATTCAATAAAAAATATTGAATTAAGAAGCTACTGATGACCATGAAACTATTGTCAATTGTCAAGAAAAACCCATTTAGTTCACTAATGTCCTTTAGGGAAAGAAATCTGCAGTCCTTACTTGGTCTGGCCTACATGTGACTGCAGAGCCACAGTAATGTGATGACTCTCCACTGCCCTCAAGCAACTAGGGATAGGCAATAAATGCTGGCTAGCATTTATTGCCCATCCCTAATTGCTCGAGGGCTGTTTCTGATAATCGACAATGGTTTCACGGTCATTGGTAGATTCTTAATTCCAGATTTCTTTATATTGAATTCAAATTCCACCATTTGCCATCGTGGGGATTCAAACCCGGGTCCCCAGAACATTAACTGAGTTTCTGGGTTAATAGTACAGCGATAACACCACTAGACCATCACTTCCCCATTTGCAGTTGGTCAGGTCGGGGCATGAAAGAGGTCAGGAAACCTCCCATTCATATCCGACAGCTCTCCCCACCACCTTTGCCTATTTCTAAGCAGGCAGCTAGAGTTAACATTGAGTCTCTGTACTCCATCTCCTGTCCTGCCTAAGTCCCATAACTAAATACAAAAAATGTGCTGCCCGTTCTACAACAGCAGGGGCACGTCGAAGGTACCTCAATGACGGTGAGGCATTTCGGAATGCCCTAAGTTTGCAAAAGGTATATATAAATCCTTGTTTTTTTTACGTCCTTCTGTTTGGATTGAGATTGTGCAGAAGGAGCTAAATTCTTCATGTCAGTATTTTGAGTGGGGAATGTCAGAAAGTCGCAACCTAGAGGCTGGATGGGCCAGCGGCCACATGTTACCCAGCTTTGTACAGGTATCTTTACAACTGATTTAATTTTTTTTAATTCGTTCATGGGATATGAGTTTCGCTAGCTGGCCGGCATTTATTGCCCATCCTTAGTTGCCCTTGGAGGACAGTTGAGAGTCAACCACATTGCTATGGCTCTGGAGTCACACATAGGCCAGACCAGGGAAGGATGGTAGATTTCCTTCCCTAAAGGACCTGAGTGAACTGGGTGGATTTTTCCAGCAATTGACAATGGCTTCACCTTCATCAGTGGATTCTTAATTCCAGATTTATTTTTATCGAGTTCAAATTCCACCATGTGCTTTGGAGGGGATTCAAACCCAGGTCCCCAGGACATCCACTGAGCTTCAGGTTTAATAGTCCAGTGATAACACTACTAGACCATCGCCTCCCCATTTGCAGTTGGTCAGATCGGGGCATGAAAGAGGTCAGGAAACCTCCCATTCATATCCGACAGCTCTCCCCACTACCTTTGCCTACTTCCAAGCAGGCAGCTAGAGTTAACATTGAGTCTCTGTACTCCATTTCTTGTCCTGCCAGCTCATTATCCCTTCTGTACTGAATGTTAGTAAAACAGTGCTGCACCCAGCCCTCAGAACCAACGCCAAAGAAAGCACACCAGAAACCAGTAAATGTAATCATAACGATGGGATGATCTTTATGCTTGGTGTCTATTATACTCTAAAGTTTACACAGTGAATCTGTCAAGGGCTAGTTCCAAGAAGGAAGACTTTGAAGTTTACTGCCACTCTTATAGATTCTCCTGGTTAATTCTTTGTTTAACTGCATTGGCTGCCAGGCTAACACATGACTCCTCTAATTTCCTGTGCAGATGTGACAATTTTCAGGATCTAATTTCACACTCCCAATGAATTGGCCTTCCTTCCTTAAACCTCGTTCAAAACCCCATTTTAAACCATGGACCATAAGATACAGGAGCAGAATCAGGCCATTCTGCCCATCGAGTTAGCTCCGCCACTCAATCATGGCTGATATGATTCTCATCCATTCTCCTACCGTAACCCTTGATCCTCTTATTGATAAAAATCTATCTATCTCTGTCTTAAAGACACTCAATGACCTGGCCTCCACAGCCCTTTGTGGCAATGGATTCCAAAGTTACATAACCCTCTGGCTGAAGAAATTCCTCCTCATCTCAGTTTTAAAGGAGCTCCCTCCATTCTGAGGTTGTGTCCTCAAATTCCAGTCCTTCCCAGTAGTGAAAACATCCTCTCCATGCTCACTCTCAGTATTCTGTAAGTTTTAATTAGATCCGCTCTTCTAAACTCCACGGAGTATAGACCCAAACTCCTCATCTGACAAACGCTTCATTCATTTTGGTGACTTTCATTGCCAAATGGAGTTCCAGCTGCCTTGCATTGAGCTAAAATCAGCTTCAGGATGTGTTGAATTTGGACCAGGTCAAGAACGTTGCAGCTTGACTATGCCTGGCCGAGTGATTCAACTGGATATATCCTCACACACACGTGCTGCTGTGGCATACATCCTGCCACAAGCTTGCCCGCCATAAGGTGAAGAAAGAAGGACTCTGACACCTCAGGATGTGCCAGTGAAGCATCTTTGAAGTGTAGTCGCTGTTATAATGTTGGAAATACAGCAATTAATCTGCACACACAAGATCCTCACAATCAGCAGGATGACAATGACCAGATAAAAATTATAGTAAAATGTTTATTAGTCACAGGTAAGTTACTGCAAAATTCCCCCAGTTGTCACATTCTGGTGCCTGTTCAGGCCAATGCACTTAACCAGCACATCTTTCAGACTGTGGGAGGAAACCGGAGCACCCGGAAGACACCCATGCAGACACAAGGAGAATGTGCAAACTCCACACAGACAGTGACCCAAGCCAGGAATTGAACTTGGGTCCCTGGCACTGTGAGGCAGCAGTGCTAACCACTGTACCACCATGCCACCCATATACTGTGTTGTTGGCTAAGGGGTAAATGTTGGCCAAGGCAATCGATGGCCAGGGTTTTCAGGTCCTTCCATGGCAGCTTCTCTGGTGGGTTCAGCCAGGGAGCAACTCAAGTGGTCCTTGACTTCACCGGAACTGGAAGATGGTGAGCCCCCTCTACCAATCGGAAAACCCGCCATGGAAGGTGCTGGAAAATCCTAGCCACTCTCTTGAATCATATTGATTTTTTTTCTTTTTTTTAAATAGTTCTTTGCGTGGGCGATGGGACATCTTGTTCTCGGTCGTTAGTCCAAATCTAGTCCCTAGTGGATTACCTAATATAATGGTCTTCCGCCTCTTATATTGTGGGATGGGCAGTGGGGGGAGGCACGGCTGGGAAAAATTTATGGCAGTCTTTGAAATCTGACATAGTGATTGACATAGGGTCAAGTTCTGATATTTCAGCCAGAATCTACAAATAAACATTTGTACGTGTCTCTCCTAGTATCATAGAACCATACAGCACAGGGAGAGGCCATTTGACCCTGTGCTAGCCCATTGAAAGCACTATTTCATTCGGCCCACTCCCTGCTTTTTCCGTAAATGATGAGTAAGAAAGTAAACTCACTGAATTAAAACAGACTTCTCTTTGTAGCCAGCCAATTAGTAGAACACAGGCTGTTGTGAAACTCACTCTCAGATAAAACCACTAGAAGCAAAGGCATTATACCACCTGCTTATTTTACAATCTGGGAACAAACTTGATTCCTCTTTCGAGATACTATGAATCAACTCTATTGTCAGCTGGATCATAATCAAAGAATTCCCAAAACCAGTCTCCAGCAACTCCTGTGTTGCTAAATTAATGTTCGTTGTCTGGTTCTGGATGAGATTAGTCAAGGTGTTAGCTTGAGAAACAAATTATATACACACACACACACATATACACAGACACATACAAACACACATACCCACATATATGCAAGCACTATACGCACTCATATTTACAAACATACAAACACACACATATACATGCACACACATACACAAGCACACATACAAACATACACACACAAAGAATATAGACACACACGTGTACAGACATACACACAAATATGCAACTATATTCAGATATGCACATTCAGACAAACATGCACACATGTTGTGTACATACACACAAATAATACACACATACATACACAAACACAAGAACATATACATAGAAATACATGCATATACACAAACAGATTCACACACATATGTGCACATAAGCACAAACACACATGTGCATGTGTATACACATAGACACAAAAAGGAATTTCTTAATAAGTATAAATTACCCATCTGTTATGAATGAACTGCATTCATTGTCCTTCAACATTGGCATGTCAGATGGAAAATATTTTTTTCAGCGAAAGACTAAAATTATATTGGATCATTAGTGATCAACCCACAGAATTTTGGACAGAGTTCATTACAACTAAAAGTAACAGAAGTTGGATTACTGAGTGCTGGCATTCCATTTAAAGAGGAAAAAAAATCACAAGGAACTGGCAATGCAAAGCCAGTTATTCAGCAGTAAGGGAAAGGTTAACCCTTTGAGAGATATTCTTCCCTGCAACTCATCTGAAATATTAAACTTTCTATTCTCACTCAAGGCCAACTTCAGAACTTGCATTCGTTCTTTGGGCTGATGAGGTCAAGGGAGTGCCACACTGTGGGGTGCTGCATTATGGGGATGCCACACTGTGGCACTGATGTGCAGTGTGGCCGTTCTGCAAGGTGAGGGTTCTGCATTATAAGGGTAGCACATTGTGGGAGTGCCGCATTGTGGGAGTGCTGCATTGTGGGTGTGCTGCATTGTGGGAGTGCTGCATTGTGGGTGTGCTGCATTGTGGGGGTCCTGCACTGTGCGAGTGCCGCACTGTGGGAGTGCCATACTGTGGGAGTGCCACACCGTGGGAGTGCCGCATTGTGGGGATGCTGCATTGTGGGAGTGCCACATTGTGGCAGTATTGCATTGTGGAAGTGCTACATTTTGGGGATATATTTAATGTTACAATGCAACCTACAGTGTAAGATTCCCACCACATTAAAATATCAATCGAGATTTTTTTGCACGCAAGTCGTGAAACAGGACTTGAACTCACAATCTTCCAATTTATAGTGCGACTAGCTGAGCCACGGTTAAATTTGCTCTGCTCAAAATGTCTGCCACAATTACCTTGATTACAATACTTGGTGTAAATCTTGGTGTATTTACACACACACAAATACTTGGTGTGAAGATGAAGCACTTTGACACATTTTGGAGGCAGTCAGTAAGATGCTGTATAAATGAGAATCTTTTTTCCAGCTGTTTCACATTCCCACCATTTTTCACTTTCCGTTAGAAAGTTTTATATATTGAGATTTTGCAGGCAGGGAGTAGAGTTTGAAGCTTGTCAGAAGCTTGTATTTCTCAGAGAAAAAGATGTTGGACTCCTGGTTTCCGTCTCTTTCTTTCACCTTGATCTCTTTTCTCCTGATGCAGGTTATCAGTTTGACAAAGAGTAGACAAATCATCTCACTGGGCACTAAATCACGTCAATAAGAGTTTCAACATGTTTCAAAACACACACTGGGACAAGACTCCAATCCCAGTGCACAGCAAGGTTGAGACAAATGTTCATTTCATGGCAACCAGTAGTATGAAATAATGACTGTTGGGTGGGTCAATCACTCCCACACCAAGCATATTATCAGGAGTGAGTCTTCTGCTCCTGAAGCTGTTCACCAATTTTCTTAGATATACAGAGGCCAATGTTTTAGGCAAATAGGAAGACAAGTCAGCAGTTCTATTGCTATGTCAACCGTGTTCCAGTAGCCTGGACATTAGAAAGCTGTGGTAATAGAAACATAGAAATTAAAAGCTGGAGTAGGCCGTTCAGCCCTTCGAGCCTGACCCACCATTCATTTTGATCATGACTGACCATCGAATTCAATATCCTGAATTCCCCCTCCCCATTCCCCTCCCCATATCCCTTGATGCTTTTAACTCCTAGAGCCATATCTAATTTCTTTGAATCATCAAATTATAGAATCACTACAATGTAGAGGGAGGCCATTTGGCCCATCAAGCCTGCACCAATAATAATCCCAATTCAGATAATGTTTTGGCCTCAACTACATTCTGTGGTAGTGAATTCCATATATTCATCACTCTCTGGGTGAAGAAATTTCTCCTCACCTCAATTCTAAAAGATTTATCCCTTATCCTCAAAGGATGGGCCCTGGTTCTGGACTCCTCCACCATTGGGAATATTCTTTCTGAATTTATCCTAACTAACCCTGTTAGAATTTTATAAGTTTCTATGAGATCCCGTCTAAACTCCAATGAACATAATCCAACTGATTTAGTGTCTCTTTGTATGACAGACCTGCCATCCCAGGAATTAGCCTGGTAAACCTTTGCTGCGCTCCCTCTGGAGCAAGGACACCTTTCCTCAGATAAGGGCAGCTAAACTGCACACAATACTCCAGGTGTGGCCTCACTAGTGCCTTATACAATTGCAGCAAAACATCCCTATTCCCAGTCTCAAAAGATTTGTGGGCCATTCATTACGGACTGCATTTTTACCAAATACATGAAGTTTGCATGAACTTAGATCACTACAAAACAAACCATGCCTTTGAAGGGTGCAGTTTGATTTCAGCTTGATGCAATATGATCATTAACCACATACCCCATGATACGGGAACAGTGGGCCTCTCCAATCTGCTTCATGAAATACCCTTCGTATTGATGCGTTCATACCATTGACAGTGTTTCTATCTAACCAATTCCAAAAGATAGTGAAGCACTGAATCTTAGTCCACCATTGTCAATTATAAAAGTGCCAATTTTCTTGTATGGGGCCTCCTACCCACGCTCAAACCTCAAGAGGAATTAAGCCTGAGATCATTAGTTCCATTATTAGCTCCAAAACAGCCCATAGCTACTTAGGCCTGCAGCAGCAGGTAATATTCTGCTCCCCATAACAGGCACAGGTCTCTGCTGGGGTGTCAGGCCGGTATTCATTGGGGAGTAGACTGTGTGAATGTGTCTGCTCTGGATGTACAGACAGTATAACCCCGAAACTCCAGGTGGCATCAAGTCAAGAGTTGGGTTTATCTATGCCCTGACCAATTCTCAATCACTAACTCTCAATATTTTTGTATTCCTTTACAAACAACCATTGTATCTCTTCCCAAAATATAGAAACTCATCTTTCTCCAGCTTAAATTTCAGCAGATATGCATCTGTTCGAAATGCCAACCTGTCCACAACCTCCAGCAGGTAGCTTATGGTCAGTGTTGCCAACTCTGACTGGGCACTTCGCTGATGCTTGACATAATCTCCAGCCTGCCCGTGCTACTTTGTCCCAATCTTCGATGTCCTTAGAGCTAATAGGTAAAAGTGTTAAAAGAAAGTGGAGCAACATGATTGTCTTTAAATACCACTGTGGCTTTTTTCTTGGGTTTGTCAGAAATCATTAATTTCTGGAGACTTCAGGATAACCTCAGGGGATTGACAACCATACATTTTTTTATTCATTCGTGGGTCATGGGCGTTGCTGACTGGCCAAAATTAATGCCCATCCCTAGTTGCCCTTGAAGGATAGTTGAAAGTTAACAATGTTGCTGTGGTCTGGAATCACTTGTAGCCCAGACAGATAAAGACAGCAGATTTCCTTCCCTAAACGACATTAGTGAACCAGATGGGTTTTTCCTGATAATTGACAATAGTTTCATGTCATCAGTAGATTCTTAATTCCAGATATTTTTATTGAATTCAAACTCCCCCCATCTGCTATGGCGGGATTTGAACCCAGTTCCCAAAACCTTAGCTGAGTTTCTGGATTAATACGCTAGCAATAATACCACTAGGCCATCATCTCCCCATCCAATCCCATTTTGTAGTTTTTTGCTACCTATCTTTCTTTCTATCGTCTTTAAGTTAATTATTAGTTTCTGAGTCCATGTCATATTATCTCAATATATATTATCCATTAGTAACTATTCTCTGTTCTTCATCTCTTCATTCAAGTGTTATCTTTATTGGAGACAGAGGAACACAATTGAAAATTTTAATAACTAATTTCTACCTAATGCCCCCTAAGAAATCAGATAGGCAAGTAAGCGGATAAGAAATAGAGCAGGAATAGGGTCCTTGAGCATGCGCTGTCACTCAATAAGACTGTAGCTTATCAACTCCATCTCCTACCATATCCCCATAGCCTTTACTTCCCTTATTGTCCAAAAGTCTATTGATCCCAGTTTTGACTCTGCTCAATGACTGAACAATAATGTTCCCTCTAAGACGTACAATTATGCAGCAATCAGGAAGGTTCATTTGCAATTTGAAATGAACAGGTTGCATGTAAGAAAGGAAAAATTAGGGAGTGCTATCAAATGTTCTGGTCATCTCATTATCAGAAGGATATGGAAGCTTTGGAGAAAGTGCTAAGAAGGTTCACCAGGATGTTGCCTGATCTCAAGGGAGTTGGTTATGAGAGGTTGAATAAGCTAGGATTGTTTTCACTGGAAAGGCAGAGGTTGAGGGGAGACCTGATAAAGATCTATGAAATTATGAGAGTCGTAGACAGGGTGAATAGCGAGAGGCTTTTTCCCGAGATGGGAGTGTCAATTATAACGGGGCACAGGTTCAAGATGATTTTAAGAGTTTAAGAGAGATGTGCAAGTGTTTTATGCAGAGTGCCTGGAATGTGCTGCTAGAGGATGCGATGGAAGCAAGGACATTAGCAACATTTAAGAGGCATTTGGATGAGTATATGAAAAGGGAGGGAATCAAAGGACAATGATAGAGTTAGGGCAGAAGGCTTTTTTAGTTAGGACACCATGATCAGCAGAGGATCGACAGGTCAAAAGGCCTGTTCCTATGCTGTACTTGTCTCCTTTGTTCAATTTATTCTTTGTTCTCTGCCCTCTGGGTAAAGAATTGGAAGAGAATTGGATTTTCCAGGCAAGCGGGCCTTAAGGATGAAAATTCCCACCTAAGGTCAAGAGACCTCTCGTGTTCAGATTAATTTTGTGTCCCGCCTCCTACAATTCCCATGGCAGGCAGGATTTAGAAATTAGACGTTTTCTGCTTCTGGTTAAGCAGTGAGGGGGTGTTAGTAACAAACCTCAGGAGGACACAAACTGGGAAGGAGGCAGATGCATGACAGGCAAAAGTTGTTGCAGAGACACAAATGTTAGAGAATTCAAATTTGATTTTAAACATCTGGAAATTAAAAACCAGTCCGTGTGAAAGTGACTGTGAAACCGCCAGAAGCTCAACTGGACGCACCACAGGTCAGAGGCTAGGAATACTATAGTGAGTAACTCAGCTCCTGACTCCACAAAGCCTCTCCACCATCTACAAAGTACAAGTTAGGGGTGAGATGGAATATTCCTCGCTTGTCTGGATGGGTGCAGCTCCACTAGAGAAGCTTGAAACTATTGAGGACAAAGCTTGATTGACACCACGTCTACAAACATAAATCCCTCCACCCATCGACACTCAGTGGCAGCAGCATGTACTATCTACAAGATGCACTACAGCAATTCACTGAAGATCCTTAGATAGCACCTTATAAACTCAAGACCACTTCCATCTAGAAGGACAAGGGCAGCACCATCACTGCAATTTTCCCACCGAGCCACTCATCATCCTGACTTGCAAATATATCGCCATTCTTTCGCAGTCGCTGGGTCAAAATCCTGGAATTCCTGCCCTAACAGCATTGTGGATCATCCCGCAGCAAGGAGACTGCAGTGATTCAAGAAGGCAGTTCATCATCATTTTCTCAAGTGCAATTGGGGATGGACAATAAATGCTTGCCAGCCAGAGACACCCACATCCGTCGAATGAATAAAATAAATTGCCAGGATTGTCAAAAAGCCAAACTGGTTGATCAGAGAAGGAAATTTCCTGTCCTCTCCTTGTTTAGTTTATTTATTAGTGTCACAACTAGGCTTACATTAACACTGCAATTAAGTTGCTGTGAAAATCCCCCAGTCGCCACACTCTGGCACCTATTTGGGTACACTGAGAGAGAATTTAGCAGGGCCAATGTACCAAAGCCACGCATCTTTCAGACTGTGGGAAGAAAACAGAGCACCCAGAGGAAATCCATGCTGACACGGCAAAAATATGCAGAGTCCTCATGACAGTCACCCAAGCCAGGAATCAAACCTGGGTCACTGGCTCTGTCAGGCAGCAGTGCTAACCACTGTGCCATCGTAGCGCCCACAAGACCTAGCTGGTCTGTACGTGACTCCAGTCCCATGCCAATGTGGCTGGCATCTAAGTGCCCGACATTCAAATGCAATTGTTCAAGGGAAACCTCATAATGGCAGGGCAACTAGGGATCTGCAGTAAATACTAACGTTCCAGAATTGTGGTTTAGAAAGTCGCCGATTAATGAGAGTGTAGAACCCAATTTAGTTTGTGCCCTCTTGCAAAGCATCACAGGTTGAACAGCCCACAAGGGCAAAATGTTTGGATGCCCCTGGCTGGAAGTAACCTTGTGATTATAAAACAGAAAGGAAATAAAAACACTCGTCAGCCGGTTAACTGTGGATCTCAATCCCACTGAAGCTTTTTGTATTTTCTGTTCTGATATTCAGGTTCCCACAACCTCTGCTCCAGGAAATGCCAACATCCCCTCATCATTGTCAGTCCTTTCCTGTCGATGATGCATACTTTCCTCCATTCCCTCAACGGGCTTCCTATGTTTCCAGCCAGGATCCTGAAAAGTGAAAAAGACATTGATAAATGTCCACTCGCAGTTAGACTGTTGGCAACTCGGTGAACTGTACAGAATTCATATTAGCCACATCCTAGCCAGCTGGCCAACCTTGTTAACACACCGGGGTCACTTCCGCGGCAATTTCCACACATCCTGGAAGTTGCCAGCCTGCTAAATTTTTCCTTACAGGGGAAAAGTGCATTTCCTGGTCAAAAACAAAATCAAATAGGGCGTCAAGAAACTAAATAGAAATCAAGAAGTAACATCTTTACCCCAGAGAATGATGAGTACGTGGAACTCACTGCCACAGGGAGTACCTCTTATATGCATCACAAATGGCATAGTGGTCAGCACTGCTGTCTCACAGCGCCAGGGATCCAGGTTCAATTCCCAGCTTGGGTCACTGTCTGTTCGGAGTCTGCATATTCTCCATGTGTCTGTGTGGGTTTTCTCCCACAGACTGAAAGACGTGCTAGCTAGGTGCATTAGCTGTGCTAAATTCTCCCTCAACGTACCCAATCAGGCACCAACAAGAGTGTGGTAGCTAGGGTATTTTCACAGTGACTTCACTGCAGCGTTAATGTAACCCTATTTGTGACACTAATGAATAAACTGAAATAAAACCCGAAACACACGGAGTGATTGAGACCAGTGGATAAATGTTTTCCAAGGGAGATTCGCTTCCTTCCCACAGTCCAAAGATGTGCGGTACAGTTGATTGATCGTGCTAAATTGATCCTTAGTGTCAGAGAAATTAGCAGTGTAAATATATGGGGTTATATTGATAGGACCTGGATGGGATTGTTGTTGGTGCAGGCTCAATGGGGCCTCCTTCTGCACTGTTGTGATTCTATGATGCTCTGTGATTTTCCCTTCCCTTGTCCCACTTTCACTGAATGACTCTGTTTGTCTTCCTGTTCCAGCCTTTCAGGAGAATGTTAAAGATTCCAATGTACTAATTTAAGAAGCGAAGACAAAGGAGTTCCCCAGCTGTACAGTCCAAAATTCCCCACCACCCCCCTCCCCAAATTACCATCATAATAAAAACTGACTCGTTTATCTGTTATATTTCTTCTTTTCTTTCATGAGGTGTGGGACATTGCTGGCAAGATCAACCCTCATTGCCCATCCTTAAATTATCTTTGCAAAGGTGGCAGCTTGAACTTATGCAGCCCGTGTGGTGTAGGTATACCCACAGTGCTGATAGAGAGGGAGTTTTTAGGATTTTGATCTGGTAACAGTAAAGGTGATATACTTCTAAGTCATGGTGATGTGTGAATTGGTGGGGAACTTGCTGTGTGCCCATGTGTCTGCTGTCTTGTCCTTCCAGGTAGAGGTGGCTGGTTTGGCAGATGCTGTTGAAGGAGCATTGATGGATTGCTGCAATGTGTTTGCTAGCTGGTACACATCGCTGTCACGTTGGGTTCATGGTGGAGGAAATGAATGCTCAAGTTGGTAGATGAGCTGATGATCAAGCTGTTTGCGGAGCTTTTTGCTGTGTTCCCTGGGCTAACAAGTATCGTTGCGTCTGAAGAACTTGAGTTTATTTCTAAGAGCACACAATCTAAACTCTTCAGTGAGGGAGTGCTGCGCTGTCAGAATGCCATCTTTCCAATGAAAGGATAACCCAAGCCGGAATTTTACCGGCTCGCTTACCATGGGAATCAGAGTGGGTGAGGGATGGAGGATGGAAATTCCCGGGCAGGAATTTCCATTTTCAAGATGAGAAGGGCTGTAAAATCCTTGTCTGCACCCCTCAGGTGGGCATCAAAGGTCTATGAAGTTATTGGAAAGAAAGGTGAGGACCTCTGCCCGGAGTCCAGGTCAACATTCAGCCCTCACCAAAATTGATCTACTCACTCTGACAGCAAATTCCCACAAACAGCAAACTGACTTCTGCATTTCCTACATTACAACGCTTAAAAAAAATTACTTAATTGGTTGTAAATCACTTTGAGAATCCCTGAGGTTGTGAAAGACGCTATATAAACACAAGCTTTTCTTTCCTTCCTCACATGGCTTAACATATTCAAATGTCCATATCAATTTTCTCTCTGTAAAATTCATGAATGCCCTCACTACTTAATGTAATGATGGGCTATTTTACTGTGTGAATGTGAAGGAGATCCTTAATCCAGATAAGTGCAGGAACAATAAGGTAATTAACTGGATATGTTCTTCGGTTGACAAGATGTAGCTTGCAAGCCATCGCTGGTCTTCTGTATGGAAGATTGTTTCTGTTTACAATGAATCTAACTCCTTCTCATTCATTTAAAGTTGAAAAGGAACAATAGATTGCAAGCAGTGCTAGATAAAGGAATAATAAATTCAAGATGGTAATTTCTCACTGATATTCTTTTTATTCCATAACATGTACAGTTGGGACTTCCTCCCACACTCCAAAGATGTGCTGGTTAGGTTGATTGGCCTTGTCAAATTGCCCCTTAGTGTTAGGAGTACTAGCAAGGTAAATACGTGGGGTTACACGAATGGAGCCTGGGTGGGATTGTTGTCGGTGTAGGCTCAATGGGCTGAATGGTCTCCTCCTGCACTGTAAGGATTCGATGTATTCAAACTCATAATTTAATTTTCTACCTATGGGAACCTTCATAAGCCTGAAGTAGGTAGAGATGGAATAGATAAGGTAGACAAAATAAAATGGACAAAGCTTTGCAGAAGTATCAGCTGGATCTAAGATACTGTGGATGCTGGAGTTGGAAACAAAACAGAAAATGTTGGTGAAGCTCAGCAGGTCTGACAGCACCTGTGGACAGAGAATCTCCACGGATACTGTCAGATTGCTGAATTTCTCTAGCATTTTCTGTTTTTGTATCAGCTGGATCCATTCCTTTTGCTGTCTGGTTTTCCTTCCTTCCTGAAGCTTTGACTCTTACTTTACCTTAAAAAGGATATAGTAACATTGAAGGCGGCCCGAAGGAGATTCACCAGACTAACTCCTGGGCAGACAGTGTTGTCCTAATGTGAGAGGCTAAATAATCTGGGTCAGTATTCCATGGAGTTTAGAAGAGTGAGGGATGACCTCATTCAGACATGTAGGCTGGAATTTTACCACCCTCCGCACCACAGGAATTGAAGCGGGCGAGAAGCAGACAATGGGAATGTTGGGCAGGATTTTGTTTCAGGATGGGTGAGGCTGTAAAACCCACCCATAAATAAGAATTTTACAAGAAATATTCTGTGTCCTGCTAGCCTGAAAATGGGAGTGTCGCGGATCCGTTTTTTGGGTGAGCTTTTATGCTCAATCTTGGACACATTATACATGAAAAAATAGGCTAAACTGTTTCTGGTTTCTACAGGCAGTGGGCGGGGTTTAATTCACCAAACAGCAGCAGGGGGAGCTATTACGCATGTGCAATGCTCTGTGACTGCACAAGTGCAATTTCAATAGCAGAGGCTGGACAGAGAGAAAGAGAGAAAGAGAGAGCTGCCTCACTTCTGCTGTTGGAGCCAGCTCAACATAGGCCACCCCTGCAAACCCCACTCCACCTGAAATGGATGAAAGGCTGACCTTATTGAGATTCCATTCTGTTAAGATCATAAGAACTGGGAAAACAGGCATAATCCCGATTTTACCAGCTCACTCTGCCTATCAATGGGTAAGGCAAACCTGTAATATTCTGTCTGCAAGATCCTGAGGACACTTGACAAAGTGAATGGTGAGATGTTTTCACTAGTGATAGAGTCTTGAACACGGGGGCAGAGCGAAAAGATGAAGGGTTGGTCACTTCAAACTGAGATGTGTAGAGACTTCTTTTCGCAGAGGTGAATCTCTGGAATTCTTTGCCCCACAAAGTGGTGGGAGGGGCTGGATCCTTAGAACAAAGAACAACAACAAAGAAAATTACAGCACAGGAATAGGCCCTTCAGCCCCCCGCCCCCCACCAAAAGCCTGCATTGGCCATGCTGCCTGACTTAACTAAAACCTACTTCAGACAGTACATATAAAAACCAAAAGAGAAAATGCTGGAAAGTTTCAGCAGGTCTGGTAGCATCTGTAAGTAGAGATAAGAGCTGATGTTTTGAGTCCAGATGATCCTTTGTCAAAGTTAAAAGGCATAAATCTCTATGCCTTTTAGCCTTGACAAAGCCTCCTATTTTACCATTTTGATTCTAAGTGCTGGGTGGATTTGAAACTGGGAGTGTTGGTAACACGGTGATAAAATCGGACCCAAAGGGTCATCTGGATTCGAAACATCAACTCTTTTCTCTCTTTACAGATGCTGCCAGACCTGCTGAAATCTTCCAGCATTTTCTCTTTTAGTTTCAGATTCCAGCATCCGTAGTCGTTTGCTTTTATTTAGTACATATAGGTGGTTGGGGACCATTGATCTACAGAGAAATTGAGGGATATAGCCAGTGTAGCCCAGCATCAAATATGGTATAGGTACAGAAAAGAAAAAATGTTATCATTTTTAATGGTTAAACACATTGTTAGGTGCTATATAAAAGTGATGAAGCTACTGTGAAAATCTCCTAGTTACCCCATTCCAGCTCCTGTTCGAGTACATTGAGGGAGAATTTAGCATGGCCAGCATGTCTTTCGGAGTATGGGAGGAAACTGGAGCACCCGGTCCACTGTTTAACAGCTTTTCGCTGGTATCTGCAGCTGAGACAAAATTTTTCCAAGGAAGTCTTGAAATTCCAGTGGTGCTGATGTTAAATAAATGGCAGTTTCTGGACACAGTTTCTTTTAAATCGGAATCTATCCTTTCCAAAGGTGGATGCAATTGACATTCCTTTTGATTGAAATCTCTATGGTTGCTTCCAAGATGTATCAGAGTTAGGGTCGTGAACTCGAGAGCGAAGGGAAAAAGCTGATGTTACTGTTCATTGGGAAATTTCTTCTGGATTCTGATTTTAGTGGCTTGGGTTTCGTGCTAAAAGATACTTCAAAATAGTCATTTTGCTCACATGACCTCTCTTCCCATAATGATTTCAGAAAGTAATTAATTAGCTCATATGTGGACAGAATACAGCTATTCTTTTATGGTCTTGATGATTAAATTCTCTAAGTCCCAGCCATACTTCTGCAGAGAACCTTCTTCGCTAGGAAGAATATTTATATAGTCATTGTCCAGTAGAATTCTTCCTCTGCCTAAAGGGCTATCTTTATAAAACGGCAAACTGTGTCCAGAAACTGCCATTTATTAACATCAGCACCACTGGAATTTCAAGACTTCCTTGGAAAAATTTTGTCTCAGCTGCAAATACCAGCGAAAAGCTGCTAAACAGTGGACCGGGTGCTCCAGTTTCCTCCCATACTCCGAAAGACATGCTGGCCATGCTAAATTCTCCCTCAGTGTACTCGAACAGGAGCTGGAGTGGGGTAACTAGGAGATTTTCACAGTAGCTTCATCACTTTTATATAGCACCTGACAATGTCTCAGGAGTACCAATGTGTTTAACCATTAAAAATGATAATGTAATTTCACACCTTTTAAGTATTTCTTGACATCAGTGAGTGTGAATTCAATAAGGAATTGTCTTGGCAGGTCCTAGTTGAATTCACGTCGGAAATTTCCAGAACTTGGCTAACTTGTAATACCAGATATCAGGTGATCTGTGGCAGCCTTCGTGAATCAGTATCTTTGTTTGTTTTTTTAAATTTATTTTGAAGTAGGTATATATATATTTATCCTGCTGATGAAATTAAAGATTAATTTCTCACAAGCACAGTCACATCATTTTGACACTTCTTAAAATGTTTCCCTCTCTGGATTACTGTGACCACTCATAACATCTCAACCCATTCTCCAGCTGAGATTAGCAAGTGGCAGAGCAAGCAATGGGAGCTTGCTTCATCTGTCTGATTTAGTCCAATGTAATTACCAACTGGACCATTTTAGGGTTGAGGCAAGGAAATATTTCTCTGCTCCTTACTTGCTGCATCTGCGCATCATTCCTAGTGACTCATTACAGAGTCTTAAGGATATTGATTGATGAACCAAGGCCGTGAGAAGGTAAAGTAATTGATCTCTAGTTAGAGTTTTGATTCAAAGACAAAGGTATTTAAGAGGGGTCTATGTTTATATCCTTATTTCTGGAAGAACCATAATCCTGAGCATGTTTCACATTGATAGTTGAAAAGACACAAAATAAAAAGAGGTGATATTTTGTCATCTTGGAAGCAATTCAAACAGAAATCTCTCTCAAATCACTTCTAGGGAAGCGATGGCCTAGTGGTATTATTGCTGGACTATTCACCCAGAAACTCAGCTGATGTTCTGGGGACTTGTGTTCAAATCACGCAAGGATGGAATTTGAATTCAATTTTAAAAATCTGGAATTAAGAATCTACTGATGACCATGAAATGATTGTCGGAAAAACCCATCGGTTCACTCAAAGTCCTTTAGAGAAGGAAACCTGCCATCTTTACTCGGTCTGGTCTACATGCGACTTTGGTCCTCTGAAATATCCTAGTAAGCCATTCAGTTCAAGGGCAAACAGGGATGGGCAACAAATGCTGGCCCTGCCGGTGATGCCCATGTCCCACAAATGAATAAATAAAAAATACTGTAAAACAAAATGAGGTGGTCAATACAGGCTCTTAAAATTCATCCCTGCAATAAAAACCTCCAATAATCCCAATGTTTGGGGACAGGTTGAGGGAGGGGGATAGGGCGCAGGGGTGAGGGGTGGCAAGGTCCAAATCCCCACAGGCCTCAGGTATTTTGGGATCCGATAGCACGTGCGGATTGGGAACCAACTTGCACCTGCGGAGCTTAGTGTTTGTAACTCTTCAGGCCGAGAACACTGATGGATAAAAGGTTACATATCTGCCGGAATTTTACCGGCACGATGCCAATGCAGAATGTTGTTCTACGAACCTCACCCAATCCAATTCCAGTAAAATTCCGCCCACAGTCTTTCTTTATTTTTGTTATGACCTTTCAGCCGCTGGAACATCCACCGTTGTTGCAAATGAAATCAGAGGCGCTCGTTCAGTTCCAGCACCCAGGATGGGGAGACAGAGATTTTGAAAAGGACTTCTCTCTCAGTAAATGGAATTAATGCAATAATTAGGAAACCTCATTAATGAGTCATCTGTGGATTTCTAACCAACAGCCCGTCTCTTCACTCAGCAATCGAGCACTTTTTATCATCAGCAGCAAATGTTAGAGAGGAGCAGAGGGGTGTGTGGTGAGGTGATACAGCAGAATGGCAGCCTGCTACTGCAGAGATATTGCTGAGATATGGGCCCTGCTTTAACTCACCTCAGTTGCTCATGTCCACTTCATGTGTTTGCTGACCCGTGTCCCGAGGATATCAAAGCTGCCCTTTCCTCGGAAGCATGTTCCTGACACCCTCTTAAATTTAAAGCTCCCGAGATGCCACACCACCCAGCCTCGCCTGACCTGCTAGTTTTCAATGTCCTCACAGAGTTCCCTTCTGTCTCACCTCGATTCCACATCTGGACAGATTTTTGACAAGAAATAAGGCAGTTACGACAATCTTTAGAACAATTCCAGCCCAGCGCTGACCAAGTTATTTTTTATTCACTCGTAGGATGGGGGTGTATTGGCCCCTTGTTTCCCTTCAGAAGATGATGGTGAGCTATCTTCTTGAATCCCTGCAGTCCACGTGGTGTAGGTACACCCACAGTGCTGTTAGGGAGGGAGTTCCAGGATATTGATCAACGATGGAACAGCAATCTAAGTTTTTTAAGTTTATTTATTTCTCAGAAGTAGGCTTACATTAACATTTCAATGAAGTTACTGTGAAAATCCCCTAGTTGCCTGTTCGGGAGAATTTAGCACAGCCAATGCACCTAACCAACATGTCTTTCAGACTGTGGGAGGAAACCCACACAAACACGGGGAGATTGTGCAGACTCTGTACAGATCCAAACTGGGAATCGAACACAGGTCCCTGGCGCTGTGAGGCAGCTGTGCGAACCACTATGCCACTGTGCTGCTCCATTTATTCCCAAGTCTGGATGGTGAGTGGCTTGGAGGGGAACTTGTAGGCAACAGAGCTCCTTCCCATGTATTTGCTGCCCAGTTAGTCTTTATAGGTGGTAGAAGTTGCAGGTTTGGAAGTTGCCACTGAAGAATATTTGGTGAGTTGCTGCAATGCATCTTGTTGATGGTACTGTTGTCATTGTGTATTCGGTGGCAGTGAGAGTAAATGTTTAAGGTGGGGGAATGGGGTGCCAATCAAGGGGGTTACTTTTCCCATGGTTAAAGCTGTGATTAGAATATTACAGGCATACCGTGGGGTCTTAAAGGCATGCAGTAGGGGCTGACGTCAGAAGCAAGTGCAGTTCCTAGCCTGCACAAGGTAAGCCGATTTTACCGGTGGCAGTTATACATTTAAGGGTGTCAATTTGCTTCCAGCAATAGAGGCAGCTGCATGGTGGAGGAGAGGGTACTTCCGTGCTGAGGTGTCCCCAAAAGGCTGACATAAAAAATATTCATGTGCCGGGGCCAGACAGGTAAATCCTGCGGCAGTGGCGTTGGGGCCATGGGGAGGTCCATTGCCTCCGAGGGTCCCCAGTGGGATGTGGGGTCTCTGGAAAGGAAAATCCCCCATTCCCATCATGAACGTTGCCACATTTGTAGCTTGCGGTCTTCCCACGGTATGCTTGTAATCCCCCATGGCGTGCCTGTAGGATTTTAACCACAGCTTCCCAAGAGAACAAAGAAAAATACAGCGCAGGAACAGGCCCTTCAGCCCTCCAAGCCTGCACCGACCATGCTGCCCAACTGAACTAAAATCTTCCAGGGACCATATCCCTCTATTCCCATCCTATTAGTACATTTGTCCAGAAGCTCCTTAAAATTCATTATTGTATCCACTTCCACTACTTCCCTCCGCACTGAATTCCAGGCACCCACCATCCTCTGTGTAAAATACTTGCCTCATATATCTCCTTTAAACATTGCCCCTCACACCTTAAACTTATGCCCCCTATGAATTGACTCTTCCACTCTTCCAAGCTTCTGATTATCCACTCTGCTCATGCTCCTCATAATCTTATAGACTTCTATCAAGTCGTCCCTCACCCTCTAGTGAGAACAAACCAAGTTTCTCCAATCTCTCCTCATAGCTAATGCCCTCCATACCTGGCAACATCCTGGTAAATCCTTTCTGTACCTTCTCCAAAGCCCCCACATCTTTCTGGTAATAAGGTGACCAGAATTGAACACTATATTCCAAGTGCAAAGAGGGAGTGTCTTGATGCCTGTATAATGCCTGTGTCAGACCGAAGTGAACAATAGACTAATTAACTATTTTATATCTCTGGTTAGCAAGAAAGAGAGACAAAGGTACAAAAGTCTGAGGTCACATACTAGATGACTCAAGAACAGCTTTTTCCCTGCTGCCATCAGACTTTTGAAAGGATCTCATATTAAGTTGATCTTTCTCTACACCCTAGCTATGACTGTAACACTACATTCTGCACTCTCTTCCTTCCTTCTCTATGTGCGGTATGTTTGCATAGCGCACAAGAAACAATACTTTTCACTGTATGTCATTATGTGACAATAATAAATCAAATTAAAAGGCAAGATGTTTTGCAAAACTCATTCGAAGCATTTCAGCCTTACGATGACTATGGTTCCCAATTGTAAGTACCGGAAGGATATGTGGGAGGTGGTGACAGTGAGGCAGGGGCAGGATAAAGGATTCAGAAATAGGAGAAGCAGCAACGCCCACAATGTTTCTCCCAGCTTCGAGTGGCTGCTCAGAAACTGCTCAGTTTTGAGAGCCCCACACCTGGGTTAGACCCAATCTGAGCCCTTAACGCTCATTAAGCATCCCATTAACCACTTGAAAAGTATGAAATAAGCATCATTCCATGGGCAGCCTGATTGGCCATTTCTCTGTCATTTCCCTCATCAAGTTCATGTTGCATGAAATCAACTGAGGAAAGGTCAAGGGGGCCCCATTGATTTGATTGACAACCATTAAACAGATCCTAAAGAGAGTCATTAACTCCTCCCGTGAATAGGAGGAACTCTGCCCCTTTGATGTGCGGTGGGTAATTAAGTCAGCTACAATTACAATTCACCAGAACTGTGTTTTATTATTCATTAAGGAGTTATTACAAGCGTGGCACAAATGTCACTTGATGACAGAGCAATGTTTGGATTGATATCGGAACAGCAGGGACCCTCTCCCAACCCCGCACCAGGCATTGTCTATGGATTTCTTCACCTCATTTAGCTTACAGTGACACCGGCAGGGGGTGTGGGGATGGGTTTATTGAGAAAAAGTCAGTTCATGTCTTAATCAAATTGTTCTTGCATCTTGCGATAACTAAAAGCAAAAGGGTTTGTGTTAGAAATTCCAAACAAGCAAATTCCATGGCTGTCCTTCCCACATCCATTCCTTCCCATCACATTACAACCATAGAATCCCTGTAGGAGGCCATTCAGCCCATTGAGTCTGCACCAGCATCAATCACACCCAGACCCTATCCTCGTAACCCGACATATTTACCCTGCTGATCTCCCTGGCACTAAGGGCAATTTAGTATGGCCAATCAACCTAACCTGCACATCTTTGAACTGTGGGAGGAAACAGGAGGAAACCCAGGCAGACACAGGGACAACATGCAGATTCCTCACAGACAGTGACCCAAGCCGGGAATCGAACCCGGGTCCCTGGTGCTGTGAGGCAGCAGTGCTAACCAGTGTGCCACCACGCCGCCCATATTATTGTTGTTATTATCTTCTTAATTGGGGATGTGTCTAACTATTAATAGGCAGTCTAAGCACAGTTACATCTCAGTGCCCACAGTAACAGAGACATACCAGAAAAAAGGTGTCAAGCTGCCAGTCTGCACATTGAGAAAAGGATTATTCATCTGACTTTAATCAATCCAGGAGCAGAGAAGCAGAACAAAACCGGGATTGTCAAAACAAAACAGCAATTCAGTCCTGACACCAATACAAATCAGCTTTTAACAGCTGGCCTCACATCTGTGCAGCGTAAAGGCAGAAATCAACCCTGCTCTCTCAAAGCAGAATTTAAAATGTGGTGAAATACAAACCAATAAGTGTTAATAATGTAGGTTTGGTGTGGAAAGCACATGGATTGTGTGAAAATGAAACCAGTCAAATAGGAGATCAAGGGGCGTGCACCTCAGATCCTTTATGACTGTGATATCTTTAGGCACAGTCAAATGAAGTGTTTCACTTTGCAGAATGAGAAAAATCAGGAAGTCTGTCGGTAAAAATCTCCAGATACATCCTTCTCATAGAATCCCTACAGTACAGAATGAGGCCATCCGGCCCAACAAGTCTGTACTGACCACATCCTACCCAGTCCCTAATCCTGCAACCCTCACATTTACCTTGCTAATCCCCCTGACACTAGGGTCAATTTAGCGCAGTTTTCTCCCACATCTTTGGAGTGTGGGAGGAAACCGGAGCATCTGATGGAAACACACGCAGACATGGGGAGAAAGTGCAAACTGCATACAGAGAGTGACCCAGAGCCAGAATTGGATCTGTGAGGCAGCAGTGCTAACTACTGTGCCATTGTGCCGTCCAACCTATTAAATAACAACCACAGCTTACATTTATCTAGCACCTCCCGAGTACTACAACATTCCGAGGTGCTTCACAGGAATTTCAGCAGGTAAAATTCAACACAAAAATCACATAAGGGTGGCACGGTGGCACAGTGGTTAGCACTGCTACCTCTCAGCTTCAGGGGCTTATGTTTGATTCTGGCCTCAGGTGACTAAGGGGAGTTTGCACATTCTCCCCGTGTCTCTGTGGATTTCCTCGTAGTTTCCTTCTGCAATCCAAAGATGTGTGGTTTAGCTGGATTAACCATGCTAAATTATCCTTTAGTGTCCTAAGATATGTAAAGAGGAGAAAGGTGGCAAGGCTACCGGGACTTAAGTAATAAGGAGATGTTGGATAGATTGGGACATTTTTCCCTGGAGCTGAGAATGGTGGAATTAAAATCTTGGAGGCACTCTGTAAAGTTTGCAACACTCCCGTTATAATGGCCCACTTTGATCATTTCTCTGTGCAGTCATGACAGAATTACGTGTATCAAGTTCATGGCACAGGAAGAGGCCATTCAGACCAGCAGCCTCTGCTAGCATTTGTGCTCCACATGAGCCTCATCCCATGTTACTTGGTCTAACCCATGCAACACATTCTTGGATGAAATTTTCCACACAAAGAAGCTGTTCCTGAATGTGTCGGTAACTTTTGTATCTTTTGTCTGACTTAAGAGAGTAACTGGGGTCTTTGATAATTCAATTATTATCCAATGGCGGCAGAGGTGGCCTGCCATTGGCTGGTGATGGGAGCATCAGGTCCTGCCGTTGTCAGTGGGAAACCCAAGACCGGAAAATCCTGCCTGAAGTCAATGCACCCGTGTCCCGCCTGCAACGATTCCCGCGGCGGGCAGGATGGGAAAATTCCGTGTATTGTCCCACATTTCTCAACTGTTCGTTATTCAGGATTGGGAGGTCCTCAGACAGAAAGACATCACAGAACTTTCAAGTGAATGGTTTTACTGAGGAACGTCCTGTTCACAGAAACGTAGAAGATAGGAGCAGGAGGAAGCCATTCAGCCCTTCGAGGGTGCTCCACTATTCATCACGATCATGGCTGATCATTCAACTCAATAGCCCAATCCTGCTTTCTTCCATAACCATTTACCCCAGGTACTATATGCAGCTGCCTTTTGAATACATTCAATGTTTTGGTATCCCTGTCGTAATGAATCCCACAGGCTCACCACTCTTTGGGTGAAGAAATGTCTCCTGACCTCCGTCTACCCTGAATCCTCAGACTGTGACCTCTGGTTCTGGACTCCCCCTACCATCAGGAACATCCTTCCTGTATCTACCCTGTCTAGTCCTGTTAGAATTTTATATGTCTCTATCAGATCTCCCCTCATTCATCTGAACTCGAGCGAAAACAATTCTAACCTAGTCAATCTCTCCTCATACATCAGTCTTCCCATCCCCATTCAGATTCCCACCAGTTCACAATGGCCAGTAACTCTATCCAGACTGCGTACATGAATTTCACAGAAGTTGCAATGGTGCTAAATTACACCCCTGTGAAAGTATCTTGAGGTATTTTTCTCTGTTAAAAGTGTTATATAAATAAAGGTTGTCATTACTGTAGTTTATTGCACTGAGGCACTTTCGGCAGTCATGTAGAACAAAAGCCTACATTCTTCACTTAGGTGAAGGTGCTTTAAGCTCCAATACAGAACATCCTGCCTCATTATGTGCGGTAAGAAGATATTTTATAAGCAGTTCATTGGAATTATGCAAATACACGTCCACACGAGACAAGGAAATAGCTGATTTGCAATAATGAATTTGACACTGGCAGCAGAGAACGACTTCAGTAGAAACTGCAACAAAAGGCACTTTACACTTTTTGTTTTGCTGAACCAATTTAGCAAATTGAGACATGTTCTTTTAGACTTAATTGATTCTATTATCAGCGAAAGATGAGAACAATTTTGAAATATGATAGCTCGCAACATTAACAAAGTGCCAAGATGTCAAATAGACATGGGGGAGTTTGTCATCTGGGCATTAATGGCTCGCGTGGAGAAACAGGCACACAAGATGCTCACAAAACAACGAAGACTCTAAAAGGCTGAAATTCATCCATCCCACTCCCTTTCAAGGCTCTGGTCAGACCCCATTTGTGAGCAGTTTTGGACCCCATATCTAAGGAAGGATGTGCTGGCTTTGGAAAGGTCCAGAGGAGGTTCACAGGAATGGTCCCTGGAATGAAGAGCTTGTCGTATGAGGAACGGTTAAGAGCTCTAGGTTCTGTACTCGTTGGAGTTTAGAAGGATGAGGGGGGATCTTATTGAAAAATATAGAATACTGTGAGACCAAGATAGAGCAGATATGGAGAGGATGTTTCCACTAGTAGGAAAAACTAGAACCAGAGGGCACAACTTCTGGCTAAAGGGACAATCCTTTAAAACAGAGATGAGGAGAAATTTTTTTCAGCCAGAGAGTGGTGAATCTGTGGAACTCTTTGCTACAGAAAGCTGTGGAGGCCTGTCATTGAGTTTCTTTGAAACAGAGATATCTAGGTTCTTAATTAATAAGGGGGTCGGGGTTATGGGGAAAAGGGGATGAGAAAAATATCAGCTGTGACTGAATGGTGGAGCAGACTCGATGGGCCAAGTGGCCTCTTATAAGTATAGCAAAGTGGGAATTAGTCTTCATTACTGACCTGAAATCCTAACCTTGCTGATGTATCCTGGGTCACAATGGAATGGCCAAGTAGACTTGTCACTTGGCAATGCCCAGTGAACAATTTATTTCACATTTCAATCATTCTCAACCTGTCAATTTAAACCATTTCTGATTTATTCATAACAGAGGGAAAACAAAAAAAACTCTGATGCACCAAGTGGTTAGGATCAGGAATGCACTGTCCAAGATTCTAGTGGATTGAAATTGTGGTCTGAAACGAAATTGGATAATTATTGGAGCGGGGCTACAGGAAAAAGGCAGGTGACTGAGCAATTCAGGTAGTCCCATTCAGAGGCCAGCCCAGACGTGATGGGCTGAATGGCTGCAGCACAGAAGGAGGCCATTGTCTAATTCATAGAATCCGTACAGTGCAGAATGAGGCCACTTGGCCCATCAAATCTGCACTGACCACAATGCACCCAGGCCCTATTCCCATAACCCTGCACATTAACCCTGCTAATCTCCTGACACTAGGATCAATTTACCATGATCCTAACCAGCCCATCTTTGGATTGTGGGAGGAAATCGGGGCATCTGGAGGAAACCCATGCAGACATAGGGAGAACATGTAAATTCCACACAGACAAGGACCTGAGGCCAGAATTGAACCCAGGTCGTAGGCACTGTGAGGCAGCAACACTAACCACTATGCCACTGTGACTCTGCAGTAACTAATCACAAAACTTCAAAGAGTATGGAAAAATGTTATTTGTTGAATCCCTTTATGAATTTCTCCCATTTGTTTGCAGCGGTGTCCTGGAGATTAATACTTAACTCTTGAAGACTTTGGGGCAAATATTGTAGGGTTACCGACTTGATTTAGCAAATGATGAAATGTTATCAATGTTATCTGAAGTCTTTGCCTAAAGATCTGTTCACATTAAAAATTATGATCCTCCACAGTGTAGTTTGGGGTGTTTAGGACTGCAAGCGTTAATGTGCTGCTGGGGAAGTTGTACTGCCCATCTTATGATGAAGAGAATCACTGGGGAGTGGTAGAGGATAGCAGAAAGTCTGGTGAAAGTCAGCATGAAGATAACAGCTAATCAAGTCTGTATCTTATGTTTAGAACATAGAACACTACAGCACAAACAGGCCCTTCGGCCCACAAGATGTGCCAATCATATCAGTACCTACCAGGCCATAGAACTATATGTAAATCCCAATCCTATTTAATCTCATTTACTCATCCAGAAGTCTTTTAAAACACCCCAGCGAGTTCACCTACATCACCAGCAATGGCAGCCGATTCTATTCACTCACCACCCTCTGAGTGAAAGACTTACCCCTAACATCTCCTATGTACCATGGAAGCCCATGGAAGACTTCTACAGAAAATGCAGATGTGTGGAATAGAGGGTGATTTAGCTAATTGGATTAGGAATTGGCTGGCAGATAGAAGACAGAGGGTGGTGGTTGATGGGAGATATTCATCGTGGAGTTCGGTGACGAGTGGTGTGCCTCAGGGGTCTGTTTTGGGGCCCCTGCTGTTTGTAATTTTTATAAATGATCTGGATGAGGGTATTGAGGGATGGATCAGTAAATTTGCAGATGATACTAAAGTTGGTGGTGTGGTAGATAGTGAAGAGGGGTGTTTTAGTTTACAGAGTGACTTGGACAAGTTGCAGAGCTGGGCCGAGAGGTGGCAAATGGAGTTTAATGTGGAAAAGTGTGAGGTAATGCACTTTGGCAGGAACAATAAATGTGTAGAGTATAGGGCTAATGGTAGGGCTCTTAATAGTGTTGAGGAACAGAAGGATCTTGGTGTATGTGTCAATAGATCCCTGAAAGTAGGCAGTCAAGTGGATAAAGTTGTTAAGAAGGCATATGGAGTCTTAGCTTTTATTGGTAGGGGGATTGAATTTAGGAGCCGCAGCATCATGTTGCAACTGTACAAAACTCTAGTGCGGCCGCACTTGGAGTATTGTGTGCAGTTCTGGTCGCCACATTATAAGAAAGATGTGGAGGCATTGGAGAGGGTACAGAGGAGGTTTACCAGGATGTTGCCTGGTATGGAGGGCAGGTCCTATGAAGAGAGGCTGAAGGATTTGAGGTTGTTTTCGTTAGAAAGGAGGCGGCTAAGAGGGGATCTTATTGAAGCATATAAGATGATTAGAGGTTTAGATAGGGTGGACAGTGATAGCCTTTTTCCTAGGATGGAGAAAGCTAGCACGAGGGGACACAGCTTTAAATTAAGGGGTATGAGTTATAGGACGGATATCAGAGGTAGGTTCTTACTCAAAGAGTGATTAGGGAGTGGAATGCCCTGCCTGCAGCTGTTGTAGATGCGCCAAGTTTGGTGGCGTTTAAGAGGTTAATTGATAAGTATATGGAAGAGAAGGGAATGGTTTAGTTTGGAGGGGCATTGCTTTTTATTTTGGTCGGCACAACATCGAAGGCCGAAGGGCCTGTTCTGTGCTGTATTGTTCTATGTTCTATGTTCTATGTTCTATGTACTTGCTGCCCAACACCTTAAACCTGTGTTCTCTTGTAGCGACCATTTCAGCTTGGGGAAATAGCCTCCGAGAATCCACCCTATCTATTCCTCTCAACATTTTATAAACCTCTATCAGGTCACCTCTCAACCTTCATCTCTCCAATGAGAAGAGACCTAGCTCCTTAACCTGTCTTCATAAGGCATGCCCCCCAATCCAGGCAACATCCTTGTAAATCTCCTCTGCAACTTCTCAATAGCTTCCACATCCTTCCTGTAGTGAGGTGACCAGAACTGCACACAGTACTCCAAGTGGGGTCTGACAAGGATCTTATAAAGTTGCAGCATTACCTCCCGACTCCTAAACTCAATCCTTGATTAATGAAGGCCAGTACGCCATACGCCTTCTTGACCATATCCTCCACCTGTGAGGCTGAATTAAGAGTCTTATGGACCCAAACCCCAAGATCCTTCTGCTCCTCAACACTGTTAAGACTCCTATCCTTGTTATTGTACTCCTTCATCCCATTGGTCCTGCTAAAATGGACCACTACACATTTATCTGCATTGAAGTCCATCTGCCACTTCTCCACCCATTCTTGCATCCTATGTCTTGCTGCAACTTCTAACATCCCTCCAGACTATCCACAACACCACCAAATTTCGTATCATCAGCGAATTTACTAAGCCATCCTTCCATGTCCTCATCCAGGTCATTTATGAAAATGACAAACAGCAAGGGTCCTAGAACAGATCCCTGGGGCACTCTACTGGTTACCGACCTCCATGCAGAAAAAGAGCCATCCACAACCACTCTCTGCCTTTTACAGGCAAGCCAGTTCTGGATCCGCAAGGCCAAAGCCCCTTGGATCCCATGCCCTCTCACCTTCTCAAGAAGTTTTGCATGGGGGACCTTATCAAACACCTTGCTGAAATCCATGTGAACCACATCCACTGCTCTTTCTTCGTCAGTGTGTTCAGTCACATTTTCAAAGAATTTAACTAGGCTCGTAAGGCATGACCTGCCCTTGACAAAGCCGTGTTGATTATTTCTCATCAAGTTAAACTTCTCTAAATGCTCATAAATCCTGTCCCTCACGATCCTCTCTATCAACTTACCAACCATTGAAGGCAGACTCACCAGTCAGTAATTTTCTGGGCTATCCCTGTTCCCTTTCTTGAAAATAGGAACTACATCCGCAATCCTCCAGTCCTCTGGAACTTCTCCTGTCTCCATTGACAACGCAAAGATCATCGCCAGAGCTCTGCAATCACTTCCCTCACCTCCCACAGTAACCTGGGGTACATCTCATCCGGTTCCGGCAACTTATCCATCTTGATAGAATTTAAAAGTTCCAACACATCCTCTTTCTTAACGTCCACATACTCAATCTTTTCAGTCTGCTGCAAACTTGCAGTATAACCTCCCAGATCACTTTCCACCGTGAATACTGAGGCAAAGTACTCATTAAGCATCTCTGCCATTTCTTCTGATTCCACACAAACTTTTCCCCCTTCATCTTTTAAAGGTCCAATCCCTTCACTTCTCACCCTTTTACCCTTCACATATTTCCCTTCCAAACTTTTCCCCCTTCATCTTTTAAAGGTCCAATCCCTTCACTTCTCACCCTTTTACCCTTCACATATTTGTAGAAGGCCTTGGGATTCTCTTTAATCTTACCTGCCAAGACCTTCTCATGACACCTTCTGGCTCTCCTAATTTCCTTTTTAAGCTCCTTTCTACAAGCTTTGTACTCCTCTAGATCCTTAACATCTCCTAGTTCTCTGAACCTTTTGTACACCTTTCTTTTCTTCTTGACTAGGTTCATCATAACCTTTGTGCACCATGGTTCCCGCGATCTACCAAAACCTCTTTGCCTCATCGGAACGTTGTCGTGCAGAGCGCCAGACAAACATTCCTTGAAAATCTGTTACCTTCCTTCAGTACTTTTCCCCAAGAACACCTCCTTCCAGTTTACTCGTCCAATTTTCAGCCTGATGATTTCATATTTCCCCCTACTCCAGATAAACATCTTCCTATCCTGCCTGATCCTATCTCTTTCCAATGCTATTGTGAAGGAGATAGAATTATGATCACCATTCCCGAGATGCTCCCCTACCGAGAGATCCGACACTTGTCCTGGTTCATTAGCCAGCACCAGGTCAAGTACAGCCTCTCCTCTCGTAGGCTTATCCACGTACTGTGTCAGGAAACCCTCCTGAACACATCTAACAAACTCCTCCACATCCAAATCCCTTACCCTAAGGATATTCCAGTCGATGTTTGGGAAACTAAAGTCTCCCATCATGACAACTCTGTTATTATTACATCTCTCTAGGATCTGTTTCCCTATCTGTACCTCAACTACCCTGTCACTATTGGTATATGTAAAGAAATATATATATAAAGAATATTTTTTAAAAATATATTATGTAAGCTAATATAAGAAATATAAATATAAAGAAATATATATAAATATTGGTATATATAAAGAAAAGTTAAATTTATTTATTAATCACAAATAAGCTTATATTAACACTGCACTACTGTGAAATCCTCCAGTCGCCACTTTCCAGTGCCTGTTCGGGTACACTGAGGGAGAATTTTGCATGGCCAAAGCACATAACTCACACATCTTTCTGATTGTGGGAGGGAATCGGAGTACCTGAAGGAAACCCATGCAGACACAGGGAGAACATGCAGACAGTGACTCAAGCCAGGAATCGAACCCAGAAGGTCCCTGAAGTATAAAGCAGCAGTGCTAACCACCGTGCATAGATGTATATAGGTACATGTTATTAATAAACAATTCAACAATACAATCCTCTCTAGACATCTTTATGAGACAGCATACAACCTGACAACACACAGCGTCCCCAGGGCACAATGAAAATGATGGGATTGATGATAGGCAATATGTGTGGATACAGTCTGACATGGAATAACCACTTATAATTGAGCCATTGTCCCCTCTTTGTAAGTGTTTTGCTTTGTGACATTATTACTGTGTGCAGAGCAGAGAGAGATCATTTGGAAGACGGGCAATGAAAGTTACATTCTCACTTGTCAGTGTTATTTGGTTGAACGCTGCTTTCACACAGGGAACATCTATATGGTAATAAAGTCCATTAGTAATGAACTTCTGACAAATGGTGCCAACACGTCTCATTGCATATTCCTCTGCTGTCCGTGCTAACATCCTTGTGACATTACAGCACACTCATTATTTTTTTCTTTCCACCTTCGGGTAACAGGCCAAGGAGTTTGGCAGGAGGCTCAATGGGAGGGAGAGTGGCTGCATTAATAGCATCGATGGGCTACATTGAATTACCCCCTCCCAACCCCCCACCCATCCCATCCCTCTGCCTCCTCCTATCCCCAACTGGATAAACAGCAAAATGTAGAACAAATTGCCAAGCGATTCAATTAGCAGGATTAGAAACATAGAAACTGGAAGCAGGAACAGATACTTTGGCACTTTGAGCCTGCTCCGCTATGATCATAGCTGATTATTGAATTCGATATCCCGATTCCCTCTTTCTCCAATATCCTTTGGTCCCTTTAGCCCCTAAGAGTTATATCTAATTTCTTCTTAAATCAGACAATGTTTAGCCTCACCTACATCCGATGGTAGTGAATTCCACACATTCACCACACTTTGGGGATGAAATTTCTCCTTATCTCAGTTCTAAAAGGTTTATCTCCTTATCCTCAATCCTATGATTCCTAGATCTGTATTCCTCCACCCTCTGAGACATTCTTTCTGAATCTACCCTATCTAACCTTGTTAGAATTTGATGAGTTTCTATGAGATCCCCTCTCACTCTTCTAAACTCCAGTGAATATAGAACATAGAACATAGAACACTACAGCACAAACAGGCCCTTCGGCCCACAAGTTGTGCCGAACACATCAAAACCTACCCAGCCATAGACCTATCTATAACCCCCAATCCCATTGGATCCCATATACTCATCCAGAAGTCTTTTAAAAGACCCCAGCGAGTTCGCCTCGACCACCACCGACGGCAGCCGATTCCATTCACTCACCACCCTCTGAGTGAAAAACTTTCCCCTAGCATCCCCTCTGTACTTGCTTCCCTGCACCTTAAATCTGTGCCCTCTCGTCGCGACCATTTCAGCCCTGGGAAATAGTCTCTGAGAGTCCACCCTATCTATTCCTCTCAACATCTTGTAAACCTCTATCAGGTCGCCTCTCAACCTTCGTCTCTCCAGGGAGAACAGTCCCAGCTCCCTCAACCTGTCTTCATAAGGCATGCCTCCCAATCCAGGCAACATCCTTGTAAATCTCCTCTGCACCCTTTCAATAGCTTCCACGTCCTTCCTATAGTGAGGCGACCAGAACTGCGCACAGTACTCCAAGTGTGGTCTGACAAGGGTCCTATAAAGCTGCAGCATTACCTCCTGACTCCTGAACTCAATCCCTCGATGAATGAAGGCCAGTACACCGTAAGCTTTCTTAACCACATCCTCCACCTGGGAGGCCGATTTGAGAGTCTTATGGACCCGGACCCCAAGATCCCTCTGCTCTTCCATACAGCTAAGACTCCTACCTTTGATAGTGTACTCATTCATCCCGTTGGATCTGCCAAAATGGACCACAACACATTTATCCGCGTTGAAGTCCATCTGCCACTTCTCCGCCCAGTCTTGCATCCTGTCGATGTCATGCTGCAACTTCTGACATCCCTCCAGACCATCCACAACACCACCGACCTTCGTGTCATCGGCGAACTTACTCACCCATCCCTCCACTTCCTCATCCAGGTCATTTATGAAAATGACAAACAGCAAGGGTCCTAGAACAGATCCCTGGGGCACTCCACTGGTGACCGACCTCCATGCAGAAAAAGAGCCATCCACAACCACCCTCTGCCTTCTGCAGGCAAGCCAGTTCTGGATCCACAAGGCCAAAGCCCCTTGGATCCCATGGCCTCTCACCTTAGGAATATAATCCTAATTGATTTAGTCTCTCCTTATATGACAGACCTGCCATCCCAGGAATCAGCCTGGTAAACTTTCACTGTAGTCCCTCCATAGCAAGGACATCTTTCCTCAAATAAGGACACCAAAACTGCAAAACTCCAGGGGTGAGGGGTGGTGGGGGGAACCTGGTGGTGATCCTTGAAGGACAGCTTTGACGCCATCACAGAGGTATTTTTTCAAATTCAGTTGCTTTATTTGTGAAGAAAACATGTAATGTAAGCCACAAATCCTCACAGACGTGTTCATGCAATGGGACAGCACAGGAGGCCATTTAACCCATTGCATCTGTGTTATACCTCAATGACAATTGCCATGTTCAACTGTTCGACATATTGAGAAATAAAACTGTTTGAAGATAGTGAACAATCGGATACACACTTGGAAGATAAAGGGCAGGATTTTATGGTCTCTTTCATCCCAAAACTGTAAAATCCCACTCAAAGGACACTCCCATGCTTCGCCTTTTGCCTGCCCATGGCGGGCAAGCCAGTAAAATTTTGGCCAAAAATTTTGGCCAAGGCTCCTAAAGCAAAGACAAAACACTGCTGGAAATGTTAATTTAAAACATGTTGAAAATAATATATAATGATAATGATATAATAATACATGTTAAAACATGTAGGCTTGCCAGCGTCTGGAGAGAGAAATGGGATTAACATTTTAGGTCAACAATCTTTCTTTCGAACTGTCCTGAGCCATCTTCTTGAACCGCCGCAGTTCTTGGACGTAACACACCCACAGTGCTGTTAGGAAAGGAAGTCCAGTACTTTGATGTAGCGACAATGATAGAATGGTGACACATTACCAAGTCTAAATTGTATATGATTCGGAAGGGAATCAGCATATCATAGAGAGTGGTGTTCTTCTGAATCTGCTGCCCTTGTCCTTCTAGGTGGTAGCATCTTCCAAATGCACAGCCTCTGTCAAAGGAGCCTTGGTGAGTTGCTCTGTGTATTTTGTAGATGGTACATACCACTGCCACTCTGCGCTATTGATGGAGAGGGTGAATGCTGGATGGGCTGAATGCCCTGTTCCTATGATTTGATATTGTAACTAAAGGCATCTCTGACAGTGCAATCCTTTCCTGATCAGAAGATGCAAGGAAAATATATATGTCATTTTGATCCTGGCCTCTTAGAAAATTATTATTTTTTGAAAATGGCTGGATTGATAAGATGACGTCCGCTTGTTCTGGAAGTTTTTGAGCAGTTTAAACTCCCGGAACATAACACTCCTTGCATTGTATAAACTTTCCAGCCAACACAAAGAGATAGTGGACAAGGCATCTGCACCAGCAAGCTCTGGGCAGAGGCAGAGTTATTTGTGATGCCTCAGCTTCAACAATGTGCAGATGGTTCTACAACTACCTGCGCAAAAACACAATAGGTTTCATTAACCGAACAATTCAACCTTTGCTGCATCTCCAACAGACTCAATCTGCTGCTGCGTTCCTATGACCAAGATCATGAAAGCTGCCAGGCAAAGTCCATCGGACATCAATGTGCTGGGCTCTGGACTCATGTGGAACCATAACTCTTGAACAAGATTCTCCTTCCAGGCTCACCTCAAAACTGGAGAAACCCGCCCAAGGTCACTGGAGACATGGTTAGTAAGTTTTCAGGTGGCATGGTGGACAGTGTAGAAGGTTATCTCCGATTGCAATGGGATCTTGATCAATTGGGCAAGTGGTCTGATGAATGGGAGATGGAGCTTAATTTAGATAAATGCGAGGCGATGCATTCTGGTAGATTGAAACAGGGCAGGACATACTCAGGACTTAATTGTAGAGCACTGGGGAGAGTTACAGGACAAAGAGATGTTCATAGCTCCTTAGAAGTGGAGTCACAGGTGGACAGAATGGTGAAGAAGGCATTCGGCGTGCTTGGTTTCATTGGTCAGAACATTGAATACGGGAGTTGGGACATCTTGTTGAAGTTCTACAAGACATTGACAAGGCCACACTTGGAATATTGTGTACAGTATAATCTACCTATTATAAAAAGGGTATTACTTTAGACTAGAAAGAGTGCAGAAAAGATTTACTGGGATGCTACCAGGATTTGATGGTTTGACTGATAAGAACAGACTGAATAGACTGGGACTTTTCTTCTGGAACGTTGAAGGCCGAGAGATGAACTTAGAGAATTCTACAAAATAATGAAGGGCACAGATCAGCTAGATAGTCAATATCTTTTCCCAAAGGTAGGGGAGTCTAAAACTAGATGGCATAGAGTCATAGAGGTTTACAGCATGGAACAGGCCTTTCAGCCTAACTTGTCCATGCCACCCTTTTGTTTTAAATCCTTAAGCTAATCCCAATTGCCCGTATTTGGCCCATATCCCTCTATAGCCATCATACCCATGTAACTGTCTAAATACTTTTTAAAAGACAAAATTGTATCCGTCTCTACTACTACCTCTGGCAGTTTTTTCCATACACTCACCACCCTCTGTAAGACTGATTCCGCATAATGTAAGACGCGAATAAGACTAGAGAAGGTCAAGTTATGCCTGACCTCTGTAAGACCTGGTAAGGCTGGCTCCACATAATTTATGGCTGGAGGAGTGAGGCAAGATAAGGTCAGAAATGACAAAGTCACCAACCTTCTTCTGTTCTATCAAAGGACAAGATATAACTGATGAGACAAAGAGTTCTCAGAGGTCAGCAGGTTATACCATGATTTATGACATTCCTTACGATGCTATTACTGATTGAATTCCTCAGAAAGCTCTGGTCACACAAATTGATAATAATTATATATAAATACTGAACTGATTCTTTATGTTAATGCGGACTTGACGAAGAATTAGCAAGTCGTAACGATGGCTCTCTGAACTCAAGCTTTTGCCAATCCTGCATGCAGTGTTTTGTAAATAAAGACAAGTTATTTTGTTGGAATGAACTTTGCTGAGTCTCTCTACCACAGTCAGAAACAGGAAAAATTTCCATTTCAGCAGTTCAAGAAGGCGGTTTACCATGACCTTCTCAAGAGCAAATAGGAATAGGCAATAAATACTGGCTCAACCAGCAACATCTACATCCCATGAAAGAGCAAAAGTTCATTCCAATGAGACAGGTTGTGACAATGTACCATCACCCTCTGTGACCAAATGGTGCAGTGCCATCATTTCTTTATTTTTATTTATTAGTCATTTGTAGCCTTACATTAACGCTGCAATGAAGTTAGTATGAAAATCCTCTAATTGCTACAATCCAGTGCATGTTCGAGTACACTGTGGGAGAATTTAGCACGGCCAATTCACCCAACCACCACATCTTTCAGACAGTGGGAAGAAACCGGAGCACCCAAAGGAAATCCACGCAGACACAGGGAGAATGTGCAGGCTTTGCACAGTCAGTGACCCAAGCCGGGAATCGAACCAAGGTCTCTGGTGCTGTGAGGCAGCAGTGCTAACCACTGTGCCGCTGTCATAAACACAAGTGAGTTGTACCCTTTTGAGAATTCAATATAAACAAGTTAAGGTGAAGTTTCCCATTCCACCCGCCACGGGAATCGGAGCGGGCGAGGGGCGGTCCGTGGAAAGGTCCGTTGACCTCGGGTGGAATGATTTTCCAGTTTCAGGGTGAGTGCGGCTGTAAAATCTTGCCAGGTACATTGGAATTCAATGAGACTATATAATCCTCTTGGGAACTACATTTCTCTCAACATTTATTTTAATCAGAACCATAATTCATATAGAAATATTAAACAAAGAAACTTGAATATTATAATTTTAAAATGCTGGCCATACTAAGTCTGCAACAAATTATTTATAAACCTTTCCATCTTTAAATATTGGCCGCTTACCTTGAGCACAGTTTGTATGGGCTAATTAACACCATGTTCACATCAAGCAAGGAGTGTATTCAATCTCCGAGTTTGGTTGTTACAATGTGAATGTTAAACAAGGGAATCATGATTAATTTTTTTCTATTAACAACATTTACTTATTGTCTTGAATGATATTCCCTTGGCACGGGCTCCATACATCAGTCGAGATGCACCATCCATCAAACTGACAGAGATGGAGTTTGATTGATGTAGTGGAACTGATGGCACATTACGGGAATGAGAAAAACGCCACAGAATATGTATGTCTATACCTAAAATAGTGCCACTGCTGTGCCATGTTAAGAAGTCTGTGCCACTCATAAGCCCTGACAGCTGCATGACAACCGTTGGGTCACACAGAAACACAAGGTTGTACGACGTGGCAGTTGCCCTGAGGCCTGCAGGGCTGAATCAGTTATTGCCACACAAAGGGTGGGCAATGTGGATTTATCTCCTCCCCCACCACCGTCGTCAGCATTAACCAACCCACTTGGCCCCATTTGAGAACAGGTGCAAGGCTTTTCCAACGCAACCTTGCACTAGAATGGCACTGTTTATGTCTGTCACCTTCAGCCCCTCTCCTTCCCAACACAATGTCATCAATCCTACAAAGGGACTTTTCAATTCTCCTTCTCCCTGAACAAAATCAGAAAGGACTATCTTCGTTTCTCTTTGCTCATCACCTGGGCTAACCATGTCATCTGTTAAGGACTCATACAGGCAGCCATTCAGCCCATCGTGTCTGTGTCGGTTTCACATCCAGCCTGACCAAAGGAAATTGGAACATACTTGAAAAGGAGACATTTTACAAGGCTGCAGAAAGAATAGGGGAGCGGGCAGTAACTGGGACGCTCTCGCAACTAGTTAATATTGTTCTTGAGGAGAGGCGGCACAGGCTCAACAGGTGAAGCAGCCTTCTAAGGGCAGCATTGTGGCACAGTGGTTAGTACTGCAGCCTTACAGCGTCAGGGACCTGGGTTCCATTCCCAGCTTGGGTCGCTGTCTGTGCAGAGTCCTCACGTTCTCTCCGTGGGTTTCCTTCAGGTGCTCCAGTTTCCTCCCACAGTTGGAAAGATGTGCTAGTTCAGTGAATTAGCCATGCTAAATTCTCCCTCAGTGTTCCTGAACAGGAGCAGAGTATGGCGACTAGGGGATTTTTACAGTAACTTCATGGCAGTATTAATGTAAGCTTACTTGTGACAGTAATAAATATATAAACGAAAAATTATATGATTCTAAAGAGTTGGCACAGAGAAGATGGGCTGATTGCCCAATGATTAAGTTGTCTAGGATTTCAGATATGGGATGATAAGGCTCAGGAATCTCCACTAATTTTGGATTAGTAAATTTGCAGATGACACCAAAGTCGGAGGAGTCGTAGATAGTGAAGAGGGGTGTTCTAGTTTGCAGAGAGACTTGGACAAGTTGCAGAGCTGGGCCGAGAGGTGGCAAATGGAGTTTAATGTGGAAAAGTGTGAGGTAATGCACTTTGGCAGGAATAATAAATGTGTAGAGTATAGGGCTAATGGTAGGATTCTTAATAGTGTTGATGAACAGAGGGATCTTGGTGTATATGTGCATAGATCCCTGAAAGTAGGCAGTCAAGTCGATAAGGTTGTTAAGAAGGCATACGGAGTCTTAGCTTTTATTGGTAGGGGGATTGAATTTCGGAGCCGCAGCGTCATGTTGCAACTGTACAAAACTCTAGTGCGGCCGCACTTGGAGTATTGTGTGCAGTTCTGGTCCCCGCATTATAAGAAAGATGTGGAGGCATTGGAGAGGGTACAGAGGAGGTTTACCAGGATGTTGCCTGGTATGGAGGGCAGGTCTTATGAAGAGAGGCTGAGGGATTTGAGGTTGTTTTCGTTAGAAAGAAGGCGGCTAAGAGGAGACCTTATTGAAACATATAAGATGATTAGAGGTTTAGATAGGGTGGACAGTGATAGCCTTTTTCCTAGGATGGAGAAAGCTAGCACGAGGGGACATAGCTTTAAATTAAGGGGTGGTGGTTTTAGGACAGATGTCAGAGGTAGGTTCTTTACCCAGAGGGTGGTAAGGGTATGGAATGCCTTGCCTGCGTCAGTTGTAGATGCGCCAAGTTTGGTGGCGTTTAAGAGGTTAGTAGATAAGTTTATGAATGAAAAGGGAACGGTTTAGGTTAGAGGGTCACTGCTTGTTCTTAATTGGTCGGCGCAACATCAAGGGCCGAAGGGCCTGTTCTGCGCTGTAATGTTCTGTGTTCTACTTGCTTAGGGGTCCCGGTTTGGGTTATTCCATTCTGCACTTCTGTTCAAGTTGAACAAACATTCACACTCTGTAATCGAAGATAACAAAGTGGAGGACACTTTGCATTGACTGAGAGACAATGGCAAGTTAACATGGCCAAATACATTTTGAGACAGAATGCAGCACAATTTCCTCTCCTCTTGACATCCTCTTCACCTGATGCAATCCCTCCTGTCACAAACACAAAACCACGTTTGCGCTGAGTTATCGGTCTCTGGTGCATGGTTGAAGGAATTTCAGAATGCTGACACATCTCCTTTACTGTGGTACACCACTTTTCAACCAATGGCTCACTGTGCTCCTCCTCGCTGAGTAGATACAACATTGTACTTCTAATGTAAACATAGGTAATAACAATAGAAGAAACAGTTTACAACATACCGTCAGATTTTGGGAAGGAACTGGTAACAAGCAAAGCCATACAATTAATTGAAAGAGAGCAGGCGTTTTCCCATCGTCTTGACAGATAAACCATCCTCGACCAACATCAAGTCATCAAATTGTTGGATCAAATAGTTGCTGTGGTTGTCCATGTTATTATTGTCACATGTATTAGTATCCAGTGAAAAGTACTTTTTCTTGCGTGTGGTAGGGAGGTCTTATCAGGAAAGACAGAGGGACTTGAGGTTGTTTTCTTTGGAGAGAAGATTAAGAGATGACTTAATATGAGGCATATAAGAGGATTAGATAGGGTGGATAGTGTGAACCTTTCTCCTTGGATGGAGATGGCTAGCATGAGGGCACGTAGCTCTAAATTGAGGGGTGATAGATATAGGACAGATATCAGAGGGAAGTTCTTTAATTAGAAAGTAGTAAGAGCGTGGAATGCCCTGCCTGCAATGGTAGTGGATTCACCAACATTAAGGGCAGTTAAATGGTTATTGGATAAACATATAGATGATATTGGAATAGCGTAGGTCACAAGGGCTTTAGATTGGTTTCACAGGTCGATGCAACATCGAGGGTCGAAAGGCCTGTACTGCGTTGTAATGTTCTATGTTTTCTGTTGTTAAAGGGAGCTATACAAACACAAGCGGTTGATGCAGGAAATCTACCCAAAGCTTTTAAATATAGCTCCCATATCTGAGGACAATGCATTAGCAATGGAGAGGCAGGTGGTTGCTACTAAGTTCAGCCCACTGACTAAAAGGTCATTAAAAAAAGCTCCACCCCACAGCAATGAGAAGCTGTAGGCTCCCACGAGCAGACTGTGGGACTCCCATTACCCCAGGAGGGAGAGCCAGAACTCTCAATACTGGGTGTGCTGCAGACAGATCCAGAGTGAAAACCCCACCAGAGCCTGGGATCAGTCAAACCCGGGGTATTGGGCAGGGAGGGATAGGGCCACGAGGGGTGGGGTCCTGATCGGGTGGATTTGCAATGCGGGTGGGGAAGGGGTTGGCACCAACTTCAGGTGGGATTGGGACTGGGGGTGCCCCATATGTGCAATGGGCATCACTCCACCCAAAGGGGGAAGTACCACCCTCCCTCCCCCACAATCTTGATGCTCTCTTAAAAAACCAATATTATTCCCGTCTACGCACCTGCCCCGTGCTGAACCTGTGGACAGGATAATATTAGTGTTAAATAGCTTGCAGACAAGCTCAATTGACTCTTAATTATTTAAGGGGGCAGCATGATGGTTAGCACCACTGCTTCATAGCACCAGGGGTGTAGGTTCGATTCCCGGCTTGGGTTACTGTCTACATGGAGTTTGCTTGTCTGCCCTGTGTCTGCAAGGGTTTTCTCCCACAGTCTGAAAAATGTGCTGGTTAGATGCATTGAGTATGGTGACTAGGGGAATTTCACAGTAACTTCATTGCAGTAAGTAAGACTTGTGACTAATAAATAAATTTTAAACTTGTGTTTATGTACAGTAGGTGGACTGTTCAGTTTTAGCACCTGTCCAATCCCATTGTACCATATTTTACCTCCCAGCCCAGGCCAATAACAGTGTAAAATCCAAGTCTCCCTCATGAATGAATATTAAAAAAATCCTCCCCTTTCCCTTGGGTTTCTCGATTTTAAGTGATTTAACCCCACCTGGTGGAGAGGGTATAGACTGCAAAACATTCTCCACCACACAACAGGCCATTTGTATCAACAGGTCAAACATTAGCACGAGCCTTCTCTCACCCTCCTCCATCTAACGCTATCATTAGATCCTCCATTCCTTTTTCTCTCAGCCTGCTTCACCTCAAACATAGCCACAGTAACACACAGTGTTGAGTGTACAGTGGTTAGCACTGCTACCTCACAGTGCCAGGGACCTGAGTTCAATTCCGGCCTCAGGTCAGTACGTGTGTACGTGTACGGAGTCTGCACGTTCTCCCTTTGTCTGCATGAGTTTCCTCCGGGTGCTCCCGTTTTCTCCCACATTCCAAAGGTATTTGGGTTAAGTGGATTGGCCACCTCATAGTAAAATTTCCCCATGATGTCCCGAGACTATGGGTTAACTATGGTAAATGTGTGGGGCAATGGGGGGGGGGGAAGAAGAGTACGCTTTTGGAGGGTTAGTAGAGTCTTGATAGGCCAAATGACTCAGTTATGCATTATGGAGATTCTATGGTTCTTCCTTGTGATAGTTTCTGATCTATCCTTTTTAGGGCAAGATACTTCTCCTGACTTGCTGGTTGAATATATTGGCTACCTTACACTTGTGACAATGTGCTACAGCGCCAAAGAATTTTAAAAGTCGGCAGAAGATTTTGTTTCATTTTATAACAAAGAGTGGCATTAGAAATCCATGGATTACAGTAAAATTCGGCAAAGTAACTCGGTAATAGAGTTCATTCTAACACAACAGCACAGTACAAGTAAAACATGATTCAGTGTTTAAAAAGAATCAACACAAAATATAATTTGAATGAAGTTGAACACAAACATTAATCATCTGTTCAGAACTTCCATGATCCTCAGATGTATATGTATGGTTACTGTGGTCGCATCTATCACAGGATTCAGGATGGAAACAACTGTACAGCCTTAAACAGCAACAGTGAACAGTCAATAGGCGTCACAGCCACTGTGATAGGAATGGGAAGCAGAATTCAATGCATTACAGCCACATCGACAGATGCAGCCAGGGGCAAATCCATTTCTTGAGCAGCAAGAAATGCCCAGGCCTCCTCCTGTCACTTTTGCCCAAAGGCAGGTCAACAGGATGGAGGTTATTTTCAGATCATCATTAAAAAATCTCCAGGCTCCAACAGAGGAACTACTGTGTGCTTTGGTAAACATGGAGGTAGTTAGTGAAGTTAGAATCCCCACAGGGACAGGCACACACCACACACACACTCACACTATAGACAGAAAGACACACACACACACAAGAGACACACATGCACACATATAGAGATGTACATGGACAGACACACGCACAGAGGCACACGCACACAGGAGACAAGACATATACACACAGAGATACATATACATGCCACACACACACACACACACAGAGACATGCGAAATCAGACAGAGTTAAACATATACACGCACACATTCAAAGACAGACACATACACAGCACTACATTCTGCACTCTCTTCTTTCCTTCTCTACAAATGGAATGTTTTGTCTGTATCGCACAGAAGAAACAATACTTTTCACTAATGCACATGACAATAATAAATCACATCAAAATCAAATCAAATAGGAAAATACAGACAGAGAGACAAACTCTCACATACACTCAACAGATATACAAACACGTACAGATACAGACATATATGTGCACATATTCGAAAACAGACATAAACATACACACATGCAGAGACAAATATACACACAGACGCATACACATGCAAATACAGACAAACACATACACGCGCACACACACACACACACACACATACAGGAGGCACAACCACAAAGAGTTCAGTTTTCAAATAAGAGGGAATGCTGAACATCGTTGCCAGTTTAGGTGGTTTCTGTGGAGTGAGAAAGAAAGTTCTTGCTGTATGTCAGTCAATGATCTTTCCTGCTTTCGATTCCGAAGGAAGATCATGGAGTGGAACCGTTAGCTCTGTTTCCCCTCTCCACAGATATCGCCTGACCTGTCAAATGTTTCCAGCAGTTTCCGTTGTCATTTCAGATTTCCAGCATCCGCAGTATTTAGCTCCTCATTTCCAAATGACTTTTTTTTTAAATATAAAGTTGAAACTGGAGTTGATGGGGATGTAAAATTGTGGGGCTAGAAACAGGCTGTATTCAGTCAGTAAATCTCGTAGTTAAGTTCCCAAGGATAATAAAAAAAAGGACATTTAATTTCAAGCATCATGGTTTTCTCTTTCTGTAAGTCAGTCAGTTAGTTAACACAGATCAACCCTGTGAACTCTGAATTCAGTCTGTCCCTCTCATTAGCACGTTTAGGATAAACCCTAACAATTGTAACAGTAATGACAATTCAGAGGTTGGTTGTAAAGCACTTTGGGATATTCTGAGGTTGTGACAGGCGTCAAACAAATGCAGGACCTTTTGCTCCAGAACAAAATTGAATGCCTTGAATCGCTTGGAGGGATAATTTTGGGAGGGTCTTTGGATGGGTCTGAGGGACAGAGCACAGGTTTAGGTTGACGGCAGATCAATATTAGCTGCCACTTAAGCAATCCCAAGTCTCCCGATTTGTTTTAAAAAGTTTTGTCAGTATCTTTTTCCCCCAAGCATGAGCTGGCAGCACGGGGTCTTTGAAGGTTGCCACAGGATAAAGTACAAGAGTGGCAGAAAGACAAAGATCAACGTTGGCACTGAGAAGCAGCGTGGCCTGTCCACAGGCTGAAGAGTTCCTGCCTCTGAGGCACAGCTGATCTCCCGCAGTGTTGAAGCAGCAGAAACCCTGAGCAGAGAGAAGTCCAGGTCCATGTATCCATGACGGCACTCCCCCTTCTCACGGGGACTTCCCAGACTGTTCTGGGGTGGCGTCATCCTCCTTCACTTTCCGCAGCTTGGCCCGCCCCTTGACGGGCGAGAAGGTGAGAGAGGCCTTCTTGAACTCCAGCGGGAAAACGCCCAGGTCTCCGTCAAAGCGGTTCTTGGCCACCTGCAGGTAGCGCTTCCCCTGACCCGAGGCCAGCTTCTTGTCTTGCAGAATGAGCACGTTGTCAGCCTCCTGACTGGCCTGGGAGATGAGAGACAACGTGAGATGGTTTCAGTATTTTCCGAAACCCCCCAACCCCGCTCCCCCTTCCCCACAATCCCCATCATCTCAGACAAACCAGTAATCCCATGTTATAAATACCAAAAAGCAAAGAGATTTGGTTTAAAAGTTAAAGTTTACATTAACACTGCAATGAAGTTATTGTGAAAATCCTCAGGTCACCACACTACGGTGCCTGATTGGGTATACTGAGGGAGAATTTAGCACAGTTAATGCAATAACCAGCGCATCTTTCGGACTGTGGGGGAAAACTGGGTGGCACGGTGACACAGTGGGTTAGCACTGCCGCCTCACAGCGCCAGGAATCTGGGTTCGATTCCCAGCTTGGGTCACTGCCCGTGTGGAGTTTGTGTGTTCTCCCTGCGTCAGTGTTCTGCCTACCCTCCGAGCGACATGCCGGTTAAGTGAATTGGCTGTGTTAAATTCTCCCTCAGGGGTAACCCGAGCAGGCGCAGGAATGTGACGACCAGGTAACTTCACTGCACTGTAAATGTAAGCCTATAACTAACAAATAAAACTACTTTTTTTACTTTAACAAGAGTAACCGGAGAAAACCCACGCAGACACGGGGAGAATGTGCAAACTCCACACAGACAGTGACCCAAGCTGTGAATTGAACCTCAATCCCTGGTGCTGTGAGGCAACAGTGTTAATCACTGTGCCACCTACTGGCCATTTACTATGGCTAATCCACCTGATCTGCATATCTTTGGACATTATGGGGCAAGTTAGCATGACCAATCCACCTAAACTACTAATATTTAGAGTGTGGGAGGAACCTGGAGCAACCAGAGGAAACCCATGCAGATACGGGGAGAACGTGCAGACTCCGCACAGTGACCGGAGGCTGGAATCAAACCCGAGTCCCTGGCGTTGTGAGGCTGCAGTGCTAACCACTGTGTGCCACCGTGCCACACAATGGGATTAAAGGAGAGGGACACCTTCAACCTCAAAACATTAAATCCTGATTGGAAGAAACGTTTTGGAGTTCGGAAAACATCGAAAGGATTTTCATGAGGTTATCGAGTGGGGCAATTATTTTCCATGGGGGCAAGTGATCAGTTAAATAGAGGGCATCAATTGAAGATCGATGACCAGGAAAACGAAGGGAGACTGAGGGGAGAATTTGGTTTTTTTTGGTGTTTTTAGGATACAGAATGTCCAATCAGAAAGCCTGGGGAGTCCAGAAGAGCTCTTAAAGGGGATTAGCACCGGTTCAAAAATCATCTTAAAAGCACTGGGGCAAATGAAAAGAAATGGAATTATGTGAAAAGCTCTTTCAAAAAGAGGTGACACAGGGACAACAAACTTGTAGATCAAGAAGGAAACGGAATTTTAGTTGGAAGTGTGAGGAACCTGTCTTTCTTAGCAATGGGAATCTCACATGACCCCCTTTGCAGTGATGTAGTTAGCACAGGAGGCTCATTTTGTGATACCAATGTTGATTAAACCAAGAACGGATTGTGGAGCTGGACTCACTGCTGCAGGGAGACCACATCCAGGGTGGGAAGGTTGTGGTGACCAGTTTGTCACCTTCCGAGGGAGTGTTGACAACGGGCAGGGGGGGAGAGGTGGGAAGAGAATCCAGGACAGGCTAGTGGGGCAAGAGGCTCACCAGCAGCTCCATCGGATAAAATGGGAAAAGGGAGCGGAGGTTGTGCCAAGTGGCAGGAGAGGGGAGGGCACGTCTGAAAAATGGTGAGGGATGCAGTGGCATCCTCCCCGAGTCTCCCCTGGCAAGGGGTGGGGTGGGGATTGGAGAGGGTGCTGGGAGGGAGGGAATGACAAGCCAGAGAGGGAGGAGTAGAGAGATCTCAGAGAGTTGCAAGCTGCAGAGATGGCTGAGGATAGGGGAAGAAGGATCTGCACACAGGAGGGGGAGCTGCCGATTTTAGTCAGTGAGTTCTGATGGGGTGATGTTAGGTGAATGGGATTCGGTGAGAGTCATGAGATGGGCAGCATAGATTTGGAGGAATGAGACACCGTCGGTGATTCAGAGCAAATCATCACTGACCAAGCTCACGATCCCTTTGTGAAATAAAATGTTTTTTTTGTGTGAGGTCCAACTTGCCTTGGCCGTTCCAAAGATTGAAGCTGTCTGCAATTCCTTATCGTCCTCCTCCTTTCTGGGATGGATGACGAGGGTCACGTGGCAACCGTTGTCTGTAGCAAACTTCCGAAACGTCCCAACAATATAATCCTGCGCAGAAAACCTGGCGCGTGAAGACAACATCTTAGTTCATGTCAATTGAGACCACAGGCAAACAGTTGCCCAGTCACTCTGGGTTCTCTTTCCTCCCTCGAGCTTGGGGGAAAGATGGGCGAGGTCCAGATACAAGGGAGGGGTATCAATTTAAAAGCAGAGTTGGAGCAGGGTTAAGTCAGGAAGCACTTCTTTACACAAAGACTACTGGACATCGGGACCTCCCCAGTCTCAACTGCGTAGTTAGTCAATTGAAAGATTCAAGGCGAGATTGATAAATTTTCTTGTCATGTGGAGCTATCAGAGGTAAAACCGACTACAGGTTAGCCCTGATCTAACTGAATGGCAAAGCAGGTTTGAGGGACTGAGTGGCCTTTTTCTCTTCCTTTGTTCCCGGAAACATGGGAAACAGGAGTAGGCCATTCGGCCCATAGAGTCAATTCCACCATTCAACTAAATCATGGCCGATCTTCTTTTTCAACATGCATATTATCCCTGATTATCCTCATACCTCTGATATTTTTAATATCTAGGAATCTATCCACCTCTTTCTTAAATACACTCAGTGACTGAGCCTCCACAGCCCTCAGGGACACAGCATTCCAAAGATTCACCATCCTCTGAATAAAGAAATCCCTCCTCCCCTCAGTCCTACATGACCTATCCCTTATTCCGTGTTCCCTTGTTCAAGATCCAGGGTCATCCAGACTCGAAACATTGGATCTATTCTCTTTCTCCACTGATGCTATCAGGCCTGCTGAGCTTTTCTACCGTAATAATCCAGAGACCCAGAATAATGCTCTGTGAACATGAGTTCAAATCCCACTACGGAATGTACACTAACGACGTGAAGCACTAGGATACTCTCGAAAAAAAAATCCAAGAGCAGCCCTCTCACAACCCATCGCAAGTGCGCCCCTCGTTAGACAACAAGGTGGACCAAAGCACCTATAGGATAAAAACATGTACGTCAATATCATCACCTATTTACACACTTCCCAGGGACTCCCAGGGCTCATGATCCATATATATAGTTGGCTCTTAACTACTCTCTGAAATGACTGATTAAGACACTCAGTTCAAGGGCAATTAGGGATGGGCATCAAAGCTGGCCTTGCCAGCGATACCCCCATCCAATCAAAGAAATGGTACATTGAGCGGAGATGGGGAAATCTTTGGGGTTAAAGAGACCAAGGAAAAGTGATTAAGGCAGTTTCCACTAGGTTTGAGAAGATACCAACATAAAATATATAGCTCAAGAGATCACGTGTGATATAGGACAGGTGCTAAAATCTCCATACAACGATTGTAGAAAAGAAAAACAAGATACTGACATCATGATTTATTCCATGTGTTATTTCAAAAGTGGAATAATTACTTGTCAACAGAAAAATGTTCCTGTCCCATCATGAACTGCAGGTTGTCTATCACAACGTGGCTGATGTCATACATGTACACTGCATGCTGCATCGTGTCGATGACTGACCTACACAACAGAGAGAAACCTTGTTAACGTCACATCGATTATCAGGCTATAAAAAGCAGTGTTCCAGAGAGACGTTAGGGCCGGATCAAAAACCACAACAAATATGAAAACTCCCATAGGTTCAACACGCACAGTTCCTTAAACTGTTCTCAGCTCCACCAGCCTACCTTTTCACCATTATCCCCATTCCTGTCTCACAGCAGAGATATGTCTGTGAAGACCCAGAGAAGCTGGGATTATCCAGGTTAAGGAGAGAATTGATAAAGGGCGAAGGGGAGGACCTCAGCGGGATGCTCTTTCGGAGGGTCAGTGCAAACTCAATGGGCCGAATGGCCTCTTTCCACACTGTAGGAATTCTATGGTTAAGTAGAGTTGCTATGAGCTGTGTGAAAGAGTCAGGAAGCTAGTACCCCCGACACACTAAGGGGCAATTTATCACAGCCAATCCACCTAACCTGCACATCTTTGACCTCTTCTAAGGTAGCCTACTGCACCTGGTGTTCCCAAGCAGGCTCCCATCCAGGTACTAACCAGGCCTGAGTCTGCTTAGCTCCCGAGATGAGACGAGATTAGGTATTCTCAGACTAATATGGCCGTAGGCAGTGTGGAGGAAACCGGTAACACAGCATTCTGTAAATAAACCTAACATCAAAGAAGGAATCAGCGTCTAGTTTCATATTTCACCAACTGGCTTGCGGTCAGTTACCTACTTTCTGTCTGAGCGTAACATTTTATTTAAAAACTTTCCTTGTGAGGCACCTTGGGATGTGTTGAAGAGGCTAAATAAATACAGGCCATACTTTATCCGAATCACCAAATACTTTACTTGATGCTGTGCTGCCCATGAAACGTCATGAAGAAAAGCGGCAGGTTCTCAAATTTGTCGGCCCACTCATCGTAGTTCTCCAGCTGATCGTCCAGGCGCTGCATCGCAAACTGGGTCAGCATGATCTTGGCCAGCCGGACGTTGTTGATCTCGAAGCTTCCCCACAAGGTGTTCACCCCTTGGATACAGAGGTCTAGAGCGCACTCGCTGATAAAGGTCGTCTTCCCGCTGCCTGTGGGGCCTGTTCGAGGAGACAGACGGCCGGTTTAGCGATGAGGCGTGATCACAGTCGGTTGCCACAGGTTACCCGGCCTCCACCACACTGAGCCCCGACGGACAGACACGGCTCGACCTCAAACACGGGGTCATTGTTTGAGGATAAGGGGTAAACGTTAACATTAATTTTTACAGAACTAGAATACAAAAGCAGGGATGTACTGCTGAGTTTGCATAAGGCTCTGGTCAGACTTCATTTGGAATATTGTGAGCAGTTTTAGGCCGCAAATCTAAGGAAGATGTGCCAGCCTTGGAAAGGCTCCAAAGGAGGCCCCCAGGAATGATCCCAGGAATGAAGGGTCTGTCACATGAGGATCGGTTGAGGACTCTGGGTCTGTACTCATTGGCGTTTAGAAGGTTAAGGAGGGATCTAATTGAAACTTACAGAATACTGAGAGAGCTTGACAGAATAGATGTGGAGGGGATGTTTCCACTAGTGGGAAAGATTAGAACGAGGGCACAACCCCAGAGTGAAGGGACACTCCTTAAAACTGAGATAAGGAGAAATTTCTTCACCCAGAGGGTGATGGATTTATGGAATTCATTACCACAGAAAGTAGTTGAGATCAAAACATTGTCTGATTCCAGAAAAAATTAGATATAGCTCTTGGGGCTAAAGCGATCAAGGGATAAGGGTGGGTGGGGGGATTTCAGGATCAGGATATTGAATTCGACGATCAGCCATGATCAAAATGAATGGCAGAGCAGGCTGAAAGGGCCGAATGGCCTCCTCCTGCTTCTCTTTGCTGTGTTTCAATGTCGTAAGCCAATAACATTGTATTGAGCGACTGCTACACTGCCTTTCGAATGGAGCATTTAAACTGGGGTTTCCTAAGTTTATGCCATCTACGTGAATGAGGAGATGGGGCCCCAGTTTCATGTAAAAGACGACACGGTGAGCCGTGTAGCACTCCCTCAGTGCCGCGCTGAAACTTCAGTCTGGGTCGAGTCCCAAAGTGGGCCTCACTCCTACAACCTCTGACTCCACGGGCGGGATTTTCCACTGGGGGAGCAGACCTGCTAATTGGCCAGCGGCAGGCTCACCACGTCCTTCCGATATCTGCAGGGTTTTGCTTGTACGCCAGTGGGAAGAGCCAGAAAACATGGACCCAAAACAACTCTGCTACCGAGGGAAAACACAAGCTCATGGTGGAGATGGGGAACCTTTTACTTCAACTAATGGCAGCTAAAGGCAGGGGGACAGTGAGTGACTGTCCCACACCATATCTACACAACAATTCAGTTGCAGTTAATAGAAGAACAGGAACTCAACTTTAAACTAGCCTAAAATCTGTAAGCAAATGTTTCCAAATTATATTTGTACCAATATGACTCTTAGGGTGGGATTCTCTGGTCACATTCGCCCTGAAACCCCTTTCCATGATCTACCCCTCGCCCGCTCCAATTCCCATAATGGGAAAATTTACCCTTAAACTCCAGGCTAGGTTCTGAAGTTTGGGAACTATTTTTAGCTAAACCCTGCTCTTGTTCTAAGGTCCCCTAACTCAGCCCAACCCAGGTTGCCAACATTACTCAGTGGTGGCCCAGTCACCTCTGGGTCATCATCTCAGTAAACAGTCCAGTGCAGGACAGAGTGAGTGCTACACTGTCAGAGGCACCACCTTGCAGGTGAGACTGTAATCCCCACGCTCTATCTGCGCTCTCAGGTAAGGGTATCAGATCCCCAAGACAGTACTTCAAAAAAAAAAGCAGGACTCCCCTTGGAGTCCTGGTCAATATCCATCCCTCACTCACCCTCACTGAAAGCAGGTTCCCTGGTCATCTTTGCTGTCTTTGGGAGCTTGCTGTGCGAAAACTCGGTGCTACATTTCCTAAGTTACGACTTCATTGGTTGTAAAAGCACTTCTGGAGGCTGTGAAACACAGGAACAGGCCCTTCGGCCCACGATGTTGCGCCGAACATGACATCAAATTAAACTAATTCCCTGGGATGGCACAGTGGGTTAGCACTGCTGCCTCACAGCACCAGGGACCCGGGTTCGGTTCCCAGCTTGGGTTACTGTCTGTCTGGAGTCTGCAGTCTGGACGTTTTTCCCATGTCTGCGTAAGTTTCCTCTGGGTGCTCCGGTTTCCCCCCACAGTCCAAAGACGTGCAGGTTAGGTACGCTGAGCGTGCTAAATTCCTCCTCATCGTACACAAACAGATGCCGGAGTGTGGCGACTAGAGGAAGTCGCTGTGAAAATCATTGTAAATCTACGTGTGACACGAATTAATAAACTTTAAACTTTGCCTACGCTTGGTTCACGTCCCTCTATTCCTTGCATATTCATGCGTTTATCTAAAAGCCCCTCTATCATAACTGTCTCCAACGCCATCCTTGGCAGCGACACACATTCACCAACCTCTGTGTAAAAAAAAACTGAGCCTCACATCTCCTTTGAACTTTTCCCCCTTCTTACCTGAAGTGCGTGCCCCCTAGTATTAGGCATTCTGACTCCGAGAAAAAGATTCTGATTGTCAATTCTACCTGTGCCTTCGTAATTTTACAGACTTCAATCAGGTCTCCCTTCAGCCTCTGCCACTCCAGAGAAAACATGCCCAGTTTGTCCAGCGTCTGCTTGTAGTTCATACTCTCGAATCCAGGCAGTGTCCTGCTAAACCTCCTCCGCACCCTCTCCAAAGCCTCCACATGCTGGCAACCAGAACTGAATTCAATACTCTCAAGTGCGGCCTAACACAATACTAACAGTAAACGGTTAATCCTGTACATTTGGCGAGAAAGCTCATTCCCAAATGGAAATGTGCACGTATCCATTCGCCAGCAGGGACATGGCGGAGATTTGCGATGGTGTTCGGAATAGCGGCTACACTACCTGTGAAGACGGTGAGTTCCCCTTTGCGGTGCCCCTTGAGGAGTTTGTTCAGGTCAGGGAATCTCTGCCACTTGATGCCGGAGACCTGGTCGACGTTGGCCAACTCCCCAAAGACGTCGTCCCGCAGCTGGCGGAAGGAGATGATGGACTTGTGACTGGCAGGGATGGCACTCTTCACAATCTTGCTGAGGTTGAGGCCCAGGGCCAGGGCCTCCTGCGGGCAGGGCTGATGGTCACCCGGCCGCACCAGGAAGCACCGCTTCACGTTCAGCTTGCGGGCAAAGACCTTGGAGGCCTCCCAGGAGAGGAGGTCGCTGCCCAGCCACAGGGTGATCCTCTTAAACTGCTCCAGGTACGGCAGGAGCAAGGGGGGCAGGCAGCTCACCCCCCTGGGTAAGGAGACGCAGGGGAGGCCCGTGGCGGTGGTCACTGCGAGGCAGTCCGTCTCCTTCCCGGTCAGGACCAGCGCTGTATCCTTCCTCGTCAGGACGTGGAGGCCAAAGAGGTTGTGATAGCCGCTGGGTCTCGGCAGAGTGTTCGCCACATACTTGACCCGGTGGCCATCTTGTTCGGCCGAAAGCAGCTTTAACCCTTTCAGGCTCGAATCCCGCCAATTAAACCAGGGGAACACCAAGCTTTTGGTGGGCTTGAAGTACTTCACGCTCAGCTTTTTCAGAACCAGGTCAGGGACCTTTGCGATCCCGAACATGGCTTTGACCAGCTGCGCCTCCTCATCCTCCACGTCAGCGAAGGTCAACGCCTTGTTCCAGATCTGCTGCACCTCCTTCAGGTCCATCTCCTGCTCCCTCAGCTCCCAGTCACTCTCCGGCACCTTCAGCAGCACGTCGGGGCCCAGGTTGTCCCGCCCTTCCTTCTGCATCACCTCCAGGCAGTCCTGGAAGTCCTCCCAGCTGCCCTCCAGCAGGGTCTCCTTGCACAGGAACTGCCCGGTGGTCTTGTCGATGAAGAGGGAGAAGCTTTCCTTCTCCGCCTTGCCCGTCGTCTCGAACACCCGCCCGACGAACAGGCTGGGGACGTGGAGGCAGCTGTACCCGTCATGGAACGGGATGCCCTTCGAGCGGAGGTACTGCCGGATTTCAGTCACTGTCACCAGAGAGAAGGTGGGCACGAGGTCGGCTTTCAAGTTCTTGCCTTTGACGGTCCCCTTGCTGCAGAAACGCAGCGAGGATGTGATGCTGAGGGGGATCGCGGGCGTGGGGCTTCTCAGCCACGCCAATATCATACGGGGCTTTTCCTTCCCAGGGTTAACCGGCGGCACAGTCCATTGGCAGCGGGTGAATACCGCGATGCTGCACCATCTTCGAGACAGGTTTGATCCCTGTAGGATCCCACTGGCCGCTCTACAGCCACAATAAAACATGTTCCCTGTAGAGAGAGGGAAACAAGAGTTAAAAACAAAGCAACAAACTGCACTTCTATAGATGGTGAAAACGCCCCACATTACTTCACAAGGGCACGGTCAGGTAAAACTTTCACACTAAGTCTCACACAGCTTGTTAGGATAAGCGTCCAAAGGCTTAGTCAGGGAGATAAGTTTTAAGCGGAACTTATACCATAAGATACAGGAGCAAAAGTAGGCCGTTCAGCCCATCGAGCTTGCACCCTCAACAATCCCACCCAAGTCCTATTCCTGTAAACCCAAACATTTATCCTGCTAATCCCCCTGATATTAAGGGCAATTTAGCACGGCCAATCAACCTGACCCACACATCTTTGGAGTATGGGAGGAAACCGGAGCACCTGGAGGAAACCCATGCAGACACGATGAAAATGTGCAAACTCCACACAGGCAGTGACCCAAGCCAAGAATTGAACCAGGGTCCCTGGCGCTGTGAGGCAGCAGTGCTGACCATAGTGCAGGATGGCACAGTGGCACAATCATGGAACTTGGCAGTTCCCAATCAGGGGATTGAACTCAGGTCAGGCAGGGATATTAACCTCTGCACTAACAAGGAAGTTGCTGTAGGTGGATTTGGCCATGCTAAAATCAAACCCGGGTCCCTGGCATTGTGAGGTAGCAGTGCTAACACTGGACCACCATCATCATAGGGTCAGAGAGATGGAGCAGAGTCCTTGTGTATAGTTAAGACGGAGATAGATTTTTGCTCAGTAAGGCAATCAAGGCTTATGGGGAAAGGGCAGGAAAATGGACAAGAAAAATCGGCCACGATCCTAACGAGTGGCGGAGGTGGTTTGAGAAGTCGGTTGGCCTCCTTTTGCACTGTAGGGATTCTATGATTCAGCTCCTTAAGCCCAAACTGCCATTGAATTAGATCACAGTTTAAGTACCAGAACTCCAAAATCTGAATTTACAACAGCTGAAGATATATGGAACGATGGGTTTAAGCTTTGTATACATAGCCTCCAGCTCCTTGGTTTAGTCATAGAACATAGAACTCTACAGTGCAAAAAGAGGCCTTTCGGCCCATCGAGTCTGCACTGGACACAATCCCACCTGGGCCCTACCACATATATTATACCCACTAATTCCTCTAAGGGACATCCCTGGACACTAAGGGGCAATTTCTTAGCATGGCCAATCAACCTAACCCACACATCTTTGGCCTATGGGAGGAAACCGGAGTACCCGGAGGAAACCCATGCAGACACGAGGAGAATGTGCAAACTCCACACAGACAGTGACCCGAGCCGGGAATCGAACCCAGGATCCTGGAGCTGTGAAGCAGCAGTGCTAACCATTGTGCTACCGTGCTGCCTAGTTATAGAGTTTCACAGCACAGAAAGAAACCCTTCAGCCCATCGTGTCCCGGACAGCCCAGTGAAGCTCCAGTCATTTAGAAGCTGAGGGAGAGAGAAGGATTCTCCATCTTGCTGACAAGAAACTTAGTGTCGGGCACAAGGTTCCAAATTCAAGATCCATTATGGAATGTGAGCACACTGGTTAGCACTGCTGCTTTACAGCGCCAGGGACCCAGGTTCCATTCCTGGTTTGGGTCATTGTGCGAATTCCACACAGACATTCTCCCTGTGTCTGCATGGGGTTTCCTCCCACACTCCAAAGGTACGCGGGTTAGGTAGATTGGCTGTGCTAAATCACCCCTTAAGTGTCAGGAGACTGGCTATTGTAAATGCATGAGGTTATTGGATAGGGCCTGGGTGGGATTGTGGTCGGCACAGATTCAATGGGCCGAATGGCCTCCTTCTGCACTGTAGGGTTTCCATGATCCTATAAAAATAAAATCAAGGCTGGCACTCCAGTGCAGAGCTGAGGGAGTACTGCACAGTCAGAAATATTGGTTTTGGATGAGGAGTTAAATCAAGGCTATTCAGTCCTTTGAGCCAGCTTCACCATTCATTATGAGCATGGCTGATCATTGAATTCAATATCCTGATCCTACCTTATCCCTTTAGCCCAAGAGCTACATCTAATTTATCCTTGAAATCAGACAATATTGCAACCTCAACTATTTTCTCTGGTAGTGAATTCCACATGGCGCATGGTAGCACAGTGGTTAGCATTGCTGCTTCACAGTGCCAGGAACCTGGGCTCGATTCCTGGCTTGGGTCACTGTCTTTATGGAGTTTGCACATTCTTCTCATGTCTGCGTGCGTTTCCTCTAGGTGCTCTGGTTTCCTCCCACATTCTGAAAGATATGCTAGTTAGATACATTGACCCGAACAGGAGCCCTGTGGTGACAAGGGGAATTTTACAGTAACTTCATTGCAGTGTTAATGTAAGCTTACTTGTGACTAATAAATAAACTTTAAACATTCATCACCACCTGGATGAAGAAATTTCTCCTCACTTCAGTTCTAAACATTTACCCCTTATCCTCAAACTCTGACTCCCAGTTCTGCACTCCACCACTTTTGGGGACATTTTTTCTGAATCTACCCTGTTAGTCTAATCCTGTTAGAATTTTATAAATTTCTATGGGATCCCCTCTCATTCTAATTCTAAACTCCAGTGAATATAATCCTAACCAACTTAGTCTCTCATATGACAGGCCTACAATTGCAGGAATCAGCCTGGTAATGCTTCGCTGCGCTCCCTCTGTAGCAAGGACATCCTTCCTCAGATAAGGACACCAAAACCGCACACAATACTCTGGATGTGGCCTCATCAATGCCCTGTACAATTGCAGCAAAACATCCCTATCCCTATACTCAAATCTTCTCGCTATGAAGACCAACATACCATTTGCCTTTTTTACTGCCTGCTGTGCCTGCACACCTACTTTCAGATGCATGAGAACTCCAAGGTCTCACTGAGAATCTGCCTCTCAATTTATACCCATTTAAATAATGTCTTTCTATTATTGCTACCAAAGTTAATAACCTCATATTTATCCACATTATACTGCATCAGCCATGTATATTTCCACACACTCAGCTTGTCTAAATCATGCTGAAATATCTTTGCATCCTCCTCATAATTCACCCTCCCACCCAAGTTGATCTTTCTCTACATCCTAGCTATGACTGTAACATTACATTCTGCACCCTCTCTGATAGCATGCCTGTATAGCATGCAAGAAACAATACTTTTCATTGTATGCTAATACATGTGACAATAATAAATCAAACCAACTTCGTATCATCTGCAAATTTGGAGATAATATATTAAATTCCCTCTTCCAAATCATTAATAGCAAACAGTTGGGGTCCTGGCACAGATCCTCGTGGAACCCACTAGCCATAACGATTAATTGGAAAAAGACCCACATTTCTGGTCACCTATCACAAAAATTTGTTGCAATCTCTAACTCCCGCCAAGCACTGACCTTATGTACTCTGCTCCACCCCCCTCTTATCCACCACATAATCCAGGTTAAGATTTTCCAGCATTTTCTAACATTTACAACTGCATCTCATCTTAGCAAGATCATGAATTAAGGACAAATAGCAAATGCACTCTCTGGCTGCACGAATACGCAATTAAAAGCGACTACGTTGACATCACTTGGGGAGGTGGGCTCGATCTGGTCACCTTACTTGTAGCGGTTATAACGTTAGCAACGTCGGGGTTGCTGCTGGTGTCATTCCTTCACTAAGCCATCGGCTACTATTTTCAGCTTCTTATTGAATGCATTGGAAAGGCCCAGTACGGGTTCATGTAGCCCGGACACAGGGACAAGAAAGCTCCGTTATATAACTACACACACGGTCCGCCTGTATTCACAGAGACCTGAGAGCTACTGGCTTCACATGTGTAGCAAACAAGCAATACAGTGTAACAACTCCCACGTCCGGTCGGCGGCGCACGCTGCCTGGCTTTAGAACGTTGGCCCGGGAATTTAGAACGTTGGCCCAGGAATTTAGAATCTTGCCCGGGGATTTAGAACTTTGGCCCGGGGATTTGGAATCTTAGCCTGGGGATTATGTTGTCTCGCGCTTCCAACCAAAGTAGCGGGTGCATTTTTGCCCACAGTATGGATTGCAGGTTTTTTTTCCACTAACCAGCCCCATTGCAACAATGCCCCTCTCCTCTCTAATAATATCTTTTGCAATATTTACCACCCGTTTGTTTCTTTAATTTTGCAGTGAAAAGTTTGCTGTACCATACTTTTTTTTTTGTTTCTTAAACAAAAGGTAGTTTGCTTATTTCTAACGCGGAAGAGGAGGCAGAGGAAGGGTTTGAGTGCTGCACGAATAAATCGCTTCCTGTGACGCTGCTCTGAAAGAGGAAGGCATGACAGCGAGAGGGACTGCTAGCCGCTTCTTGCAGAGTGTCCTGCAGAATGGAGTGGGCAGGTACGTCTGCCAGCTGAAGAGAGTCAGCCTCACTTTCAGCAAAGATGCTCCCAGCAGCAGAGGGGTCAGGTTAGTACCTCAACTTCTCCATCATCTCCTGTTAAAGGCAATGTGTCCTGGAAAGGTTGATTTGGAAAATCCTCTCGACAGAGCTGGAACTTATGCAGAGAGAAGCTGTGAAGACTTGAAGGGGGCTGGAAAATGCAATGATCCGCAACTTCTCCCCTTGGGGAATAGTAGTGAGGGAAAGGGAGAATTTTAAAAATAATCTGTAACAGGATGTGGGATTACTGGCATTTATTGTCCATCCCTAATTGCCCTTGAGATGAACTTCCTTTTTCTCATAAAAATATTCTTTATCCACAAAGCATCTGAAAGAACATTACAAACATTTCAAAGTGGCCATCACACAATCCAATAATATTCATTTTGATTTGATTTATTATTGTCACTTGTATTGGAACACAGTGAAAAGTATTGTTTCTTGCGCAGTTTCTAGACAAATCGTTTATAGAGAAGGAAACGAGAGAGTGCAAAATGTAGTGTTACGTCATAACTAAAGTGTAGAGAAAGATCAACTTAATTTGAGGTAGGTACATTCAAAAGTCTGATGACAGCAGGAACGAAGTTGTCTTGAGTCGGTTGGTACATAACCTCAGACTTTTGTATCTTTTCCCCAATGGAAGAAGGTGGAAGAGAGAATGTCCAGGGTGCGTGGGGACCTTAATTATGCTGGCTGCTTTACTGAGGCAGTGGGAAGTGTAGACAGAGTCAATGGATGAGAGGCTGGTTTGCATGATGGACTGGGCTTCATTCACGACATCTTTGTAGTTTCTTGCCATCTTGGGCAGAGCAGGTGCCATTATCAACATTAAAAGCAAATTGCTGCAGATGCTGGAATCTGAAACCAAAAGAGAAAATGCTGGAATATCTCAGCAGGTCTGGCAGCATCTGTACGGAGAGAAAAGAGTCATGTCCAGCCATACCAAGCTGTGACACCACCAGAAAGAATGCTTGCTAAGGTGTGTCTGTAAAAGTTGGTGAGAGTCGTAGCTGACATGCCAAATTTTCTTAGTCCTACTCAGGTTCTCTACATCACATTACACTCTGAAATGCTTCAAAACACTCAAAAAAAAAACTGCAGACGTTTCACAAAGATCCATCAGGGAAAAAGATGCACGCACCCACTAACTCAAGAACATCTTTCCTGCTGCTGTCAGACTTTTGAGTGGACTTACCTTGCATTAAGTTGATCTTTCTCTACACCCTATCTATAACTGTAACACTACACACTGCACTCTCTCCTTTCCTTCTCTATGAACAGTATGCTTTGTGTAGCGCACAAAAAACAATACTTTTCACTGTATGTGAATGCATGTGACAATAAATCAAATGGTACAATGTTAAGTTGTTTACATAGATAAAGTTGCTCTTTGAAGTGCTTCAGTACAATATAACAATGGTACTGTAAAAAAAAAAATTCGTTTTCCACAAACCTCTCTCTGATTGTCACAATTAAAAAAAGGCAGTTTCCTCAGCAACTTTTGCATTAATTACTATTTCCACACTAAACTATTGTGTTATAATACAGATGCATTAACACATATGCACGGGTCATTTTTTCAGGTTTTAAAATGTCCAATTCTCCTTGAATGTTAAATGCTTGACAATGCATCAGCAAGTAGATGTGGTGATACGGTAGCACAGTGGTTAGCACGGCTGCCTTACAATGCCGGGAACTCGGGTTCGATTCTGGCCTGCGTGGGTTTCCTTCTGGTGCTCCGGTTTCCTCCCACAGTCCGAAAGACGTGCTGGTTAGCATGTATTGGCCATGCTAAATTGTCTCTTGATGTCCCAAGTTTTTTAGGTTAGGGGATTAGCCATGGTACAGGGCTACAGAGATAGAATCGGTGCAGACTTGATGGGGCGAATGGTCTTTTTCTGCATTTCAGTGATTCTATTTCACTGAAAACCATCATGATACACAGCACATTCCTGTAATAACCTTAATTGTCAGTCTTTGGAACGTTGCTGCATACCAAACGGGATAATCTTGAACTTGTCCCATCTGGTATTACAAACATCTCTCCAATCTCCTCTCAGTTATACTGCCATGGGCATGGAGATTAAAGTGACTTGACCACTTCAACATTATTTGTAGCTGACAGGCAGGAATGTGGATGTTGATCACAGGGTTGCCTGAAATCACCATGATGTGGACATGCGGGGATAAACACAGTAAGAAGTCTCACAACAGCAGGTTAAAGTCCAACAGGTTTATTTGGTAGCAAACGCCACCAGCTTTCGGAGCACTGCTCCTTCATTAGGTGAGTGGGAGTTCTACCCTGATGAGGGAGCAGCACAAACTGATGTTCAGGGTGGATTCGTGAACTGATATTCATGAGTCTAGCATCAACACTCACCTTGTCCGAGATTTGTAGCCATACATCGCACAGTCTCTGTGTTTTTTTTTAATATCTTTTCTGGCAAACTGAGAGAGAATTTAGCACAGCCAGTGTATCTAACCAGCACGTCTTTTGGACTGTGGGAGGAAGCTGAAGCATCTGATGGAAACTCAGACACAGGAGAACCTGCAGACTCCACACAGACAGTGACCCAATCAAACCTGGCACTGTGAGGCAGCAGTGGTAACCACTGCGCTGCTATGATCATCAACTTCAAGTCACTTCCTTTATCTTAATGCGAATCGCCATTTGTGCTACCTTGGTATTTCTCATTCCATCTCACTGTGGTCATTGGGGATTTTCACAGTAATATTATTGCAGTGTGAATGTAAGCCTTAATTGTGACACTAATAAACTGTTTACATTTCAACCCACTTGCCTTCACAGCTTCTTTAATGAGGTTTTGACCATTCCAGTCCACTGTCTGCACTCCAGTTAAATCAGTCACACCCACGCAAACTTAGTAGATGACAATGATGTCACAAAAAAATTAATGTTCTCATTTTCCTCGCAAGTCCCTCCTTATTGGAAAATGAACTATTATAGTGCAAAACAATGGATTCGTTTTCTCAACTCCTTTTGTACTAGCTACTGTCTCAAAATATTCTTGCTCATACCAGCAAAACCTGCATTTGTTGTCCATCCCTAATTGCCCTTGAAGAAGGGTTGGTGAGGTCCCATCTTGTAAGCGCTACAGTAGATGTGACGTAGATCCATCCATCACGTTGTTAGGATGGGGCTTCCAAGATTTTGACCCAGCGATGTTGTAGGAACGGGGACTATAGTTTCAAGTCGGGCTAGTGTGTGGTTTGAGGGGAACTTGTTAGTGATGATGTTCCTACGCATCTGCTGCTCTTGTCCCTTCCGTGTGGCAGAGGTTGTAGGTTATAACGGTGCTGCCAAAGGAGGCTTTGCCCCAATGCACCCTGTGGGTCACACTGCCTTCCAACTGGAGGGAGAGGGTGTTTCATGTGTGGGCTGCCACGGGTGCGCTAAGTGGGACTATGAGGTGAATATGTCTGAAGTACCTTTATGTGATGTTCTTTGTCTTGTCAGAGAGTTCATTGAGGAGGGCGTGGTAGACTTTGCAAAACAGAATCCTGGAATTGTGGTGTACGTCACAGCAAAGCGGTGTAACGTCCCGAAGCTGGTCGCGGAATACCGTGAGTATCGCTTGCCATTCCGGAAAACTTTGGAGTCTGTTCTGCCCAGGGGCAGGTACCAGAAAATACGGGAGGAAAATCCAATGGCCGGATTTGTCCCATCCAGCTCCCACTCCTGATACCCGACCAGCATTATTAACTTCCCCCCTCCCCCCCATCACCTTTACGAGTTATTCACATATTTGCCTTTTTCATCTGGTTCGCAGTGACACAGTGATTAGCACAGCGCCAGGGACTCGCGTTCAATTCCCAGCTTGGGTCACTTTTTGTGCAGAGTCTGCGCGTTCTCCCCATGTCTGCATGGGTTTCCCGGGGTGCCACGGTTTCCTCCCACAGTCTAAAAGATGTACTGGTGAGATGGATTGGCCGTGCAAATTTTCTGTCCGTGTATTCAAACAGGGTGTGATAACTAGGAGATTTCCACAGTAACTTCATTGCAGTGTTAATGTAAATCTATTTGTGTCTGTTGAACTTAAAGTATCAAGTTTAGAGCTTTTCAGGGAATTATGCTCACCAAGGAAGGCCACTCAGCCCATTATATTGATGCTAGCTCTTTACAAATTCCTTTCCCCCTGCTTTCAAAACCTTGCCTTTTTGATCCTTCAGAAGTTACTAATAAATCTGCTCCCACCCTTTCAGGCAGAACATTCTAGATCGTTATAACTTGCTGTGTTAAAAATACTTCTCTTCCCATTGGTGATCTTGAATCTGTGTCCTCCTGTCAGTGCTGGTGATATGTCACACTTCGCTCAGGGTGCCTGTGTCACTGTAGCATGTTGTGTTATTTGATTTATTTTTGTCACGTATTAAAATACAGCGAAAAGTATTGTTTTTTGTGCGCTATACAGACAGAGCGTACTGTTCATAGAGAAGGAAGGGACAGGGTGCAGAATGTAATGTTACAGTCATAACTAGGGTGTAGAAAAAGGTCCAATGATGTGCAGGTTAGGGTGATTGGCCATAGTAAGAAATTGCCCCTTAGTGTCCAGGGATGCGTAGGTTAGTGGAATTAGTGGGTATAATATGTAGGGATACGGGGATAGGGCCTGGGTGGGATTGTGTTTGGTGCAGACTCGATGGGCCGAAGGACCTCTTTCTGCAGTGGTACGGTTCTATGATCTACGAACTGAATGTGAGGTAGGTCCATTCAAAAGTCTGATGGCAGCAGGGAAAGAGCTGTTCTTGAGTCGGTTGGTACGTGACCTCAGAATTTTGTATCTTTTTCCTGACAGAAGAAGGGGGAAAAGAGAATGTCTGGAGCACGTAGAGACCTTAATTATGCTGGTTTTTCCAAAGCTGCTGGAAGGGTAGACAGTGTCAGTGGATGGGAGGCTGGTTTGCGTGATAGACTGGCAGATTGATTGGTTGGGCTGCGTTATGAATGTACCTTGGCCACCAGGTCCCTGGGCTGGGATTTGAATCCAGAGTTTCTCACTCAGAGTCAGGAGTCGCACTATATACTGCACCAGAAGACCTCCAATCCTCTTGCCAGCATAGATAATAAAACTAAACTGGCTTCATTTGTAAGTTAGGGAGGCAGTGACAAAAGCTGGGATGTTGAGTGAAGAGACAGGGCAGTGAATGCTATTGCCCAGTGACTATCTTCCATCTTGAATGAGTAATCCATTGACAGGAAGCTATAGCATTAAAACCTGTTCGCCTTAGTTGAATGTTGGAGGAAACTGTGTTACCAGGAAAACAGATTTAGGCTGTTATGTGAGCTTCAATTTGTCAGGATCCTTGCGATTGGAATGTAGGTTCCTGCTTGGTATTCTCATCCATCACAATGGTCCTCCTCAGAGAACCATCTCAGAACAGCACATTCATAGAATCCCTACCATAGTGCAGGAACCATCACACAAACCAACCTCCCATCTGTCTACATTCCTGCTGCTTCAGAAAGATAGCCAGCAAAATCAAGGACCTTACTCACCCTGGACATTCTTCCTTCCACCTTCTATCAGGGAAAAATTGCTAATTCTGAGGTCACGTACCAATCAACTTCATCCCTGCTGCCCTTAGACTTTTGAAAGGGCTTTCCTTATCATAGAAACCCTACAATGCAGAAGGAGGCCATTTGGCCCATCGAGTCTGCACCAACAATTCCATCTCAGCCCTATTCCCATAACCCCACATATTTACCCCGTTAATCCTTCTAACCTACACATCCCGGGACACCTAATGGGCAATTTAACATGGCCGTTGCACCTAAGCTGCACATCTTTGGACGGTGGGGGGAAACTGGAGCACCTGAAAGAAACCCATGCGGACGTGGGGAGAAGGTGCAAACTCCACACAGACAGTGACTCAAGCTGGAAATCAAACCCAATGCTAACCACTGGGATATTAAGTTGATCTTTCTCTGCACCCTAGCTATAACTGTAACACTACATTCTGCACGCTCTCCTTCCTTCTCTATGAACGGTATGTTTTGTCTGTATAGTGTGCAAGAAACAATATTTTTCACTGCATACTCATACATGTGACAATAATAAATTAAATCAAAAATCATTCAGCCCATCGAGATTGCACCAACTCTCTGACAGAGTATCTTACGAGGCCATTCCCCACACTATCCTCACATTAGAGAGAAATCAAAATTCTCTTCTGTTCCTCTAACTTTTTATCTCATTCTATCAGCTTCATGCTATTTGGTTCTCCTGCAATCAAAATCGGAACAGGTAACTCCACTCTGTGCATTCTCTGTCCACCTCCAGCGGTGAACTGACACTTGAGTGGATGGGCTGAACAGCCTCCCGCGCCAACATCAGCTGTTGTTTCCCAGCCGCTCTGCAAACCTTGATGTCCGTTCTGAGTATGAGTCCGTATGAGTTATAGGACGGATATCAGAGGTAGGTTCTTTACTCAAAGAGTGATTAGGGAGTGGAATGCCCTGCCTACAGCTGTTGTAGATGCGCCAAGTTTGGTGGCGTTTAAGAGGTTAGTTGATAAGTATATGGAAGAGAAGGGAATGGTTTAGTTAGGAGGGGCATTGCTTTTTATTTTGGTCGGCACAACATCGAAGGCCGAAGGGCCTGTTCTGTGCTGTATTGTTCTATGTTCTATGTTCTACACCCTGACCAGAGATTTTCTAAAAAAAAATTTACAGAGCGTACCAGGGTTGGTGTTGGTATCACCCTCTCTGTGGAGATATGACACAGTGATTAGCATTGCTGCCTCACAGTGCCAAGGAGCCAGGTTCAGTACTTGGGTCACTCCATGGGTTTCCTCTGGGTGCTCTGGTTTCTTCCCACAGTCTGAAAGACATGCTAGTTAGGTGCATGGGCCATGCTAAATTCTCCTTCACTGTACCCAAACAGGCTCCAGAGTGTGTCGATTAGGGGATTTTCACAGTAATTGCAATGCAATGTGAATGTAAGCCTATTGTGACGAATAAATAAACTTAGCGCGGGTATGATTTTAAATGTCCAGTATTTTGTGGAGATTTTTTTTCAGTTGTTCCAATGCTGCAGTGCAGCCTTTGGCCACAAGATGGTGCCCCCAACCTGCAGATTGGTTAACGATCAAACTTGATCTGTTTAAGAATGTCCCACCCAATCAATTCTGCTCATTATCACCCACACCGGCAGTAATCTTAAATCCATTTGCCTTTCCTGTTTTCATATTGCCCTCTTCCCCCTTTTTATTCACCAGCTTTTCTCATCTCTTAAATTTTGGCTTGTTTTCTGCTTCAACCACATCTTTGGTAGTGTATTCTTGTAAGTCTCTCTTGTGTGGTAAGATTTCTCCTGCTTCCTGTCCTGAATCTCTGAATTATTTATTTGATCGATGTTCCCTCATTCTCGATTCCTTGAAGACCAGAAGTTGTCTGTTTCTATCCACTGTAGAGTGAGGAGGAGACCATTCAACCCCTCAGAACAGATGGAGGCTGATTTGTAATTTAACTGCCACATTCCTGCCCAAATGAAAAATCCTTTTGTTTGTGATGAGCTCCAGTTATTCTCCAGTACCCACAGCCTTTTTTATTGTGAGGAAATATAATTCCAAACCTCCTGTTCAGCCTGATTCATCAAATTGCCTTAGTATCTATCTGAATGAAAATAATCCCAATCCCTCCAACCTTTTCTTTTGAATTTTGTTTCTGCAGAGACTTGTAACTTTGGACGAGAAATTTCAAACTTTCGCTTGTTAACTGAAAGGCTGACGTCAAGTTTAAATGTTTACTGTATCAAATGATGAAAAACATGATTGACCAAACACCGTCTTATTGTTTCTTGTTACAAAGTCTCATGACCACCAGTTTACAGTTGCTCCCATCTTCCACAATGTTGTTTATTTTCTACCCTCCCAGCAAATTAACTTCTTAGAATGATCCGTCACTGTGACCGATGCACTGTAAATTTTTTTTCTCTCACTCCAAGCTAGGCAAATCTTCCAGCCTTGTTTAACTTCTTGCAGCCTCGGTCTTCAAATTTAGTGCAAGCTCGCACCCAAATTCAACATTGTAAAAGATAGTCAGTGTTTATTTTGCTTAAGGTGCAGGTTATTCTATCTTCTTGCTTGCCCCCTCTCAGTTTTTGATGCGATGTATTATTGTCACGTATTAGAAAACGAAAGTATTGTTTTTTGCATTCTGTACAGATAAAGCATACCGTTCATAGAGAAGGAAATGAGAGAGTTCAGAATGTAGTGTCCTAACTAGAGTAAAGTTTAAAGTTTATTTTTTAGTCATAAATAGGCTTACATTAATACTGCAATGAAATTACTGTGAAAATCTCCTAGTCACCACACTTCGGTGCCTGTTCGGGTACACTGAGGAGAATTTAATACAGCCAATGCACCTGATTAGCACATCTTCGAAATATGGGCGGAAACCCACGCAGATACAGGGAGAACATGCAAACTCCACACACAGAGCAACCCAAGCTGGCTATTGAACCTGGATTCCTGGTCCTGTGAGCCAACAGTGCTAACCACTGTGCCTCCTCTGTGCCAGTGTAGAGAAAGATCACCTTAACATGAGGTAGACTATTGCCCACATGGTGGTATTTCTGGATTTATGGGGAAGCCTGTAACCTGATCTCAAAATGGCTTCCTCTATCCTTTTCTCCATAGCAACAGGAAACTGATTAACATTTCCACTTGGATACAAAGCCAGTCAGTTACTTTTGATCACAATTGCCTTTGGTCCTAACACAAACGTTTGCATGTTGATATTGATACCAGATTTTTGGGACTTTGGGAGACACATTGACAGCTGTTCCTAAATTTACAATGCCCCCAAGCCCAAGTGCCTTGCATCTCCTTCTCAGTAAATCCTGAGTCTTCTCCTGATCTCTAACAATATAATCACCTGAGCTGATGCCAGCACATCAATCAAATAAATAATTTAGAGGTAAGGTTTTCACTCGGAGGGTGGTGAGTGAATGGAATCGGCTGCCGTCAGTGGTGGTAGAGGCGAACTCGCTGGGGTCTCTTAAGAGACTTCTGGATGAGTACGTGGGATTTAATGGGATTGGGAGTTACAGATAGTTCTATGGCCTGATAAGTATAGATATGATGGGCACAACTTGTGGGCCAAAGGGCCTGTTTGTGCTGTAGTGTTCTATGTTACCATTCATTTCAGTAGGACGGTAATTAGGCAGTGCCAAAGAGCAGACCAGCACTGGAACAGGCCCTTCAGCCCATTAAGAATCTTCAAGGCACTGTGAGCGTGTCTGTCCTAATTGTAGTTTGCGGGGGGGGGAACCTCTCCATGTGGAACATGGGGCAGGCACAGAGGCAGCTCCCAAATAGCCAGAGTGCTTTTGGTGTTGCTATGAACTATGGTCTAGTCATCTAACCAACTGATCTAACCAACTCCGCTCTTTCATTTAGCCTCAGTTTAAAGAGACCGTCTCAAACTGTAGCCCTACACAAATGGAAAGGTGGAATCCTGAGAAACCTCACAGTTTTCACACACTGACCAGCCAGTGACTGTGCTTTATACTCTCTTATCTCAATGTCCTTCCAATGGTGTGAAGCCCAAAACGGTACATCTCCATTCAGTTAGACCCAACCCTGCACACCTTCCCCGGTTGGTTTAGGGCCTGCAGTTTAATCGTTGAGATACACACTTAGAAACTAGAAGCAGGAGGAGTCCATTCAGCCCTTCAAACCTGCTCCGCCATTCACTATGATCATGCCTGATTATCGAATTCAATATCCTGATTTCCCCCTTCCTCCCGTATCCCTTTAGCCCCGAGATGTATCTAATTTCTTGTTTTGGCCTCAACTACTTTCTTTGGTAGTGAATTCCACATGTTCACTACCCTCTGGCTGAAGAAATTTCCCCTCAGCTCAGCCCCTTATCCTTTGACTATGAACCCTAATTCTGATTCCCCCACCATCAGGAACGTTCTTTCTGAACTCACCTTATCTAATGCGAGCTGTCACAGCACAGAACTCTTACCTGCATCTAAACATTTGAGTCAATATCCTCCAACCCTGGGCTCTGCTTTCTCCAATCTAACCTGAGCTTCTCATTAACCCCGTGTTCTCCCATCTCCATCACTCTCCTGTAAGGCATCTGGTAAAAGGCATTTTGAAACTCCAGATAACATCAGCCAATGTATTTCCCCCCCACCTTCCTGTATCTGGCAGTTCCCCAACAGACACCGTACCAGGTTACCAAGTGAACAAGCATCTCCTCGTAATGAGAGCAAAGCACCACAATGCTGAACAATTGAATTAAAAGCAGTGACAGGGAGGTATAATGGTGATACTGTAATGGAGAGAGAGATGGGCAACGTAATGGAGGTATTGTAACAGAGTGATAGGCAGTGTAATGGAGATGTTGTAATAGAGAGAGACAGGCAGTGTAATGGTTCTGTAACAGAGAGAAACAGACATTGTAATACTGTAACAGACAGTGAATGGTGATACTGTAACAGGCAATCTGATGCTATTACTGCAACTGAAAGAGACCAGCAGTGCAATGCTAATACTATAATAGAGAGGGAGAGAGACAGGCATTGTAATGGTGGTACTGTAACAGTGTAATAATGATGCTGTGACAGGGACAGGCAGTGTAATGGCGATGCTGTAACAGAACAGGGACAGGCAGTGTAATGACGATCTCTGCTGCAGCATCATTTTGAGACAAAGATGGATAATTGTAGATGAGTGAAGTTCACTGTGTGCAATATGAGAGGAATTCTGTTGCCTGTAATTGTCTATGGTTGTGCTCTGTTAGTTTATCCAGAGTTGTGATGGTGAAAAGTCAAGACTGCAGTTGTACTGCCAAACCCGCATCACTGTGTGGCACTTTGGAACTGTGTAACAGCAAGCAAAGCGATGCTGCGTCTCAGACCGTACATTTTAATCCAAGGATAAAACTTCACGAGATATCCTTGAACGACCTACTGCCACCAACTGTCAGTCTGTATATTCTGCCAATGACAGGGAAACAACACTGAAATGTAGGAAACCTGGAAGCCAATTTGCGCGCAGCAAGCTCCCACGGGCAAAATTACAATAATGAAGACGCTCCTTAAAACCTACCTCCTTGACTAAGCCCTTGGTCATCTGTCTGACATCTCCTTGTGGGCTTGGTATCAAATTACACTTGATAATTGCCCTTGTGACGTGGTTCAGGTCATTTTGTCACATTACAGGCGCTATGTAAATACAGGTTTTGTTACATGATTGTATTGCAGTTTCGGCACCCTGCCACAAGGTGTCCTCTGTGACCCAGCTCCAGGTGCCATTCAGTCCATCCAAATGGACTGGAGCTTCAGCATTGCACCAGGAACTCCCACTGATTCACCAGTTAACCGGGAATCGTTTCCAGCCAGGTTAGGATTAGAGAACTGAAAAGGGATAGAACATCAGGCCCACTTTCAGCAAATGTTGTCCACAATCTCTCAGCCTGGAGCTGCAGCAATTTTATTTAAACGTATGCTATTGAATTAGTTTTTCACGAAGGTGTTTCTGCAGACTGAATAGATTGTTAGTGACACTGTGTATTCTGGAAGCTGGTACACGGCTTGCTTGTGACACAGTGTATTCTGGATACCGGTACACAGATTTTTTGTGACATCGTATATTCTGGATGTTGGTACATGTATTGCTGGTGACACAGTGTATTCTGTGAGCTGTAACACCTTTTTAGCCAATCTGCCACTAGTGTGACCCATAGCTGGACTGAAAGTGTGATACCTGCAGTGTGGTTAAAATGCAGCACATTACTACGGAGAGATTCTAATCACACTGCAACGTTAGCACAGCAGTGTTAAAATTAGTTACATTATTGCACGTTATCCCTGTTAGTATTTCTTAGAATTTTTACAATGCAGAAGGAGACTTTTCAGCCCATCTAGTGTGCACCGACCGCAGTTCAACCCAGGCCCTAATCCCATATATTTGCCCTAGCTAGTCCCCCTCAAAGTCAAAGAGGTTTATAGCTTGGAAACAGGCCTTTCGGCTCAACTTGTCCATATGGCGCTTTTTTTTTTAAAACCGCTAAGCCCAATTACCCGCATTTGGCCCATATCCTTCTATACCCATTTTATCCATGTAAATGTCCAAATGCTTTTTGAAAAAACAAAATTGTACCCACCTCTACTACTATCTCTGGCAGCTTGTTCCAGACACTCACCACCCTCTGTGTGAATAAATTGCCCTCTGGACGTTCCTGTATTCTCCCCTCTTGACTTAAACCTATGCCCTCTAGTTTTAGACTTTGGGAAGAGATATTGACTATCTAGCTGTTCTGTGCCTCTCATTACTTTATAGACTTCTATAAGAACACCCCTCAGCCTCCTAAGCTCGAGAGAAAAATATCCCAGTCTATCCAGCCTCTTCTTATAAATCAAATCACTAAGTCCCAATAGCATCCTTCCTATAATAGGATGATCAGAACTGTACACACAGCATGCCCTCGATAGAGGATACTGTTTGGGATACAGAAGTAGCTCGACAGTCTGTAGTTTACACCTTCGCTGATCTCATGCAGTAGAAAAGTTACATCATTGAGAGGGCTGAGGGGAGAACTGATTGAATCTCCTCTGCACCCTCTCTAGTGCAAACACATCCTTTCCATAGTGTTGCGATTGCAGTTAGAAAAAAATGTTTATTTAGTTAGCACAAGTAAGGCTTACGTTAACATTGCAATGAAGTTATTGTGAATTTCCCTAGTTGCCACATTCCAGCGCCTCTTTGGGTTAATGCATCTAACCAGCATGTCTTTCAGACTGTGGGAGCACCCAGAGGAAACTCACACGGTCACGGGGAGAATGTACAAACTCTTCACAGACAGTGACCTAAGCCAGGAATCGAACTCACATGCCTGGCACTGTGAGGCTGCAGTGCTAACCACTGTACCACCATACCTCCCCCAAACTGTGTCCCTGCACAGCTGGAGTGCACACAGTAAAAAGTCTCACAATACCAGGTTAAAATCCAGCAGGTTTATTTGGTAGCAAACACCACTAGCTTGCAGAGCACTGCCCCTTCGTCAGGTGAGTGACTAGCACTCCAACTGTGGTCTAAAAAGCTTTGTGTACAGCTCCATCATAACCTTCCTGCTCTTATATTCTATACCTTAGCTAATCAAGGCAAGTATCCCACATGCCTTCTTGACCACCTTAACTACTTCTACTGCTGCCTTTATGGATCTATGGACAAGATTCCTGTGTACTTCCAAATGTCCTACCATTCATTGTGTATTCCCTTGCCTTGTTCATCCTCTCAGGATGCATCAGTTCACTCTTCAGGGTTAACCTCTGTTCTGCCTATCTGACCAGCCTGTCCATATCATCCTATAATCTTAGGTTTTCTTCTTTGCTATTCTTCACACCACAAATCTTTGTGTCATCTCTGAACTTACTGGTAATATCCCCCCCTCAACCACATTCACATCTACATCGTTCATGTAATGCCAGTGATACACTCATCCCAAAAGAATGAATTTTAAAATCTCTCTTTGTTTTCTGTAGGTATCTGTGCCAGCTCCTGTCTTTATCAGTGACTGCTGCTGATGTTCCCACTGCCACTTCTTCAGTCATTAGTTTAGTCCCCTCGCAACCTGACTTTCTGCTGTCCCTAGTCACCCAAGGGGAGATTAAGCTGGTTAGGATTATGTGCACTGGAGTCTAGAAGAGTGAGAGGGGATCTCAGAGAAACTTATAAAATTCTAACAGGGTTAGACAGCGTAGATTCAGAAAGAATGTTCCTGATGGTGGGGGGAGTCCAGAACTCGGGGTCAGAGTTTGAGGAGAAGGAGTAGTCCTTTTAGAACTGAGATGAAGGGGAAATTTCTTCACCCAGAGGGTGGTGAATGTGTGGAATTCACTACCACAGAAATTAGTTGAGGCTGAAACATTGAAAAAATTAGATATATCTCTGGGGACTAAAGGAATATGGGGGGATGAGGGGATCAGAATATTGAATTTGATGATCAGAATGAATGACAGGGCAGACTCGAAGGGCCAAATGGCCTCTTCCTGCTTCTAGTTTCTACATAATCTCTTACAAACTTACTCCTGTTGCAAACACACCTGTCCACGGACTATGAAACTTCCCTACAACTGTGTGCTGAAAACGCCTCGTAACGCAGGGCGTGCTATGGTCTATCTCGAGCCATCTTTCCGACTCAATCTTTCCGACTCAATCATCACTGATTCTGCAGGAACCGGCAGGCGCACGCAGCTCCTGACAGCACGCCACAGAGTTCTCAGCTTGACTCTGCAAGGAAGGCAAACAAACGGACTGACAGCTAGTTTTATACTCCAATGCTGACGACACCCCCGCTACCCCCCTGCTTGACGAGTGCCTTCCAGCCCTCGCCAAGTCCCGAAGCGACAGACTGAGCAAACTCTGCACCTTTCCAACAGACCCAAGATGTAATCAAAGTCTGTGAATCAGAGAATTAACGCTGAACGGGTGATACATCAAAGCAGATCTGTGAGTCTGTTCCATTCGACCTGCCCCTACAGCACACATCTGTTCATTGATATTTGAGCCGCGTCTGGCTTACAGAAAGCAAATTCTGACAAGTTTCTTTATCCCAGTGTTGATATCGGGTGACACTTTAATATTTGCGCACAAACTGGCAGCCTTGTTGATACGCCGTTGTACGTGCAAAGGTTACTGGGGCGCGGGAAGGATGTTTTACACTATATCTCCTCAGATGTGAGCAGATAGTTCAGTGGAATAAATCGGGCAACTTTGCGTTGCCTGGAATGACTCAGGAAGCCTGACTGGGAAGGAACGTGGTTTATTAGGGAATGTATAGTAAAACCACGACTGTGATATACAAATCTGGGACTACAGTTCAGCAGGCCCAGTTTAGGGCCTGCCTTAGGAAAGGCTTAGGTCCTGAGTTCCAGTTGAGCAGGTCACTGCCTGTTACCAGGAGAAATCCCCCCCATATGGACCTCATGGGGGATTATCACATATCTTTCAGGAAAGATGGGAATCTGATGGTGTTGGAACCAATTAAGCGGATGGTGGGCAGCTGAGTAACATCCATCCACACAGGCCCGGCGTTTCCTGGGTTACTTGTGTGCAAAATGGCCGCCGCTTCAGATGAGGGAAAACATGCGGTTAAATGCCAATATCCCTCAGTAGCTGCCTGCAGTGCGCCACTGCACCATAGGCTTGGTAAAAAGGCCATGGCTGGAATATTCTGACCATTCACACCGGTGGGATTTTCCAGTTCTATTATCAGCGCACCCCTGCCCGTAGCTTCCCCCCCAGTGTGGGGTGACGTCAGTGGGAATCAGAATCTGCCACAGCCGCACTCAATATAATGTCACTTCTCCAGTGCGTGATGCATGAGAATCACGGAACCAGTCGAACTGGGATTAATCAGCAGCAGTTCATTCAGATCCCAGATTTCCTGTGGAAATTGATGTGCTGTTTCCCCAGATCCGCCACCCTTCATCCCGATTACCAGACCTTTCCTGTGGAAGCAGAGCTTGGCTTAATGGATACACCAGACTCTCATTTCTAATAGAATCTTTCCCAAAGAACCTAGCAGCCAGTGGAGTAATGCTGGGGGGGGGTTTAGCAATGTGGGAAGCACAGCAGCCAATTTGTACACAGCAAGTTCACACAAGTAACAATAACCAAATCATCTGCTTCAGTCCAGTCGGTTGAGTGATAAATTTTGGTCGATGGGGAAGGTAAACACCAATGTTTGAGTGTTATCTGGTTGTGTCCCCTTGTAACTGGTCTCACCGCTGCCCACCATCAGTAACAGACCTGCTACCGCTCGCACTTTACCCGGGTCTAACACAGCTCAAAGCGCTCGCTCCGAATACAGGCCACATCTGGTCCAGACAGATTCAGAATTCTGTCACTTTTAATAAATTAAGGCGGGGAATACTGGGAACTCTCTGCTGGGGTCAGACAGCATCAGTAGAGAGAGAGACTGAGTTAACGTTTTGAGACCTGGAGGGACTTTACTGGTTAATAAGGAGGTACAGATGTATTGAAGGGGAGAGAGGGAATAGGAAGAAAAAATAGACAATGCAGGGGAAATCTCAGCACGTCTGACAGCATCTGTGCGGAAAGAATAGAGTCAATGTTTCGAGTTTAGATGACGAGCTCGACTCAAGAGCAGCTTCTTCCCTGCTGCTGTTGGACTTTTGAATGGACCTTTTAAGTTGATTTTTCTCTGCATCCCAGCTCTGACTGTACCACCACATTCTGCACTCTCACTCTTTTACTTCTCTATGAATGGTATGCTTTGTCTATATAGCGCCCAAGAAACAATACTTTTCACTGTATACTAATACATGTGACAATAATCAATCAAATCGAATTAAAAATTGAAGGATCTTCCAGACTCAAAACATTGGCTCCAATCTCTCTCCACAGATGCTATCAGAGCTGCTGAGATTTTCCAGCGTTTTGATATTGACTGGCTGTTTTTTTTCTGTGGACAGGGATCAGAAACTCAATCCATGCTGATAGCTGAGCGGCACCTTCAGATTTTAAATATATATAATTTCCTGTCGTGTCTCGTTGCAGTGAATGGAGCAGTGAAGGAGGAGGCCCTGAACCGCAAGACGGCACAGGAGGTCGGCCAGCTCATTCAGAAAATGGCTAATCAGTCGGGTCTGGACATCATCCGCATTCGCAAACCCTTTCACACAGACAACCCCAGCATACAGGGCCAGTGGAACCCCTTTATAAATAAACCCAGTGTCCTGAACCTGCATGACTTCACAAGGGAGAAACAGAGGCCGGAGGCACCCTCTGAAGCAAAGTGATGGACTTAGCCAGGCCTGAGTGAATTGACCGTGTATCGTAAACCTCATGTTTTCTATTTAAAATAAAACAAAACTCCCCGGTATGTTGAGCAGTCAAGTAATGAATTGCGAATGGTTTCCTGTGACATCAGGAAGCGATTGTGGTGTTATTGCTAGACTTTTAATCCAGAAACTCAGCTAATATTCTGGGGACCCGGGTTCGAATCCTGTCACTTAACTGGTAGAATTTGAATTCAATTTAAAAAAAAAATCTGGAATTAAGAATCTATTGATAACCATGAAACCATTGCCAATTGTCGGAAAAATCCACCTGGTTCACTAATGTTCTTTAGGGAAGGAAATCTGCTGTCCTTACCTGATCTGGCCTACATGTGACTCCAGAGCCACAGCAACTGCTCCCCAAGAGCAACTGGGGATGGGCAATAAATGCTGGCCCGCCAGCATGGTCCATGTCCCATGAATAAGAAAAAAATATGAGGCAGGAAGAGGAACTGCTTCTTGAACTTTGGGTGTGGAAATTGTAATAAAGCTATAGAAGAAATGAATATCCATTTGTCTGGGGCTGGCAGTCACTATTGGGGAAAGGGAGTCCCCAGTTTACTGAGCTCAAAGTAGCAGAGATCCCAGGTTAGGGAGCAGTTAAGTTGCACTGGTCACTACCCCAGCTATGTTCTTTCTGATTCAGGCAGGGTCTGTGATGCTGCATGTAGCCGAATAGCTCTCCACTGGATCTAGGCTCTCGCAAAGAAATAGCTATATGGCTGAGAAAATGAAGAATAAAAGGAGTCAGAATGGAGGCAGTAAAATGGGGGTGGGCTATTGCAATTGGGTTGTGAGACTGGTAGTTTAAACTAAACTCTGGTGTGTTTATCGAGTGAAAGGCTTGTAGGTTGGTATTCATTTTCTGCTCCGTAGTGACTCTCTCGTTCCACGTTTGTCCGCAGTACTTGCTGTCAATCTTTGCAGTGCAGAAGGTGGCCATTCGGCCCACTGAATCAAGGCCAGTGTAAGAATTGTGGACTGGGCAAGATGCCAGCTGCTGCCCAGGCAAGCACATCACAGTCAAGCATTGCTGCCTTCAGGTAGGGGAAATGAAAAACAATTGGCCAAAATAAAGACCTCTACGAGGTTCCAGTTCAAACTGCGGAGCTCTTTTCGAGTCAGTGCTTTCTCGTCTGCAAAAGAGTCCAAAGAAATGCGGGTTAGGTTGATTAGCCGTGATAAATTGCCCCTTAATGTCAGGGGAATTTGCGGGATGGAGCCTGTGCAGGATTGTTGTTGGTGCAGACTCAATGGGCCGAATGGCCTCCTTCTGCACTTGCAGTGTTCTATGATTACAATCCACCTATCATTTTGATCATAGAACCCTACAGTGCAGGAAGAGGCCCTTCAGCCCATCAAGTCTGCACCGAACACAATCCCACTCAGTCCTATCCCCATATCCCTACATATTTTACCCACTAATCCCTCTAACCTACACATCCCTGGACACTAAGGAGCAATTTCTTAGCATAGCCAACCAACCTCACCCGCACTTCTTTAGACTGTGGGACAAAACTGGAGTACCCGGAGGAAACATGCAGACACGAGGAGAATGTGCAAACTCCACATAGACAGTGACCCGAGCCAGAAATCGAATCCAGGACCCTGGAACTGTGAAGCAGCAGTGCTAACCATTGTGCTACTGTGCCACCCCATGCTCACTGGAGATGCCAGTGTTGGACTGGGGTGGGCACAGTAAGAAGTCTCACAGCACCAGGTTGAAGTCCAACAAGTCTATTTGGAATCATGAGCTTTCGGAGTGCTGCTCCTTCATCAGGAACTCAACTCTCCGTTCGCCTGATGAAGGAGCAACGCTCTGAAAGCTCGTGATTCCAGATAAAGCTGTTGGACTTTAACCTGGTGCTGTGAGACTTCTTACTGTGTCTATCACTTTGGGTAGTGTCTATTCCTTAAACACTGGCTTCCCACAGTACTGAAGATAACCAGCTCACAAAGGACTTTGTGCCAGTCCCGTTTTCATGGTCTTGTGAGGATTGAGGTCCTGGAGTCACCTCGGGAAAAATTCAAGTATCCTCCCCTCGGCGTGTGCTGGATGATGTATTTCTGAATATTCAGCGCTGATGTGAGAACTCTGGCAGCAGAGGCGAGTGGATCTGTTTTTGCGTCCAAGAAAGTGTGTTTACCTTTTTTAAAGAAGAAAACAGAAATCAGATCCTTTCTTTTTTTGGCTTTAGACTATAATTTGCATATTTATCCTCTTGCGCGGAATGCTTACTCAAAACCCGTCAGTCAGCGTATGTGGGTGCGGGACCTCCGCGTGGGTGGGTGTTTACGACTGCAGGTTAATAATTAATATGGATAGGTTTTTCCATGAACTGCTGCACGCAGTTGGCTGATTTTTGAAAGGTTTGTTTCCTTGAGGCATATTCGTTAGCTTTGACCCACTCTCTTTGTAAACCAGCGAGTACCAATGTTTCCAGTGAAGCTTCAAATTTCAGACTTGATTTGGACAAATTTCCCGTTGGTCTGCTGCGTCCCAAACCCTCCCCCACTCAAGGGAGATGTCATTTCAAGAAGAAATTAGATGTAGCTCTTGGGGCTAAAGGGATAATTCAATTTAAAAAAAACTGGAATTAAGAATAAAGTTTATTTATTAGTGTCACAAGTGGGCTTATATTAACACTGCAATGAAAATCCCCTAGTTGCCACACTCCAGTACACTGAGGGAGAATTTAGCATGACCGATGCACCTAATCAGCATGTCTTTCAGACTGTGGGAGGAAACAGGAGCACCAGGAGGAAACCCACACAGACATGGGGAGAGCATGCCAACTCCATGCAGACAGTGACCCAAGCTGGGAATCAAACCTGGATCCCTGGCGCTGTGAGGCAGCTGTGCCAGACTATGAAACCACTGTTGATTGTCGTAAAAACCCATCTGATTCATTAATGTGCTTTAGGGAATGAAATCTGCCGTCCTTATCTGGTCTGACTTACTTGTAACTCCAGAACCACAGCAATGTGGTTGGCTCACAACTGCTCTCCGTGGGGAACTAGGGATGGGCAATAAACGCTGATCTGCCAGCAAATGCCCATGATCCACAGAATGAATAATGGAACAGACTCAAAGGGCTGAATGGCCTCCTATTTTCTATACAACAGAGGGCACAGAAATTGACAACAAGAGTAGAAATAATGCAAGGGAATATTTCACCCAGAGAGTGGTTGGGATGTGCAACAATCTTTCTGAAAAGGTGACGGAGGCAGATTCGATTGAGGTGTCCAAAGGGGGAATTGGATTGCTATTTGGAAAGACTTATGGGGGTAAGGCAGGGAGTAGGACTGGGTTGAATGCTCTTTTAGAGAGCTAGTGCAGACCCAATGAGCCGAATGGCCTCCTTCTGCATTGTAAAGATTCTGTGATTCTGTTCAACAAATATGGTGCTTCTGCCTGTTTAGAGTTTGGAATGTTGGTGTGTGTATCCATCAGAATGACCTTTTTGTTTAAATCTCCTACGTTTAAGAACAACAGATCCTATCCCAGTTGTTTAACCTCATCTGCAATTTCCCTTCACACTAGTATTTAGTACATTTTGAGCAGTAAACTGAGCCTATTGCCATCTAACCACACCCGTCCCACCGGCCTCATTGTTTTGCTAGACCCAGTAGTCTGTGACTGTGCAATATTTCAGGAAGAGTCTGGCAACACCAATTTTAAATCCAACCGATTTATTTGATAGTAAATCTGCAAGCTTTCGACTTTCGTCTTCGTCAGGCAAATGCAATGTTCTGGTCTGCAATAGCAATAAATTGGTTGGATTTAAAATTGGTGTTGCCTGACTCTTACTGAGTTTACCCCCGTCCAACGCCGGCATCTCTACATCATCAATATTTCAGGGTCAGACTTGCTGCCTCATTCCCCAATTTTTTTTCTCTATTTTATTCCAAATAGTTCATTGGCCAACAGAGTGTGGCGTCACAGTTGGATAACTCACATTTGTCACGAAGATTTATCTATACCTGGGCCTTTGCTGTATAAAGGTACCTTTCAACAAAGAAGCAATGGGTTTTTGGAAAGTAAATGAAGAACGATGGCCAAGAGAAGCAAGAGGATTAGTTAGCGGGGAGTGTGTTTTCCAATAATGTCCCTCACCATTTATATTTGCTCATAAGATATTCTGTGACTGGGACAGTCCGGTTCCTCTCTATTACTGGCTGTTTGACATCACTTCTTCCTCTGGCCTCCCACTCCTGCCCACTAAACCCCCCCTCCCCCACCAGCCACCCATCCTCCCTCTCTAGAGATTTTAGAAATTATTTTTGCGCTGCTTTAATGTCCCTATCTCCCATACCCAGCGCTATATCCCAGCTGAGAATTGATGGGCAGAATTCTCCAGCTGTTCAAGTCCTGCCGTCAGCGAAAATGGAGAGTTTGACGCTTAGCCAAATCTCCGTTCACTGCAGTGGGATCGGAGAATCCCATCCGCAGGGAGAATCCGGCCCGGTATCTCCAGAGCTCTGGATGGCTCGCATCTCGGCAATGTTACATAGAACACTATAGCACAGATAGGCCCTTCGGCCTATACCATATCAATACCTACCAGGCCTATCTGTAACTCTCAATCCCATTAAATCTCATGTACTCATCCAGAAGTCTCTTGAAAGACCCCAGTGAGTTCGCCTCTACCACCACCGATGGCAGCGGACTTCACTCACTCACTACCTCTGGGTGAAAAACTTATCCCTGACATCTCTGTAATGTTCCTGAGAGACTTGGGTCAATTTGTGTCCCATCCCCTGTAGGAAGTGTGTGGAGTTGTAGCTGGAATCTCTCCACCGGAGTTTCTCGTATCAGCAATGATACAAATCGGCAAATGGTAAATCGAGATCGGGGCGGGGGGGAAGATTCTGAAATATCTCCTCAGGCAGGGTCAAACTGTCTGCATCTCTTATTTTCTTGAAAAGAGAATGGGCACCAATGGCACAGTGGTTAGTTAACAATACTGCCTCACAGTACCAGGGATCCAGGTTCAATTCCAGCCTTGGGTGACTGTCTGTGTGGAGTCTGCACATTCTCCCCATGTCTGTGTGGGTTCCCTCCAGGTGCTCCGGTTTCCTCTCACACTCCCAAGATATGGAGGTTAGGTGGATTAGCCATGCTAAATTGTTCATAAGCATCACAGGAACTAGCAAGAGTATATGCATGGAGTTATGTGGCTAGGGCCTGGGTGGGATTGTAGTCAGTGCAGAGTCAGTGGGCTGAATGGCCTCCTTCTGAACTGTAGGGATTCTATGATTCTAAGCAGAGAAATGGCCTGATGTAGATATTTAAAATTATTAGTTTTATCAGAGTGACACAAAGAGGAGTATTTCTGCTTGTGGGCAGGTGTATAGCTGGAGTTTATTAATAGAAAATAATCATCAAGAATTCAAATAGATTATTCAGAAAAACCATCTTTACCCTGAGCATGGTGAAAATATGGAACAGAGAGGATTGAGGTGAACAGTAAAGATATACTTAGAGGAACTGGGGGGTTTTGCTGATAGATGAGGAAAGATCGATGGAGATTTGAGTGGAGTATAAATACCAGCATGAATCGGTTGGGCTGAGTGGCCCATTTTTATGCTGTAAAATTCTATGTAATTCCAATTTTTTGTGTTATGGAGCAGGAGTCTTGCAGAATTAAAAAGGATCATCAGATGGTTCAAACATCCAGGAGACATACCTCCAGGCAGTATCTCCAGCTCAATGTTAATGAGGAACATGAGGAAATGTTCCATTGCCCACAGAGATTGGAAGGGTTTCTCAAACACAAGGTTCCCACAAGTGGTCACCGCCATGGGGACACAGAGTAGCAGGAGTTAAGGGATGATCCATTGTGGAGTGTCAGGATTTCTGGGAATATTGCTTTTGAAATGGGTTATCAATAATAATATTATGCGGCGAAGTTTCACCAGACTGATTCCTGGGATGGCAGGATTGTCATATGGGAAGAGATGGGTGAACTGGACCTATATTCATTAGAATTTAGAGGAATTAGAGAAGATTTCAAAAAATCCTAGAAAATTTTGGACATCCTGGATGCAGGAGTATTGTTTCCTCTGATTGGAGGGTCTGGAATAAGGGATGACAATCTCATGATACTGAGGGTGGCACAGTGGCATAGCAGTTAGCTTCTGCCTTACAGCACCAGGGACCAGGGTTCAATTCCAGCCATGGGTCACTCACTGTCTGTGGAGTTTGTATGTTCTCCCCGTGTCTGCAGGGGTTTCCTCCGGGTGCTCCGGTTTCCTCCTACAATCCAAAGATATGCTGATTGGCCATGCTAAATTGCCTCTTAGTGTCAGGGGGATTAGCAGGGTAAATATGAGGAATTACTGGATGGTATTGTGGTCAGTGCAGACCCAATGGGTCGAATGGCCTCTCCAGCGCTATAAGGATTCTAAGATACATGATAGGCCATTTAGGACTGAGATAAGAAATTTCTTCATTCAGATGATAAAGAACGTGTGGAATTATGTAGCATAGAACGCTGTGGAGGCTGAATCATTGAGTATATTTCAGAAGGGAATAGAACGTCTTAGATGCTAGACGTTTCAGAGAAAACAGGGAGAGTGCGGGGTGACATCTCAGCAGGAGAAACCATGAGTAACACACAAAACATGCTTGCTCAAGAAGGGCTCCCTCTTTGCACAGATCATGCAAGATTTCATAGAATCCCTACAGTGCAGAAAGAGGTTATTTGCCTCAAATGTCTGCACCAATGGGCCCTCCCAGGCCCTATCTCCATAATCACAGTTACTTACACTGTTAACCCTCTGATAGTAAGGGGCAACTTATCACAGCCAATCCACCTAACCTGCATAGCTTTGGAGTGTGGGGGAAATGGAGCACCAGAGAAAAGCCAAGCAGATATGGGGAGAACATACAAACTCCACATAGATAGTGACCCAAGTTGGGCATCAAACCTGGGCCCCTGGCGCTGTGAGGCAGCAGTGCTAATCACTGTGTACTCTGCTGCCCTGGCAACCACAAGTCTCAAATCTGCAGCCACTCTTGCAATCACAAGCCCCAAATTGTGGATTTCCTCCATGAAGTGGAACAAGAATATAACAAAATGGGGTTACAAACTGTTGGGGGAGAAAGACAAACTGTGCCTTATGTCAAAACTAATAACAAAGGGAAAAGGATGTTGTTTCCACAAAATGATATAAGAAATCAGTTTTTGAACAGGGCCCCAAAGATCTCAGGATTGCCATCAATGTCCAACCCTTGACCAGTCTGCAAGTAGCTAGAGGATAAAAATACAGCTAAAGTCCTCAGTCTAGTTATTCCAAATAGGAAATATTCCTGAGAGTGAGGGCCTATAAGATATTGGAGTAGATCAAAGGGCTTCTCTAGCTTGCCCTGCTTCTCAATAAGATGATAGCTGATCTCCATTCTAGGCCCTAACTAACCCTCCAGTTCCTTGCCTGTAGAAGGAGGTTCTCTTCCAGCCTTATAGGAATATTCATGCATCTTCAGAAACTATAAGGATAATCAGACTTGTCCCTCTCGCTTCAGAGTGGGATTCTCCGGCTACACATGCTCCAAAGCCGGAAAATCCCACCTGAGATCAATGGATGTTTACATTTTCCATGTCCGGCTCACTACAATTCCCCTGGCAGTAGGACAGGCAAATTCCATCCTAAGTGTCCAAGTGCAAATTCTCAAATTATCACGATGGAATTTGAACTCGGGTTCTCCGTGTTGTTAGTCTCAGCCTCTGAGGATGGGATTTTCTGGTCCTTCCTACTTGGGGCGGGGGAGGTTTTCCATTCCCTCCATAGGTAACCACCGCCCACGGTGAGTTCCCCAACAGTGCAATGAGGGAGTAACACAAAGTGGCATAGACATTGGCGGGACTGGAAATCCCCTCTGGTGGCCAATAGTGAGCTGTCTTCACCACCACTGGAAAACACACTGCGGGGGGGCTGGAAAATCCCACCCAATTGCTAATCCTGTAACACAGCAATGGGGTTTCTGTGTATGTTGCTGATCTTCGAGCTCATCAGATAGGTAAAGGTCAATAAAAGAAGAACACAAGCTAATAAAATGTAGAAGATAATGAATATCTATATTACCAAGTTGCTTCTAGACAAGTTGGGGAAAACAATCATTAAGTTCTAAGGTAAACAATCTATATTGCTGCCCTGTGCCATGGTAACACTGATGTCATTAATTAGCACAGTAAAGGTCAAGAGGTTCAGCAATCTTCAGAGTTCTTACAACATTTCTTTGCCCTTACCCAGAATAGACTCCCTCGCTAACAACAAACTCCCCACCCCCTTCCTCTTCCAATGTCTGAAGCTTCATTTAAATATAATAAAATCTAGCTCTGGGCTTGCAGCCAGGTCTGGCAGTAATCAACTGCTCAATTCATAAAATGTAGTGTCAGGACAGACAATCAGCCTAGGATTAACTTCTGGTAGGAAAGAAGGAGCTAACATTCACCCCCCCACTGCACAATATCAACTGTCCTGTTCAGAATCCCAGCAAGCGTGCTCTCCTTCCCAGAAACGCAATACCTTCAACTTGTTTACGAATGTTGATGGACAGGTAAAGACTGACAGGTCCGTGCAGTCTGTCCTGTTAAGCTGTCTCATATACACACACAAACCCCGTATGATCTCCTAGAAGCAATGAGGAAAAAAACCCAGCATATGAGCCAAGGTTATGGGTGGTGGGAAATGAAAATAGTCCAAACAATTCCTCTTGCATGCTTTCTGGCAAATGACGCTAGTCCAGGAAACCAGAGGGTTTACAATTTGACGCCTCCATGCTCTGCCTCTATGTGGAGCATCCCATGATGTCATACCCTGCCTCTGCCCTATCTGACATGGAACTCCACCCCCCGATGATGTCAAGACCCATCTGCTAATGATGTCGAGCCCCACCCCCCATAGAGGTCATTGCCCTCCTGATCATGCCTTCCCTCAAGTCACACAATGCAAGCCATAAAACTACAGAGGTTTACGCAGCTCACTGATTTTTTAACTGATAAAAACAAGCCTGTGACCGATGAATTCAAATCCATATTGCAAGGAATAGAAACTGGAAAAAGTGCAAGTATGCAAATTAGCGTTCATTGCTTTAGTTTGTAAGTAGCAAAGACTAGGTGGCACAGTAGCATAGTGGTTAGCACTGCTGCTTCACAGTCCCAAGGAATTGGGTTCGATTCCTGGCGTGGGTCACTATCCGTGTGGAGTTTGCATATTCTCCCTGTGTCTGCGTGGATTTGCTCCGATTTCCTCCCACAGGTCCAAAGATATGTGGGTTAGGCTGATTAGCCATGCTAAAAATTGTGCATTAGTGTCTTCAGATGCATAGGTTAGAGGGATTAGCAGTGAAATATGTAGGGATATATGGATAGGGCCTGGGTGAGATTGTAGTTGGTGCAGATTTGATGGGTCAAATGGCCCCTTTCTGCGCTGTAGTGTTTCTATCATTCAATGACAAACCTATAATTGATTAATTCACATTCAAATCCACAATGCAAGCCATAAACAAACAAAAAAATACACAAATGACTAATCGCTGCTTTAGTGCTTTTTAACTGATGAAAGCAAGCCAGTAATTGATCAATTGAAATCCAAGCTCACGGGTTGTCAGCATGACAGAGAGATAGTCAATATTGTGATCTATGTGTCTTGATGTAAGCAAACATGGAATTGGTCAACATGCAATGAGAAATCAGCCAATGGTACGGCTACAGGACAGAACGAGGCAGAAAAATTCCTGTGCAAGAGCAAATACTCTCATCCTCTGAGTCCAAGTCCAATATCAGTGGCTTTGCTGGCAACTGTCTGGCAAGATTCCTTATGAAGGTCAGTATTGAAAGCGATGGGGGAATGATAGTTACTGGTTATAACTGACTGCATGTGACAGGCACAAAATTAGAGCAGCAAATGGTGGTCCCAATTATAAAACAGAATTTAAACTAAAAAATATGGTATAAGGACATTTTTAAAGGTTTCTTGTTTGCAATCCATAGCATTTAGATAGCTTTTCTTGTGCACTTTTTCTTCACAAAATCAATAACATTACAATAGGTAATATCTTTTAAAGGTGCTTTTTCAATCATCAGTATTGCTGAAACTGTCAAATATTCCTGAATCATTACGCTTTACAGATTATTTTTGAACTCTTTTCAATACAGAGAAAGAACATTCCTAGAATCCCTACAGCACAGAAGCAGGCTCATCAACTCACAAAGTCTATACCGTACACAATCTCACCCAGGCCCTATCCTTGTAATCCTCATTTACTCTGCTAACCCCCACGTACTAAGGGTCAATTTCACAACCCGCACATCTTTGCACTGTGGGGGGAAACCAAAGCACTCAGTTGATATCCATGCAGACACAGGAAGAACATGCAAACTCCACACAAACAGTGATCCAAAGCTGGAATTGAACCTTGGACCCTGATGCTGTGAAGCAGCATTGCTAACCACTATGCCACCACGCCACTCAGGTTCACTGGAAGCATTTGTGACTGGTATTGTTAAAATATTTCCAGAATAGTTTCCACATTTGGAAAGTGTGCTAATCCCCGAGAGGTTCATGAAGAATCATTGATTGACCTCCCGGTGGGACATTTTGAGCATGAGTTCTCTTGGTAACAGGCAATGAGCCATCCAGTTGGAGTTCATTATCATGAGCCTTTTGTAAGGCAGGACCAGAACTGGGCCTGCTGAACTATAGTCCCAGACAAGGACTAGTGTGTGTACACCACAGTAGTGGTTTTACGTTGCATTCTGTAATAAAGTTTGTTTCGTTCCAGTCAGGTTTCCTGAGTCATTACAGAAAAGTTACCTGCTAACCATCATATACAGGTCTGTACAAATCAACTGGCGATCTCATAGCACGGAGCTCATCATCATCGATCAAATGAATTAATTGTTTTGCTTCATCTTCAAAATGATTTGTGCCTATGGCCTCCTGGTAGAGTTCTTACTGCAGTGGCTCCCCGCTTTCTCATTCAAGCTTCTGTCAAAAAGCACAGAAAATAATCCTTTAGCGATTCACTTCTACTCTGAAATTGCACCATTACCGTGTCATAAATAATGTTGACAGTCTCAACAATGATCTCTTTCTCTTTTAACATGGTTTCAGTGTCTCGAGCTTAATCAAAAAATAACTTCCTGCATCTTGTATGCTTCTCATTGTCAGAGGGAACTTATTCTTTGTTAATGCCAGCACTAAGATATAGTCATTTCAAACTTCCATGACAAAACTTCATACTGAGGTTAACAATTGTAAAGCATTCAATAAAGTTATATGAACATTTCTCAATGATCTGTTGATGGCATTGATTCTTTGAAGTAAACAGTTACACAAAATAATAAAACCTACAATATTGTACCTTTCAAACTTCTCCGCTTCCGCTTTCACACTTGGTTTCTCTGAATTTTTTCTGGCTATGTCTTGGAAGCATTCTCTTAAAGCAACATAGTTGATTTCAAAGCAGGGCTGTATGGTGGCACAGTGGTTAGCACTGCTACCTCCAGCAACAGGGAACCAGGTTCAATTCCAGGCTTGGGTCACTGTTTGTGCAGAGTCTGCACATTCTCTCCTGTATATTCATGGGTTTCTTCTGGGTGCTCTAGTTTCCTCCCATGACCTGGAAAAATGTGCTGGTTAGATGGATCGGCCATACAGCACAGTAGCACCGTGGTTAGCACTGCTGCTTCACAGCTCCTGGTACCTGTGTTCGAATCCCGTCTTGGGTCACAATCTGTATGAAGTTTGCATGTTCTCCCTGCATCTGCACGGGTTTGCTCTGGTTTCCTCCCACAGTCTAAAGATATGCGGGCTAGGTTGATTGGCCATTCTAAATTGCCCCTTAGTGTCCTGGGATGCATAGGTTTGAGAGGTTAGTGGATAAATACGTTGGAGTGTGGTTGGTGCAGACTCAATGGGCCAAACGGCCTCTTTCTGCACTGTAGGATTCTAGGATTCTAAATTCTCCCTCAGTGTAACCAAACAGGTGCCAGGATGTGACAACTAGGGGATTTTCACATTAACTTCATTGCAGTGTTAATGTAAGCCTTCTTGTGACTCATAAATAAACTTTTTCAAAACAGCATTTGCATTAGCGGACCACCTGGTGTCACAAATTATTTTGTCCATCAAATGTTTTTTTATGTGCCTGCTCCCAGGGATTGCAGCATATTCCTTCGAAGCATGGAAACTGTAAAAAAGACATACAAATTTTGAACAAAGTCAATAAATTGTACAGCTCTCTCACATGATCCAGCTGCTGCATTGCAGAATAAGTTCAAGGAGGGACTGTGAATATGTGGAATTTCCTACCCAATGAAGCAGTTGAGGTTACCTCATTAAATGTTTTTAAGGCAAGGATAGATAAATTTTTGAACAGTAAAGGAATTAAGGGTTACAGTGAATGGGCGGGTGAGTGGAGCTGAGTCCACACAGAGATCAACCATGATCTTATTGAATGGTGGAGCAGGCCTGAGGGGCCAGATGGCCTCCTCCCGCTTCTGATTCTTATGTCCTTACGTTCTTATGAACATGGCATGAGAAACGCGCAGGACTTGCATTGTTTAGTCTTCCTTGTATACCTGAAAATTTTCCTGCCGTATTTGTGGCATCATCAAAGCTCTGCCCACGACAATTTTTAATGTCTCAACCTAAAGTTGCAATGATTTCCAAAACTGTTGTCTCCAAGCACTCAGAAATGTGAGATTATATAGCTGCACACAACAGAGAAATCACTCCACAGGTTCACCATCGCTGGTCACATATCATAAAATGAATGTTAATTGGCCCATTTGACTCCCATCCAATGTTGAATCGATTATTATTGAATGGTATTTGGCATCTTTAGCTTCATCCATGAATTAGTTTCTGAGCTGCTCCACCATTATACCAATAAAGTCATCATGAGGTCTGTTAAAAGGTTAGACTTTCCTGAGCCATAATCTTGATAGATTTCCAAATGTTCTTTGAGAAGCTCATCAAATTGACAGAGATATTTGAGGCAGGCTAAAAAATTACCTCTTCAACTTGACACTGATGACTCATGTCCTCTCGAAGGAATGCCGAGGAAGATAGCTGTTTATGGCAACAACACATCTCTGCACTTTCCTCCAGTAAGAACGCTTTTTTTCAAATAGAGCCAATAACATAGAATCAATCCTTCCAGATGATCTACATCTTTGCATGAATGCACACAGAGCCTTAATACCGTACAGGGTAGCACGGTAGCACAGTGGTTAGCACTGCTGCTTCACAGCTCCAGGGAACTGGGTTTGATGCCTGGCTGGGGTCACTGTCTGTGTGCTGTTTGCACATTCTCCTTGTGCCTGCGTGGGTTTTCTCCAGGTGCTCCGGTTTCCCCCCACAGTCCAAAGATGTGCTGGTTAGGTTGGCTGGCCATGCTAAAATAGCCTTTAGTGTCCTGAGATATATAGGTTAGAAGGATAAGTGGGTAAATATGTAGGGATATAGGGATAGGGCCTGGGTGGGATTGTGGTCAGTGCAGACTTGATGGGCCAAATGGTCTTTTTCTGTACTTTAGGGATTCTAAGTCATGACTTTTGGAAGTTTGATGATCAGTAAGATCTTTTCCAGTATTTCTTCAGTTAGAATACCCATTGATGAGTGTGTGTTTCCCTTTTTTAGGTCAGGGAATAATACGCAAACACAACAGTGGACTGCCTTAGAGGTTTCTGAAAAGAATCAACCAATTTCCCCTTTTTGTGATGCCAAGCCTCTTCACTCAGAAAATAGAATTCAAGAAGACATCAAAATTGCTTTCAGCCTCCAGCATCAATCTCTTTTCTCAAATTTTCTATATTGCCTACGCCCTTTGGCCTATTCATTGTGAAATATTCAATCTTACCCAGTGGAATAGGTTTTGGCCATAAGGCAATGTCTTCAGGATGGGTTTCTTCATCTGAAGATGAATGAGCTTGAGCAGTATCTTGTATTTCCAGTCCTGTTTCAGAGTCCACTTCTTCTTGGAAAGGGCATTATTTGTCCCCTTTAGCCCTGGGGTTCGGGTTTCTCTTGCTCACTCGACAACCTCGCTGTTCTGCTGGCTCATTGGCTGCCTGGCTATGCTCGGCCTTGTCCTCGGTTGTCAAGGGGAGGCATAACTATAAAGTTCAAGGTGGGATACATAGGAGGGATGTCCGAAGTAGGTTCTTTACATAGAGAGTGGTTGGGGTGTGGAATAGACTGCCTGCTGTGGTAGTGGAGTCGGACACTTAGGAACTTTCAAGCAGTTATTGGATAGCCACATGGAATACACCACAATGATAGGGAGTAGGATAGCTTGATCTTAGTTTTGGATAAAGCTCAGCACAACATTGAGAGTCGAAGGGCCTGTACTGTGCTGTACTGATCTATATAAAATCACCAAATGATCTTGTATACTGTTTTGCCGCACTAAGGGATCTACACCAATCAGTGCCCGGTGTTGCTCTGCATTCACACATGAGCCTATTGGCAAATTCGCAGCTTTTGGGCTTTGATTAGTGACCCAAAGCCACAAGGCAGCAAGAGATCTCCACGTTATGCCTAGGCAAAGGGCCCTAGCCAATGTGTTTCATTGTCAGTCTGCCTCTGCAGGAGAGCAGACTGACCCTGGTGATCAGTAAGGTTCATTCAGTGCCCAATTCTCATACTAGCAATCTGCCTCCAAATACCTCCACATTGAGCTGGAAGGATTTCAGTAAGACCTAGGGTGCCACGGTGACACAGTGATTAGCACTGCAGCCTCACGGCACCAGGGACCCGTCTTCAATTCCAACCTGGGGGTCACTATCTGTGTGGAGTTTGCACATTCTCTCTGTGTCTATGTGGGTTTTCTCTAGATGCCCCATGTTCCAAAGGGGATCTTATAGAGACTTACAAGGTAATGAAGGGGCTACATAAGGTAGAGGTAGAGAGATTCTTCCCGCTTAGAAAGGATAGCAGAATTAGAGGGCACAGCGTCAAAATAAGAGAGGGAGGGCAATTTCGAACAGAGTTGAGGAGGAACTTCTTCAATCTAAGGGCGGTGAATCTCTGGAATTGTCTGCCCATAGAACTGGTGGAGGCTACCTCGTTGAATATATTTTAAGTCATGGTTAGGTAGATTTCTGATAGACAAGGGAATTAAGAAGTATGAGAGAAAGCGGGAAAGTGGAACTGATCCACTTCAGATCAGCCATGATCTTATTGAATGGCAGGGCAGGCTCAAAAGGCTAGATGGCCTATTCCTGCTCCTATTTCTTATGTTCTAATGTGCGTGTTAGATTTATTGACCATGCTAAATTGACTCCAATGTTCGGGGATTAGCAGGATAAATATGCGGAGTTAAGGGAATAGGGCCTGAGTGGGATTGTGGTCAGTGCAGACTCGATGGGCCAAATGGCCTCCTTCTGCACTGTAGGGATTCAATGATTCAATGAACTGCGTGTTCTGCAGATTCAACATTCTTTGGAAAAAGACCAATTGTAAATGACTAAGTTGGTTTTACGCCAATATACAAGTGACCCCGAGGCTTCCCTAAATTATTCCGCTGAAACAATGAATTTGCCCACACACATTCTAGTCCGTTCATCACCTTATTAACTCAATCAAATCATCTCCAAACCTATGCTTCTCTCAAATCTCAACTCTTTAAACCGAGCCGAGTAATTACCTATGCAGCTAGTGTCCGCTATAGGGTTACATGCACATTACTCAAAAAGCAGGTTAAATGTTGCACGTAAGTATTATTCTGTTGTTAATATGGTATTGACTTTGGGCTGGCCTGTCCTTCAAGGCCATACAGTCTCATTGACTGAAACAAATAGACTCTGGCATTGCTGTTAGGGAAGGCGTATGTTGCAATTTGTAAAGTGTGTGTAAACTTTGGTTTCTAAACTGTGGTTCAGTGGACAGTCCCCAATACTTCATCCCGACTCAGTCTCCCATATTTTTGAATGTAGAGTCGATTCCGGCAAGCTGAAGGCAGAAAATGGTTGTATTTACATAGCACCTTTCACAATCTCAAGATGCCCCAAAGCGCTTTATGAACAATGATGTACTTCTGAAATGAAAACAGAAAGTGCAGGAAAAGCTCAGCCAGTTTGGCAACATCTGTGGAGAGAGAGGGAGAGATTGATACTTTGATTTCTGTATAACTTCTTCCAAACTGAAGAGTGATGGATTTTATGCAGTCAGGGATAGGTTAGAAGGTGGGGCAGATTAAATGACAAAGATGTCATGGAACAAAAGACAAAGCAAGTTATTGATAGATTTGAAGTGTGATGTTAGAATGCGGAAACCATAATTAATGCAACAAACAAATGGCCTGACCACCTGTTTTTTAAGTTTATTTAATAGTGTCACGAATAGGCTTACATTAACACTGCAATGAAGTTACTGTGAAAATCCGCTAGTCGTCTGACTCCAGTACCTGTTCGGATACACAGAGAGAATTTAGCATGGCCAATCAGCATGTCTTTCGGACCATGGAAGGAAACCGGAGCATCTGGAGGAAACCCACACAGACACAGGGAGAATGTGCAAACTTCATACAGACAGTGACCCGAGCCAGAGTTGAATCCAGAGTGTTAACCACTGTGCCACCATACTGCTCACACATGTTAGGTTGTGGAATAAATGTTTATCTTTGGAATATGCCAAATACCCCTATAAGCAGATAACTTACCTTTCACTTTCAAAAATCACATGGGAAAAGTGGTGTGTAGCCCATCAACTGTGCTGCCAGCTTTTCATAGAATCATAGAATCCCTACTGTGCAGAAGAGGCTATTCAGTCCATCGACTCAACACTGAGTCTCTGTATTATTCCAGTATTTTATCCAGGCAACCTTAATTAGCAACTTAATTACAACTGAGAACCGTTTTTCAAAATGTCGCTAAAATATCTTACAGCTACAATGTTATTACCCCAATGGCAATAGCAATGGAAAACAAAGCAGAAGCACATTATAAACAACATTTTACAGGGTTTAAAAAAAAGTTGTTCATGGAGTGATACTTTCTCATTAGATTCCCCATAGTGCAGAAGAAGGCCATTTGACCCATCAGGTCTGCACCAAATCTCCAACACAGCATCGTACTCAGGCCCCACACCATAACTCCACATATTTATCCCACTAATTCCCCTAAAATCTACACATCTTGGGACACCAAGGGACAATTCAGCATGGCCAATCCACCGAACCTGCAAATCTCTGGACTATGGGAGGAAATAGAGCACCTGGAAAAAACTCACACAGACAATTTTCTCCTGTAGAATGTGCCAATTCCACACAGACAGTGACCCAAGCAGGGAATTGAACCAAAGTCCCTGGCACTGTGAGGCAGCAGTGCTAACCACTGTGCTACTGTACCGCTCATACATGTTACATTGTAAAATAAATGTTGAGCTTTGGAACACTGCCAAATGCCCCTATAAGCAGATAAATTATCTTTCACTTTCAACAATCCATTCTATTTTTTGCAATCTCCAATATTGTCACATGGGAAAAATGGTGTGTAGCTGTGCTGCTGGCTTTTCATAGAATCATAGAATCCCTACCCTGCAGAAGAGGCTATTCAGTCCATTGACTCTGCACCGACTCTCTGACAGAGTATCATATCCAGGCCGTCTCCCCTGTCCTATCCCCCTGTGACCCCACCAAATGTTTGAACACTTTGAATTAGTGATCCTCGTGGCAGGTCACACAATGTCACTCTGACTCCAAATTAACCCGCCTCACCTTACAAGAAAAAAATGATCCCACGGGAAAAGAACAATCCCTCCCCCATCACCATGGAATCCCCTCCCTTAAGAGCAGCATTTATTTCAGAGGGGTGATTGAGGTGGAGTGGGAATTAAAGATATACTGAGAGGTTGGGGTGAAGTAGGATGACAAGAGACTTGTGTGGATTATAAACACCAACATAGACCTGTTGGGCCTGATTCTGTGCTATAAGTTTAACCTAATTTAATGTCTGAAACATTGCTACAGCCTCGAGTTTACCTTAAGCCTTTTAAAAAACATTTTATTATCTATAACATGAGCTTCTTGTTAGTTTCCTCATTCTGTAATAGGAGCTTGCACATACCTAATTGTCATTTTTAATGTTCCAGCATAATGGAAACATCTCTCACCAGTGTTGTTAAGATGCCAATTCCTGATCGTTGTTAGATGTTGACAAATGAGATAGCCTGATCCATAAGAAAGGGTGTTACTGAACTTAATAGCCTAGAACTGAAAGGCTGTGTTTGACCTGGTGATGGGGCCAAATATGCCACAGAGTTACTTTCAACCACCACAACAAACATAACGTGACTCATCGATTCATCTCAATGTGATTCAGAATTTTTCACTTAGAAAACACCTGGAATAAATCACATTCGTTGCATAGTGACCATGACACCAGGACAATGCAAAGGATGTCTTTTCTCGCTAAATTAAAGGTGTAATATTCATACAATCATAGAGGTTTACAGCATTGAAACTGCCTTTCAGCGCAACTTGTCCATGCTGCCCTTTTCTTTAACCACTAAGCTAGTCCCAATTGCTCACATTTGGCCCATATCCCTCTGTACCCATCTTACCCATGTAACTGTCTATAGGCTTTTTAAAAGGCAAAATTGTACCTGCCTCTACAACTAACTCTAACAGCTTGTTCCAGAAACAACCCTCTGTGTGAAAAACGTGCCCCTCTAAATCCTTTTGTATTTCTTCCCTCTCACCTTAAACCTATGCCCTCTAGTTTTAGACTTCCCTAACTTTGGGAAAAGATATTGACCATCTAGCTGATGTGTGCCCCTCATTATTTTATAGACCTCTATCAGATCATCTCTCAGCCTCCTCCTCTCCAGGGAAAGAAATCCCAGACTATCCAGCCTCTCCTTATAACTCAAACCATCAAGTCCTGTAGCAATCCTAATCAACCTTTTCTGCACTCTTTCTAGTTTAATAATATCCTTTCTATAATAGGGTGATCAGAATTGTACACAATACTCAAGTGCGGCCTTACTAACATTTTGTACAACTTTAATAAGATGTCCTGTATTCAATGTTCTGATCGATGAAACCAAGCAGACTGAATGCCTTCTTCACCACTCTGTCCATCTGTGACTCTACTTCCAAGGTGTTAAGAACTTGTACCCTAAGATTTCTTTGTTCTATAGCTCTCCTCAAAGCCCTACCATTAAATGAGTAAGTCTTGCCCTGGTCCGATCTACCAAAATGCATCGCCTCGCATTTATCTAAATTAAACCCCATCAACCTATTGCCCAATTGATCAAGATCCCAATCAAGATACCAATCTTGGTATCATCCGCAAACTTACTAACTATACCTCCTAAATGTTCACCCACATTATAAAATAAATGACAAATAACAGTGGACCCAACAACATTTCCTACCCGTATGGCGGACGTGATACACACATAAAGCAAAGGCAAGTGACGTGAGATGTATTCTAGTCACAATCCTCCAGTTCAAAAAACAAACTTCTATAACCACCCTCTGTCTTCTGTTATGTAAATGCAGGAAGATGATGTTTCATTACTTGCCTTTAAGAATTAATTTAATTGAGAAAGGCCATTGAGGAGGCGATGGCCTACTGGTATTATCAGTAGAATATTAATTCAGTAACTCAGCTAATATTTCTGGGGATGGGGATTCGAATCCCACCATGGCAGTTAGCGGAATCTGAATTCGATAAAACAAATTTGGAATTAAGAATCTACTGATGATATTGGAACTAAAGCCAATTGTCAGAAAAACTTATCTGGTTCACTAATGTTATTTAGGGAAGGAAATCTGCTGTCCTTTTCTGGTCTGGCCTTCAAGTGACTCCAGAGTCTCCGCAATGTGGTTGACTCTCAACTGGTCTCCTAGAGCAACTATGAAAGGGCAATAAATGCTGACCAGTCAACGATACCTATGTCCCAGAAATGACTAAAAATACATTCATCCTGGACAACAAGTGTGAAGAGTGTGGGGTTCGTCTCTTTCAGACAGCACAGAAGAAAAGGGTCACCTGGTTTGAGGAACCAATGGGAACCAAGAGTGAACGATCACCCCAAATGGTGGAACCCTAGCTCAGGTAGGATATATCTGGAAGCCATGTAGTAAGCATGTAAGGCAGCCTAGGACTGCAAACCCTCTCATGAAGCCTGGAATGTCTTAATGATGTCAGGAGTGTGCCATACTATTACAAAGAGCATTCAATAACTCTCTGCCCCAACTCTTACACCCTGTAACAGGGGAATACAGGATCAAAATAAGCCATTGCAGCAGAAGCTTTTTTTAAATTCATTCAAGGGACATCGGTGCTGCTGGTTGGAATTATTTTGCCCTTCCCTAGTTGCCCATGGAGGGCAATTGAGAATCAATCACATTGTTGTGCTTCTGAAGTCTCATGTAGGCTAGTACAGATAAAGACAGCAGATGTCCTTCAATAAAGAACATTCATGAACCAGATGGGTATTTCCGACAATTGTTTCATGGTTATCAGTAGATTCTTAGTTCTACTTTTTTTAAATTCCACCATCTGCCGAGGTGGGACTCGAACCCAGATCCATAGAACGTTAACTGAGTTTCCTGGATGAATAGCCTAGCAATAGTGCCACTAAGCCATCGTCTCCCCTCAAAGTGAGGGCATTTAAGCCCAAGGTTTCCTGCATGCTGGTCCCTTCTCCCGTTCTCGTCCTCAGGACAAAATGCATCATGGAAAATTATTTCATTTTAAAATGCGGTCATCCCCGTTTCACCAGCAGACCAGATGGCCAGATGCGCACTGCAAGATCCCACAAAATGTGACAAATACCTTGTTGATTTCTCTATTGTTTTCTGTTGATGTTACTTGACAGTCGGATGTTGGCCGGGACTCTGGTAGAAGAAATATTCTGCTCAATTTCAAACAAACAATGCCATGGAAACTAATCCCACATACTTGAGGAGACATGCAGTTTAAATGCCTCACTAAACAACAATTCCTTGTGTTGAACTCGCGAGGAGTAGTGGAACATTATCTCCCGTCACCTAATCCAGCCAAACTAATTCAATATCTTAATTGCACTTTTGGAAAGTAATGATTTGTGTTTGGCTGCAAGAACGAGTCAGTCTCACGACCCCCAATCCTTTTATTTTGCTAAGTTTTGCAGGCATTTTGAGGTCAAATTCATTCCTTCCAAGGGCTTAACCTTTAACCTCTAACTGGGAAGCGACAAAGAAAACGTAACAGCTTCAAGTGAAATTGACCAATTTGCCACAACCCGATTTGAAATCATTGTTTCGCCAATTTGCCAAGATTCTAATTGATGAAGTCCTCACTTCTGGGTAAAAAGGACTCACTTTTTGTATTGTTGTTTAGTAAATATTTTCAAATGCATTCTTCTAAACTTCTTCAGTTGGGAAAAAGATACAAAAGTCGGGGGCCACGTACCAACAGACTCAAGAACAACAACTTCTCTGTTGCCATCAGACTTTTGAATGGACCCACCCTGTGTTAAATTGATATTTCTGTACACTCTTGCTATGACTATAAGGAGCGACACTCCAACTGAGGGTCTTAGATGAGAGAGATAGTCAACATCTTTTCCCAAGATGTAGAGGAGTCTAAAACTAGAGAGTATAGGTTTAAGGTGAAAGAGGGGACTCAAGAAAGGGTCCAGAGGGAAAATTTTTTCACAGAGAGTGGTGAGTGCCTGGATTGAGCTACCATAATAGTAGAGGCGGGTACAATTTTGTCTTTTAAAAAGCATTTAGACAGTTACATGTGTAAAATGGCTATAGACAGATGGGGGCCAAGTGTGGCCAATTGCCTATTGATTAAAAAAGGACAGCATGGACAAGTTGGGAAGAAGGGCTGTTTCCATGCTGTAAATATCTATGACTCTAAATTTGCTTTCTTTTTTTAAAATTCATTCATTGGAAATCGACATCACTGGCTGGCCAGCATTTATTACCCATCCCTAGTTGCCCTTGGAGGTCAGTTGAGAGTCAACCACATTGCTAATGCTCTGGAGTCACATATAGGCCAGACCAGGGAAGGACGGCAGATTTCCTTCCCTAAAGGGCATCAGTGAACCAGATGAGTTTTTCCGACAATAGTTTCATGGTCATCAGTAGATTCTTAATTCCAGATTTTTTTTTATTGAATTCAAATTCCACTACCAGCTGTGATGGGATTCGAACCCAGGTCCCCAGAACCTTAGCTGAGTCTCTGGATTAATAGTCTAGTGATAATGCCACTAATTCATCGCCTCTCCTCCCTCTGAGTTATCTTACACCCTTTGATTCGACTGGATCTTTGCCTAAGCTGTCCAATTAAAACAAAGAAGATATAACTAAGGGCTTCAAATAATACGGCTCCCCAATCTATTGCTGTTGTCAACATTTCCAAGCTTTCGGGGCTTGCCCAGAGTTTACTATCAAATAAATTGGTTGGACTTAAACTGGGTGTTGTCAGACTTCTTACTGTATTTACCCCCAGCATTTCCACATCATGTCAACATTTCCCCCAGTAAGACAGGAGTTCAAGATTTTACTTGCAGCTGGAGCACAGAAGACACTTTGTGACAAACTTCTGATTGGGCGTCATCTTGTGCTTGACTCATCATCCACGGTGTTGTGGAGATTAACTTCACTTCAATGCCTTCTGTGTCATGGGATACTTTGCAGAGAAATTTGTGATATGTCACCACCACCTTCCAGCGTAACTGAAATTTCACTTTTAGGATTAAGCTCATGATTTATGAATCAAGCTGTGTTGGTTCCAATCCCCTGAAGCATTTCCTGAATACAGAAACTTCAATGTGTGTTTGAGAGACTTCACTCCATGACATTTTCCTTCACACTTGTCTTTCAAGCTGAGGCCTGCCTCTACTCTAATCCCAAAAGCTCTCGAATTCTAATGGTACAGGTGTACATTCAAATGACAAAATTGCTGCAGTGCCTGGGAATCTGAAATTAAAACTGAAAACGCTGGAAAATCTCAGCACATCTGCCAGTATCTGTGAGAGAGAGAAGCAAAGTGAATGCTTCGGGTTGATAGACTTTCATCCAAGCTGGAAATAAACTGTATATGAATGGTATATATATCCAGTATATAGGGGCAGTATGGTGGCATAGTGCGCTACTGCCTTATAGTGCCAGGGACCCAGATTCGATTCCCGGCTTGGGTCATTGTCTGTGTGAAATTTGCACATTCTCCCCATGTCTGTGTGGGTTTCCTCCAAGTGTCCTGATTTGCTCCCAAAGTCTGAAAGACGTGCTGGTTAGATGCATTGATCTGACAGGCGGAGGAGTGCGGCGACTAGGGGAATTTCACAGTAACTTCATTGCAGTGTTAACATAAGTCTTACTTGTGACTGACAACTAAAAAAACTTGTCACTAAAACTCAAAAAATATTCATGTAAAAATTGAGTTTGCGTGACTAAAACTTCAGCCAGAATTTTTTTTAATATTCTTTCAGGGCTTGTGGCCATCACTGGCTGGACCTGCATTTATCACCCATCCCTGATTGCCCTTGAACTGAATGACTTACGTGGCCATTTCAGAGGGCAGTTAAGAGCCAACCACATTCTGTGGCTCTGTCATCACATGTAGGCCAGACCAGGTAAGGACAGCAGATTTCCTTCTTGAAGAGACATTAATGAACCAGAAGAGTTTTTAATGACAATCAATGTAATTTCATATTTATTGCTAGATTTTTATTGAACTCATCCACCATGGTGGGATCTGAACCCAGGTCCCCAGAGCATTAAGCTGGGTCTCTAGTTTACTAGTCCAGTGACAATGCCAGTCTGCCACGGCCTCCCCAGTCAGAGCAATGGTAGGCAACCAGGGGCTGTATGTGGCCCTTCAAGATTTTGAGTGAGGCCCACAAGACCTTTTGTTGACCACTGCCAATGCATAGAGTTGCCACTTTCACAGATGTGGCTTATTTTCCTACTAGTATGGTTGAAGCAATATACACATAAAGCAAGGGCAAGTGACATGAGATGCATGCTGATTGTTTATAACTTTTAGTGTGAGAGCCGTGCGCTCTCTGTGCGTCCAAAATGTAAATGTTTCTTTTGATTTTCCAATTTGAGGTTGATGAGAGTTCTATTTATATATGCATGGTTTAGTATTCTGTCTAACTCTTGATTGGCATGTATTAACGTATTTAATCTTATTCATGGCGTTGTGGTTAGTGAAGCAGCTTGATTTCAATCTTGAGTCCCACTAAGATAAAGTAGGGTGACTCATGTGGCCCACTCACTAACCCAGATTACCCTGAATTAGAGACAGGAGTGATAATCTCGAGAGGTTGAAATCCACTTGCTCCCATCGTTTTGCTATTGCAGAGTTCACAAGCACTTCCCACTTATCCTGTCACTAAAAGTAATATAAAATGAAAGATAAAGTTTTTTTATTATTGGATTTTTATTTAAAATGATGTGAAGTCTTTGCCTTTCTTCGCAATACAAAGTCGTTTTTCTTCATAAACCTGGTACAATCCAGATAATATTTGTAATGCTTAATTCTGCTCGATTCAGGGTGAAGACTTCAGGAGTCAGAAGATCCAACCTGGCAATTTTCATTGATGTATTTTGTAACTTTATTCTCCAACTGCAGCTACATGCGAGGCTCTTCTCAGTGAGTGCTTTTATTCTCAGGTATTTGTCAAAGATGTATAGAAAGCTTCCTCCAACCTTCTTTTCCAAGATCTTGAATTCCCTAGCTGTTGCACAGTTATCCGTCTATTCTGCAATCTCAGTGACATTAAGTTTGAAATGGGCTGTGTATCTCACATTCCTTCTTGATGCTATATTGTCACAATAGAGAACATGATTGGTCTGCACCCATGAGGTGGTAACTGTGATGGTGGTGTAGTGGTTAGCACTGCTGCCTCACAGCTTGAGGAACACAGGTTCGATTCCCAGCTTGGGTTACTGTTTATGTGGAGTCTGCCCGTTCTCCCTTTGTCTATATGGGTTTCCTCCCACGCTCCAAAAAAAAATGTGCAAGTTAGATGACTTGGCCGTGCTTAAATTCTCCTACAGTGTATCTGAACAGGTGCCGGAAATGTGGCAACTAGGGGATTTCAGCAGTGACTTCATTGCAGTGTTAATGTAAGCCGACTTGTGACTAACAAATAAACTTTAACTTTACCTGAGGCAATGGTCTAGTGGTATTATCGCTAAACTATTAATCCAGAAACTTTTCTAATGTTCTGGGGACTCAATTTCAACTTCAGAAAGCATGGAGGAAATGGGGTGAAATGGAAATGGTTGAGAGCTTCAAGTTTCCAGGTTTTTAGATCACCAACAACCTGTCCTGGCTGACACCCCTACTTTCATGGGAAGCTAAGCAATTTCAGCATATGAGCTACAATTCTCACCAATTTTTACAGATGCACCATAGAAAGCATCCTTTTCAGATGCATCACAGCTTAGTATGGCTCCTGCTCCGACCAAGACCGAAAGAAACTACAAAGAACCGTGAATGTAGCCCAATCCGTCATGCAAACCAGCCTCCCGTTCATTGACTCCATCTACACTTTCCACTGTCTCGGAAAAGCAGCCAGCAGAATCAAGGACCCCATGCAGTCCAAACATATTCTCTCCCACGTTCTTCCTTCGGGAAGAGATACAAAAGTCCGAAATCACCAAACGACTCAAGAACAGCTTCTCCCCTGCTGCCGTCACATTTTTGAGTGGGCCTACCTTATATTAAGTTGACCAATCTCTACACTCTAGCTGTGAATGTAACACTACATTATGCACTCCCTCCTTTCCTTCTCTCTTTGTCACCTTGTATGCTTTGTCTGGATAGCATGCAAGAAACAATACTTTTCATTGTATACCAATACATGTGGCAATAATAAATCAAATGAAATGAATAGCATAGGTAGCTTTCAGGAGGAGCCAGATAAATATGAAGGAGAAAGTAATAGAGAGTTATGGTGATGGAATTAGTTCCAATTTGAAGATATGAGGGTCACGAGGAACATAAACACCATCTTAGACGAGTCCTTTTTCTGTCCTATAAATTCTGTGCAGTTCTAGTGTGTGTAAATATGTAAAAGGGAGGGTTTTCTAGAGACTAGGGCTGAGGAGTTGAAGGCATTGCCACAGAATGGGCATATGGGAAGAAATAGGAAGTGCAGAGGTAGAGTAATAGAGATGGGCTACAGAAGTGTAGAGATAGTATGGCTCAAATCTATGGGGAGGTGATAGCCTAGTGGTATTATCGCTAGACGATTAATCCAGGAACTCAGCTAATGTTCTGTGGACCCAGGATTGGATCCCACCACAGCAGATGATGGAATTTGAATTCAATAAAAAAAAATCTGTATTTAAGAATCTACTGATGACTGTGAAAGCATTGTCGAATTTTGGGAAAACCCATCTGATTCAGTGATGTCCTTATCCAGTCTGCCCTACATGTGACTCAGGAGCCACAGCAATGCGGCGGACTCTCAACTGCCCTCGGAAATGGAATAGCAAGCCACTCAGTTCAAGGGCAATTAGGGATGGACAATAAATACTGGCCCAGCCAGCAACACTTATATCCCATGAATGAATAAAACAAAATCCAGACCAAGGTACTGATTTCAACGTATCGAGGTCAGTAGCAATTTGTTTTCTTTACAGCACAAACCCAGATATTGGCCAACCTATATCGGATCAAATCACTGTTTAATGTTAAGTTTATTTATCAGTCACAAATAAGGCTTACATTAGAACTGCAATGAAGTTACTATGAAAATCCCTCCCCTAATTCCCCTGATGCCACAGATTCCTGAGGAGACTGTGGAAATCATTCCTTCATCACATTAAAGGGTTAACTGAACCCATCGTCTCAACTGAAACTATTTGCAGCTGCAGGTGGGACCAGGAGATTAATTCCGGCCCCTTGCCTGAAAAACAGGTTCCTCAGACCCTAGACCTGAGCTGAAAAACAACAATTTGAGAGACAGAGACAGCCAGCTTTTAAACAAAGCATGTGCAAAGTCCCAGAACTGAAAACAAGCAGAATGCCACAATTCTCTGCCAGACTCGTATTTCAACCTGCTTAACCCTGACGGCAAGTCTCAAGTTAAATCCACATAATCTCTGAAGAGGAGTGAAGCCAGTGTTGATGTGGACCTATCTTATTTTTGTTTGTATCCTTATTATTGCTACACAGTTCAGAGAACCTTCAGCTCCGCCTCCCGGCATTAGTTTGTTTAAGTTTCACGTGAAAAAAAAATGTCTTTTGCACCAGCTGCCTGCAATTTTATTTTACTTTTGTCAGTTTCTCTGTGGATTCTGCAGTCTCCTTCAGGGTGAGCTAAGGGACTGTGCAATCATCATGTTAATAGTTGTTCTTCGCTCAGGAAGCAAGACTAGAAGAGCTAGGAATCATCATGGTGTCACAGTGGTTAGCACTGCGTGTCTCACATGCCAGGGACCTGGGTTCAATTCCAGCGTTGGGTGACTGTCTATGTGGAGTTTGCGTTTTCTCCTTCATGTCTGCGTGGATTTCCTCTGGGTGCTCCAGTTTCCTGCCACAGTCCAAAGATGTGCGGATGAGGTTGATTGGCCATAGTAAATTGCCCTTGAGTTTTGGGGGGATTAGCAGGGTAAATATTTAGAGGGATAGGGCTTGGGTGGGAATATTGTCAATGCAGACTTGATGGGCTGAATGGCCTCCTTGGCACTGTAGGGATCCTATGATTCAATAAGAGCCAAGATAGTGAGGCAGGAAAATGCTTGGTAATACCCTGCACCTGTGAGAAACCAAAATCCTTTCTTTGTTTCAGTCTTTGCTTGATCTCTATGCATACAGTGGTGCTAATCCCATCTATCTCAAATGTGAGTTTAGCAACAAATAAGTTTGTTCAAAGGGGTAGCATGGTGGTTAGCACTGCTGCCTCACAGTGCCAGGGATGTGGGTTTGATTCCTGGCTTGGGTCACTGTGTGTGTGAAGTTTGCACGTTCTCCCCGTGTCAGTGTGCATTTCCTCCGCTTGCTCCAGTTTCGTCCCGCACTCCAAAGGTGCGCAGGTTAGGCGGATTGGCTATGGTAAATGCCCCTCAGTGTTCCAAGATGTGTAGATTAGATGGATTAGCCACAGTAAATATGTCAGGTTACAGAGATAGGGTGGGGGAAAATGGCCTGGGAAGGTCCTCCGTCAGAGAGAGGCAGTGCAGACTCAATGGACAGAATGGCCACCTTCTGCACTGTAGGGATTTTATGATTAGATTCTATAGCTGGAATTTTACTGCCCCACCACGCCACGGGAATCGGAGTGGGCGAAGGGAGGATAATGGGAAAGTCGAAGATGGAATGAGTTCAGGCAGGATATTATGGTTTCGGCATGAGGGAGGCATAAAATCCCATCGTGTGGTTAGTATTGGTGTCTCACAGCGCCAGGCACCTGGGTTCGATTCCCAGCTTGGGTCACTGTTTGTGTGAAGTCTGCATGCGCTCCCCATGTCTGCATGGGAGAAATTGCTCAACCTGATGCACACGTGGAATGCACACTTACCATGTGTGGATCAGGTTAAGCTTAGCTAGAGAGGAACTCATTCTGCACTGCAGGATTCTATGATTCGATGTGCAAATAGAATGTCAAAACTCATTATCTCAGATCACACAGGAAGAATTGCTACTGGAGCAAGATACCAAAAGGCTGAATACATAAAAACATCCAAATTCAGAGCTGGAATCAGCAGGAACTTGGTGAATTGTACTTCAATGAGAAAGAAAGAAAAATTTGCATTTATACAGCAACCCTCACAACCTGAGGATTTCCCATCTTGCTTGATAGCCAATTTAGTGCTTTTCAATTGTAATCACTGCTGTAATGTAGAAAATATGACAGCCAATTTGTGCACAGCAAGCTCCCACAAACAGAGAAAGAGATACAAGAAGGAAAAACAACAAATAGAAGAGAAGGTAAAATAAATCAAGTAATAAATAGCAGGTACCAAGATTGAGTAGTCAGTCACAGAATTTACAGTGCAGAAGGAGGCCATTCAGCCCATTGTGTCTGCACCAGCTCTCCAAAGGGCATCATGACTCAATGCCATTTCCTTGCCTGTCTCCATACCTCTGCATATTGTTTCTATTCAAATAATCATCTAATTCCTTCTTCAATGATTCGATTGAATCTGCCTCCACCTCACTTCCAGGCAGTGCATTCAGATCCCAACCTTTTTATGAATATATGAAAAAATATCTTCTCACATCGCATTTGCTCCTTTAAATGTGTGCCCTCTCAATCATGATCCATTTAAAAGGGAAACAGTTTCGCCCTATCTACTCTGTCCAGACCCCTCATGATTTTGAGCATATCTGTTAAATCTCCTCTTAGCCTTCTTCTCTTCAAGGAGAACAATCCCAACCTCTCCAATCTATCACTGAAGTTTTTCATCCCTGGAACCATTTTTGTAAACTTCTTCTGCACTCTCTCCAACGTATTCACATCTTTTTGTAGTGTGGCACGCAGAACTGTGTACAGTATTCTATATGAGATCTAGTTTAAAGTTTATTTATTGTTGTCATAAGTAGGCTTACTTTAATGCAATAAATAAATAAAATTCTTGTGAAAAACCCATGGTCACCACACTTTTATTCATTAGTGGTACATGGGATCGCTGGCTAGCCAGCACTTATTGCCCATTTCTAGTTGCCCTTGGAGGGCAATTAGGAGTCAACCACATTGCTTTGGCTCTGGAGTCACATGTAGGCCAGACCAATAAGTATGGCAGATTCCCTTCCGTAAAGGACTTTAGTGAACCAGATAGGCTCTTCCAACAATAGTTTTATGGTCATCAGTTGATTCTTAATTCCAGATACTTTTAATTGAATGTAACTTCCACTATCTGCCATGGTGGGATTTAAACCCAGGTCCCCAGAACATTAGCTGAGTTTCTGGATTAATTGTCTATCCCATCTTGGGCAGGGTGGACAATTTCCGGTCTTGGGGTGGACATGACCAGAAAATCCCACCCACAATGTCTTTGTTGGTTAGCACATTTTTAGAACCACAAGACAATCAAAGTTATATTTAAACTACAACAACAACAATTATATTTGCATCACAGGACTACAGTGACATCTAGCCAAAGCTAAAAGCTGGGTCGAAGTGGCTGGTTCTAATGTGCATTTTAGAGATAAAGGGAGGTTTGGGGGGAGTAAAGCCTTGATAGCTGAACACAAAGCCATGAGTGATGGGGCAAAGGAAGTCAAACATCCTCTAGAAGTCAGAATTTGAAGGACAAGAGTTCTCATAGGCTCATACTGTACAAAAGAAGCCCTTCTGAGTGTAGATTGTCAGCAGAATGAGCGTGCCAGAATCCCTGCCCATCACTGGACTAACAAAGCTTACAGATCCTATCACAGGTATGTATCCTGTTTATTCCAATGATATCGTTTACCTCGAAACTTCTCGGATAATACAATGGAAGCAGCAAAGAAAGGAATCCCAGTTGGATGAAATTAGATTTTTCTCCCCCAGGCACTCACTCCGTGTGCAGTTAGAGCTGAAACTGCTGAATTAATGCTGCTTGTAGGCAATAGCTTTGCGCTGTTGGTCTCAATGCCCCTGGGATGAGTCTGTTCTTGTTCGATCTCATTTTACACATTGCCCTGCACATGGGTTGAGTTGGGTTAAAGAGGCCAATTAAATAGGATGGATAGTAAAGCAAGGATGTGAATGGTATATCAGCTTTTTGAGGTAATTGGGACTGAATTAATTGAGCTTCATTTACATCTTAAACAGAGCCACTTGCTCCTAATGAGGGCTGATGTAAACTCCGCTTCGTAGGCTGGGTCCCAGGAGAGCTACTCAAATACACAGCTCCCTAAATGGGCGAATGGGACACTTACTGAATACTGACTGCAAATGTTATTTTAAACAAAATACATGGGCAGAGCACATTGTAGAGACAAGTGATGCCATGATGCCATTATAGGGAACCATCACCTGTCTTATTATATATGTATAATATGTACGTATGCATTATTATATATAACACGTGTATACATTATTATACAAATACAATATTATGTACCTATTGTGTACATATGTTATTGTATATATGGTATACACATACAATATTATATGAATATTTGCATAAATATACATTATTATATACATATTGTATACATATGCATTATTATATACTTTTATACATTGCATTGTGGGTGTACCTATATCTCAGGGACTGCAGCAATTCAAGAAGGCAGCTCATCCCCACTTTCTGAAGGGCAAATATGAATGATCAATAAATGCTGGTCTAGCCAGTGATGGCCACATCCCATGAATGAATATTTTAAAAATTATATACGTATACCTTATTGTATGCATTATTGTATAAACGCACACACATAACTTCAGCATTTTCCATTTCATTTCCATTTCCATTTGTAAGATGATGGTTTGCAATTTGGAACAGGATTTTCCAGCAGCGCTCACCCAAGATCAGAAAATCCTGCCCAAGGTCAATGGACTTTGCACGGTTCTGTCCTGCCCCTCACGATTCCTGAGGTGGGCAGGAGCTCTGCCCCTGCTGTTCTATTCTTGATGGCACAACAAATGGGCTGAGTGGCCTCCTTCTGGTCACCCTATTATAGAAAGGATCTTATTAAACTAGAAAAAGTGCAAAAAAGAATTACAAGGATGCTACTAAGACTTGATAGTTTTGAGTTTTAAAGAGAGGCTGAATATAACGAGAGTTTTTTCCCTGGATTGTAGAAGGATGAGGTGCGATCTTATTGAGATCTATAAAATGAAGAGGGTCATGGATCAGTTAGATAGTCAACATCTTTTCCCAAATGCAGGGGAGTCAAAATAGAGGGCATAGATTTCAGGTGAGAGGGAAGAGATACAGAAGTGTCCAGAAGGGCATTTTTTTAACAGAGGATGGTGAGTGTCTGGAACGAGCTGCCAGAGGTAGTGGTAGAGGCACGTACAGTTTTGTCTTTTTAAAAGACAAAAGTATTTTGTCTTTTAAAAAAGACAAGTATTTAGACAGTTACATGGGTAAGATGCTATAAAGGGAGCTGGGCCAAATGTGGGCAATTGGAATTAGCCTTAGTGGTTAAAAATAAGGGCAGCCAGGACAAGTTGGGCCAAAGGGCCTATTTTCATGCTGTAAATTTCTATGAATCTATGGTTTTATGACTCTGCTTCGTAACCTTTCTATGGTTTTATTCGATGTTAACTGTCATCTGGTGTGGTTCAAGAGCCCCACTCTGGCCTGCCAGCCTCTGCCAGGCTATCTGCAGAAGGAGACAGTGGGCTAAGGTGTACTATTCGCTGGTTTCCATGTTTTCTGGGCCTGCTTCTCGGCAGGCTGAGTTTTTCATTTCTCCTCACCTCTTCCAATGTCCCTGGCATCCAGGGGCCACATCCATCGGTGACTGTCTTCCTGTCCTCTGTGTCGCTGTGTTTCAGATCTCACCAGCAGGGTGTCCATTCTAGCGGAGCTGTGTATATTCAGCAGGTTGGGATTGAGTGGCCAGTTCCACCTTACGGAAGTCCTAGGACATGAGGGACGGGGTGAGAAGAGAGTAAGAAATGAGTGGAAAAAGACTTTTGAGCCAAAAGCAGAATATCCTCGAAAAATTCAGCAACTCAGTCAGCATCCATATATGTTAATACTTCATTGGAAGGAGTTTAAAGTTTAAGATGTATTTATTAGTGTCACAGGTAAGCTTACATTAACACAGCAATGAAGTTACTGTGAAAATCCCTCATTCTCTACAGTCCGGTGCTTGTTCAGTACACTGAGGGAGAATTTAGCGTGGCCAATGCACCTAACCTGCACGCCTTTCGGACTGTTGGAGGAAACCAGAGCAGCTGGAAGAAACCTACGCAGGCACGGGGAGAATGTGCAAATTCTGCACAGACAGTCACTCAAACTGGTAAGCAAACCCAGGTCCTTGGCACTGTGAGCAACAGCGCCAGCCACTGTGAGATAGCGATGGAATGTTGGCTTTCATCTCGAAGCAAATTGGAATAATAAAGTGACAAAGTGATCCTTCAGTTGTAGCAAATCTTGGTTAAACCCCATTCAGAATACTGCATTCAATCCGGACATCACCCCCTGGGGGAAAACAATCAACATCAAAAGAGGAGGTGGGCACATAATCATCAGATTATAAAGGTTAAATTACGAGGCAAGGTTACAGAAACATTTTTTGCATTCCCTCGAGTTCTGAAGGTTGAGGGGTGATCTATTCTGAAATGTTCAAAATGTAGGGCGGAATTTTTCCATTTCACCCGTCACGGGCATTGTAGCAAGCAGGACAGGACCATGCAAAGGACTTTAGGCAGAATTTTCCAGTCTTTGTGGTGAGCAAGGCTGAAAAATCCCGCCCGATAACTAGATTTGATAGGGAGAATAGATCTTTATTCTGGTCAACTGGAATGTAGAACAACGATGCAAATATCTCTTCAATTCATCTCATTCTTTCCTCATATCTACAAATACCTAACCAATTCCTTTTTGAAAGTTACTATTGAATCTGCTTTCCTCACCATTTCAAATGACGTACTCCAGATCTGACTACATAAAAATAGTTCCCCCCCCCTCCCCCTGATTTTCTTTACAAATTAGTTTAAAATCTGTGTCCGGTGGTTGCTTATCTTCCTGGCATTGAAAACGATTTCTCCCTAAGGAAGCAAAACTAGATGTGAGAAATGACAGATATTAGAGGGTGAACTTCAAAGGCAGGGGAAAGATTTTCCTATCCTTAAAGTTTTTTCCATGTGGCCTTACGCATATAATCCTAGGAACTCGAAGAGATCATGGTCTCTTTAGTACAAGTTTGTCTTAGCTGTTGGATGAACGATGAAATTGTCCCCCCCAAAAAATAATAAAAATGGAACCTAGCAAGAGTATGACAGTGACAAAGTCAGACAACATCTCACTAATTAAATTAAAATACCTTCCATTGGATAGCTAATCTAGCAACATGGCTGACAGTTCACACAAGTAGGCAACAAGTTGGGGACTGGTAGCACACTGATTAGCACTGCCGCCTCACAGCGCCAGGGACCTGGGTTCAATTCTGGCCTCAGGTCACTGTCTGTATGTTCTCCCCATGTCTACGTGTGTTTTCTCCAGATGCTCTGGTTTCCCCCTACAGTCCGAAGATATGTGGGTTAGGATGATTGGCCATGCACAATTGCCCCTTAGTACCAAGGGGATTAATAGGTTAAATATAGAACATAGAACATTACAGCGCAGTACAGGCCCTTCGGCCCTCGATGTTGCGCCGACCAATGTAACCAATTTTATGACCCTCTATTCCAATGCTATCCATATGCCTATCTACTGCCCATTTGAACGCCCTTAAACTTGACGAGTCCACAACTGCTGCAGGCAGGGCATTCCACGCCCTTACTACCCTCTGAGTAAAGAACCCACCTCTAGCATCTGTCCTATAACTACCACCCCTTAATTTAAAGCTATGTCCCCTCATGCTATCCATCTCCATCCAAGGAAAAAGGCTCTCACTATTCACCCTATCTAACCCTCTGATTATCTTATATGTCTCAATTAAGTCACCTCTTAGCCTTCTTCTCTCTAATGAAAATAACTTCAAGTCCCTTAATCTTTCCTCATAAGACCTACCCATCATACTAGGCAACATCCTGGTAAACTTCCTTCGCACCCTTTCCAATGCACCCTTTCCAAAATATATGGGGTTACGGGATTAGGGCTTGGGTGGGATTGTGGTCAGTGCAGGCTCGATGGTGCGAATGGTCTCAGCTTGCACTGTAGGGATTCTATGAATTGGAGGATTCTAGATGAGATGAGCTGGGATTCTCGCCCAACAAGCTTGCCAGATTCTGCTCTGATAGTTCTCTAATTCTGCTGGCAATTTCCGTGCAATTACAGATCTCTCATTATCTACAAGATGCGGGAGTAGGGGGTGGGAGTGGTGATGGCGAGGAAAGACAGTGAATTATTTTTGAGTTCCATATTTCTAATGCCAATTTGGCTAATGTTCCATTGGAAAAATTCCAGATAGGCAGGTAGTCATGAATAAACACTGCTTGGTTCGGGACTATTGTTGCTTTTCTTTCAGAACAGTTCAAGGTGTGGCTGGATCACAAGCTTAATGATTATTTTCACCGAGGTGAAATCTTTCTGCACACAGACAGTGGGTTGTGGTTGGCCTCGCACAATGCAGCAGCTGTGATTCCCAAGTGCAGAGCTATCTACTAAAATGTCAGCAGCCACTAAGGCTTGAGAGGAAATCTCCCGTAAAGTAATTATAATACACTGTATTCTGGGTTCTTTGCGGGTGATGCTAAATAATTCTCCTGGATCCATCTCTCCATGCCCTGCCTGTAAATGGAATTTTGTTTCCTGTTGTATTCTTGTCAAATGCTGTACCCCTCAGTTGACATATCTGGAATGAGATTATTTTACTCACCTTGTAATTAAGTAGAATGTGTAAGTAATAGATGGTTACATTTATACAGTTCCTATCTTGATATAGAAGGTGCCAAATCCTTTTAAACTGTCTGCACCCCCAGCAAATTTTAATGACCCCGTGAGATTTCTTTAAAAAATAATCAGCAAGCAGTTTTTGCAGTGTCCTGAAGCTCTCGCAGTTTAGGTCTCTATTTTACACAAATAATACAGAGAAGCTCAAAATAGAATTCACAAGAATAATACCAGAATTACACCCACGGTGGCACAATAGTAAGCACTGTGCCTCACAGCACCAGGAACCTGGATTCGGTTCCTACCTTCAGCTACTGTCTGTGTGGAGACTGCGCATTCTCCCCATGTCTGCGTGGGTTTCTTCCGGGTGCTCTGTTTTCCTTGCACACTCCAAAGATGTGTGGGTAAGGGGGATCAGCCTTGCCAAATTTTCCCCTAGTGTCCCAAGATATGTAGGTTAGATGGATTAGCGGAGTAAATATGTGGGGTTACGGGGATATGGTGGAGGAGAGAGTCTGTTAAGCTTCTCTGTCAGAGAATCAGTGCAAGTTGGATGAGCCAAATGGCTTCTTCTGCAATGTAAGAATTCTACGATGACAACTATAAGGAAAGGTAAGTAGAGGTGTAAGGTTAAACACATTTCTTATTTCAAGCTGCTGGTGCAGTCATGATGGGTTGAATCTTGTGTTGTATGTCTCCAGGCTGGCACTCTTTTCTCTAGGATAGGTTAAGGGATGAGCTGATAGAGAATGTTAAAATTATAAAGGTATCTGATAAGATAGATGAGTGTTAGGCAACCTAGTCTTGTGAGTGGCCACATGAGTGTCTCTCCTTCATCTCAGTGGGCCGCAGGCATGTTCATTGAAGTTAAAAGTTTATTTATGAGTCCATAGTAGGCTTACATTAACACTGCAATGCAGTTACTGTGAAATTTCTCTAGTCACCACACTCCAGAGCCTGCTGGGGTACACTGAGAAAGAATTTAGCATGGCCAATACATCTCACCAGACTGTGGGATTTTCGGACTGTGGGAGGAAACCAGAGAACCGGGAGGAAATCCATGCAGACATGGGGAGAGTGTGCAAACTCCACACAGACAGTGACCCAAGCCGGGAATCGAAGCCAGGTCCCTGGCACCATGAGGCAGCAGTGCTAGCCGCTGTGCTACTGTGTTACTGTGCTGGAAATTGATTGTATGAATTTATATGTATATATATACATATATATATGTGTGTATACACACACACCAACTATTTCATGACGGGTTGTAAAAAATGCTTAATCATTCACATCTTAATAGAACTATCATCAACTTCAAATGGTAAAATCAAAGAAATATTTACACATTGATTGAGCACGGGGCACGGCTCTCACAGTAAATGTTGTCAGCTATCAGAGTGCACCTCACTTTACTTACCCTTGCTTTATATGTGAATCACTTCAGTCGTACTGGTATGAACACAAATTATGGCATCAAAACAATTGGAATCTGGCAAAGCTCAACCAAGTGTCTTAAGGGCCGCACTCAGAACACAGTTCAGAATGGTTGGCCACATGTAGCTTCTGGGTTGCACGTTGCTCCCTGCTGAGATAGGTGGAGGACAATGTTTCCTCAAGCAGGGGATCGCAACTAAAAAATGTAACGGGAAATTGAGGAGAAACCTCTTTATCCGGTGCATGGCTGAATTGTGAAAGCAGCTACTTCAAGGAGTAATTGAGGTGAATATACTTACAGAATCTCTACGTAGTGCAGAAAGAAGCCATTCAACCCCATCAAGCCTGCAGCAACAACAATCCGACCCAGGCCCTATCCCCATATATTTACTCTGTTAGCACCACTGGCACTAAAGGACAATTTAACATGGCCAATAAATCTAATCTACACAACTTTGGACTGTGGGAGGAAATCAGAGCACCCGGAGGAAATCTTTGCAGACACTAGGAGAACATGCAGACTCCACACAAACTGTCACTCAAGGCTGGAATCAAACCCAGGTCCCCGGCGCTGTGAGGCAATAATGCTAACCACTCTGCCATCCTGTCACCTAGTATGTATAAATAGATGTATTTAGTGAATAAGCTAGATAAACACAAGGAGCAAAAGAAATAAAAAGATATGTTGACAGAGGTAAATACAGGTGGAGGCTGATGTGGATATATACACCAACGCACATCTTTTAAGCTAAATGGCTTATTTGTATGTTATGAGTACAACAAAACAACACTTCAAAAAGTATTTTATTTAATGTGAATACATTCTTAGAATGTAAAGCGGTCTGAATGTTTTAAGTATTCACCACGTCACTTTTAGACTTGTCTGGTAATAATGACTATATCCCATTTCAAATGTCAGACATGACAAGTAACTATTTTTTAACCTTTTAGATCCCAATAGTTTACTAAAAAAATCAACTATCATGTCCAGATGAAACTTCCAGTTCCCAAATTGAATGAGAAATTTGCGATTCACAGGAACATTTAGGATTTTGTGGAAGATTCCAGAACTCACAAGGAGATTTGGGATCTAGGGCACCATGGTGGCACAGTGGTTAGCATTGCTGACTCATAGCGCCAGGGATCCAGGTTCAATTCCGGCCTCAGGTGACTGTCTGTGAGGAGTTTGCACATTCTCCCTGTGTCTGCATGGGTTTCCTCCAGGTGCTTCGGTTTCCTTCCACAGTCCAAAGATGTGCAGGTTAGGTTGATTGGGCATGCTAAATTGACCCTTCGTGTCAGAGGGATTAGCAGGGTAAATATGTGTGGTTATAGGAATAAGGCTTCGTTGGGATTGTAATGGATACTTGATGGCCTCCATCTGTAAGGATCCTATGTGGATATTTAGTTTGTCTTCTCATACAGACAGTGAGTAAAATAAAGGCAGAAAATCCTGGAAAAACTCAGCAGGTCCAGCAGCATCAGTGAGAGAGAAACACTGTTGATATTTCGAATCCACTGTGATTCTTTTTCGGAACTGACGTACAGACAATGACTGAATTACTTTATGATGCTCGCATTCCATACTTTCATTTCAGATTTCTAAAAATCTGCTGTGTTTAATCTTCATCACAAATGATCTTTTAACAAATATTTTTGTAAACATTATCAGCGAGGTGGTTTTTGAATGGGGAATAAATGAATTTCTCCCGATCGTCTTCAATACAACAGTAACATGACTGGTTGCTACAGAGGAAGGAGAGCTTGAGACTAAATAGGATGATCTTTACAAATGTCACTGCCTTCAAGATCCTCACTGAAAACATAGGAAAAGTATAATAGTTTGACAGGAACTATGGACAAGTGGAATCTGCAGACTTCACACAGATTGAGACAGCTTTTTTATATTTCACAGAATTTGATTTGACTTAATTTGATTTATTATTGTCACATGTATTAATATACAGTGAAATGCCTTGTTTCTTGTGCTTTATGCAGACAAAGCATACCATTCATAGAGAAGGAAAGGAGAGAGTGCAGAATGCACAGTCATAGCTAGGATGTGGAGCAGCTGTCTCCAGACTACAGCCCGCAGGCCACATCTGCATTGGAGTTTGGAGACCGCTAATGTAGAGAAAGATCAACTTAATGTGAGGTAGATCCATTCAAAAGTCTGATGGTTGCAGGGAAAAAGCTGTTCTTGAGTTGGTTGGTACGTGACCTTTTTCCCAATGGAAGAAGTTGGAAGAGAGAATGTCCAGGGTGTTTGGGGGGGATCCTTAATTATGCTGGCTGCTTTGCCGAGGTAGTGGGAAGTGTAGACAAAATTGATGGATGGGAGCTCTTCCCTACTCCCCTCACTAGCTGCGAGAAGAGAGAGAAGAAGAAACTCACCATTCTTTTCAATCCCTTCTCTTCACTTTGATAAGGTAAATGGAGGAAAGGGTTTCCAATTGCAAGGAATCCAAAACTAGGGGTCATAACTAATAAATACAATAAGGAATTCAGGAGAAACCTCTTTACCCAGAGAGTGGCTGGAATGCGAAAGCCGCTACCACAAGGAGTAATTGTGGTGAATAGTTTGGATGTATTTAATAAGTAAGCTAGATAAACACATGAAAGAGAAAGGTATAGAGGGGATGTTGATTGGGATACAATAAATTGGAGGCTGGTATGGAGTGAAAACACAGTGAGAAGTCTCACAACACCAGGTTAAAGTCCAACAAGTTGATAAATTCCAGCCTGCCACCTCCTCCCTTGATGAATAGAGCTTGGATGAGGCACAGACGAAGCATAAAAACAGAATCATAGAATCCTATAGGCCATTCAGCCCATTGAGATGAGGCAGACCACAATCCTACCCAGACCCATAAATTACCCTAATTAGTCCTCCTGACACTAAGAGCAATTTAGCATGGCCAATCCACCTAACCTACACATCTTTGGACTATGGGAGGAAGCTGGAGCACCCAGAGGAAACTCACTCAGACACAGAGAAAATGTGTAAACTCTACACAGACAGTGACCCGAGGTTAAAATTGAACTTGGGACCCTGGTGCTGTGAGGCAGCAGTGCTGGCTACTGTGCCATGTTGCCGCCCAGGTACAGGTACAGGCACAGATCTATTGGGCTAAATAGCCTGTTTTAACTGCCACACATTTACATTTCTGTGTATTTTCATTCCAGTGGTCCCCTGCAACCTGAAAACAGCACCCAGCTCCGATCTAACTGGATGCTTTAAACCCAGTTCCCAGGAATGACAGGATGGTGAATAATGCTGTATTTGTGTGGGCGATGCCAGCCTTGAGAGGCTTCAGTGTTCTCAGAACTAGAGAGGAGATGGAATGGCAACTTTTTTCCCCTTTACCTGATAGAACACAGGCACAGTTCGAGTGCTTACGTTACAAATCAAAATACAAGTGGCAGTTTCTAAGTGAGATTGTACAAGCTGTTCCAAACCGCTGAGTGTCTGGAAAAACCACTGCTGAGTCCTCAAAGTAACAAGTTGGTTCCATTCCACTGGATTTTATGATAGAACAATGCTTCAAAAAGCAAAATGCGCCAAGTGTCTCCTGAGGTGTGACTGAAAAGTAAGGCTGCGCAAAACAAGGACTGCGATACACACAATGGAAACCGTGATAGACACAATGGAACAGCTTAAGTCAAGCAAAGACCTCTGTACAATCAATTCAGTGGTGTGTTCCACTCCAGTCATTTATCCTTCAAAGAAACATTTACAAGGGTCTGATCACAAATGATGACCAAGCTAAATTCCAGAATACTTACCTACGCTCTTGAATCTTTACAGCAATACAGTGGCACAACGGTTAGCACTGCTGCCTCACAGCGACCTAGGTTCAATTCATGGCTTGGGTCACTGTCTGTGCAGAATCTGCATGTTCTCCCTGTGCCTGCACGGGTTTCCTCCGGTTTCATCCCACAGTTCAAAAGATGTGTTGGTCAGGTGCATTGGTTATGCTAAATTCTTCCTCAGTATACCCGAACAGGTGCTGGAGTATTGTGACTAGGGGATTTTCACAGTAACTTCATTGCAGTGTTAATGTGAGCCTAACACCATTATTCAAATTATAAAAAGTGGCTGAAAGAACAAAGCTTCTTTTCATTGATGAAAAGAGGACACATGCTGTAGATAGTTTTTTTAATAATTCAGAGTCGTAGACATTGTTATTGAAGCAGGACTACACGGCACCTGCCCTGCCGGCCATGGTTTTGGTGGAGGGTAGGGGGGAGGGAGCGGGGGCAGCGGTGGGGGGAGACGTAAGTGTTCACCTCATCACCGTCCCACCTACCTCCGAGCTCAGCCCCATAATACTGTGCGCAGTTCTGGTCGCCTCACTATAGGAAGGACGTGGAAGCTATTGAAAGGGTACAGAGGAGATTTACAAGGATGTTGCCTGGATTGGGAGGCATGCCTTATGAAGACAGGTTGAGGGAGCTGGGACTGTTCTCCCTGGAGAGACGAAGGTTGAGAGGCGACCTGATAGAGGTTTACAAGATGTTGAGAGGATTAGATAGGGTGGACTCTCAGAGACTATTTCCCAGGGCTGAAATGGTCGCGACGAGAGGGCACAGATTTAAGGTGCAGGGAAGCAAGTACAGAGGGGATGCTAGGGGAAAGTTTTTCACTCAGAGGGTGGTGAGTGAATGGAATCGGCTGCCGTCGGTGGTGGTCGAGGCGAACTCGCTGGGGTCTTTTAAAAGACTTCTGGATGAGTATATGGGATCCAATGGGATTGGGGGTTATAGATAGGTCTATGGCTGGGTAGGTTTTGATGTGTTCGGCACAACTTGTGGGCCGAAGGGCCTGTTTGTGCTGTAGTGTTCTATGTTCTATGTTCTATAATACTGGGAGTGGGGGGAATGTTGTTTGGCTCCCAACTTAAACTGTTTCCAAACACTCAGTGTATTGTGGCAAAAGCAAAGAACAATAATTGATTCATATTCACTTAAAGTTTGCACATTCTCTCCGTGCTTGCGTGGGTTTTCTCCAGGTGCTCCGGTTTCCTCCCACACCCCAAAAATGTGCTCTTGGGCTGATTGGCAAAACAAATTCTCCCTAAATTGTCTCGCAAATTTGGTTCCAATGCATAGATCTATAAACATAGACAGGGATCGTGGGTAGAAGTGGGAGCATCGAGGTGGCAGCGCGGGCTCATTGGGCCGAAGGGCCTGTTTCCCATGCTGTTATGTTCTTTGTTCTTTGTTCTAAACATACTTCTGTTTATTTCACACTTTGGGTACCAAACTCAAATGTACAACACCTTAACTCTTTAACTGAACATTAATTGTAATTCTTTAACTGAAAATAGATACAACTCTATTTAGAACAAAGTGGCCAGGTCCATTCCCAATGTAGATTCCATCCTCATGGTCCTTCTCTGAAGATGTTTCTTCAGAGCAGTCTTGCGATGGTTGATATCTGAGTTATTGCTGAAGGCAAAAATTGAACTAGTGCCTTTATCCAGTGTTTCTCAAATTCTTCGGCACAGTAGCACAGTCGTTAGCATTGCTTCTTCACAGCTCCAGAGTCCTGCGCTTGATTCCTGGCTCGGATCACTGTCTGTGTGGAGTTGGCACATTCTCCTTGTGTCTGCATGGGTTTCCTCCAGATACTCCAGTTTCCTCCCACAGTCCAAAGATGTGCAGGTTAGGTTGATTGACCATGCAAGGAAATTGCCCCTTAGTATCCAGGGATGTGTAGATTAGAGGGATTAGTGCGTATAATATATAGGGACATGGCAGTCGGGCCTGAGTGGGATTGTGTTCATGCAGACTCGATGGGCTGAAGGGCCTCTTTCTGGACTGTAGGATCTTATGATTCTATGATTCCAGGAAGTTCTATGACCAATGGTGCAATCAGAAACTGATTGTCAATATCTTTTCCCAAAGGTAGGGGGGTCTAAGACTTGAGGGCATAGGTTTAAGGTGAGAGGGGAGAGATACCAAAGTGTCCTGGGGAAATCTTTTCACGTAGAGGGTGGTGAGTGTCTGAAACAAGCTGCCAGAGGTAATAGTAGAGGCGGGTGCAATTTTGTCTTTTAAAAAGCATTTAAATAGTTTCATGGGTACAATGGATATAGAGGGGTACAGACCAAATGCGAACAATTGGGATTAGCTTAGGGGTTTAAAAGAAAGGGCGGCATAGACAAGTTGGGTCAGAGGCCCTGTTTCCATGCTGTAAACTTCTACGATTCTCTGACTCTATGACATGGTTGTGTTGAGGCTAATGGGGTTACTCACAGCCAACTTCATAATGCTTAGTTTAAATAGCATGTAGGTCATATGGTCACAATCCATATATGGATGTCTTGCTTAGTTCAAACAGCTATCCTTATTTGGTCAACAGGAAGCGTCAGATCACAAGTCACAGGTCACAGGCTAGGTCACAACTTGCAGCAACTTTGCAGCTTGCATCTGTGTTTGATTGTAGCTTGACCTCAATCCCAGCATGTTTAACTTTTAGTTGCAATTGCTCTTCAATATTGTCATTATTGTTTCTGAAATCACTGTTCTAGTCAGTTATCCGACCATAGAAATATTTTATTTATGTGAATAATCAACGGTCAATTAGGCTTATGCCCTAGACAATTAACCCTGATAAGACACTTTCCATGCCGTAAAACTGTTGGTGCAGGCAGTCAGGTGGGAGTAGGCAAAAAATTCCTCAAAGTCATGGGAAGAAAGGTTTTATCTGCATGGGCTGCCCTTTGCGGATCAGGAGGGTATCCCTAAAATAGAACCTCCCTTTTTCTTCCTATCTACTTGCTGCCTTAAATCCACCCTCAATCCCCCTTCCCTAACCTGCCCAAACCCCCACTGTCCAAAACCCCACTGCGCAAAACCTTGGATTTACCTGTCTCTGGGAATCCATTGGACCTTGTTTTGCCCTTACCCTTGCAGTCCCGGCAATGGCCACTATTGTGCTCTTGGTGCTGCTGGGACTAATGGAGCTACCAGCCAATCGGATTAGTCAACAGTACCCAATGGCAAATGGATGTCCCACCCTTTTTAGCCAACCCATAGTGCTTTATGGCTGAGCAGTGGAGCAGGTCAGCTCCAAGTTGATTTTGGTTTGGGTGCAGTGGAGGGGGGGGGAGGTGAGTGGAGGGCGGGGGGGGGGGGGGGGGGGCATCGACTCGCCAAATCCCCCATAATATTCAGCCTATAACATTTCATGGAGTTGCCTGCCTGTGTGGAGTCTGCACATTCTGTCTGTATCTGTGTGTATCCATCCAGGTGCTATCACTTCCTCCCAGGCATATGCAGGTTAGGTTCACTGGCCATGCTAAACTGCCCTTAATCTTCCAAGATATGTGGATTAGGAGGATTAACAGAGTAAATATATGTGGTTACAGGATTAGGGAGTGGCGAAGATACTCTGTCCAAGAGTTAATGCTGGCTCGATGAGCCAAATAGCCACCTTCTGCACTGTTGGGATGCTATGAGAAGTTATTATAGTCTACACATAACAAGTAGGAGCAGAAGAAAATCATTTGGCCTCGTGAGTCTCTTTTGCCATCATGACTGATCCATGGCCTCAGCTACTCAACAGCCCCTAGTCCCCATATCCCTTCATCCCCTCAATGCCAAAAAGTCCTCTGTATTGAACACACTCAATGATAGAAAATCTACAGCCCTCTGGGTGGAGAATTCCAATGCTATATTATTCTTGGCATATAGAAATTTCTCCCCCTCTCAGTCCTAAATGGTCTCTCTTTCTGGACTTTCTGAGCAGGGGAAGAAACTTTTTCAACATCTTTTAGATGTTGAAAGATGTCTTTCAACATCTAAAATTAAATAAATAGAGCTAAAAATCTGAAAGTAGGTATGCCTTTGGTTTCCATTCCTAACCAGTTTTTATATTCAGTTCATTTTTAAATTAATTAATTGGCTCAATTGAGGCTATTTTCTCTCTCTCTCTCTCTCTCTTGATGATGAGGCTGGCCCATTGCACTTGGGAGTGACTGTTGTTTGTTCAAGCTCGGGTAGAGTAAAGGGTCAGGATAGCCTACCTTACCTAGACCCTGTCCCCGTAACCCCACGTTTTATCCTGCTAAACCTCCAACAATTTAGCAATCCACCTAACTTGCACACGGCTAGTTAGAAAACCGGAGCACCCAGAGGTTAAACCAGGTTCTACCAGAAGCGATTTTTCAAAGCCATCTTGACCTTTTGGCTAAGACGAAATGTTAGTTCAAGCCCGGGATGGGGTGCAATGTCCCTTCCTGTCAACTTGGATCTGGTTTCTCCCTCATGTGGAGACTGTGTTTGGACTTAATTTGAATTGTCTTTCTTTCCTTAGAAATAAAGTACCTAAAGAAAAAAAAGTGACCCCACTGTTTGCATTAACCTATGGAACAAATACAATCTTCTTATAGTCTGCCCTCAATTGATGCTGTTCTGTTTTTCAGTAGCCAGGCTATCAATTCTTTCATTATTAAACCTGCCAGCTCATGTTTTCTCTTAATGTTCTTCCCTCTCAGCAAGACAAGTTCCATTCTCTTCAGAGTGTCTAGCCCCTGGCAGTGTTGGTATTGGGACAGCATCATCCCCGCCTCCGTCCTAATACTCCAGGGAGAAATACGAAAGCTGCGTGGGCTTCCTTATTTGCAAGTTCTTTTCTCGTTTCTTTTTTTCTTCTTGAAAAAGTTTCAAATATGGGAATGAGCAGAGCCAGTGCACAAAGTTTCTCTCTCCTGGTGAACTTCTTCTGTAGTGAGATGTGCATGAAAGGAAATGAAGGGATCTGGCTAAAATGGGAGATTTGACCAGATAACCCAAGGTTGAGTGTGAGCTGGATTTATCGAAAATTAAATTTGATTGTAAAGTGCTTTGCAATGATACGGGTTGAGCTCAATTTAATGAGGCACTGTGTCACTCCTCACAGATTCATCCTCACAGCAACTAAAAATACCAACAAAAAAAAAATTCAAGCATGTCAGTATCATTTGCCAACTGTGAAACTGGTGCTGAACAGAAAATGACAAGCAGGAAACATGTCCCTGATTGTGTCTCTCTGACAACTGGCAGATTCAAAACTGTGTACTGTACTGTCTTACAGCTCTCCCGCATCACTTCTTTATAAAGGAAATGATTGGATCGAAGATAGTTTCCCCAAGGGGTGTGAAACACATGCTGCTTCATTTCCAGCAGGATGCTACAGTGCATCAATCATTGTCTAACTCGCAATCTCCAGCACTCGCTGACTGGAATTGGTACTCCATCCACCGGCACTTCGATTTTAACATTTACATCTTTATGCTCCTTGGCAGTGTGTTATGAGAATGCTAACCCTCCATCCCAGAGCACTGACCAAATAACAAGATCAGGGCTGTTGGAGCAAGTGATTCTATTCGAATTTCATGCGCATCTTTGTAAAGAAATTAACCTTAGTCCACATTGGATATAGGCATGTCTGTTAGACAAAGAGAGAGAGAGGGACCATCATATATCGCTTGAGGGGCAACATTCATAGAATCATGGAATCCCAACAATGCAGAAGAGCCATTCATCCCATCAAGCCTGCACTGACTCTCTTCTACCCAGACCCTCTCCTCCATCCTACACCTATGTAATGATTTTAATCAGGCAATTGAGGTAGGCCTATTAGAATATGAACTCCCCTGATTAAGGGCCAAATTGATGGGCCAATCAGGGGGCCTCTTGCTTTATATTTAACTAGGAGTGCCAGTTCCTCTGTAACTTTTAGCGTAGACTGCTGACTGAACTCATTTTGTATGCTATTGCCCTTTGGTGAAGGGATTCTGCCATTTGAGGACTTATTATATCCTGTAACCCCACACATTTACCAGAATGAGTCCAACTCACCTACACATCTTTGGGCACTAAGAGGCAATTTAGCATGGCCAATCCACCTAACCCACACATCTTTGGACTCCACAAGCATGGGGCAAGGTGAGGAGATAGATTCCTATGAACTACCACAGTGCAATGCAGCCTCAAAATCTTAAAGTTTCCTCTTTGTGGGTCTATTGATAATGTGATTCTGATAAAAGTGAGAAAAAAAAAATCATTCATTAGGGCTGATGTGTGGAGACAAGCTTTTATCCTGAGTATGGTGGGTAATGGGGAATGGCTCAATCAAGTTCAGGTTAATTTATTTGAGTTATTTAAGGTAAGGAGCTGGAGACTTTGAAGGGATTTGAGGGAAAGCTTTTTTCCCAGGTGGTGGTGGGGAATCAGGAACTCACTGCCTGAAAGGGTGGCAGAGGCAGGAACCCTCACAACAAGAAGCACTCGGGGTGAGCATTTGAAATGCCGCATCATACAAGGCTATCGAATAGATAAGCAATTAATGGTCAGGACAGGAGAGATGGGCTGAAGGTCCTGTTTTTGTGCTGTGAAACCCCAAGGGCAGGATTTGCCAGGCCTCCTCCTGCATGTCTCCGGACTGGAAAATCCCATCGGATTCCTGGATGTTTTGTGAATCTTCATTCAGAAAATGCAGGAAATTCTCAGCAGGTCGGGCAACATCTGTATAGAAGGAAGCAGAGTTAATGTTTCAGATTGAGAAATCCCTCACTTCTGATGAACGATCATTGAGCAGAAATGTTGAGTCTGTTTCTTTGTCTCTCCACAGATGCTGCCTGTCCTGCTGAGTATAATCAAAGACTCAATGCACCCTAGATTTTCTCCCTTCCATCTTTTTCCATCGGGAAAAAGATACAAAAGTCTAAGGTCAGTACCTACCAACTCACGAACAGCATTTGTCCCGCTGCTGTCAGATGTTTGAATGGATCTATCTTATTTGAAGTTGATCTTTCTCAAACTGTGACTGTAATATTACATTCTGCACCTTCTCCTTTCTTTCTCCTCTATGTACCCAATGAACAGTATGTTTTGTCTATATAGCACATAAGGAACAATACTTTTCACTGTATATTGAAACATAGTACATTGAAACTGGACTCCCCCACCATCAGGAACATTCTTTCTGATTCTACCCTGGCTAATTCTGTTGGAATTTTGTAAGCTTCTATGGGACCTTCTCTCACTCTTAACCAAGTTCTATTCTGGCCTCTCATACAAGACCAGAGTTGAACCTTGGTCCCTGGTGTTGTGAGGCAGAGATGCTAACTACTGCTCCACAATACCATCCAGTTAATTCCTGTCATAATAAAGGATAGAATTCCATTAATTTCATTAATTATTTATAGTAGCTGCACACTGTAGAGTTTTATTAGTTTTATTGGATTCAGACTCATCAGTACTAAAAAAAACTATAAGAGTTCAGTGCTTCTGCCATACCTCAGGTCACAGTTGTAGAGGTCCCAACATTCCCCTTTTTACTTCTCCTCACCCACATGGCTTTTGGACAACTAAAGCTAAAGACACTTCAACATGATTATTAACCCAGGTTTCTGTAGTAGAACAAAAAACAAAATACTGCAGAGGTTGGAAATTTAACAGAAAATCAGAAAACACTCAGGTGGTCAGGCAGCATCCATGGAGAGAAACAGAGGGCGAGATTTTCTGGCTACAATCGCCCCCAAACCTGAAAATCCCGCCCGAAGTCAGACCTTTGCACAGTCTGCCCCGTACCTGCTATGATGTGCGTGGTGGGTGAATGTGAAAATTCCCCCCGGAGTTAATGTTTTAGGCCAATGAGGTTTCTGCAGAGCTCAGGAATCATTGACCCTGTTTCTCTCCACTAATACTGCCAAACCTGTTGAATATACCCAGCACTTTCTGTTTACATTCTGGGTTACTAGTCTAGCAACATAGCCATCATATTGCTGTTCCTCAGACTGCCAATTCAGCTGGCACAAATAAATTATGTTTAACAATGTATTTATGACTATTGCAATTTAGTTTGCAATGATTTTCCCAAAGCTATTGCAAGGGAGCAGATTTTATTGCTGATAGATTCAGAGACATTGGTGATAAGTCATTGATTCATACAGATTTACAGCATGGAAACAGGCCCTTCTGCCCAACTTGTCCATGCCGCTTTTTTTTAAACCCCTAAGCTAATTCCAGTTGTCCACATTTGGCCCATATCCTTCTATACCCACCATACCCATGTGACTATCTAAAAGCTCCTCTCACCTTAAACCTATGCCCTCTAGTTTTAGACTCCCCTACTTTTGGAAAAGATGTCTATGCTGATCTATGCCCCTCAATATTTTATAGATTTCTATAAGATCACCCCTCAGCCTTCTATGCTTCAGAGAAAAAAGTCCCAGTCTATCCAACCTCTCCTTCTAACTCAAACCATCAAGTCCCAGTAGCATTCTAAGATATCTTTTCTGCACTCTTTCTATTTTAATAATATCCTTTCTATTACAGGATGATCACAACAGTATACAGTATTCCAAGTGTGGCCTTATCAATGCCTCGTACAACTTCAACAAGACGTCCCAGCTCCAGTATTCAATGTTCTGATCAATAAAACCAAGCATGCTGAATGCCTTTTTCACCACTCTGTCCATCTGTGACTGCACTTTCAAGGAGCTATGAACCTGTACCACTATATCTCTTTGTTCTGTAATGCCCTATTATTAACTGAGTATGTTCTGCCCTGGTTTCAATCTACCAAAATACATCACCTCGTATTTTATCTAAATTAACTCCAACTGGCCCAATTAATCAAGATCCCATTGCAATCGGTGATAACTTTCTTCACTGTCCACTATGCCACCAATCTTGGTATCTTCTGCAAACTAACCATGTCTCCTATATTCTCATCCAAATCATAACATAAATGACAAATAACAGTGGACCCAGCACTGATCCCTGAGGCACATCGCTGGTCACAGGCCTCCAGTTTGAAAAATATCCCTCTACAACTTTCTGTCATCAGCCAATTTTGTGTAAATGAAAGTTAAGGACAGTCTACAAAACCTCATGATGTGAGATAATATCGTTCCCTACTCTTTGGCTGTTCAGTCTGAATCATGGTCACTGCTTTAGTCTTTTACAAGCATAAAATATGACAATTTCACTATCACCATCTCCATAATTAAAATGAATGCAAAACATCTCATGATTTAGCTGCATGTAGCAATGCTTTTGGAAAGCTCACAGAATAATAAAATGTTTCTGTTGTTACCTAAAAGTTTATTGTACGGCTGTAGGTTTGGAAACTCTCTCATGGGGTAAAAAAGGACAACTTCTGCAATCTGCAAACTCAGTGTCACTTCTGGACATTAGTGAAAATGAGAACTCCAGGGACTCCAGGATTATAAACTCTCCAAAAATAGACTAATTGAATTAAGCTAAGTTGAAGTTTCAAGTTTATTTATTTGTGCCACAAGTAGGCTTACATTAACACTGCAATGAAGTTACTGTGAAAATCTCCTAGTGACCACACTCTGTAACCTGTTGAGGTACACTGAGGGGGAATTTAGCATAGCCAATGCACCTAACCAGCACATCTCAGGAAACCAGAGCACCCATGCAAACATGGGGAGAATGTGCAAACTCATCACCCACCCAAACCTGGAACCCAGGTTCTTGGCGCTATGTGGCAGCAATGCTAACCACGGTGCATTCTACAATTTTGCAAGTTTTTCATGGTCTGTTGGGGCTTTAATGAGCCAACTGTCTACTCCCATGTTCTGAACATGGTGTCCTTGTGAGTCATAAGGATTCCTACAATTCATCTTAATTTGCATAATATTATGTTTGAGGTCTGATATTGAGATTTACAATAGACCATGAGATCGGTAGTAATAAACTAACTGGGACAGTTTATTAACATGTCTTTATCCAAGCACAGTCAGCACAAGACTGGCCAGGCAAGTCCCAAACAGGGTGGAACTACAGTCCCAGATCGCCTGATCTGTTCTCTTAAAGGTGCATGTCCCCAATATACATAATCCATAACTATTGGAGCATCCCTTGGTAAGGGTGCAGTTCCCATCACGGCCTCTAAGTGGTTCTGAAAGCCAAATTGTGCTTTGAATGTGGATGGATGCCAATCATCAGCAGGATGCACGACCTCAATCAGTATAGTGTTTAGTCTGACTGTTTCACACAAATCATGAAAACTAAAATAACAAAATAGATATTTAAGATAGATTGGGAGGAGGCCAAGCTGAAAGCAAATTATTGCCGAAACTGGAATCTGAAATCAAGAGAGAAAATGCTGGAAAATCTCAGCAGGTCTGGCAACATTTGTGAGGATAGAAAAGGGTAATCGGGACTCGAAACATCGGCTCTTTTCCCTCCTTACAGATGCTGCCAGACCTGCTGAGGTTTTCCAGCATTTTCCCTTTTGGTTCAAAAAGAGGTTTTTAGGCCACTCAAGCCTATCTCACCATTAGATGAGATTCAGTCTGATCTATAACCTTAACCCCAGATGCTTGCTTTTACATCGTATCCCCAATCCCTTCAACCAACACAAATCGATCAAAAGAAGTACTGCAGATGCTGGAAATCTGAAATAAAAACAGAAACAGAAAACTCAGCAAGTCTGGCAGCATCTGTGGAAAGAAAACAGAATCAATAGACAATTTGAAATGTATCCTCTACCCTCTCCCCACACAGGTTGTCAGACATCTGAGAGTTTCCAGCATTTTCTGTTTTTGTTTGCAGCGTCTGCAGTAACCTGCCTTTAACTTCCACAAAAGCCTTTCAATCAATCTCTATTGAAATCTATCAACCTCAGTTTTAAAATTAATAATTGTGATTCACAAAAGAGATTCAAAATGGCGCTGGAGCAAGGCAACTTTTTACAAGCTGCGCCCAGCGTACCCTAATTCTATCTTTTACTTTTGCTCTATGCTTTAAAATGCTACTATAAATCTTTTAAATTCTGTAACAATGTTTTAATTATATTAAGTTGATCTTCCCCTACATCCAAAAGTAAAGTTTATTTATTAGTCACAAGTAAGGCTTACATTAACACTGCAATGAAGTTACTGTGTAATTCCCTTAGCTGCCACACTTCAGCGCCTGTTTGGTCAATGCATCTAGTCAGCACATCTTTCAACTGTGGAAGGAAACTGGAATACCTGGAGGGAACGCACGCAGACATGGGGAGAATGTACAGATTCCACACAGACAGTGGCCCAAGCCGGGGATCAAACCTGACCCCCCAGCCCTGTGAGGAAACTATATCACCATGCCACCACTAGCTCTGACTGCAACAGTACATTCTGCACTTCTCCTTTCCTTCTCTATGAACAGTATGCTATCTCTGTATAGCATGCAAGAAACAATACTTCTCACTATATGCTAATATATGTGACAATAATAAATCAAGTAAAAATCAAATTGAAAGAAGAGTTTCAAATGATCACTGCCTTTCACATAAAGAATTGTTTCTTAATCTCATTCCCAAAATATCTGGCTCTAATTTTAAGATTATCACAGAATCGTAGAACCGTACAGTGCAGAAAGAGGCCCTTTGAGTCTGCACCGAACACAATCTTATCCATGCCCAAGCCCCATATCCCTTCATATTATACCCACTGATCCAACTAATCTACACATCCCTGGACACTAAGGGGCGATTTCTTAGCATGGCCAATCAACCTAACCCGTACATCTTTGGACTGTGGGAGGAAATCAGAGTACCCGGAGGAAACCCGCACAGACACAAGGAGAATGTGCAAACTCCACACAGACAATGATCTGAGCCAGGAATTGAACCCAGGACCCTGGAGCTGTGAAGCAGCTGTGCTAACCACTGTGCTACCATGCTCCCATTATGTGTCCTAATCCTAGACTCCCCAACTATGGCATGGTGACACAGCGGTTAGCACTGCTGCCTCACAGTGCCAGAGATCTGGGTTCAATTCCCGCCTCTGGTCACTATGTGCAGAGTCTGCACGTTCTCCCCGTGTCTGCGTGGGTTTCTTCCAGGTGTTCCGGTTTCCTTCCACAGACCGAAAGATGTGTTGATTAGATGAATTGGCCATGCTAAATTCTCTCTCAATGTACCTGAACAGGTGCTGGGGAGTGTGACAGGTGGCTAGGGGATTTTCACGCTAACTTCAGTGCAGTGTTAATGTGAGCCTACTTGTGATGCTAATAAATTTATTTAAGCTTAGCAAAATTATTTTCCTCCCATCTATTCTTCTTAAGCCCATTCCTTCCACAGCCTATCCTGGACTCTGCTCATCTTTTTTTATACCTTGGAGCCCCGCAGTCTTGGAAACAATTCTTGTCTCCCTTCACTATCGCCAAGCTGCAGTTTGAAACTATAGTTTACACAGGATTGCAGTGGAATCACATCCAGCATCAGTGCTGGATGAATCGAGATCAGTATGCTGGGATTCAAGTTTAAAAATAAAATAAAAAGTTAATTTATTAGTCACAAGTAATGCTTATATTAACACTGCATTGAAGCCATTGTGAAAATCCCCTGACTGCTGGCTGTATCTTACACACTCTGGTGTTGCCTATCTCTCTGTTTTAAGATTCTAACTTTCTCTTCCATTCCCCTACCCACCCCTTCACCAATCAGCAAGCTCATGACTCTATCACAGTTGGCTGGCAGTTAGTAGCGTTGATATTCATGGAATCCCTAAAGTGCAAAAAAGGCCAATCAACCTATTGGGTCTGTACCGAATCTCCGACAGAATAATTTACCCAGCCCTGTCCCCTGCCCTTTCCCCATAACCCCACACACATCTACTATAGTCAATCCATTTAACCTACACATCTTGGGCCGCTAAGGGGCAATTCAGCCTGGCCAATCCATCTATAAATTACACTGTACTATTGTAATTCCACACTACACATTGCAGCTTTGAGTGCAGTTCTTTTCCCAATAGTCCAATGCTAACACAAATGGAAGAATCAACCCTACAGATCTGAAATTGAGAACCAGTCATGTGTGTGTGATACCTGAAGCAATCAGAACATCTCAGGATGTTTCAATTCATTTTTTTGACCTATTTCTTTTCAGGTCAGTCAGACAGACTATGTAATGTGAATCCCAGCATGGCTTTTTCTCTGTTTACAAATTCATCGAGGATGCATCAAAAGTGTTGAATCCGGAATCTTCCTGGAGATCGTATTCAGTGCCTTTCATCACAAACGTGCAGTTTGCAGAATCATAGGAATCCCGACAGTGCAGAAGGAGGCCATTCGGCCCAGCAAGTCTAGACCAACAACAATCCCATCCAGGCCCTATTGATGTGATGCCACATATTTACCCCGCTAATCCCTCTAACCTACACATCCCAGGACACTAAGGGGCAATTTAATATGGCCAATGCACTTAACCTGCACATCTTTGGACTGCGGGAGCACCTCGAGGAAAACCATGCAGATGCAGGGAGAAAGTGCAGATTCCGCACAGACAGTGGCCCCGAGCCTGGAATTGAACTCGGGTTCCTGGTGCTGTGAGGCAGCAATGCTAACCACTGTGCCAACTGATGCAAATTCTCCCATCCTGCCCGCCACTGGAATTTTACTGGGTGAATTTGCGGACAGTGTGAAACCCCATTGAGAGTTGGGGGTAGTTTCCAGTTTTTAGATCAGCACATCCGGAGAATTCTGTCCATAGATTTTGTAAAGAAAATCTAACCTTCCTTTTAAATGGCACTAGAAGTCTTAGAGCTGGCGATATTTCACAACTGCAATGTGGCCAAGCTTCTAGAAGATTCCAAGTGGGTAGCAGGCAGACGTATCTGGACATGTGAAGATGTTTGAAATGGAATGAATTGGGGTAAAGAGAAACATGCCAAAAACCTCCATCCTTGTTTGCAGCTGGGATTCTGAAAATTAATGGATTTTCATCTGGAACACCAAATCTTCCATTTCCCAAGGCAAGATTGGAGAATCCCAGCCATGGTGACAGTGACTTCCCTGGAGGCATGAGCAGCTCTTTCCCATCTCTCCAGGCCCCACTGGGAGAATATGAACCATTCAAGTTAATGGCTGCGACACCTAAAAGGCCAATTACCTTGGCTAAAAAGGACTAACCGAAAGCCCAATTTGGAAGCTCGATAATTTGGGATGGCAGTGTTTTTGGATTGTACAAAAGAGACTTAAGCAACCATTTTAGTGGCAATACGGATGAGAATAACAATATACAACTCTCAGCTGAAACAGCTACTTGAGAGCTGGCGTTCATAGAACATAGAACATAGAACACTACAGCACAAACAGGCTCTTCGGCCCACAAGTTGTGCCAATCATATCTATACTTACAGGCCATAGACCTATCTGTAACTCCCAATCCCATTAAATCCCATATACTCATCCAGAAGTCTCTTAAAACACCCCAGCGAGTTCGCCTCTACCACCACTGACGGCAACTGATTCCATTCACTCACCACCCTCTGAGTGAAAAACTTACCTCTAACATCTCCACTGTATTTGCTGCCCAGCACCTTAAACCTGTGTCCTCTTGTAGTGACCATTTCAGCCCTGGGAAATAGTCTCCAAGAATCCACTCTATCTATTCCTCTCAACATCTTATAAACCTCTATCAGGTCGCCTCTCAACCTTCGTCTCTCCAGGGAGGAGACCTAGCTCTCTCAACCTATCTTCATAAGGCATGTCCCCCAATCCAGGCAACATCCTTGTAAATCTCCTCTGCACCCTCTCAATAGCTTCACATCCTTCCTATAGTGAGGCGACCAGAACTGCACACAGTACTCCAAGTGGAGTCTGACAAGGATCTTATAAAGTTGTAGCATTACCTACTATAGACATAGAATCATGACAGTGCAGTGCAACTTGGCCTCTCAAGCCTGCACCGACAGCAATCCCATCCAGGTCATACCCCGTTAACCCTACAGATTTACCCTTCTAATCTCCCTGACACTAAGGGGCAATTTAATATGACCAATCAACCTAACCCACACATCTTTAGACTGTGAGAGGAAACCAGAGCATCCGGAGAAACAGGGACAATGTGCAAACTTGAGAAGAGATTCAGGACAACTGTAGACAGGCAAATGGACAGGCAAGCAGACAGGCAAGCAGTCAGGCAAACAGGCAAAAGGACAGGCAGACAGGCAAAAGGGCAGGTAGGCAGACAAACAGGCAAAAGGACAGGCAGGCAGGCAAACAGGCAAAAGGACAGGTAGACAAGCAACAGGCAGACAGGGCAGGCAGGCAAGCAGACAGGCAGGCAAAAAAGCAAGCAACTAGACAGGCAAGCAAGCAAAGCAGGAGCAAAGCCACGGCCAAACGGCTAGCGGCCAGTAGGAGCTTGTGCAATCATTGAGTGAGCAGTGGGCAGTCAGGACTGGGAGGGCCGGCAGCCGCCTGCGAGGGTTTTGGAGAACAGCTGGTTAACTCAACCAGAGACCAAGGTCAAGTGAGAGGCAACTGGACCGGCGAGAGTGAGAATCGAGCCAGGCAGATAGTCAACAGCAGCACGTGGACAACCAGTCATCCACCGGCACATCTGCGAGCTGCAGTCATCGAGGGGAAAAGCTGCAGGAGTGACTCCACTCCCAGACCAGGGCTGAGGAGGACAAAGAAGCCACAGAACCCAGAGCAGGGGGTGGGAGCCACATAACTTGGGGGGGGGAGCGGGGCGAAGCTTGATGCCATGGGGAACCCCAGCACAGAGATAGAGTGCAGGGCCTCTAGAAGTGTAAATCCACCTCTGCTTCCATCATAAGGTTGGATGTGGGGATGTTTGCCAATGACTGCACAATGTTCAGCACAATTCGCGATCCCTCAGATACTGAAGCAGTCCATGTCCAAATGCAACAAGATATGGGCAATATCCAGACTCAGGCTGACAAATGGCAAGTAACATTTGCACCACACAAATGCCAGGCAATGACCAGCTCCAGCAAAAGAGAATCTAATTATTGCCTCATGACATTCAACGGCATTACCATCACTTTCAAATCCTGGGGTTATCATTGACCAGAAACTGAACTGGATTAGCCATATAAATACTGTGGCTACAATAGGAAGTCAAAGGCTCAGAATCCTGCAGGAAGTGACTCATCTCCTGACTTCCAGCACCTGTCCACTATCTACAAGGCACAAGTCACGAATATTATAAAATACTTTCCACTTACCTGGAAGAGTGCAACTGCGAGAAGCTTGACACCATCAGGGACAAAGCAGATTGCCACCCCTTTCACAAATACTCAATCCCACCACAACTGATGAACAGTGACAGCAGCATGTACCATCTACAAGATGCACTGCAGGTATTCACCAAGGTTCCTTGGACAACACCTTCCAAATTCACAACCACTACCATCTAAAGAGCAGCAGATACCTGGGAAATAGCACTGTCCGAAAGCCCCCTCCAAGTCACAACCCATCATGATTTGGAAAAATACTATCTCTGGGTCAGAATCCTAGAATTCTCACACTATAGCACCATAGGTGTACTGACACTTCAGGGATTGCAGTAGTTCAAAAAGGCAGCTCACTGCCTCCTTCTGAAGAGTAACATTGGATAGTCAATAAATGCTGGCCTAGCGAACAATGCCCGCACTTCAGCAAAAATATGAAAAAAACACCTACTGGTTCCCCTTTATCTATCCTGCTCATCATCACCTCAAAGAATTGTAATAAATTTATCAGGCACAATTTCCCTTTCATGGATTCAGGCTTGATTATATTATGCATTGCAAAATGCTCTGCTAAAATATTCTTTGTTCTCACCAGAATGACAGAGGTTGAGGGGCGACCTGATAGAGTCTACAAAATTATGAGGGGCATGGACAGAGTGAATAGTCAGAAGTATTTTCTCAGGGTGGAAGAGTCAATTACTAAGGAGCATAGGTTTACGGTGCTGGAGGCAAGTTTTAAAGGAGATGTGTACGAGGCAAGTTTTTTGCACAGAGGGCAGTGAGTGCCTGGAACTCACTGCCAGGGGAGATAGTGGAAGCAGATACAATGACTTTTAAGAGGCATCTGGACAAATGCCTGAACAGGAGGGGAATAGAGGGATATTATCCCCTCAACCTCCGTCATTCTGATGAGAACAAAGGATAGAGTAGCAGAGCATTTTGAAATGCAGGATATAATCAAGCCTAAATCCATGAAGGGAGGTTTTAGGTCAGTCGGGCAGTATGGTCAGGACAAGCTTGGAGGGCCAAAAAGCCTGTTTCTATGCTGCAATTTTCTTTGTTCTTTATAATGGACACTAACATCTTCCCAAAGGTAGATGGATCGAGGTGGGATAGAGCAAATCATCAGAAGTTGTTGAATTCGATGTTGAGACCGGAAGACTGTAAAGTGCCTAACCAGAAGATAAGTTGCTGTTCCTCCAGTTTGCGTTGAGCTTCACTGGAACATTGCAGCAGGTCAAGGACAGGCATGTGGGCACGGGAACAGGATCGTGTGTTAAAATGGCAAACAACGGGAAAGTAAGGGTCCTGATTGCACACAGACCGAAGGTGCTCAGCAAAGCAATCACCCAGTTTATGCTTGGTGTCTCCGCTGTAGAACAAAGAATATAGAGAAGACCACATTGGGAGCGGTTAATGTAATATACCAAATTGAAAGAGGTGCAAGTGAAACACTGCTTAACCTGGAATGAGTGTTTTGGAGCTTGGATGATAAGCATAGAAGAGGTAAAGGGACAGAAGTTACACCTTCTGCGATTGCACGTGAAGGTGCCATGAGTGACAGGAGAGGTATTGGGTATAGTGGAGGAGTGGACTAGGTTATCCCAGAGGGAATGGTCTCTGTGGAATGCTGAAAGAGGGAGTGAGGGGAAGATGTGTTTGGTGGTGGCATCACACTGGAATTGGCGAAAATGGTGGAGAATTATGCTGTGCATGCAGAGGCTGGTGGGGTGAAATGTGAGAACAAAGGGGGACTCTATTCTTGCTCTGGGAGGGAGGGGATGGGGTTAGGGCCGTGACGTGGGTGATGGACTGTTGAGGGCCCTGTCAACAACTGTAGATGGGAATCCACGGTTGAGGAAAAAGCAGCGCATATTAAAAGCATCACTTTGGAAAGTGGCATCTTCGGAATAAATGCAACAGAGGCAAAGGAGCTGAGAGAAAGGGATGGAGTCTTTACAGAATGTAGAGTGTGGAAAGCTGTAATCCAGAGAGCTGCGGGAGTCAGTGGGCTTGTAATAGGTATCAGTAATTTCCATTGCCAGAAACGGGGACAGAAAGGTCAAGGAAGGGAAGGGAAGTGTCTGAGATGGACCAGGCGAAGGCAATGGAGGGGTGGAAACTGGAAGCCAAGTTAATGAATTTTTCAAAGCCTGGACGAGAGCATGAAGTGAGACCAAAATAGTCATCAATGCACCAGTAAATACCTTTGATCTGTGCGCAATCAGGACCCTGACATTCCGGTTGTTTGCCATTTTAACACACGACCCTGTTCCCGTGCCCACATGTCTGTCCTTGGCCTGCTGCAATGTTCCAGTGAAGCTCAATGCGAACTGGAGGAACAGCATCTCAACATCAAATGCAACAGCTTCAGATGATTTGCTTTACCCCACCTTGACCCCTTTGTGTCCATTCTATTTTATTTAATTTTTTATTGTTCTCCACCTTTTATTTCTTTATTCATTTTGCTTCCACCCCCCTCTTTCCCCCTACTTCATCTCCCTTCGCTTATGTTTTCTGTCTTTTTATACTTCAATTTTCCTAAACCTTACCTTTGTCCCATCCTCATTCCCCACTCTTCCCGCACATCTTCATCTGTCACAGTTTACTCTCTGATTTCAGCTTCTCTGCCGTTTGGCCATTCACACCCTTTATTCTCTCTATGAGCTGCCATTAGCAGACTTTCCCCTTGTTTCTGTGACTATGACTCATCTTTCATATCCCTTCCCCTGCAGGATAAGTATCTCCCACTTTCTATGCCTTTTAGCCGAGACAAAGGGTCATTGGGATTTGAAATGTCAGCTCTTTTCTCTCCTTACAGAAGCTGCCAGACCCACTGAGAATTTCCAGTATTTTCTCTTTTGGTTTCAGATTCCAGCATTTGCAATATTTTGCTTTGATCCAGTGTGATAAACCACTCTGGTGACACAAAAACCAAATACTGTAGATGCTGGATGTCTGATATCTGAACGGAAAGTGATGCTCAGATCTGGCAGCATCTGTGGAACAAAACAGACTTAATATTTCAGATTGATGAGTTCTGAAACAAGTTTGTCAACATGAAAAATTTACTTTTATTTTCTCTACATATGATACATTTCCGTATTTCCTACCCTTTCTTTGTTGACTTAGAAAATATGAAAACTCCCTCGCATCCCTCCAGATAGGGAAATGGGATCTTTACCCTCCTGCTGAGATGGGCAGAGGGATTAACAATCGTTTAATGGTTCAATGTCTCACTCGAAGGGACAAATCTCTGTCTTTAGATTTGTTATGAATGTAAGAGCAGGAATATCTTGCTAGTTTCAGTTTAAAATTAATTTATTAGCATCACAAGTAAGCTTCCATTCACACCGCAATGAAGTTACTGTGAAAATCCCCTGGTCATCACACTCTGGTGCCTGTTCGGGTACACTGAGGGTGAGTTTAGCATGGCCAATGCACCTAACCCACTCGTCCTTCTGACTGTGGGAGGCAACCGGAGCACCTGGAGGAAACCCATGCGGACATGGGGAGAACATGCAGACTCCGCACAGACAGTGACCCAAGCCGGGAATTGAACCTAGGTCCCTGGTGCAATGAGGAGGCAATGCTAATCCTGCCCCAGGATGAGGGACAGGGGGTGAGGGTGAGGGGTGGGAGGAACCTTGGGTATCCAGAGGTCAACACATCTTTCTCACACATTGAATAAGTTTAAAGATGGGGCAGGGGTGAGGGAGATGCCATCCAGTATAGAAATCCCCTCTGTTCAGGAGGAAGTGTTGCAAATTTACTAACCAGCCTTGACATCAGTGTGCTGTTTTGCCATTTGAAGGCATTCCTTGCCCAGTTAGAGAATAAACTCGCAAAACCATTCCACAAATTTGGGGATAGATAGACAAATTGGATCAGGGAATAAAGAGGCGCATTCCCAATAGTAACCTTCTCACTCAGTATTATCCAAACATCTTTCCTGTGTGACCATGTCACCCAATCCTGGCAGGTGGGAGGGAGACTTCATCCATTGAGGAGGGGGAGATGGTAGTCTTCAGCTGCTGAACGAGGTGGGGGCTGGTTTTCAACTGTGAACACGGTGGCGGGGTGGGGGGGGGTGTGGTCTTCAGCTGTTGAACAAAGGAGTGATCTGCTCCCCCCCGCTTCCGTATATAAATCCCTCAGCTTCTCTCATTCTCCAGCTTCATATTTAATGGCTCCTTTCTTAAAACTTATAATTCCAACCAACGGTTTTCTGAATAAAACGGTGGGGTTCAGGTGCTGAATAAGGGAGGGTGGGTTTCAGCTGCGTGGTGGGTCTGGGAGGTGGTGTGAACACGTAAGAAATGTTTAAACTGCAGGGCTCTCCACAGCCTTTCTTTACCACAGCAAACCAGGCCCCAGATTCTGTCTGTTAGGTCGTATGCACCAATGAGAAAAAAAAGAGGATTTAAATGGACATTGCAAGTGTCATCCCTCAGTCCGATTTCCATGGCAACCTTTGCTACCTCGGAGCTCATGATGAAAATACCTCATTGGGAAACTCCATTCTGCAGTCTTGACTTTATTCCTTTCGACTCAGCTGTGTTTAATTGAAATGCAACAAATATCACGATAGTCAAAGTCCAGAGACAAATGTTTAGCACCTAGCAGGGGTGAAACCATGGTTAGGCAGGGGGCGAGTTTAGCTGGCACCTGTGATGGCGGTTTGCCCAGACTAAGGTAGAGTAAAGGATCACGGTTGCCGATAAGGTTTTACCCAATGCAATTTTTTAAAGCCATCTCGGTCTTTTTGGCAAAGGCAAAGCATTAGATCTAGCATCAGATTAAGAGTGCGTGTATTATCATGCCTTATATGTTTGGGTCTGGTTTGTCCCTCCTGTGGGAACCATGATCGGATTTAATTTGAATTGGCTTTTTTTGGGTTGGAAATAAAGCACTGCGGTCCTGCATTTCATACTTTAACACCCGCGCACAATGTGCGCTCAGGAATAAAGTCTGTGTGTCACCGCTTGGAATTTCTTCTCTCTAATCTGTGCAGTAATGTTTACCGCTGATTAATAATCTCTGAACTCTGCCATTCTGTACCTGCCTGTACCTTCGAGTGACCAAACAAACTACCTTTTCTTGGCTCAATGTTCAATGATGTTGCCCCTTCCCCATCCCTGTCAGAATTCCCATCATCCCAATGGTGGGAAAGTGATTCTGTTCTTTGCCGGAACCCACCCCAATCTCTCTATCCTTTCCAAAGCCTTTACGTAGGGATAGAAAATGGCAACTTCTTCTGCCTGTGTTTCTTAACTTCTCTTCTGGGTTTGATTTTCAGGCAATTTTAAGATTTGATGTTCCTAGACTTATTACAAAAGCAAAATACTGTGGATGCTGGAATTTGAAACAAAAACAGAAAATGCTGGAAAATCTCAGCGGGTCTGACACAATCCGTAGGGAGAGAATAGAGCCAACATTTCAGAGATGTGATGAAGGGTCATCCAGACTCGAAACATTGGCTCTATTCTCTCTCATAAGATCATAAGGGCTGGGAACCGGAGTAAACCATTCGGCCCCTCGAGCCTGCTCCGCCATTCAATAAGATTGTGGCTGATCTTTTCAAGGACTCAGCTCCACTTACCTGCCCGCTCACCATAACTTTTAGTTCCTTTACTATACTCTCCACAGATGCTGTCAGACCTGCTGAGATTTACCAGCATTTTCTGTTTTTGTTCCCTACTTAACAATTCCTTTCAAAATTCTAAATAAAGCTCTCATCAGATACGAGGTATAGTTCATGGGAATCTTAATGTGCCCAATTTTTAATGTAGGAGCCTTGACAAGAGCATCTAAGTCTTTGAATGGCATGAGCTGTGCAGATAGAGAGCTCTGCAAAGGTCAATTATAGCTTTTTTTTTCATGGGATGTGGGCATCCCCAGTATTTGTTACCCACCCCAGTTGTCCTTGAACTGAGTGACCAGCTAGGACATTTCAGAGAGCAGCTAAGAGTCAACCACATTAATGTGAGTCTTATGTCATGTGTCAGCCAGACCAGATAAGGACCACAGATTTCCTTTTCTAAAGCGATGTTCATGAATATGATGGGATTTTACAAAATTGATGATTGTTTCATGGCTTTCAATTCCACATTTATGAACTGAATTTAAATTGAATCAGCTCCTCTGATGGGATTTGAATCCAGGTTCCTAAAAAATTAGCCTAGACCTCATAATTATTAGTCCACTGACATTACCACTGCGACACCATTGTGGGACAGCACGATGGCACAGTGGCTAACACTGCTGCCTCACAAAGCCAGAGTCCCAGGTTCAATTCTGGCACGGGTCACTTTCTGTGTGGAAGTTGCACCTTCTCCCCATTATCTGCATGGGTTCCTCCAGGTGCTCCAGTTTCTTCCCACAGTCCAACGATGTGTGGGTTAGATTGATTGGCCATGCTAAATTGCCCCTTAGTGTCAGGGGATTAGCACAGAAAGAATGTGGGTTACGGGAATAGGTCAGTGCAGATTTGCTGAGCCAAATGGCCTCCTTCTGCACTGTAGAGATTCTATGATTTTATGACGTCCCATCACTATGCTTAATATTTCAACTTAAATAGTCCAAGGTATTTAGGAGTGAGGAACACTCCATTTTCAGAAGTAAGGAACATAGTTATCCTAAAGTAAGGAATACTGGGAATCATGGAGTAAGGAACATTGGATGCCCTAAACTATCGAACCCAGGATATCCACTTGTGGGGAATACTGTGTAGCCTATACAGTAAGGAATACTTGGGATCCAGAAGTGGAAACCTGGTATCCAGGAATGAGGATCGCTCAGAATTCCAGGATTGAGGAACGCTAGGTATCCTAAACTAAAGAACAATGGAATAAAAAATGCTGGAAAACCTTTGCAGGTGCAGCATCAGCTGTGGAAAGAGAAACAGAGTTAATGTTTCAATTCTGTGTGACTCATCCAGAAACATTAGCTCTGTTCTCTCTCCACACAGATGCTGCCAGACCTGCTGAGTTTTTACGCCATTTTCCGTTTTATTTCAGATTTCCAGCAGCTGCAGTATTTTATTTTAAGGAAGAACGTATCTGGTCTTGACTGGTCACTTTCAGGAACTGATCTGGAGAAATGTGACTTTCCCAAGAATCTTTAGCTGTAAGTTTTCCGGGTAAACAAATCAGATATTGTGTACAGAGTATTGTAGTCAGCCCCTCCCACCCTCCATGGCGAAAGTGTTGAGAAAGAAGCTCTCATGTACCTGGGCTCAGTACAAAGTTGAGCAGCTAGTTGGCAATGCAACCAATACGAGATGACTTTGTGACTTTGTTGCAAAGTATTATTGATTGGCCTGACTCAGAGTAAATCACTCATTTCAGGAGAGATGTCAAGAATTTTCACAGTAACTTTATTGCAGTGTGAATGTCAGCCTGCTTATGACTAATAAATAAACATTGAGGTCAACAAAGGTTTACCAGGCTGACTCAGGGGATGGCAGGACTGATACATGAGGAGAGATTGACTAGGGTAGAATTGTTTTCGCTGGAGTTCAGACAAATGAGAGAGGATCCCACAGAGACTTATAAAATTCTAACAGGACTAGACAGGGTAGATGCAGGGAGCATATTCCCGATGGTGAGGGGAGTCCAGAATCAGGGATCACAGTCTGAGGACTTGGGTAGACCATTTTGGACAAAGGTGAGGAGAGATTCCTTCATCCAAAGAGTGATGAGCCTGTGGAATTCATTACCACAGGAAGTAGTTGATGCCAAATCACAATGTATCTAAGAGGCAACTGGATATTGCACTGGGGGTGAATGGGCTTATTGGAGTGTTGTCTAACAAGGGGCGTACACGCGATGAGTCGTGAGGGGACTGCTCTTGGATTTTTTGAGAGTATCCTAGTACTTCACGTCGTTAGTGTACACTGACCTGTGACCTGGACCATTTGATGGGCAACACGACAGCTCAGTGACTATCGCTGTGCTGTGCAGATACATAGATTTGGGCCTGTGTCTGTGGGAGTTTGCGCATTCTCCCCGTGCTTGCATGGATTTTCTCCGGGTGCTTCAGTTTCCTCCCGCATCCCAGAGATGTGCTCTTAGGTTAATTGGCAGAACAAATTCTCCCTAAATTGTCCCAAATTTGGTTTCAGTCCACAGATTATAAACTTAGACAGGGATCACGGGTAGAAGTGGGAACATCAAGGTGGCGGCGCGGACTCGTTGGACCGAAGGGCCTGTTTCCCTTGCTGTTTTGTTCTTTGTTCTTTGAGAAAGCAGGATTAGGCTATTGAGGTGGACAATCGGCCATGATCGTAATAAATGGCAGAGCAGCCTTCAAGAGCCAAATGGCCTTTTCCTGCTCCTATCTTCTACGTTTCTATGTTTAAAACTTTAAGAGGGTGAGGAAAACAAACGTACTGTAGTTCATTTTTTTTTGCATGCCTGTGATTTTCTTTAACAGCCCAAATGTGATTTGATTCATAAATCTTCGTCATGGAAACAACAGAGGGGATCATTTTCCCTACTGACTGATCCTAATCTCATTGGTGAGGTTCTCATTAGGCTGGTACAGCATTGAACAGCGGGCTTGTTGCTAGGTAACCAGGTTCCATACGAGTTTGCAAGACAGAATAAGCAAGCCTAAAATGGAAAAGATGGGTTGCAGCTATTGATATGGTTTTAAAACATCGTGGCCTCTTTTCCACCACCAGGCAAAACAGGCCGATTTTTAACCCCTTTGATTTCAGCAGCTCCCTGGTAACAAAAAGACAAAATGACTTTGCATTCATATGTCCAAATGTACACAACTCCAATAAAGAAACTGGGTCAGGTCTTACTGGGGTTTTGGAGGTAGGACTTACCCCGGGTGAAAATTGTTACCTGGAGAATAATCGCAACACATCTGAGCATGAAGGCAGTTTGGTGGCACAGTGGTTAGCACTGCTGCTTCACAGCGCCAGGGACCTGGGTTCGATTCACAACTTGGGTCACTGTCTATGCAGAGTCTGCATGTTCGCCCTGTGCCTGCATGGGTTTCCACCCACAGTTTGAGAGACATGCTGGTTAGGTGCATTGGCCATGCTAAATTCTCCCTCAGGTACCAGAGTGTGGTGAATAGGGGATTTTCACAGTAACTTCATTGTAGTGTTAATGTTAGCCTATTTATGACACTAATAAATAAACTTTAAATAGGCTATTTCAGGAGTAGTTAGGCAAGAGTGTGGAGGACTCATTTCCCTCTGTGGCTGCTCCAATCAGATCGATTTATTTACATATTATCTCTTCCTTTAGAAGGCATTTGCCAATTTTGGTTAAAATAATATGACACACGGGAACAAGGTTCCAATAGCCAGGCAGTGAGCGATGGAACTAGTTGTTATACACTTCCAAAGCTTACATTCATAAAACCATACATTAAACATGGGCGGCACGGTAGCACAGTAGTTAGCACTGCTGCCTCAAAGCGCCGGGGACCCAGGTTCGATTCCTGGCTTGGAGTCACTGTCTATGTGGAGTTTGCATATTCTCCTGGTGTTTGCGTGGGTTTCCTTTGGGTGCTCCAGTTTCCTCCCTCATTCTCAAAGACGTGCTGGTTAGATGCATTCACCTGAACAGGTGCTGGACTGTGGCGACTAGGGGAATTTCACAGTAACTCCATTGCAGTGATAAATAAACTATGCGCCTCCAATCCGAATGCCTAAGATAAAAGCAAATTACTGTGGAATCCAAAAAAAAGGCAGAAAATGTTGGGAAACCTTTGAAGGGCCAACCAGACTCGAAACGTTGGCTCTGTTCTCTCTTCACAGATGCTGTCAGACCTGCTGAGATTTTCCAGCATTTTCTGTCTTTGTTTTAGCTCAGTTTCAACCTCCTCCAATGAGCACACACAAACCACCAGTTAATACCCACCATCTGAATGTTGTTAAACACCTAATTAATATACAATTAATACAGACTACTTGGTTTGTAGGAAATAGGCAGCATGTCCCAGACACCACCATCATCTCTACCGCGTCTCTATTCATAGTCGGGTGTCCCTGGAGAGGGGGCGTGCGATGTCCATAGGAATCATTGAGGCTTCCTATCGGGTATCACGAGGATTGGGGTGTATTGTCAATCCCTTCTTTTCTGCTTTGTATTTGTTTTGGGTGGTTTCCCGCTCCCCTCCACTCCGGCGCTACTTCATTTAAGGAACTGCTCTCCTTGCTTTGTCCATAAGTTTGTTTCATGAAATCCCTACAGTACAGAAGGAAGCCAATCAGCCCATCAAGCCTGCACTGACAGCAGTCCCACCCAGGCCCTATTCCTGTAACCTCACATATTTACCCTCCTAATCCACCTGACACTAAGGGGCAACTTAGCATGGCCAATCCACCCTCACCCACACATCGTTGGAGTGTGGGAGGAAACTGGAGCATCCAGAGGAAACCCACGCAGACATGGGGAGAATGTGTAAACTCCACACAGTCATCCGAGGCTGGAATTGACCCTGGGTCTCTGGCAGCAGGAATAACCACTGTGCCACCGTGCTGCACTGGTTTAATTTAGTTTAATTTGTTTTATCAAAAAGAATGATGCTACCATCACCATTGCTGGGTATTTCCTGTCCCCACAGCAGCAGAAGTGGGTATTCAGTCAGGTGGGAATTGCCCTGGAAATCCTCAATGCTCAACTTTAGACCTCGTGAATCTCAAGTCACCAGCTCAAACAGGGGCAAGGAAACCCCCTGTTGATTACCACATATTGGTACCTTCAGCTGATGGATCTCCAGGTTGACCATGACTTGGAGGAAGCACCAAGAGCGGTAAAGGCAGAGAAGATACTCTGGGTGGGAGACTTCAATGCCCATCACCAAGAGTGGCTCAGTAGCACATCACAGACCAAACTGGCCAGATCCTAAAGGACATAGCTGCCAGACTGGAATAGCATGGGTGAGGGAAACCACAAGAGGAAAAAGAACATACTTGACCTCATCCTCACCAATCTGTCTGCTGTAGATGCTTCTGTCCATGGCAATATCAATAGGAGTAACCACTCCACAGTCCTTGTGGAGACAAAGTCCCATTATCACATTGAGGATATCCTCCATCGTGTTGTGTGGTGCTATCACTGTGCTAAATGGGATAGATTACAAACAGATCAAGCAACTCAAGACTGGGCATCCATAAGGTGCTATGGGCCAATAACACCAGTAGAATTCTACTCAACCACAATCTGTAACCTGATGGCTCAACATCTCCCCCACCCTGCCATATTCTATTCCAAGGTGGCACGTTGACACAATGGTTACCTCACAGCACCAGGGAGACCCGGGTTCAATTCTGACCTGGGGTCACTGTCTATGTGGAGTTTGTACATCCATGGGATGATAGAATCCCTAAGTGCAGAAGGATGCCCTTTCAGCCCATTGAGTCTGCATCAACAACAATCTCACCCAGAACCTATCCTGCTACCCTACATATTTACCCTGCTAATTCTCCCCGGACACTAAGGGGCAATTTAGCATGGCCAATTAATCTAATATGTGGGGTCACTGGCTAGGGTGCGCAGAGGGCAGGTTAAGTCAGTGCAAATGGCCTTTTTCACACTGTAGGGAATCAATGAGATATAGAGAGGTAAGGAGGTTTAGTTTAGAAAATGCAAAGCCTGGAGTTTAGACAGTCTAGTTAAAGGCTTGGTTGTCAATGGTGTGACAAAGGGGGTGCCATGTGCACAAGAAGTCAGAGTGGGAGGAATGCAATGCCCTTAAAGAATTGTTGGGTTGGAGGCAGTTACAGAAAAAGCAAGCACAGCAGTGATGGATGAACAGTACTTAAAACTATAAAACCATAAGATGTAGGAGGAAAGTTAGGCAATTCAGCCCATCAATTCTGCCCCACCATTCAATCATGGCTGATATGATTCTACTCCCCATTTTCCTGCCTTCTCCCGATAACCCTTGATCCCATTATTGATCAAGAACCTCTGTCTTAAAGACACTCAATGACACAACCTACTATGGCAATGAGTTCCACAGATTCACCACTCACTGTCTGAAGAAATTCCCCCTCATTTCACTTTTTAAAAAGCATCCCTTCACTCTGAGTTTGTGCCCTCGAGTTCTAGTCTCTCCCACTAGTGGAAACATCCTCTCCATGACCACGCTATCTAGGCCTTTCAGTATTCTGTCAGTTTCAATTTGATCTCCCCTTATCCTTCTAAACTCTATCGAGCACCGGCCCAAACTCCTCAACCACTCCTCTTATGACAAACCCTTCATTCTTGGGATCATTCTTGCAAATTTCTTCTGGACCTCCTTTTAGGCCAGCACATCCTTCCTTAGGTATGGGACCCAAAACTGCTCACAATATTCCAAATAGGGTCTGTACAGACTCAGCAGTACATCTGTGCTTTTGGTAAATCCAACCATAGTTAAAACTGTAAAGCAGAGAGACCTAAACTATTGAAGTGATCGGGCTGACTCTTGTCCTGCTTCCTTTAAACCGGAAGAGGGCATTTTGGCATCAGGTTTGAGGTCTTCAAAATTCTAAGCTCTGAGCAAACTCCAAGCCTTTCATTACTGGGACTTAAAAAGGTTGAGGGTTATAGATAAGCCTAATAGATAGGGATATGATCAGTGCAATTTGTGGGCCAAAGGGCCTGTTTGTGCTGTAGTTTTTCTATATTCAATGTTCTACTGAATGCTACAATCCAGTAGTTTGGCCTTTGCAACATTCAATTGTATAACAGTGAAAGCAAACAGTCAAAAAATGCCTTGGATTAGTCGCTTCTTCTTGTTGGATAGATTTGGAATGTCAAAGGAGCAATACATGGAAATCTGGAATGTTATACCAAAGCAAGAGGCATATCTTTAAAACAATGTCACACAAAGTTTAGAAAGTATCATTTCTTCAAAATAGGTCAGCTCATGTATCTGGTTCAAGCCAATAATAGTCAAGTTAACCAGTAACCTGAAGACAGATCACAGTCAGAGCAAATTTGACGTCAATACATTCCCTAACTGTGGAATGCTGTTGTTGAAATGTTTTATTAAACCATGGCTCTGTCTATTAAACAGGACTAACCTACATATCACAGAATCTCTACAGTGAAGTCAGGAGGCCATTCAGCCCATCAAGTCTGCACCAATTTTCCGACAGAGCACCTTACTTAGGCCCTATCCCATAATACGATATATTTACCTGCTAATCCCCCTGACCTATACATTTGGTGACATTAAGAGGTAATTTAGTATGGCTAATCCACCTAACCTACACATCTTGGGACTCTAAGAGACATGTAGCATGACCAATTTACCTAACCTGGATCTCCAGACTGCGGGAGGAAATCAGGGTACCCAAGAGGAAACCCACACAGACACAGGGAGAATGTGCAAACTCCACACAGGCAGTCACCCAAGCTGGGAATCGAACCCGGGTCCCTGGCATTGCAAGGCAGCAGTACTAACTGCTGTGCCACTGTGCCTCCCATGAGAAGGATTAGAGGGTTGACCTGTCCTTCCTTGCTGACAGTACCAAATGTACATTACCCTCCTCAATGGGGAGGTGATGGTGTAGTGGTATTATCAGTCTGCCATTAATCCAGAAACACAGCTAATGTTCTGGGGACCCAGGTTCAAATCCCGCCATGGCAAATGGTGAAATTTGAATTCAATAAAAAAGCCTGGAATTAAGAATCCACTGATGACAACAAAACCACTGTTGATTGTCAGAAAAACCCATTTGGTTCACTGATGTTCTTTAGGGAAGGAAATCTATCGTTTTTACCTGGACTGGTCTATATATGATTCCAGAGCCACAACAATGTGGTTGATTCTCAACTGCCCTCAGGCAATTAGGAATAAAAAATAAATGCTGGCCAGCTACCAGGAGGCCGTTCAGCCCATTAAGTCTGCATCAACTTTCCAACAGAGCACCTTACTTAGGCCCTATCTCCATAATCCCATATATTTACCTGCTAATTCCCCTGACCTATACACCCATGTCCCAGTATGAGTGAAAGGGATAGCCATTATCAATGCCCTAGTACTTGCTCATGTGGCTTGGTGTCAAACATTGTTCGTTAACAATCTCGTGAAGCGCCTTGGAATGTTAAAGGGACCATATAAAGGAAGGTTGCTGTCATTGTTCCAGGTTTGATTTTACCCTACATTTAGCCAAGAGCAATGGCCAAGGAACTTGTTTACCTTTATGTATAGGAGTTTAAGCAGTCAATGGGTGGCATGGTGGCGTGGCTGTTAGTGCTGCTGCCTCACAGCGCCAGCGACCTGGGTTCGATTCTGGCCTCAGGACACTCTGTGTGGATTTTGCACGTTCTCCCTGTGTCTGAGTGGGTTTCCTCCAGGTACTCTGGTTTCTTCTCACAGTTCAAAAATGTGTGGGTTAGGCTGATTGGCCATAGTGTCAGGAAATTAGCAGAGTTAATATGTGGCGTTAAGGGAATAGGGCCTGGATGGGATTGTTGTCAGTGCAGGCTCAATGGGCTGAATGGCCTCCTGTAGGGATTTTAATGTAGTTTGATAAATTGTAGCTGTGACCGGCATTGCCATCTCCAGTTAGGCATCATATGATCTTTGTCCTTCAAATCCACGTCCTTTCACATTTTCCATCCATCAAGGAAAATGTCCATCCGTGTGGCTTTCCCCCTCTCTTCACCCTATTGGGACTGATGGTGCCAAACCACCTTTGGTCCAATCTGCCAATATTTATCCATTAATAAAGTGTTGGAAGAAAATTATGAATAAAACAAATGCCGCTGTGATTTTTATTCCCCTCCCCGCAGTGTCCCAGACATTAATCTTTAATTTCTAGTGGCTCCAGAGTAATGTTGGAGGATTGATAATTCCAAGTTGCAGTTATTTAGCTCCGGGACTCACAGCATATCTGAGGGTATAGGAGGACGGTTCAGTAATCAACAGAGAATAATGGTGTTTACTGCAACCACAATTAAGCATATTCATATGCATTTTAAAACGGAGGTCACAAATCGGGCACAGTGCTGTTGAGAGTGGTTCTGCTGTAACTCGATGAAAAAAAAACAAGCTGAAATCCATAAGGATGTTCAGTGCGGGAAGCATTAGCAGCAGGAGATTATACTGTGCACACGGTGGCATGGCGCACTCTTTGATGATATGCAGTTTTATCTCTGGAATCGCAGGCTCAATGCCAAGCGAGAGGCTGCCCACAGAAAAAGAAATAATATTCCCTGAAATGGTGCAACACTCAGCGCCAGCCTCCTTGTTCCAAATTTTCCACTGGAAAACTGCAATTATTTGGTGTTCAGTCCCTATTCAAGCCTATTCAGCGGCCAGCACATGAGGGCACATTATCAGCGGCTGTGTACACTGTACCTGGCTCCCGCTCGAGTATTTCTCACATCAGCTTGTATCTAATCAAGCCCTAGAGTAAGCAAACAGTTGCACAATGGAAACTTAAATTACACCAGCAAATCTCTCCGAGTTGAAACATGCTTGTCCAGGGCAATCCAGAGTCAACCTGACACACATTCACTTACTCACTCACCGATACTCTCTTCACCCCACCTTACAACACTCGCAACTTCTCGTGCTCTATCCCCCTCCATCCCGCTAAACTAGGGTGCCATGATGCCATAATAGCACCAGAGACCCTGAGCCCAGCAGGCCATTGGTACCAACAAATCAACACTAGTGTTTCTATCACACGAGTCTTCTGTAATCCTCCTTCAGCTAACCTTATCACTACATCCTCTATTCCTTTCTCCCTCATCTGCCTTCACCTTGAATGTAGCTACATTAACGCACCTCCTACATGTGAGTGGCACAGTAGTCATCGCTGCTGCCTTACAGCGCCAGGGACCTGGATTCAACTCCGAACTCAGGTGACTGTCTGTGTGGAGTTTGCATGTTCTCCCTGTGTCAGTGTGGGTTTCCTCTGGATGCTCTGGTTTCCTCCACAGATGTGTAGGTTGGGTGGATTGACCATGTTTAATTGCCCCTTGGTGTCCCATGATGTGTAGATTAGCTGGATAAGCCATGGGAAATGTACTCGGCCATGGAGATAGGGCAGGGGATTGTCCTGGGTAGGATGCTGTTTTGGAGAGTCAGCATAGTACCAAGAGGCTGAACAGTCTCCTTCTACACTGAAGGGATTCTATGCTCCATTACTCCTTTGTGCACCAACAAGTTGATTTTAGGATTTTATTCACAAACATTGTCAGCATCTCTTTCAAATGTTACCGCACTCTGGATTTCTAACCCTAAACTCCTTCATCTTAACTTCTCTCCCACTATTCTCCAAAATCTTAAAACATCACCAACTACACTTTTGCTCATCCTGCCCAACTGTTTGTGTTCGATGTCCACAACACTCTGTCCTTCCTAATTCTTTGTATTATCTGACAGTTTTAACAGGACAGTTCTTTTGGTTTTCTGGGCAATATTATCTCAACCAACACCATTGAACAAAGAACAAAGAACAATACAGCACAGGAAACAAGCCCTTCGGCCCAACGAGCCCGCGCCGCCACCCCAATGTTCCCACCTCTACCCGCAATCCCTGTCCATGTTTATAGATCTATGGATTAAAAACCAAATTTGAGACAATTTAGGGAGAATTTGTTTTGCCAATTAGCCTAAGAGCACATCTTTGGGATGTGGGAGGAAACCGGAGCGCCCAGAGAAAACCCACGTGAGCACGGGGAGAATGCGCAAACTCCCACAGAAACAGGCCCATATCCATGTATCTGCACAGCATAGCGATAGTCACTGAGCTGTCGTGTTGCCCATCAAATGGTCCAGGTCAAGTGTACACTAACAACGTGAAGCATTAGGATACTCTTGAAAAAGATCCAAGAGCAGTCCTCTCACGACCCATCGCGTGTATGCCCCTCATTAGACAACACACTAACACTTCATTCATCTTACAGCTTGCTCTGTTGGAGTCAGACTGGGGCATAGTCATTTTGATTTGATTTATTATTGTCACATGTATTAGCATGCAGTAAAAAATATTGTTTCTTATGCACTGTAAAAACAAAGCATACTACTCATAGAGAAGGAAAGAAGAGAGTGCAGAATGTAGTGTTACAGTCATAGCTAGGGTGTAGAGAAAGATCAACTTAATGCAAGATAGGTCTATTCAAAAGTCTGATGGCATCAAGAAAGAAGCTGTTCTTGAGTCGGTTGGTATGTGATCTCAGACTTCTGTAACTTTTTCCCAACAGAAGAAGGTGGAAGAGAGAACGTCTGGGGTGCGTGACGTCCTCTATTATGCTGACTGCTTTTCCGAAGCAGTGGGAAGTGTAGGCAGGAGTATAGCAATAATGTCACTGGGCTAGAAATACAGAGGCCAATCCCAGGCCAATATTTCGGGGACACAGCAGTGAGTGGAATTTGAATTCAGTTCATAAATCTGGGAAATCAAATTACTCTCATGATAGTTGATAATCATACAAGTTTGGGAATCACAGAAGCTGCTATGAGAAAAAAAATGTTAATAAGAGTTGATGGATTGAGTTATAAGGAGAGGCCAGATAGACTGGGACTATTTTCTCTGGAACATAGAAGGCTGAGGGGTGATCTTATAGAGGTCTATAAAATAATGAGGGGCATAGATAGCTAGACAGTCAATATCTTTTCCCAAAGATAGGGGAATCTAAAACTGGAAGGCATAGATTTAAAGTGAGAGGAGAGAGATACAAAACAGTCCAAACAGCAATTTTTCACACAGGGGGTGGTGAGTGTCTGGAACTAGCCACCAGATGTGGTAGTAGAGGCGGGTACAATTTTATTTTTTAAAAAACGTTTAGACAGTTACATGGGTAAGATGGATATGGACCAAATGCAGACAATTGTGACTAGTTTAGGGATTTAAACTGGCATGGACAAGTTGGGCCAAAGGGTCTGTTTCCATGCTGTAAACCTCTGATTCTACGACTCTAAGTCCTCAGTACATGAGCCTACAGTCTTTTGACTCAGAATCTCAAATGCTAATGTCATACCAGAACAGAAAGTGCTGGAAAATTCTTCTTTCTCATATATGCAGTGATCAAAGTCTTTTTCTCATCATTGGCAACCAATGCTGCCACTCTGTCTCTCAAAGTCAGTCAATCTGATTCAATAACTAATTGGTGAGTGATTGGAAAAACTCATAGAACTTTCAGAACCGTCAGAAGCAAGTTGAGAGCTGCCTCATGTCATTGCTGAAATGACGCCCTGAATCTTTGATATTCTGCTGACATCTCGCACACTACAAATGTGAGTCTCAGTCTCTTGGAATTAATGTGATCAGGTTTCATACAGTCATGTTTTTGAAACAACATATCCAATTCTTTAGCTTTGAAAATGGGTATCATATTTAACTCGACGCTGTCAAAAATGCTTCTCGACACAGAGCTAAATGGTGAACCGCAGAGCTGACACTGGAGTAAAAATTTAATAAGCCTTCTTCACACATAGCCGGAGTCAAAGCCCCCTTTGAAAAAGAAATCCATTTGTAGTTTGGGATTTTGCTCACTGTGTGATTCAGTTCCTGGAATTTGCGGCCTCCAGGATCCATTAGTTCAGTAAGGCAGCAAGTTCTGAAGGAACAATATGAACTAATTAAGAAGTTTCACTCTCAATGGAGCACAGCGGGGGCACTCAGCAATTTGCAACTCACTGCTGCCTCTGGTTCCAGGCAACAGAAGAAACTGATCTTAAAAAAAAAGCCATTGAATTTTAACTTAGCCAAAGTCTGAAATTGATTTCTACCGGTCAGCAATCTGTGCAGAATGACCCTAGTGGCTTCAACTAAATGCTTCAAATTAAAACCTGCAAATTAGTGGTGGAAGACGTGAATGCACAGACGCTACTCAAACTCATTCAGTGGATTGAGACTACACGGCTCCTCTTTGACAAATGAACACAAAAGGCCACTGCAAGACAACTCAGAAAGAGATTTGCTCTGATGCAACCATGGCATTGGATTGGAGTGGGCAAAGTAAGAAGTCTCACAACAGCAGATTGAAGTCCAACTGGTTTATTTGCTATGACGAGCTACCGGAACGCTGCTCCTTCATCAGGTAAATGGGGAATTGGGTTCACAGACAGGACATGTGTAGACACAGACTCAATTGCAAGATAATGATTGAAATGCGAGTCTTTACAGGTAATCAAGTCTTTACAGGTACAGACAATGTGGAGTGGGGCGAAGGTTAAGCACAGGTTAAAGAGGTGTGAATTGTCCCAAGCCAAGACAGTTTAATGAGATTTTGCGATCTGGTTTAATGACACAGACCGGAAGTGTAGACTCACTTTCTTTCTCTCGTGGCAGCTGCTGATAGACCAAGTGAGTATTTTTTTTGGCTTCTATTTCAGATTTCCAACACTTGCAGTATTGTGCTTTTGTCGAAAAGATGTGCATTGCATTTCAGTGTATTGCACAGTGTTTATAGCACAGGAAAAACCATTCAGGCCAATACCAGCATGAAGGTTCCATGAAAACTTACTGAAAGGTAATAAAAACTCCCTTCACTTCATGTAAAACCTCATATTGTGAGGTAGTCAGTTTTTGCCTATTTATTTTTCACTGTCGTAGAAATTGCTAAAATTGTAACAGGATTGGACAGGGTAGACTCAGAAAGAATGTTTCCGATGGTGAGGACATCCAGAACCAGGGTCATAGTTTGAGAATAAGGATTAAACTTTTTAGAACTGAGGTGAGGAGAAATTTCTTCACCCAGAGAGTGGTGAATGTGTGGAATTCACTCCCACAGAAAGTAGTTGAGGCCAAAATATTGTTTGATTTCAAGAAGAAATTGGATATAATTCTTGGGACTAAAGAGATCAGTGTATTGAAGCTTAGAAAATAGAAGTTTATAAAATTATGAGGGGCATTGATAAGGTGAACAATCATAAGGGAGCAGAAGTTCAAGATAAGCGGGGACGTGTTCATTGGAAATGTGGAGGACAAGTTTTTTACACAGAGGGTGGTGGGAGTCTGGAATACACTGCCAAGTGAGGTGGTTGAGGCAGAAATGTTAGCAACATTTAAGACTTATTTAGATAGGCACATGAACAGGTGGGGTACAGAGGGTTATAGGCGGTTGGTCTTGATAGGACAATGTGGTCAGCGCAGGCTTGATGGGCTGATAGGCCTGTTCCTGTGCTGTACTGTTCTTTGTTCATTATTCTCTTTGAATCTGATGATCAGCCATGATCAAAATGAAGAGTAGACATGGCTCAAAGGGCTGAATGGCCTACTGCTTCAAATGTCTTTGTTTCTATCCCTGTACACTCAAAATATGAGATAGTTCCCCAAAGAATGTCAAAAATATGAAATAATTTCTCTTCACCTCTGTGTTAGGCCTAAGTTGGAGTACTGTGTCCAAGTCTGGGACACCACCACATTTTAGGAAGGATGTCATGCCTTTGGTGAAGATGCAGAATGGTTCCAAAGTTGAGAGGCTTTGCTGATTCAGAGAGACTGAAAAATATTATGTGCAATTTTGGTCTCCTTATCTGAGGAAGGATGTTCTTGCTCTGGAGTGCAGTGATGGTTTACCAGACTGATTTCTGGGATGGCGGATGTCTGAAGAGAGATCGAGTCAGCCAGGATTGTGTTCACTAGAGCTAACAAGGAGCCACTACTGGCTTAATGGGCCGATTGGCCCTGCTTCAATGCTGTAATCTTTCATGACTCTATGTTCTCATTTTCCTTCTAATTTATCCATTGTTCTTTCTCTTTTGTCCATTTTTCACTTCTCTTTTCTCAGGGGCAGGAAACAGGAGAAGGCCCTACAGCTCCTTGAGCCTTTTGTCTCATTCAGTTAGAACGAGAGGGATCAGTTTCTCCCCATCTATTCCGTTCAGCTCCTTCATGATTTTGAACATCTCTATCAAATCTCTTCTTAGCCTTCTTCTCTCTAAGGAGAAGGATCCCAACCTCTTCAATCTACTGTCATTACTGAAGTTTCTCATCTCTGGCACCATCCTTGTAAACCTTTTCTACATTCTCTCCAATGCGTTCCCATCCTTCCTACAGTGTTGCGCCCAGAACGGTACCCAATATTCCACATGAGATATATTTGCTTTGAAATCATTGGTATCCAAAAGCAGTGAATAATTCTAATGATTTCATTTCTGTCCAATGAATATAATTATTCCGCTGCAGCCTCTATATGCTTGTCTAATTATAATGATTAATTATTAATGAAGTATGCCTACGTGGTTTTACAATCTAACATCTACAGCTGCCGTTATGCCTTCTATCTTCTCTCTTTCAGGATGCCCCGATCTTGCTCCTTGTTCAGCTGGTTTGTGCCACCCATCTGGAAGTGTGAGAACTGCACAGAAACATCTTCACAGCGGCTTCCCAGAGAGCTGTACTGTATTCAATTCACAGGGGAACTTTGCAGCACTGTGATTTTGTTGGAAAAGCTACCCCATTTCCTCCTCGCTCCCCACAGTCTTGCAAATGTACGGAAGACAATGAATGCTCTAGGTGATAAAACCCTTGCATTTTAAATCAATTATTTTGACGCAAATGCTGAAGTAAGATGCTCTTAAATTGCCAACATTTCAGTTTGAAACAATGTTGATGAGAAATTTTAAGAGAAAATGATTCATCTGAGTCAAGTCTTTAGTATTCTTTATTAAACACACGGAGGTGATATTTTGTATGAGTGTGAAGTAAGTGTAGCCAACCATTTGGAACAAAACTGGGAGATATGTACAACAGATACCGACATTTAACATGGGATCTCTGCAACTCCCTGCCCAGTGAAGCAGTTGAGGCTACCCTCACTGAATGTTTTTAAGGCAAGGATAGATAAATTTTTGAAAGGAATTAGGGTTATGATGAGTGGGCGGGTAAGTGGAGCTGAGTCCACAAAAAGATCAGTCATGATCTTATTGAATGATGGAATAGGCTTAAGGGAGTAGATGGCCTACACTTGCTCCTTATGTTCTTTATATTCTTATTAGGAGTAATTTATTAGCTTTGATAGAGGATTGGCTAACCAACAGTAAGGCCAAAGTCAGGATAAATGGGTTTTTCATTTTGACAAGATATAACTCATGGAATGCCACAGGATTCGATCCTCAAGCCCTAATTACTTACAAGCTATATTAATGACCTGGATGCAGAGATAGTAGGTACCACAGCTGAATTTGCAGATGACGCTAAAATAGGTAGGACAATAAGTTGCGATAACGAAATAAGCAATTTGAAAATGAGTATGGAAAGGCTAAACTAATGGGGTAAAATTTGGCAGATGGAGTTAAATGTGGATGGTGTGAAGTTATCCATTTTGGTAGGAAAAACACAGACAAATTATGATCTAAATGGAGAGGAACTTCGTACTGCTTCAGTGCAGAGAGATCTGTGCATGAATTTTGTGCATGAATCACAGAAAACTAGCAAGCAGGTACAGTAGATAATAAAGATAATAAAGAGGGCAATTGAAATCTTGGCATTTATTGCTAAAGGAATAGAATATAAAGGTACTGAAGTGTTGCTGTCACTGTATAAAGCATTAGTGAGATCGCACTTAGAATATTGCATACAGTTTTTGGTCCCCTGACTTGAGAAAGGATGTAGTTGGATTGGAGGCAGTTCAGAGAAGGATCACTGCATTGACTCATTTTCAAAATTTACCTCCAGTTTCCTGTCAGGCAATGCATTACAGATCCTAACTACTCACTGCCGCATGTGGATACTGGTTGTTCTGCCAATCACTTTAAATCTGCAAACTCTGGTTTCCTACTCTTCCACTACTGCGAGCAGTTTCTCCCGATCTAGACACTTGATAATTCAGAAAACATCCATCAAAATCTTCTCTCAATCTTGTCTTCTCCAAGGAGGTAAGCCTCGGTTTCTCAAATCTATCCACATAACTCCAGACTTTCCACTCCTGGATGCCTTCCCTTAAATGAATCTTTTTAAAATATTCTTTCATGGGACGTAGGTGTTGCTGGCAAGATGAGCATTTATTGCCCATCCCTAATTGCCTTTGAGAAGGTGGTGGTGAGCTGCCTTCTTGAATCGCTGCAGTCCACATGCTGTGGGTTGACCCGCAATGCCATTAGGGAGGGGATTCCAGGATTTTGACCCTGCGACCGTGAAGGAATGGTGATATATTTCTAAGTCAGGATGGTAAGTGGCTTGGAGGGGAATTTGCAGGGTGTGGTATTCCCATATATCTGCTGTCTTATCCTTCTAGATGGAAGTGGTCATGGGGTTGGAAGGTGCTGTTTAAGCATCTTGTAGACAGTACACACTGCTGCTACTGAGCTTTGGCAGCTGAGGGGGTGAATGTTTGTAGATGTGGTGCCAATCCTATTGGGTCAAACCAGCAGTTGACCGATGTGTCCCAGTCACAGATCCCACATACATTAAAAGAAAACTGTACCTCCCTGATTAGAATAGGTTTCTCAGAGATAGAAACCCAAAAGGTTTACGTAACGAAATTTGCAATTTTATCTCAAATGATTTACAAGGGAATTCATCCTAATAGAGTTTGCCTAATTGAAGTCTGCTAATGTAAATCTCACCAGATGATTCTGATAATGGAACTTTGCAGCCACTGAACAACACAAATCATTTCTTGCTGGCAGTCTACCTCGAAGTAGAACAGAGCTTCAAACTGAGAGAATAAAACTTAATAAAACAATCTGCTTAATGAGGGGACCAATGAGCTTAAACAGGGATATATGAGAAATTAGACTTTCCATTAATATATTAATGTTTTATAATTATCTACAGGAAAATGATCCATCTGCATACTTATATAGTTACCAGTGGCGCGTTGCTTCGAGGTAACGTGCTGCAAAGCAACTTTGCAACGTGACTGGAAGACATCTTTTGTGGGAACATTTTTCAACTGTGAGGCTGGAAAAGAAAAGTATGAGCTTTTCACTGACATTCCTCAAAAAAAAGTCACTGATGTTTGCAAAGGCTGTCATTGAATTCCTTTGACTTCTATTTAGTTAGTTCTGCTGTCTTCAGATATGGTATCATCTCGTTGCCGGACCAATTTCTCTTTAGATAAAAGCAAAATGTCGCCGATATTGGAATGTGAAGCAAAAACAGAAAATGCTGGAAAATCTCAGGTGGTCTGAGAGGGGAGAGAATAGAGTCAACATTTCTACTGGGTGGCATGGTGGCATAGTAGTTAGCACTGCTACCTCACAGCGCCAGGTACACAGGTTCAATTCCAGCCTCAGTCTCTGTCTGTGTGGAGTTTGCACATTCTCCCTGTGTCTGAGTGGGTTGCTTGTGGGTGCTTCAGTTACCTCCCACTGTCCAAAGATGTGCAGATTAAGTTGATTGGCCATGCTAAATTGACCTTCATGTCAGGAAAGTTAGCAGGGTAAATGCATGGGCTTACGGGAGTGGGCCCAGGGTGCAATTGTGGTCAGCACAGGCCCAATGGGCCGAACGGCCTCCTTTCATACTGTAGGGATTCTGTTGTAGGATTCTTTGATTTCAGAGCTCTGACGAATAGTGAGAAAGAGAGAGAGTGCTCGCTAATGACATGCTGATGTATTAAAATGAGCTTTCTGTGTTTCCATGGCATGTTTCAAACCACTCCACCAGCCAGGAGCTGATGAGGGCAGCATGATGGCACACTGGTTAACACTGCTGCTACACAGTGCCAGGGACCCAGGTTCGATTCTCAGCTTGGGTCATTGTCTGAGAGGAGTTTGCACATTTTCCCCGTGTCTGTGTAGAATTCCTCCCACATTCTGAAAGACATGCTGGTTAGATGCACTGACTGGAATTGATACCAGATTGTGGCGATGAGGGGAATTTCACAGTAAATTCATTGCAGTGTTAATGTAAACCTACTTGTGGCTAATAATTAAACTTTAATTAAGATTGAAACTTGCAAACTCGCTGGTGCCAATCACACTCTCTGGATTTTGAACATGTGCCACCATTCTTGCAGAGGGAGAGTGTAGGCTCAAAATCACCTCCAAGGTGTGCCCCAGTTTTATAGAGCTCTGGATAGAACCCCATTGAGGATATTGTGTTCAGTTTTGGGTATCAGGGAGGAGATTGGCCTGGGACATTGTGTGGTACAGATTTACCACAATGATAGATAGAGGCAGATTGTGAGGATAGGTTGTGCGGATTGGGTTTGTATTCCACTGAGTAGAGGAGATAATGATCTCATTTTTCCGCCAATTAAAAGCAAAAGTTCTTCTGGCTGGAATTATCCAACCTTGCCTGGGGCTGAGATTCTCCAACCTCATCAATGGCTGTCATTCTTCAGCCCCACTGCAGTGAATAGATACTAGGAATCTATGACCTCATCTGGGGCTAGGATTATCCAGCCCCCCTGCTATGAACGTAGCTGTGATTTTCTGAAGTCAACTGGGACTAGGATTCTCCAGCCCTGCTGCAGTGAACGGAGGTTGGGATTCTCTGACCTCATCTGTGCCTGGCAATTCTCCAGTCCCACTGCAATGAATAAAGATTTAGCTGAGAATCAAATTCTCCATTATCGCTGGCAGCAGGAGTGTGGTGTACAAGACTAGAGAAATTCAACCTCTGGAGTTAATGGGGCAGCACCGTGGCACAGTGGTTAGCACTGCTGCCTCTCAGCACCAGGGATCCGGGTTCGATTCTTGGCTTGGGTCATTATATGTGCAGAGTCTGCACATTCTCCCCGTGTTTGTGTGAGTTTCCTCCGGGTGCACCAGTTTCTTTCTGCACTCCAAAGATGTGCAGGTTAGGTGGATTGGCCGTGCTAAATTGCCCCTTAGTGTCAGGGGGACTAGCGAGGTGAAATGCACGGTGTAATGGGGATAGGGCCTGGTCGAGGAGGGGGGATTGCAGTCAGTGCAGAGTCAATGGACCAAATGGCCTCCTTCTGCGCTGTAGGGTTTCGATGTTCCTTTGCCACAGGATTGTATCAAAAGGTGAAATGGGAGGGACACAGTTTATAGACAACTAACTCGAGGAGACTCACCTACAACTGTCTCCCACGAGCTGGGTTGCGTGTCTCACTGGGCTCCTCTCTGCAATGCTGTTCATTAAACATTTCATCTTTCATCAGGTACCATTATCTTCAACTCCACCACAGGATGTGTTCAGTCATGCACAACCTCACACGGCTAAATTTTAAACCCCGCTGTTAGTTGGCTGGGTAGCAGGCTGCAATTACCAGCCGGTTTGTACTGTTTGGGTGGCTGCACCAGTTGTTCTCATTACTCAGTCTTCAACCTCCTACATGTGAGAAAAACCTGGCCCCCATCCACCTGGGAAGAAGAATTTTACTACATCTTGGACACAGAACACAGCTTTAATTACAAACGTTTCCATGGAGATGGGGTTTCCAAACACGGAAAGCTGTCGACTGCTTGGAGCTCCACTCTGAGATTTCCCCCGAGGAGGTGTTTTGGCCATCCAAAATCCCAATCCAAAATCTTCTCATGTGCAAACCCGCAGCAGACATCCCCCCTCACAGGCTTTCTGATCCGCGGAACTTTTTCCCAAATAGTATTGACACCTGGAGCACAAAAAGGTGAAGCAGCTGACTTGCTGAACCCAGATCGTCAAAGCAGGAATTGAGAAAATGCTTTCGTTGGCCACTGTAACCAATGTGGTGCTGCACAAGTTATTTGACAGAAGTCAAATAATTTATGCATAGTACAGTAGCACAGTGGTTAGCGCTGCTGCTTCACAGCTCCAGGGTCCTGGGTTCAATTCTTGGCTCGGGTCACTGTCTCTGTGGACTTTGCACATTCTCCTTGTGTCTATGTGGGTTTCCTCTGGGTACTCTGGTTTCCTCCCACAGTTTAAAGATGTGCGGGTAGGTTGATTGGCCATGCTAAGAAATCGCTCCTTAATGTCGAGGTTAGCAGAGGTTAGAGGGATTAGTGGGTATAATATATAGGAATATGGGGGTAGGACTTTGATGGGATTGTGTTCAGTGCAGACTCGATGGGCCTAAGGGCTTCTTTCTGCACTGTATGGTTCTATAATGGAATGTGTTTCAAACAGGGATTCAGATTATTCCAGTGGGACAGGCTGGACAACAAACACGCATGGTGACACAGTGGTTAGCACTGCTGCCTCACAGTGTCAGGGACCGAGTTCAATTCCCACATTGGGCCACAGTCTGTGTGGAGTTTGCACATTCTCCCCGTGTCTGCGTAGGTTTCTTCAGAGTGCTCCTGTTTCCTCTCACTGTCTGAAAGACATGCTAAGTTTTCCCTCAGTGTACTCGAACAGGCACTGGAGTGTGGCAACTAGGAAATTTTCACAGTAACTTCATTGCAGTGTTATTGTAAAACTACTTGTTGCACTCTTAAGTAAACTTAAAATAGCTACCGTTCTTTTAAAGTTGATTTATTCGTCACAACAGGCTTACATTAACACTGCAATGAAGTTACTGTGAAATTCTCCCTAGTCACCGCACTCCAGCGCTTGTTCGAGTACACTGAGGGAAAACTTAGCATGTCTTTCAACGTGTGGGAGGAAACCGGAGAATCAGGAGGAATCCCATGGAGATACGGGGAGAACGTGCAAACTCCACACAGACAGTGACCCAAGCCGGGAATTGAATCAGGGCCCCTGGTGCTGTGAAGACTAACTCCATCCTAAATGGGTGACCCATTAGTTCTAGGCTCACCCAGCAGGGAAACCATCTTCTCAGGACTAACCCTGTCACCACTGAATCTTACGTGCTTTAATAAGATTATCTCTCCTTCCTTTAAACTGCAATGTTTATATGTTTCTTCACGCAAAGGGTGGTGATTCTTTGGAATTCTCTGCCTGATGAGGTGGTGGAGACTTCCTCACTGAATATGTTCAAGTCAAGAGTGGATAGGTTTTTAATTGACAAGGGAATTAAGGGTTATGGGGAGAAAGCAGGAAAGTGGTACTGAACCACTACAGATCAGCCATGATCTTATTGAATGGCGGGGCAGGATCGAGCGGCTGCATGGCCTACTCCTGCTCCTATTTCTTATGTTCTTTTGTTCTTATTGGCCCAACCAACTCAACACTTCCTCGCAGGAATCAGCTAAGTGAACTGCCTCTCAATATATCCCTCTTCTGAAAAAGGAGACCAAAACTTACTGGTACTGTGATCTGGCCACTTCTACTGCCTGGACTGTGACTTGCCTGGGCTTGCAAAATCTCACTAACCGCCCTGGCTGGAGACAATACACATCTCTTTAACCTGTGCGTAATTGTCTCTCCACTCACATTCTCTGTACCTTTAACACTTGATTACCTGTAAACTCTCGAATTCCAACCATTGTCTTGTAAATTGAGTTGGTGTCTGTATATGTCCTGCTTGTGATCACAACTCCTCACTCACTTGACGAAGGAGCCTGTGACTCCGAAAGCTTGTGCTACCAAATAAACCTGTTGTATTTTAACCTGGTGTTGTGGGACTTCTTACTGTGTTTACCCCATCCAATGCCAGCATCTCCACATTATCACTTCTACTGGAACACCAGTCTGAACTATTCTCATTTTCCTCATTCAAAGTGGGTTCCTTCTGTACCATTATTACAGGAAGTTACTTCTGGGCAATACTCTGGATGCTATGCAATATCCTGGAGGGTTATAGTAAAACTTCTCTCCTTTTATGTTCCATCTCCCATTGCAATAAAGGCCAGGTCATTGGAATTTATAACGGAAGAAGCTGATAGAGAATGACAACAGGAAGCCTTCAAACAGGAAATGCATGTGCGCATCAAACTGGTTACAATAAATTATGAAAAAAAGTATTTTAAAATAATTATTCCACCTTGATTGAGATGGTTGGCAGCCTGAAATCAGTGGTAATACCCTCTCTTTAGTACAGTGGATTCAAACTCCACTCTCCATTGACATTCCACTGAGGGGACTGCTACCTTGTTAAAATGAGGCCCCATTTGTTCTGTCAGGTGGATAGTAAAGATCCTGTAGTCCCTGAGGAAAAGTGGCTTGTTCCAATATTTATCCCCCTGTCAACATCACTAAAACAGATCATCTGGCCTTTATCAGGTTGCTGTTTTGGGAGTTTTTTGCCATGCTCCAGTTGGCTGCTGTGTTTCCTACAGTGTCAAAACGACCCCACTTTGAATGAGCCTCATTGGCTGGAAAGTACTTTGGGATGTCCAGTGGTTGTGAAAGGAACTACATCAGTGCACGTCCTCCTTCCTTTAATGTGCAGCGGGTTATTCTGAGGCTGTTCTGACACGGCTGGACGGGGAAAGAAAAATTCCACACTATGTCTTCCACCCTCGACACAGCATCAGAGTAACTCCTTTTTATTCCCAAAAGAGAAAATGCTGGAAAATCTCAACAGGTCTGGCAGCATCTATGAGGAGAGAAAGGAGCCGACGTTTCGAGTCTGGTTGACCCTTTTGTCAGAGCTTTGACAAGCTGGTCATCTGGGTTCAAAACATCAGCTCTTTTCTCTCCTTATAGTTGCCACCAGACCTGCTGAGATTTTCCAGCATTTTCTCTTTTGGCTTCAGACTCCAGCATCTGCAATAATTCGTTTTTAACTCCTTTTTATTGGCCAGCTGAATAGGTGAAACATTTGTAAGTTATAAATAAAGGGATCCCGTGACGAAAATTATGACAGAGAGATGCTGGCAGAGAAATTAGTCTCAATCTTCCTCCTCACTTACCACGGTGTCATACTGACGTTTCTCTGAGATGAGTTTTTTATTACACGTGTGTTGTGCTGGCAATCTGACACAGAGCCAGGCTCAATGTTTAGCTGCAAGTGGAAACAGGCTAGAAGGTCAAACAGTTCATGCTCGCTGACAGCGTGGGCCTTTATAATACCTCTTGTCTCAGCTCGGTGCACCTCTCATGGGAATCTGAGCATGTACATAATCAGTCTAACAATCAGTGAGTGCACTCACCCAAACACACAGCCACATACTCACCCACATACACACCCACACACACATTCACACCCACACACATATTTACACATCTGCACACACATTTATACACCCACACACACGTTCACACCCATACACATATTTACACCCACATACACACCCACACACACATTCACACCCACACACATATTTACACACCCACACACACATTCACACCCACAGACATATTTACACCACACACACACACACCCACACACACATATCCACACACGAACCCACACACACACACACATACACAGCCACACACACACACACCTATGCATACACACACACATGCATCTCCACACGCACACCCACATCCACACATGCACACACACACACACAGACACACACACAAAAACACCTTCACACATATACATATACACAGGTACATACATGCACAAATACATACAAACATGCACATACTCAGGCACACATACACAGAAATATATGCACACATGTACATATGGTCACACACATATATGTGCACACATACACATAAACGCATGTTAACACACATGCACACACATGCACAGACACACACACAAACACATACACTGAAAATGCATACAGGCGCACATAAAGACAAATGCATGCTTACACATACACATACACACACACATGCACATACACATTCCCTCCCTCTAACCCTGCTAAAATCAATGTATTTTTGAATATTTTGAAGTGGAAAAAGCTCATCCCGGTGCACACCATGGCACCGTAAGATTCTGCATACAGACACATGTACATACACACATATATATATATGCATACACACATCTACAGATGCGCACATGAGCACACATATTCATATATACAAGTGCTAAAACATTTGCTTGTTTAAATTCTGAAGCAAAACCAAACAGCCAAACTGGATGATAAAAACTGATGAGAGACAATGGCCTAGAGGTATTGCCATTGGAGGAGTAGTTCAGATACTCTGGGTAATGCGCTGGTCTTCCTTGTTCAAACCTCACTTTGGCAGATGGTGAAATTTGAATTCAATAAAAATGTGAAATTAAAAGGTCTACTGATGATCATGAAACCATTGCCAATTGTCGTAAAAACCCATCTGGTTCACTAATGTTCAGTGACATAGCTAGAGGGGAAACAGGGGGAGTGACTGCTCCCCCTGAGCACATTCTTCAAAAGTGACGCCTTTTCAATGGGGTGTTTCTCACGGGCCCCTCAGATCTCTTCCCGAGATCTGAAGTCCTCGATCAGTTTACTGCAAGCATGGGTTGTGATGTGGATGCGGGGACTTCATTGAAAGACAGTTAGTACTGAGGTAGATTATAATAAAGTAACAGATAACTTTGCTAGAATGAAACCTAGAAGAAAGAGGCTGTCGTAATTGCTTCATACCTTTATCGTATTGCTTCATTTTGTTTTCATTTTACGTTTAAAATGTAAAATAATTGAATAACAAATGTGTTTTTATTATGTTTTGATTTTAAATACAAAGTAAAAATGTATAATGAATTTTAAATTATTTGGTATGCATCTTTTTTATGCCTTTTTTAAGTGCTCGCTTGCCCTAACTTTACAACCTGGCCAAGCCCCTACTAATGCCCTTTAGGGAAGGAAATCTGCCATCCTTACCTGGTCTGACCCACATGTGACTTCAGAGCCACGGCAATGTGGTTGATTATCAACTGCCCTCTGAAGCAGCCTCGCAAGGCACTCAGTTCAAGGGCAATTTGGGATGGGCAATAAATGCTGGCCCTTGCCAGTGATGCCCACATTCTGTGAAATAATTTTTTTAAAAAGTTCCATGGAAACTGGGAATTCTGTCAAAGATTGGATCCCAGTGACTTTTGTTTCCACTTCATGATCTTGGAGATTTTAATTAGCTTGTCTTCAGAAGGGAACAAGTCCAATGTCCTTAATCCATCCTTCAAGATGGAATCCCTCCCACCATGAATCAATGTACTTGTTGTCCTTCATACCGTAGGTGACACTATGGTTAACACTGCTGCTTCACAGTGCCAGGGACTTAGGTTCAATTCCCAGCTTAGGAGATTTTCTGCGCGGAGTCTGCGTGATTCCCCCACCCGTGTCTCCCACGTGTTTCCTCCGGGTGCTCCGGTTTCCTCCCACAGTCCGAAGGACAAGCTGGTTAGGTGCGCTGACCAAGCTAAATTCTCCTTCAGCATACCCGGACACAGTGGGGTGTCCTTTGTGGGCAGTTTGGGGACTTTCACAGCAATTTCATTGCAGTGTTAACCTAACCTAATCAAGACCCTGACTTTCCAGCAATTTTCCATTTCAACACACAACCCTACTCCCAAGACCACATGTCTATCCTTGGCCTGCTGCAATGTTTCAGTGAAGCTCAACGCAAACTGGAGAAACAGCATCTCATCTTCCAGTCAGGCACTTTACAGCTTTCCAGTCTCAACATCGAATTCAACAAATTCAGGTAATTTGCTCTACCTATCTCGACCCCTTTGTTCTCATTTCATTTAATTTTTTACTGTTCTCTACCTTTTATTTCTTTATTGTCTTCCTTTATTTTTCTTCCCGCATCACTCTTTCCCTTTATTTTATCCCCCTTCTTACTTTTTCTCCCCCTTTGCTACCCATTTCCCCCTTTTTCTAAATTTCACTTCTCTCCCACCCAACTTCATCTGTCACAGTTTGCCCTCTGATTTCAGCTACTCTGCCATTTGGCCATTCACACCTTCTTTTCTCTCTATGGGCTGCCATTAGCAGCCTTTCCCCTTATTTTTTGTGGCTATGACTCATCTTTCATTCCTTCCCCCTGCAGTATAAATATCTTCCACTTTTGGTGCCTTTTAGCTTTGACAAAGGGTCATCTGGACTCGAAACTTCAGTTCTTTTCTCTTCTTACAGATGTTGCCAGACCTGCTGAGATTTTCTAGCATTTTCTATTTTGATTTCAGATTCCAGCATCCTCAGTAATTTGCTTTGATTAATGTAAGCCTATTTGTGACACAAATCATTAAAACTTCCTTAAAAACTTCAAAACTATAGGCCCAATTTTACCATTGCATCACACCCGCTTTCTGGTGTTCCAAACCTGCATCCACACAGATGTCTACTTTACCATGGCCCGAAAATGGCGCAATCTGATTCACGCCCATTGCATGCATTTAAATTGAATTAACGAACCGCCTGTCCAACTTTATCAGCATTTCCCCCTTTACTATCGCATTCGCGAGTCCAGATTCAATACGAAACAGATATGGTCAGCAAAGATCTGTTTCGGACCTCCAGCTGCTGGAGAGGTAAGTTCAGAGCTTCAAGCCGCTCTCTGACTCAGATTGGTGATGGAAGGGGAAGAAGTAGGCAGACCATTCTCTTGTGAGGGGGGCAGGAGAAGGGAGGCCCGATAATTTACTGGCAGGGGAGAGGTGGGGCAGAGGCAAGCCCGATCACTTTCTGATGGGGGGAGAGAGGAGGAGGCAGATCAGATATATCTCTGGTTGGGGTGGGGGGGTGCTGCAGGAGGAGGGCCCGATCATTCTCTGGTGGGATGGGGGAGACACAATAAGAAGCCTCACAACACCAGGTTGAAGTCCAACAAGTTTATTTGTTAGTAAACTCATAAGCTTTCGGAACACTGTTCCTTCATCAGGTGAGTAGAAAGTTTTGATCAGAAACGGGGCACATAAAGGCACACACAATTTACAGAATACTGATTAGAAAGCAGGTCTTTACAGCTAATCTGCTAGGGGAGGCCAGGTCATTGTCTGGTTGAGGCGGGAGGGAGGTGGAGAAGCGAGGCCAGATTGTTGTCTGGTGGTTGGGGGGTGTAGGTGGGGCTAATTCTATCCCACCACATTTCTAATTCTGAACATTCCTGTTATAAACGCTACTTGACTTGCCACGCATATTGCTTTTTTTCCCCCTACATCAGCAAGTTCAGAAGTAGAAATTAACATTTCCCAAATGATCTTCTAAACTTGGAAGTGCAGCTCTTAGACTTTATAGCAAGTTGGTTGTTGTTAAAGGTTATTGAAAGGTTGCAATTGCAAAGATTGTTGAGTCAAGCAAAGGTTATTTGTACACGCACCTATATGTTTCATTACACAACTTCAATAAAGACCTGGATATGTACCTGAGTGGATTTTGTAAGTACAGGGAACAGAGAGAAGGGATTCCACAGCTATAATAGTGCACGTGCACTTAATTAGTGAGACATAGTTATCAAAATACTGAGCTGAGTATGTGAAATATACTGGGGGGGTCCGCTCTACAGGAGATCGGTGAAGAGGGAAGGGGGCAGGAGGTCGCAATCTGTCTGGGTAGTGGGGAGGGGGGATGTTGGGTGGATAAGGGGGAAAGTTATGTTGTGGGGGCGGGAGTGATGTCTGTGGGAGCCATCATTCCTGGGCCATTCCATCTGCTTTCTGTGGCCCAGGAGCGATGTGACAAGAGTGCAATTTTCCATTTCTTTTCTCACCGCGCGTGCGCAGTTCAAAACTCCGAGCATTTCGGACACACTAAGCCACGTCCACAGTGCAATTCAGACCAGCAACCTTCTTTTTCAGGCTAAGTGCGTATCAGGAACCTGAACGCAGATTTTCAAGATTTCCTAAGATTCAGCACTTAGAATGAAAATCAGGCCCTATAAGGAGCTCACATTGAGTTTATTAATTTCCCACAGACCTCCATGTGCGTGACAACATTGGTTTGGTCCACAGGATGTGGTATCCTGGATTTACATGTACACATAGGCCTGACAATATCATTCCTAAGTCATTTTGGAATCATATAGCAACACAGCACTACCACTCCACACTGAATAAGCGCACCGCAGCTTTTAGATTGCAGACTATTCCCCAAGAGTTCAGGTACTGAAATCAGTGAACACAGGTTGGGTATATCTATATGGTATTTAGAGAAGAACTAGAGATAAATAGGAGTAATGATGCTGCAGGTGAAAGCTGGATTAAAGCAAATTACTGTGGATTCTGGAATCTGAAACCAAAAGAAAAAATACTGGAAAATCTCAGCAGGTCTGGCAGCATCTGTAAGGAGAGAAAGGAGCTGGCGTTTCGAGTCCGGTTCACACTTTGTCAAAGCTAAAAGGCATTAATCTCTACTCCTTTTAGCTTTGACAAAGGGCCCCTATTTTACCATTTTGATTCTGAGTGCTGGGTGGACTTGAAACTGGGACTGTTGCTAACGAAGTGGTAAAATTGGGCCCAAAGGGTTAACTGGACTTGAAACTCAGCTCTTTTCTCTCCATATAGACGCTGCCAGACCAGCTGAGATTTTCCAGCATTTTCTCTTTTGATTGTAGGTGAAAGGTTGAGAGGTGACTTATCAGGTAAAGTACTGGCAGATTACCTTAATCTCAAGTCAACTGTGAGGCAGACAAGAAAGCTAATAAGTTGTGCATGACTTTTTGGAGTCAGACGTCTGCGCTGTAATAAGCAGGTTTGAGGCAAATAATTATTTTTGTGTTGTTGCGCACTTAACCAAAAACTTTCACACTTTCCTGCCCACAGCACTCTCTTCCAGACACTTATTATCTATGTGTTCTGTTCCTTTCAAAGGCAGAGTTAACGCAGTTTTGCAGAGGTGGCTTTATTGGAGCAGGTGCTGGCTCACGGCAGTCTCTGGGGCGAGTTAATGAAATCCTGCTGCTCAGTTCTGTCCTCAGCCATTGTGTTATCTATCCTTTACAACAAACACTTGCATTCATGTAGCACCGTTCATCTGAAACATATGCAGAGTATCAACAAACAACATTTGAAACATGGTATTCTGACCTCAGGCGTGTGGAGTTTGCACAATAAGAAGTCTCACAACACCAGGTTAAAATCCAACAGGGAATCGCAAGCTTTCAGAGTACTGCTCCTTAGTCAGGTGAGAAGCTCTCCAAATGCTCATCATTCTAAATAAACCTGTTGGACTTTAACCTGGTGTTGTGAGACTTCTTGCTGTGCCCACCCCAGTCCAATGCCAGCATCTCCACATTCATGTGTCACGTTCTTCTGTGTTTGCGTGGGTTTCCTCTCGATATTCCGGTTTTCTCCCAGTCTAAAGATGTGCAAGTCAGGCGGATTGGCCACGCTGAGTGTGCAGAGTTAGGGACAAAGGGTGGAAGGGAGACCTTGGGTGGGGTGTTCTTTCCGACAGATTCATGGCCTCTTTCTCCACTGTAGGGATTCTATATTCTATGGTTCTTGGTGCTAAGTACAAAGCTAGATACAAGGCAGATCAAACATAGGACAGTGACTGCAGTTATGGCAATGCAAATTGAAAATGCTGGAAAATCTCAGCAGATCTGACAGCATCTGAGAGAATAGAGCCAACGTTTTCACTCTGGATGAACCTTTATCAGAGCTGAAGACAGTAGAAAATAGGGTGAGGTTTATATTGTTAGGGTGAGGGGAAAGGAATGACAAAGATGTTGTAGACAAAGGGAATGTAAATGGTGGTGATTGGGGCTAAAAAGGGTGCTGATCGTGGCTTTTGAGGGATCAGAATGTGTCAGTGGCAGAACAAAGATAAGCAGAGTGTCAATGGACAAACTGAGACAGGTACTAGATGTCCCTAATGGAGTGAGGGGAAGGGAGACAGTGATGGGGGGAGAAAGGATGGAAAGCAAGGTTGAAAGTAAACTGGGAAAATTGAAATGATGGAAGGAATGAAAATAATGAATAATAAGATAAAATTAAATGAAATAAATGGAAATTGGGTGAAATTGGAAGAAAGAGTTCCTACGCCCACATAGATCTTAGAATCCCACAGTGCAGAAAGAGACCATTTGGGCTATCAAGTCTGCACTGACCATAATCCCCAGGCTCTATTTCCCATAACCATTTACTAGTCCTCCAACGCTAAGGACAACTTAGCAGAGTCGATCCATCTAACCCACTCATCTTTGAATTGTAGGAGGAAATCAGAGCACTTGGATGAAACCCACACAGACAAGGGGAGAACATGCAAACTCCGCACAAAATGTGACCCAAGCCGGGAACTGAACTTGGGTCCCTGGCGCTGTGAGGGAGCAGCGCTAACCATTGTGCCACCGTGCTGCCCATGGCAGAAAGACAAAGGGAATGTAAATGGTGGTGATCAGGGCTAAGAAGGGTGCTGATTGTGGCCATTGAGGGATCAGAATGTGTCAGTGGCAGAACAAAGGTAAGCAGAGTGTCAAAGGACAACCCGAGATAAGTAGCAGATTTCCCCAGTGGGATGGGGAGAGGGGAAACAGTGGTGGGGGGGGAAAATGGATGGAAAGCTACGTTGAAAAAAAGCCAAGTCTGTCCTTGGCTTGCTGCAATGTTCCAGTGAAGCTCAACACAAACTGGAGGAATATCTTCTGGCTCAGCACTTTACAGCCTTCCGGTCTCAACATCGAATTCAACAACTTCAAATAATTTGCTCTGCCCCACCTCGACCACTTTGTCCTCATTTCATTTAATTTTTAACTTCTTGCTACCTTTTATTTCTTTATTGTCTTTCTTTATTTCCCCTCTTCACTCTTTCCTCCTATTTTATTTCTCCTTTCCTTACCTTTTCTCCCCCTTTGCTTCCCCTTTCCCCCTTTTTTCTCAATGGTACCTCCCTCCCACAATCTCCCCCTCCCCCCACATTGTCATCTGTCACAGTTTATCCTCTGATTTCAACTTCTCTGCCGTTCGGCCGTTCACGTCTTCTATTTTCGCTATAAACTGCCATTTGCAAACTTTTCCTCTGGTTTTTGTGGCTATGACTCATCTTTCATTCCCTCCCCCTGCGGTATAAATATCTCCCAGTTTCTGCGCATTTTAGCTTTGACAAAGGGTCATCTGAACTTGAAACTCTTTTCCCTCCTTATAGATGCTGCCAGACCTGCTGAGATTTTCCAGCATTTTCTCTTTTGATTCCAGATTCCAGTATCCACAATAATTTGCTTTTATTTTTGAACTCGACGTTCAGTACGGAAGGCTATGCAGTGTCTAATCGGAAGATGAGATGCTGTTCCTCGTGTTTGCACTGGACTTCACTGGAGCATTGCAGTGGGCCAGCTTGGATGAGTTACCCACAGCGCAGTGGTGAGGCACATCACGATGCTGTGTGCCGGTGTTAAGCTGCGCAAATTAAATCTTCAAATCTAGTAAAACGGATTAATGGAGTGCATAATAGAGCAGTGAAACAAGCTGGGTAAATGTTTGATCAAGGGCTGTGCACAATATTGCATTGTTGTCACACCGAATGAACATCCAATTCATAAACTAAAGACCCAAAAGTACCACTCAGCATTTTGCTTTGTTATCCCATGATAAAGCAGTGTCTGAACCACCAGTTCAAATGTGCGGACCTCTCAGACACGTCCCCGGGGAGATTAGCTGACAAAATACTAATCCTTTCCGGCCTTTTCTTTCAATCTTGCACATTTTTGTCCATTCCCCTCTCCTCCTACTTCTCTGTTTGGATCCTTCATAGAATCATAGATTTCATACAATGCAGAAGGAGGCCATTCAGCCCATTAAGCCTGCACCGACAACAATCTCACCCAGGCCCTATCCTTGCAACCCCGCTAGCCCCCCTAACATCACGTTAGCATGGCCAATCCATATAACCTGCACTCTTTCGGACTATGGAAGGAAATCGGAACATCTGGAGGAAACCCGTGCAGATACGGGGAGAACATGCACAGACTGCACATGCACAGTGACTCAAGCCGGGAATTGAACCCGGGTCCAAAAGAGAAAATGCTGGAAAATCCCAGCAGGTCTGGCAGCATCTGTGAGAATAGAAAAGAGCTGAAGTTTCGAGTTCAGGTAATCCTTTTCAAAGCTGAAAGACATAGAAAGTGGGAGATATTGATACTGCGGGGTGAGCGAATGAAAGATGAGTCATAGCCACAGAAACTAAGGGAAAGGCTGTTAATGGCAGTCTGCAGAGAGAATACAGTAAGAAGTCACACAAAACCAGGATAAAGTCCAACAGGTTTACTTGGTAGCACGAGCTTTCGGAGCACTTCTCCTTCATCAGGTGAGATTCACCTGATGAAGGAGCAGTCCTCCAAAAGCTCGTGCTACCAAGTAAACCTGTTGGACTTTAACTTGGTACTCTGAGGCTTCTTAGTGTGCCCACCCAGTCCAGCACCGGCATTTCCACATCACAGAGAGAGTAGAAAGTGAGAACATAGAATATAGAACATTATAGCACAGTACAGGCCCTTTGGCTCTTGATGTTGAGCCGAGCTATGTCCAATCTCAAGATCAAGCTATCCCACTCCCTATCATTCTGGTGTGCTCCATGTGCCTATCCAATAATCATTTGAAAGTTCCTAAAGTTTCCGACTCCACTATCAGAGCAGGGAGTCTATTCCACACCCTAACCATGCTCTGAGTGAATAATCTACCTTGAACGTTCCTCCTATGTCTCATGAACCTTATAGTTATGCCCCGTGGTAACGGCTACAGCCATCCGAGGAAAGAGTCTCTGCACATCCACTCTATCAATCCCTCTCATCATTTTATATGTGAATGATCAAATAGCAGAGAAGCTGAAATCAAAAGGTAAACTGTGACAGATGAAGATGTTGGGGGAGGGAGGGACATGGGTGGGAGAGAGACAAATTGAGAAAAAAAAGGGGAAAGGGGAAGCAAATGGGGGAAAAGGTAATAAAAGGAGGGATAAAATAGGGGGAAAGAGTGAGAGGAAGAAAAATAAAGACAATAAAAAAAAGGATAGCGAATAGTTAAAAATGAAACAGGATGAAAACAAAGGGATCAAGATGGGGTGGAACAAATCATTTAAAGTTGTTGAATTTGATGGTGAGGCTGGAATTGAACCAGGATCCCTGGTATGTGAGGCAGCAGTGCTCACCACTGTACCACTGTGCTTATTGTCTTTTCCCCATTTCTGGTTTACAGAAACTCAGGAGCGATTCCAGAAACGTGCACTGGAATTCCCGCCCCACCACCACTGCCAGCGAAAACAGAGAATTTGGGTGCTCAGCCAAATCTCCTTTCACTGCAGTGGGACTGGAGAATCCCAATCGTGGTAGAGGTTGGAGAATCCAGCCTGTAGAGGAGGTTGCAAACTCTTGAACCGCATCGTAATGTCTAACGTCTCAAATATTGGAACACTCCTGGAAATTTAGATCTTCTGAAACTGAACTGCTGTTTGCAAAGCTTTGGAGAGGCAGAAAGTAAAAAATACCATTCATTGTCAATGGCAGGAAAGGGTACGCGGCTCAGTAATGTTCTGTTTGCAGTGGAAAGATTTCTTGAATTTGAATTTGGCTGACAAAAATAAGCAAAGTTTTCCATCTCGGCCTCAGCTCCACTTTCCTGCTTTTACCATAATTACTATTCTTTGGACAGAATTTTCCCAAAATTGCACAGAGTGTTGGATCATGTGAGAAAAGCTGTGTGCCGTAGAGTCATTGAGGTTTACAGCTTGGAAACTGGCCCTTCGGCCCAACTTGTCCATGCCGCCCATTTTCTTAAATCATTAATTGTCTGCATTTGGCCCATTACCCCTTATACCCACCTTACTCATGTGACTGTTAAAATGCTTTTTAAAAATCAAAATTGTACCCGCCCCTACAAATATCTCTGGCAGCTTGTTCCAGATACTCACCACCCTCTGTGTGAAACAAATTGCCCCTCTGGGCCCTTTTATATCTCTCACCTTAAACCTATACCCTCTAGTTTTAGACTCCCCTACATTTGGGAAAAAATGTTGACTATCTAGCTGATCTAGGCCGCTCATTATTTTACGGACCTCTTTAAGGTCACCCCTCAGCCACTTAAGGTCCAGTGAAAAGAGTCGAGTCTATCCAGCCTCTTCTTATAACCTAAATTATCAAGTCTCAGTAGCATCCTAGTGAAATCATGTGTGGAATTCACTGGTTTCACAGATGCCTTTTCCCTCTTGATTTAACAACGCACCGTACAATTTCGCAATGCTAGTGAGGTTCATAGTCAGTCAGCTGGAGGGGCAGAGCCTAAACCAGCATGACGGCGATTCTGGAGTTAATTTTAAAGGACCCCTCAATCCCCAAAGTTACATATAAGCCCCCCTACCCTTCTTCCCCCCACTCAGAACCCTTTCCTCCATACTCCCTATCTTCCACCAACCTGCCCCCAAGCATCAGGGCAAATGCCACCCCTCCCTCCATAGTCATCCGCTCTCTCCCCTTTTCCCCGAACCTCACATCTTTGGACAGGAAGAGGCAATTTAGCATGATCAATTCTGCCTAACCAGCACATCTTTCAGACTGTGGGAGGGAACCAGAACACCCAGAGGAAACCCACGCAGACACGGGGAGAACATGCAGGCTCCGCACAGACTGTGACCTAAGCTGGAAATCGGGCCCAGATCCCTGGCGCTGTGAGGCAGTGCTAACATCTGTGCCACCTGCTCAGTACCCTGTATGACCTGCTCAGAATCCCATGACAACACATGAAGAAGAATAGGGAGTCCTCCAGAATAATCAATGTTCCTCCGTAAGCTAAACAGGATAGCTGATCATTTGCTGACAGTGCAACCTAACTGTGTACAAGTTAGCTGCACTGTTCCCAAATTTCAGAAACCATCCCTTGGCTCTGAAACATTTTAAGCATCCTAAGGAGGTGAAAGGTGCCACCTGAGTGCAATATCTTCTTTAGAAAATCACCGGGTTGTGAGAAAGGGACAGTGGCTGTGAGACCAATGGGAAAGTTCTGTCAGAAGACTGTGGCATGTGTGGCGACACGCTGGCACTGTGGTCAGTACTTTTGCCTCACACAGCCGCAGGACCTGGGTCCGATTTCCAGGTTGGGTCACTGTCTGTGTGGAGTTTGCACATTCTCCCCGTGTCTGCATGGGTTTCCTCTGGATGCTCTGGTTCCACAGCACGAAGATGTGCAGGTTAGGTTGATTGGCCATATTAAAGTGCCCCTTAGTGTCAGGGGAATTAGCTAGGGTAAATGTATGAGGTTACGGGGATAGGACCTGGGTGGGATTGTGGTCGGTGCAGATGAGATGGGTTGTATGGCCTCCTTCTGCGCTGTAGGGTTCTATAATTCTAATACAGCTGGGATCAATTTCAGAGGATTAATTACACATAAAATACACCTTACAGAGAGTTTTTTTAAGTGTACTTTTTTCCTTACAGTTAACTGGTGTCAATTAAGTACGGCAAATCCCATGTCTGCATGGATTTCCTCTGGATAGATGTATTGACCATGCTAAATTGCCTCTTAGAGATTAGAGAAATGACGGAGATAAATATGTGGTGTTATGGGTATGGGGGCTAGGTGGGATTGTTGTCAGTGCAGACCCAATGAACCAAATGGCCTCCATCTGTACTGTAGAGTTTCTCTAGTTCTATAACAGTGAGCTAAATGGCCTCTACCTGTGCTGGATCATTCCATGAATTTTTGAATTAAATTTCACCACCATTGAGATGATTTCTGGGTCTAAATATTTGTACCAATTTTTTTAAACAATTTATTTTCTGTCAGCCTAACCATCAGAAACAAAACAGGAACATGGCGGCACCATCTACCTTATCTGTTCTTTAGCTTTCTGAATGGAATTTAGGAGCAATTGGCCACGGTCATCAGATTGACTATCATATCAGATAGTCAGTCTTCATTCATGTCTGCTGAGAGACCGCATGCAATGTATATGCTGCGGGTAGAGAGATTCTAATCTGTGGGGAACATTGCTCAGCATCAGCCAGGCGAATCATTTCATGCTCCAGTCCTGGGCAGCAAGATTATCAGGCATTTGCTTAAAAAGCAGGTTAAAGAACAAAGAACAAAGAACAACACAGCACGGGAAACGGGCTCTTCGGCCCAACAAGCCCGCGCCGCCATCCTAACATCTTAATGACATATAGAGTTACGCAGGGCTGAGTAGCAACCCACCAAATTTCAAAAAAAAAATCCCCTCTCTGCTGCGGAAACAGGAAACATTTGCAAGGCTATGGGTAGAGAAGTGGGAATAATTGGCTAGGTCTTTCAAAGAGCTAGCATGAGAGTGATGGGCCAAATGGCCTCTCCCTGTACTGTGTCATTCTATGATTCAACTCTAAGTGAATGTCTACTTGAAAGTACGAGGAAGTTAATAGAAACATAAAAGATAAGAGCAGGAGGAGGCCATTTGGCCCTTCGAGCCTGCTCCGCCATTTATTACGATCATGGCTGATTGTCCAACTCAATGGCGTAATCCAGCTTTCGGCCCATAACCTTTGATCCCATTCGCCCCAAGTGCTATATCCAGCCGTTTCTTGAATACATTCAATGTTTTGGCATCAACTACTCCCTCTGGTAATGAATTCCACAGGCTCACCACTCTTTGGGTAAAGGAATGTCTCCTTATCTCCGACATAACTGCTGGCGTTGCTAACGTTTCTAGTGAGGTGGTAAATGGGTTTGGTGTAAATCAACACTGAAAGACCATATTCTCACAGGATAGGGTTGCGAACCTTCCAGAATTGTCCTCGGGTCTCCCGAGATTGAAGGTCTGTCTCTTAGGTGTGCTGTGAACATTTCTGTGGGGAGGTTGGAAAAGTGGGGGTGAGGAGGTGGATGGGGGCGGGGGGATGTGGTGGGGTTGGGAGATGATGGTGATTCATAGAGGTATGAATCAAAATTAGACGTGCTTTTCATTTTTGTTGAACTATTTTGCTGACTGGTCACAAAGGGATTGGAGATAAGGACTTCAAAAGGTTTTTTGATGAGATGAAGCAGTTGGCTGCAACAGGCAATGTGTCTTGAGTTAAAATCTCCAGGTAGAAGTTCAATCGGTGTTGCCAAGTCTATAACCACAGAGCAATATCAAACAGATTCTCTCGATGTAAACTGTGCTACAGTGAAGCCAGCACTTCCAGGAAGAGATCTGAGCAAATATTGAATCTTTTGCAGTTAGTGGGCCTGACTAAGTTCGACTATTCTAACGTCTACTTAGCCAACCTCCCATTCAATTCATCACACAAACCAGCCTCCCATCCATTGACTCTGTCTACACTTTCCGCTGCCTCAGCAAAGCAGCTGCCATAGTTAAGGACCTCACGCATCATAGACATTCTCTCTTCCACCTTCTTCCTTCAGAAAAAGGATACAGAAGTCTGAGGTCACGTACCAACCGACTCAGGAACATCTTCTTCCCTGCTGCTATCAGACTTTTGAATGGACCTACTTTGCAATAAGTTGATCGTTCTCTACATCCTAACTGCAGCTGTAACACTGCATTCTGCATTCTCTCTTTTTCTCCTCTATGAATGGTATGTGCGCAAAAAATATACTTTTAACTGTATGTTAATACCTGACAATAATAAATCAAATGAAATGTAAATGTGAGCTCAGTCTGAACTCCGCTGAACTGATCCTAAGTCAAATCAAGTTCACCTTTCACCCCTGTACTCTGTGGCCTACGTTGGCTCCCGGTCTGGTAATGTGTCAATGGTAAAATTCCCACCCTTGTTGTCAAATCCCTCCAGGTTCTCAGCCCTCCCAATGGTTGCAATCTCCTCCATCTCCACAGTTTCTGACGTTCCTTCCCCTGCCTCATCCCCAATTTTAATCACATCATCTTCTGCCAGGTCTGCTGCCTGGACCCAGAACCTCTCCAAATCTCCTTACTCCTTAAAATCAATCTCGCAGAATCAGAGAATCACTACAGTGCAAAAAGAGGCCATTCAGCCCATCAAGTCTGCACTGATAACAATCCTACCCAGATCCTATCCCCAAAATCCCACATATTTAATCCCTCTAACCTATGCATCCCAGGACACTAAGGGGCAATTTCGCATGGCCAATGCACCTAATCCACATATCTGTCAACTGTGGGAGGAAACCGGAGCACCCAGAGGAAACCCACACAGACACGGCAAGAACATGCAGACTCCAAAATGACTCAAGCGAGGAATCAAACCCGGGTCCCCGGCACTGTGAGGCAACAGTGCTAACCACTCTGCCTCCCATAATGAGCCTTTTAAACAAACCTTCTTGGGACATTGTCACCAGCCTCCAGGCTCCTGCCAACATTTCCAGTGTGAGTCAATGTGTAGCACAGTGGTTAGCACTGCTGCCTCACAGCGCCAGGGACCTGGGTTCAATTTCTGGCTTGGGTCACTGTCTGTGTGGAGTTTGCACATTCTCCCCATATCTGGGTGGGTTTCTTATGGGTGCTCTGGTTTCTTCCCACAGTCTGAAAGATGTGCTGGTTAGGTGCATTGATGTGAACAGATACTGGAGTGTGATGCCTAGGGGAATTTTATAGTAACTTCACTGCAGTGTTACTGTAAGCCTTGTGAATAATAAATAAACTTCACAATCCCAATTTTGCACCACCAGAATGCATCCCTTCCAATAATGCACACCTCTCAGTTTCAAAGAAACGAATTTATTTACTGCTCTTCAACAATAATTAATGTTTCATAATGTGAAAAAATATATATAGTTCACTAGCAAATGTTTCAGCATAAATACATCGGAGAAGCAGCCAGGGAAACTCATGCCCTGCAACAAGGAGTCAAAACCCAAAAATCTTCAAGTAAAAATATCATAAGATCGGATTTGATAAGCAATCACTAGGACTCGGTGTTTTCATTGACACGGCAAGCTGATTTGGGCGGTGCCGCCGCTGGCATTTCGAACGCACGATGCCAGGAGAATAGTGAGCGAATCGATCTTCCCGAGCGCCATGCAAGACAAAGAAGAGCTCCTACTGAAATGAAAGCTTAAATCACAGCAGAAAGGTGCTTGTAGTGCCTCTGAAAACTAGTCACAGAACCGCTAGATTCCTGTACAATACCAACAAACAAACGCGAGAGAAAGGAAGAGGTTATTAAGTCTGGTAGATTTATATATTTCACATTCATCAATTTGGCATGTGAAGTAGCCCAATAATAATGGCACTAAATCAAACTGCTCAAAATTAGAGGTGACTGAAACAATTCTGTTGATGTGGGATCTTAGAGCAATAAATTCTAAAGCAGATTCACAGGCTCTCAGGCCAAGTGTCCTTATTGCGGCCTACAAATTTTTTTGTGTTTTATGTATGCAAAGGCAGAGTTTTCCAGCCTCTCCCCAATATCTCCCCCCTCATATGGGTTTTCCCACGGCAAAACATCTGACTATTGGTGGGGTATTCCAGTCCTGTCAAAGTCAACAGCAATTTGCACAACTCGACTTGAGTGGGGCTGGAAGATCTCGCCGGAGAGAAGGACTGGAAGATCCTGCCCATAGAATGTGAGTGATTTCATCTCCCTCTTCTGCTGTCTGAAGGGGTTGCATCTTCATTGCTGACTGCATTTCAGTCTCATGCTCCTTATCTTTGGCTACCCAGTGCAGAAGGGAGGAGGGGCAAGCAGGAGCTCTGCTCCTGGACCTGGCCTTGGTGCCCATCAATAGGTCCAGGCAGCAGGTTGTTTGAACGCCCGCTCCCTTCTGGAGCTACAATGGCTCCTGGGTTTCTCTGCGGATGGTGCACATGATGTCCACTGGCATCCTTGAGGCCTAGCACACCAGTGAGACGGGCATGCTGCACTAATACAAATTTTAATTTAGTTTAACTGTTGTGCTGCTTTGAGGAAGGTAATTGGCAATATTTTAATTGGGAGTAACACTTGAATGAATCACAGTAATTAAATATAAAGGGTGGCAGGGACAGTGATGACTCAGTGGGTCATAATTGTGACCAATAGTCATGAATGACATCAATAACATTATGAAATATGTTACAAAACAACCAACTCCAGATAATCACATCCAAGCTTTGGTTCCAGGAGACCCTTCACATTCACTCAAAGACATTGAAATCCAGCACCTGATCAATGTTATCTTGGCAAGTAGATGGCCTCATTGAAATTCAGCTGGCATCAATAACACAGTCAATTCAGAATTTCCAATCAAACATAATGCTGGCAGTTTATGAAATCTTCCTACTGGGACCATTTGTACTACACCCAGTTACAGACTTTACCTTTCCATAGTCCAGCTATGTTGGGACACACATCACTGAGTAGTGAAGGAGCTGTGATTACAGGTTTGTCATCGGAATCACTAATCCAGGCAGCATGGTAGCATAGCAGTTAGCACCGCTATCTCACAGTGCCAGGGTTTCTGGGTTCGATTCCTGGCTTGGGTCACTGCCTGTGTGCAGTTTGCACATTCTCCCCATGTCTGCATGGGTTTCCTCTGGGTGGTCTGGTTTTCTCCCAAAGATGTGTGGGTTAGGTGGATTGGTTGTGTTGAATTCCCTCTTAGTGTCAAGGGAACTGGCTAGGGTAAATGTATGGAGTTTTGGGAATAGGACCTGGATGGGATTGTGGTCGGTGCAGACGAGATGGGCTGTATGGCCTCCTTCTACACTGTAGGATCCTATAATTCTAATACAGCTGGGTTCAATTTCAGGAGGTTAATTACACATAAAATACACATTACAGAGAGTTTCTTTAAGTGTATTTCTTTTCCTTACAGTTAACTGGTGTCAATATATTAAGTATGGCAAGTAATAACATTGGAGAACAAATTCTACCCCAATGTCGAGCAAGGTAGGAACAGGAGTAGACCATTCAGCCCATCAGGCCAGTCTCAGCATTCTGCATTACTGTTGAACTGTAACACCATTCTATTGCCCTTCTCTCCCCTATGTCCCTCAGCAGTACCAGTTATTTAACTAATGGATCTTTATATTTAATATTCAATTCCCTCTTATTTGCTCCATTTGTTCGAAGGACGTTCTGATCGTGTGATTGGATAATTGTAGTCCTATTAATCTTTTAAATGTAGTCCTGAATGTCCATCAAAGTTCCTTTGAAAGCCTGCGAACACACCGTATGTACTTAGCAGTCAGTAGAAAATGATGGACATGGCACTACATGGTAATAATTTGATAAGAGGTATCGATTGAGTGTATTCTCAGAGGCTTTTTCTCAGGGCTGAAATGGTTGCCACAAGAGGACACAGGTTTAGAGTGCTGGGGAATATGTACAGAGGAAATGTCAGGGATAAGTTTTTCACTCAGAGGGTGGTGGGTGCATGGAACTGGCTGCCGCAGTGGTGGTGAAGATGGATTTGATAGGGTCTTTTAAGAAACTTTTGGATAAGTACATAGAACTTAGTAAGATAGAGGGTTATAGGTATGCCTCGTAGGTAGGGACATGTTCGGCGTAACTTGTGGGCCAAAGGGCCTGTTTGTGCTGTAGTTTTTCTATGTTTTCGAATGAGGGATACTCATTATTTTGGTTGCTTCCAACAGCAAAGCTTCATCTGGGAGGCAAGGAGCAAAGTCATCTGGCCAGATGTTGGCCCCTTCTGCTTTGCAAGGCAGCGTTCCTCAGTTCTGGAAATCACAACGGTAACATAAATTGAGCATCAGTTTGCCAGTGGGCATGTGAACGAGGCTTTGCATATTGTCCATGACTAGAGCCTCATAGGGAATACAGCGTAAATCCAGTGTGTCTGAGTGAATGCTGCTCTGCTCCACTTCGGGCATGGTTACAGCGGGATCAGCTCTGAGGAAATTCCCAGCTGTAAATACCAATGTTTGTTTGAAAGGCCTTGGCTGGGTGTTCTTTTACAGAGCACCAGAGGCAGTTATAATTTGTATAACTTCAACAAATTTTCTGTCGTTCATGGAAGAATCTTTAATTTCCCTTTGAGTTACTTTTAGCCGAATAATGATGATGCTTGCTTTTGAAGTTTAATGATCATTATAGAAACAGGGAAGGAAATTTATGGAGAAAATGTAGTGGCAGTGCAATATGTGGCACAGTGATTAGCACTGCTGTCTCTCCATGCCAGGGACTTGGCTCCAATTACATCCTCAGGTCACTGTCTGTGTGGAGTTTGCACATTCTCTCCATGTCTGCATGGGTTTCCTCCAGGTGCTCCAGTTTTCTCCCACAGTCCAAAGATATGCAGGTGACAACTTTGTATTGGATGTAATGTGACCAATGCCAACAAGATGTAAAGGTCAGCTGACCCAGTGAAACATGGAATCAATTACAGGGTGATGTAATAGTCAGCTGACCAGCTGATTCACTATAAATAAGGAACTATGTAGCATTATGGGGAGCTTGGGTTGACCCAGGGCAAGACCCTGAGTTTGGAGAAATGTTGTTTCTTTATTAAATCTTTTCTTTGATTTATCAGTTGGAGTAAGGTTTGTTGTATTTTTATTAGCAGCATTTTGAAGAATTCCTTCTGTAGAAATGGACTGGCCATGTTAAATTACCCTTAATGTCAGGGAGATTAGCTAGCTAAATGCATGGGATTGCAGAGATAGGGCATGGGTGGGATTGTTGCAGACTTGATGGGTTGAATGGCTTCCTGTAGGTGCTCTGATTTTAAGTCTCTCAGCACTCCTGAGACCAGTTCCAGGATTGGAAATGGAGCTTTTTGTTTTCAGGCCAATTGTTGAAGTTGTGCTTCATGTTTCTATTTGCACTCTCTCAGCACAGTTGTTTACTGGCTCAGAGAAGACATTAGCAAAATCATATTTACTGCCCACCCAGAAGGGAAAAACAGTTTGGACCTCTACTTCTATTTCCCAGTTTTACTGGTGTTCCATGTTTGAGTATTTTATAAAGTTTTGCAACACCAATTTTAAATCCAACCAATTTATTTGATAGTAAATCCGCGAGCTTTCGACACTATGTTGTGCCTTATAGTGTCGAAAGCTCGTGGATTTACTATCAAATAAATTGGTTGGATTTAAAATTGGTGTTGCAAAACTTTACTGAGTTTACCCCAGTCCAACGCTGGCATCTCTACATCATGAGTATTTTATACCAGTTTGGATCAGTATTTCCAATTTTTACTGGAATTCCATTTTCAAAAGACCAGTTTGGACCCAAGATTTTTATTTCTGTTGCACTGGTGTTTCATTTTTGGATATAATAGGCTGGCTTGAACCAAGATTCTTTTCTCAGTTTATACTGATGTTTCATTTTAAGCTTTACTTGGCTGGTTTGGACTGCTATTCTTATTTCCCAGATTTTACTTTCTTCCTTCTGGACATCCCTAATTACCCTGCCAATTTCTCTTAACAGTTGAGCTGGACTACTTCAAAAGATCAGCTGTATGATATTGGGAGATAGGACAGATTGGGTAAAGGTAGAATGTTCATTACCTTGAAGGAAATGAGTGAATTATACTGGGTCTTATCCAGCAATACTCTAGTTGCTTTTTAATTCTTGTTTATAGCAATCAGATTTATTTCAGTTTAATTTCCCAACTTGAATTCCTGACCTCCAGGTTGTTTGTTCAGAGCCTTACTCAGTTCATTTTGTCTACTTCACAGAATCTGAACAGTTAACAGGATTGCAGTGGGTATGGCGAGAGAGGGAATCATGCAAAGATCTGTTAACCTCAGGTGAGATAATCCTCCTTTTGAAACAAGTGCAGGCAGAACTCCCACCCTACATGTTTAAGTGCACAAGTATGTGCTAGCAATAAGATCCCCACTAAGCTGTGTGGGTATGTATGGCCATGCAGTTATTTTGAATGCAACACAGTGGGGCTATGTGCAGCAAAGAAGTATTAGAGACAAATGTGAGATAATGCATTTTGGAAGGTCCAATGCATGTTGGAATTATACAGTCAATGCTGGAACCCTTTGGAGTATTGACAGGCAGAGAGATCTGGGCATATGTGTCCACCAATCATTGTGTGGCAATACAAGTGGATAAGATAGTCAAGAAGGCATACAGCATGCTTGCCTTCATCAGTCAGGGCACTGAGTATAAAAATGTGCACATCATGCTGCAGGTGTATAGAACTTTAGTTAGACCTCATTTGGAATATTTGTACAGTTCTGGTTGCCACACCATCAGAAGAATGCAGATGCTTTGGAGAGGGTACAGAAGAGGTTTACCAGCTTGTTACCTGGTCTGGAGGGTATTAGCTATGAGGAATTGCTGGATAAACTTGGTTTGTTATCACTGGAATGATGGAGGCTGAGGGGGCAACCTGATAGAAGTTTACAAGATAGAGTGGGTAGTCAGGTTCACTTTCCTAGGCTAGAAAAATCAAATACTAGGGGACATAGGTTTAAGGAGCATGAGGAAAAGTTTAGAGGAGATGTGCAAGGGAAGTTTTTGAGGGTGATGAATGTCTGGAATGCACTGCTTGGGGAGTTGGTGGGAGTGGGTATGATAGTGGCAGTTAAAGGGCATCTAGATGAAAAATGAATAGGATGGGAATAGAAAGATAGGGACTCCATAAGTGCATACAGTTTTAGTTTAGGCAGGTGTCATGATCAGCACAGGTTGGAGGGCCGAAGGGCCTGTTCTTGTGCTGTATTTTTCTTTTTTTTCTAGAGTTCATTGTATATCAGTGTTGGAAAATATGAAATATTTTTCAAAGTACTCTAGAGGCCAATTAGACAGTGCTGATCTTTCTCTATAATTTGTACCTAGTCCATTTTAAAAATAAATAAATAAATAATTCTAATTCTTGCTGCACCATTCTTGTGGATATAAGTATCCGAGAGTGATAGTGAATACTGCTGAGTATTCGGTAATATTGCTTGGGGAGGACAATGGGGTTGGAGGCACGGAACATTCTTCTGGAAATTTTGAAATTATTTAACCCATGTTCACCAAAAGGATTGGAGATCAGGGGTGTCCCAACTTGTGGACTTCCCAAGATTCACAATCCCAAACACCACATTCTGTGTTTATTTTCTGGTTTAAGTGGAAATGGCCATTCATTGCCACATGGGTATGACCAGTTCTACCTCACAGCACCAAGGTGGGTTAGCATCAGGATATATTCAAATTAGCCATACTGAAGTTTTGGACCATCTACATGGGCTCCATGCCAGCTGCCAAATTGGCCCACAAAGCCAAAGGGCTCAGACACTCCTATTCCACTTTGATGGATTCTATCAGACAGGAGGATAGGCATTGTTCCAAACATCGAGAGCTTTCTTCAGACAAGCTTGGGCTCCACTTTATTTCTCATCTGAAAGCAACAACAGGAAAGCATCATAAATATCACCAACTCCAACAGGGTTCAGCCAATGCAACTGCATTGCCGCGTTCTGTTCCGTAACAGACAAAGACGGTTAAAAAGCTACAAACTCCCATTTCTATAGGGGAATGTTGTGCTTCAAGCTTCAACCATCTCTCAATATTTTTCATGAAAGCTCTTTTCAACTCACCTCATCCATGACATTGTGCTGCCTGAATAATATTATCTCCAAATAATTCAATGCTTCAGCGCTCTGTGATCTTATTTCCTTCCCAGTATGCTTCCAGCACATCAGTGTTCAAATATTACTTTCAAGTAGCCATTGAATCAGCGTGAATTACACAGACAAATCCAACCGCTCACTTCCTGAAATGATGTGCGATAAGAGCACCCCAGCAGATGGGGAAATTCATCCGGCACAAAGCTAGAGGAATGACTGTCTCTCATCATATTTATGGTCAGATCCCATCTGAAAGCTGAGGTTTTTTATGGACCATCCCTCAGGAAGGGAAATGTAAACTTGCAGGGATAAAATAGAAGATTGGGATTGACTGCATTGGTTATATCTGCAAATCAGAATGGTTTGGATCAAACCAACTCTAGTTGGTCCCAGTGAGCAGAGACTGAAGAACCATCGCTGGATACTGGCTTGATATCTCCTGTGAGGATTCTTGTGTCCAATGGCTGTGGGTTGATGTCCTCCATCATAAGTGATGGGAGGGGATCTTGAATTTTGTCTGTTTGTGGGCAGCATGGTGGCACAGCGGTTAACACTGCTTCATGGCACCAAGGACCCAGGTTCAATTACGGCTTGGGGGGGTCACTGTTTGTGTGGAGTCTGCATGTTCTCTCCATGTTGGCATGGGTTTCCTGTGGTGCTTTGGTTTCCGCAGACAGGCGGCACAGTGGTTAACTCTGCTGCTTCACAGCTCCAAGGTCCTGGGTCCGATTCTCGGCTCGGGTCACTGTCTGTGTGGAGTTTGCACATTCTCCTCACTTCTGTGTGGATTTCTTCCCAGACTCCAAAGATATACAGGTTAAATTGATTGGCCTTGCTAAGAAATTGCCCTGTAGTATTCAGCAGAGGTTAGAGAAATCAGTGGGTATAATATGTAGGGATATGAGGGTAGGGCCTGGGTAGGATTGTGTAGTACAGACTTGATGGGCCAGAGGGCCTCCTTCTGTACTATAGGGTTCTATGTTTCTATGACAATCCAAATGACGTGCAGTTAGATGCATCGGCCATGCTAAATTTGTTCTCAGCGAACCTAAACAGACACGAGTGTGGCTACAGTCACAAAACTGCACTGTTAATATAAGCCTACTTGTGACTCTAATAAATTTTAATATTAATTTAGCTTGGTTATTGTACTCTCTATTTAAAAAAAAGCATGAGGGAGGCAAGGAGAAAGTACCTTGGCCACTCATCCCTGCCCTGTGGCAGAGAAACCACGTATACGAAACTTGAGTTAGGAACTGCCCCGGGCCAGAACTCAGCAGATGTACGGATAATGTGAGAAAGATACCAAAAGGTGGAAGACACCAGCTTTGATCCCTGGTCTGATTTCAGACGGAGGTTGAGAAGCTGCTGAACAGGTGTTTTGATATTGCACCAGAGGGGAATCTCAGGTTACGATCTTACGCCGCAGGCGATGAGCCACGTTCTTTTGATTAAGTTTGACCTCAGGAGTCAACCCTGGCAAACCTGTAGATCACTGGTTACTGCAAGAAGATCCTGGTGAGTTTTTCCCCAAAAACTGTTGCAATTCTTGTGATGACCATGTTCCCACAACGATGTCAAATAGGGAACTACAAAAATACTGACCCCACAATGATGAAGGAACAGTGACTTATGGTCAAGTTATTGTTGGTGACATTGAGGGGAACATGGAAGTAATACTGGTTAACTAATAACTAATACTGAAAACTAATTGCTGTTTTCAGCTGTAGAGGGGATGGTCTATAATGAATCTTGTAAATCGAACATCCAGTAGCTGCTGGTAATGTAGAACGTAGACACTGCATCCATTGACAGGAATACCAAACAAGCAAACAGTTTTGTCCTGTAGAACGGCCAAGCTCATTAATACCATCATCCCATTAAAATGTCACACCAATAGCCAAGGTCATAGGATCAGAGAATCCCTACAGTGCAAAAAGAGGCTATTCAGCCCATTGAGTCTGCAATGACTCTCTAGCAGAGTATCTTACCCAGGCCCTCTTCCCAACACTATGTCCGTAACCCCACACATTTACTACGGCTGATCTATCTAACCCATACATCTTGGGACACCAAGGGGCAATTTGGCATGTCTAAACCATCTAATCTGCACATCTTGAGTGTGAGAGGAAACCAGAGCACCCAGAGGAAACTCACACAGAACATGTGACCTCTGCACGGACAGTCACCCGAGGCTGGAATTGAACCCAGATCCCTGGCTCTGTGGGGCAGCACTGTGCCACCATGCCTCCCAGGGTGAGGGACTCATGACAATATAACAGTCAGTGTGCAGCCAGTTCCTTACAATGTCTATCTGGGTGGCATTAATGTGAGCCCCATGCAATACAATAAGTCTCTTGTGTCTCAGCCCCATACTCAACAGGCCCTTTGGCACTTCCATAAGCACAACCAGTTCACAATGAATGCGGCATGCCAACCAGCCAGCTGGTCACCACAGCAATTCCACTGGTACCCCTGATAGGTTTCAAAGAGGAATGTATAGACCTAACTGAAAACACAGAATTTTACGGTTGAGGAAAACTCCCTTCTCTGGCTTTGCAAGTTGTTTAAGGCAAAGCAAGTATGAACACAGTGCTGCCTTACAGAGCCAGATACCTGGGTTTGATTCCAGCCTTGGGTGACTGCCTGTGTGTGGAATTTGCATGTTCTCTCTATGTTTGCATGAGTTTCCTCCGGGTGCTCCAGTTTTCTCCCAGTATCCAAAGATGGGCAGGTTACGTGGATTGGCCATGGTAACTTGCCTCTTAGTGTCCAAAGATGTGTAGGCTAGGGGGATTAACCATGGTGAATTGCCCCTTAGTATCCAAAGATGTGCAGTTTAGGTGGAGTTGCCATGCTAAACTGCCTCTTAGTGTCCCAAGATGTGTAGTTTAGGGGGATTAACCATGGCAAATTGCACTTAGTGTCCAAAGATGTCAGGTTAGATGGATTGGCCAAAATAAATGCATGGGGTTAGGTGAGGGTATGGGTGGAATGCTCTTTTGGAGAGTCAGTGCATAGTCAATGGGCTGAATGGCCTCTTCTTGCACTGTAGGGATCCTACGGTTAAATTAACTACCCACATTGAGAGCTGAGAGTAAAAAAGCACTTCATTAAAGACTGATTCTCATCTCTTCATTGAAAAATCATTCCAGGAGCTTCAAAGAAAATGTGGTTATGTCGACATTGGGAATCATTGTAGGAAACTTCATTCAGAGGATGATGCATTCATTGATTTTTTTTTCAACTTTTTAATTTTGCTGTCCTGAATAGATTCAACTCCTGCTTTCTTCTTTCATTCAGTTTGAATCGATTTCTTTCTAATTTTAGTCTTGCAAACATTTGCATGCATTTCTTTGACTCCTCGTTGTCATTTCTAACAGTAGCTGCTCACCTCCTGAGGCAATCCATTGAAATGTGATTACTGGTTTTCAAGCAAGCTTTGACAAGCTTGACGTTTCCTTCCTCCTTTAGTAACTCTTTATTCATCCCCGGAAGGTGCTGAATCCAGCTTGGTGGGGGGAGTCGGGAGGGGGGCTGATAGCTGACAGCCACAGTCTATCACCCATTTCCTCTCCCTTCCTGTGTAAGTGCAGATGGTTTGGTGTTAGTCACCCGGCTTAGTGCAAATATTTCAGTTGAATCCAAACCGCAAGAGATGCCCATACGCCTGAGCCTTTCAGATGGAGCCACAAGGTAGTGACCAGGCTGAGAGCAACAGGCCAACTTCCCCTTCCCAGTCTCTATCCTAATTTTGCAATCAGAAGGCACTGTGGCTTCAGCCTTTGACTCAGAAGATTGTGAGCTCGAATTCCACTCCAAAGACTTCCACACAAAATCTACACTGACACTTCATTGCAGTGTGGAGCCTCTATTATACAGTCCCAAGTGTCTTCATTCAGAAGAGAAATGAAACCAATCTCTCAATGTAGACGGAAAGATTGCATGGCAGAGGAATTTGTCACAATGTCCAACCCAATATTTGTCTCTCAGGTTGTCTGATTGTCATCACATGACTGCTTATTGTTGCATTTTCTACATTGCAAAAGTGACTACACTTCAGTATTGGCTGTAGTCATGAATTATTCTGTATTAATACAAGCTTTTCTTTATTAAATGCAGATTTTCATTAAATGTGTGTAAATATACACCATGTGTGTGTTTGTGTGTGCTTTCATGTTAAGTGTGCATATGAGTGTGTATTTGTGTGTGTGCGCGCACGCACGTGTGCGAGTGAGTACTTTGAAATATTGTAGAGTTAATATGATACATATATAAATGGAGCCCAATATGAACAATAGCCTCAAAAATTAATCTGGTGAAAGATGTCTTTTTGAGAATGGAATAAAAATAAAGACAGAAATTGATAAGTAATCCAGGCCAGTTAGAAAAACATCAAAAATTGGAGCAAGTCCCTTCTTGCCTAACAGAAACAGGTCAAGTGCGTTTGAAAGATAAGTTCCACTGAATAGGCCTGGATTGTACCATGTTTGGAGTCATTGTGAGGAATTCAACGGGTCTACAGCAACTGAGTTGATAGTTTTCATATTGGAGTCATCCCTCCAGGATGTTAATAATGGGGGATTCAGCCTTGGTAATGTCATTCAATATCAAGGAGAGGTGGCTTGAATCATAGAAACCTGAAGTGCAGAAGGAAGCCATTTGGCCCATCAAGTCTGTACCGACTATAACGTCCCACGGAACTTATGATGTCCCACAGGATTTGTGAATATTGTCTAGGCTGACAAAGAGTGCTGCAAGGTCAGAGATGCTATCCTTCTGATGAAATGTGAGGTTTCTATCCACCTGCTTGCCTTATATTAAAGATCCTGTGGCACCACTTGAAGGATCATAAGCAACTTTCTCCACTGTTCTGACCTGTGCTTTCCTCATAATAGCTACAACCAAAGTTACCGGCTCCCTCATCTCATTGCTGTTTGTAAAATATTTAAAGTGAAGTAAAAGTTTGTTTATTAGTCACAAGTAAGGCTTACGTTAAGACTGCAATCAAATTAGTGTGAAATTCCTCTAGTCACCATAGTCCAGCGACTGTTCGGTTCAATGCACCTAATCAGGACATCTTTCAGAACGTGGAAGTAAACTGAAGTATCTGGAGGAAACCTATGCAGACATGTGGAAAAATATGCAAACCCCACACATATCCAAGCTGGGAACCGAACCTAGGTCTCTGAAGCAACAGTGCTAACTACTACCATGTGCTACCCTGCTCCCCACTGGTATTTATTTGCCTATGTGGTAAATGGAACGCACTCAAGTTCTTCAATGAAGTGATAAGTTCAATGTAAATTCAAGTATTAGAATGTGACTTTTTATTCGATATATCGACCTCTGCTGATGATATTCACACTGACATACCTGTTACCTGAAAAGGAAGGATGCACAGGGTTATGAGAAACTGAAGGACTGGCACAAGATGGATATTTGAAGAGACAGTTCAGATTTGATGGGCCGAATGGCTTCCTCTGTGCTGCAACAGCACTGTGAATCTTTGACCTCAGGTAATAAACGTATTGGAGTAATTATTAACAAGTTTGTTTTTATTTTTATCTGCAATTTCTTCCCTTTCTCTTTCAAACCTCCCGACAAACAGCCCAATAGCACTCGCCAACCTCCCAGTACGGGCAGTGACCAAGAGTCATCCACAAGATGCAGGCATTACTGGTAGGGCCAGCATTTGTTGTCCATCCCTAATTGCCCTTGAGTAGAATGTGGTGAGCGGCCTTCCTGAATCATGATAATCCATATATTGTAGGTACACCCATAGTGCTGTTAGGGAAGGGGTTCTAGGATTTTGACTCAATGGCAGTGAAGCAATGGTGACATAGGTCACGTCATCGTTACTGGGAACTAACGATGCACTTACAGGTTCCCATACATCCCCTGCCCTTGTCATTCTGGGTAGCAAGGGTCACAGATTTGTAAGTAGCTGTCAAAGAGGCCTCAGTGAGTTCCTGCAGCACTTGTTGAAGTTACACATTGCTGCTATTGTGCATCAGTGGTGGAGGAAATGAACATTGAAGGTGGTGGATGGGGTGCCAGTCAAGCAAATGGGCTGAATGATGTTGACGTAATGTATTGTTGGAGCTGCACTAGACAGGCAAAGAGAGACTATTCCATCACATTCCTGACTTGTGCCTTGTGAATGGTGGACAGGGTTTGGGAAATCAGAAGGTGTGTTACTCTTGGCAGAATTTGTAGCCTTTAATCTGCTTTTTTAGCCATAGTATTTATACGGGTACCACAGTTCCATTTCTGGTCAATGGGCAGCAATGTGCACAAGGGTTAGCACTGCTCTTAGCAGCTCCAGGAACCTGGGTTCAATTCCTACCTTGGGTGGCCCTGTGAAGTTTTTATATTTTTTCCCATGTCTCCGTGGGTTTCTTCTGGGTGCTCCAGTTTCCTCCCACAAAGGTGTGCAGGTTAGATGGACTAGCCATGCTAAGTTGTCCCAAGATGTGTAAGTTAGTGGGATTAGAGGGCTAAATACATGGGGTTTCAGGGATTGCGCCTGTGAGATGCTTTGCCAGAGAGCCAGTGCAGACCCGATGGGCTGACTGGCCTCCTTCTGTAATGTAGGTATTCTATCCTTTTCTATTCTGTGAAAGGTAACCCTCCAAGATGTTGATGGTGGAAGATTCCATGATGATAATATGAGGGAGAGATGGCTTGAATCGTAGAAACCTGAAGTGCGGAAGGAAGCCATTTGGCCCATGAGTCTGCACCAATCACACTCCCACCCAGGCCTTATCCCTATAAACTCATGCATTTACCCTAGAGAGGCCCCCCCCCCCGACATTAAGGGGCAAATTAGCATGGCCAATCCACCTAACCCACACATCTTTGATTCTATCTTGATTGAGATAGTCATTGTCTGGCATTTACGTGGCCACTTCATGACCCAAGCCTGATTATTGTCCACGTCTTGCTGCATTCGGACGTGGACTGCTTCAATATCTGAGGATTCACAAATGGTGCTGAACATTGTGCAGTCATCAGCAAACACTCCCACCCCTGAGACTATTATACAGAAAATGTCATTGATGGAGCAGCTAAAGATTCATTATTCCACTAATACTTGCCGTGTGATTCCAGCACTTTAAGTTTCTGCTTTGGAGTTCCAGCATCTGCAGTTCCTCATGGTCAAAATCCTGGAACTTTCTTTCTAACTGCACTGCAGACATTCCCGCAACACGGATGCAGCAGCGGGGCAAGAAGATGCACATAGAATGAAGGTGGCTAAATGCTGGTCTAGTCAGCAATGTCCATATCACTTAAAGGAATAACTTTAAAAAAAAAAGTCCCTCAATTTATCTTAAACCATCCTCATGGCCATGTTTTAGGGCAAAGCTGCATTCCAGAGATTACTTCACCATTTCACTGGATGAAGTTTTCCAGCTCCCCTCCCCTGTCCTGTGGCATGTTTCCCAGCAAGAAGCCTCACAACAGCAGATTAGATTCCAACCGATTTATTTGATAGTCGCTATCAAATAAACTGGTTGGACTCTAACCTGGTGTTGTGAGACTTCTTACTGTTTTTACCCCAGTCCAACACCGGCATCTCCACATCATGTTTTCCAGCAACAGAGGCAACTTCTCCAGTCCCGCTGGTGATATCAGCATTTTGCGTGGCTCACCCATCCTCCTGCTGGGGAACCTGCATTGGTGAATTGGCTTTGACGAGACTGGAGGATTCCGCCAGCAGAAAAGGCTGGAAAATCTCTCAAATTATCCTTATTTCCCTCCAAGAGTTCACCTCTCAGATACATCCTTTCAAAACGCCATAAATTGAAGTTGTAGAATCTGTGACACTGTGACGGGGACAAAGTCACCGTGGAAAGCAAATAGCCAGTAACCACCAATAAGGGAGCAGTGAAGACCAATAGATACTTTGTGATCTTTGATTAGTTCTGAGGGAAAAATGAAGGAAATTATGAAGAACTTCCCTGTTAAATAGGTAGAGAAGATATGTGGTTAGCTGCTATTTTCCAACTTCATATTTTAAGTGCTGTAATTCTTGTAATTGAAATCATGCCAAGCCAACCTACGTATATAAATGTGTCAAAGTCTGTTAATCTAGAATTAATCCTCCGTCACACTGTTCCAATTAAGAATGTCTCCTGGCACTTGGCACCGAGGAACTCCCAAGGCCCAGCATAAAGATCAGGGCTGAGCAATTTCCATTGCTGATGCTCATTCAGTCACATGACATTCCTTTCTGTTACTTGAGCACAGACATTGACCTGTTTCATTTAATTGGGTCATTGCCTCTACTCACAAAGCAAATGGGCACAAAAGGACACACAAAACAGGGTCAAGTTTAACTTAACCTGGCTGATAGGACACAGACAGTGAAGTAGCAAGCCCCTTTAAAGGGGGCAAGTGTCCAGAGGATCATGTGACCTGATCACCCAATGGGGTAGAAGCATGTGAATCCCAGGGCTGAATCACAGAACCCCCCCAAGAGTGAAGAAGGGAGCTATTTGGTCTATGGAGCCTGCACCAAATAACAATCCCGCCCAGGTCCTGTCCCCATAACCCCACGTATTTATCCTACTAATCCCCTTGACACTAAGTGGCAATTTAGCAGAGCTAATCAACCTAGCACTATCCCATTTACCATGGCTGATCCATCTAACCTACACATCTCGGGTCACTAAGGAGCAGTTTAGTACGTCCAATCCATCTAACCTGCACATCTTTGGAGTGTGGGAGGAAATCGGAAGACCCAGAGGAAACCCATGCAGACATGGGGAGAATGTGGAAACTCCACACAGACAGTGGCCTGAGGCTGGAATTGAACCTGGATCCCTGGCACTAACCATTGCAGCCTCACAGCACGAGCACAGGCTTTTATCATCAGAATTGGACTTAAAACTGATTGGAGAAGACAGATATTGAAGCATTCTGTACAAAGTTTGAGGTGGTTAGCAAAAACAGAAACAACTACTATTTATTAATCCAATTCAGTCATTACAATTATCATAGACAGTTTGAGTGTTTAAACTTTACCTATTTCTGAACCCACCCCTGCACCCCGCTCCCAGATATTCACAGCTTTGATAAAGGATCATCTGGACTCGAAACATCAGCTCTTTCCTCTCCTTACAGATGCTGTCAGACCTGCTGAGATTTTCCAGCATTTTCTCTTTCGATCCCAGCCATTCACACATTCCCAAAGCCATCCATTTATCTCCAGTTAAATTCAGGTCATTGCCTTCAATGTTGAATATAAATGCAAGGGGAATGAGATGTGTCAAATGGAATGAGATGTGTTAAATGGAAAAGCGTTTCATCAAGGGACATCGGAACAAAACATAAATCCCACAGCAATGATAAATGATTGATGGTGTAAAGCATTGCTGAGCGTGAGGGAGCACAAGCAGAGAGAGATTTGAGTCCAATTCCATTTAGTTCCCATAAACACTTAGCTGTACTGAGAGGGGAATAAAACACTGCATAAATGAGGACTTCACATGGGGCGGGGTTTTCTGGCTGCGTTCGCCCCGAAACTGAAAAATCCCACCCAAGGTTAATCTTTCTATGGTCTGTCACTTGCTCGCTCCGATTCTCGTGCTGGGCGAAACGGGAAAATTTGCCCCATGATGTCACTTTATCATCAGTCAATTTTTCAGTAAAGCCAAATTCAAATCTAAAACTTACAAGCTTGCTTTAAGAAGCAGCTCATTTTGTGTGCTTCTATCCAAATATGGTTTCTGTTGTTATAGTATCACTTTGGAATGTGCACATTGTAGAATCAACACAGGTAGAGCAAGTTTGTAAATGAAAAGTAAAAGTCACCCGTTCCCAGCATCTCAACAGGTTTATCTGGCAGAAAGATAAGCCACGCAGAAACAAGGAAACCCCCCAGCTTCAATCTGGGGATACTGAATTAACCAACATACAATGCTTCAATAGAATCATAGAATTCTATAGTGCAGAAGAAGCCATTCAGCCCAACAATTCTGCCCCGACTCTCCAACAGAGCATCCAACCTCGGCTCTATCCCTAGATTCTATATACTTACCCCACTAATCCCCCCTAACCTACACATTTTGCTTCACTAAGGGGCAATCCAGCATGACTGCTCCAGCTAACCTGCACATCTTTGGAGTGTGGGAGGAAATCCACACAGACACGGGGAGAACATGCAAATCCCAGGCCGGAATTGAACCTGGTTCCCTGGCACTGTGAGGCAGCAGTGCCGACCACTGTGTCACCGTGCCTCCTGCTATCTCGATCCCCGAACTACAGAGGGAAAGATCAGTTACTGTGCCTGCTCTTAAGCACTAAAATAGAAGGCAAGAACTTGCCTTTAGACAGAGCCCTTCACAACGTCAGGACGTCCCAAAACACTTTACAATCAAAGAGGTGTTTTTGAAATATAGTCACTGTTGTAAAATAGGCAACACTGCAGCCAATTCCCACACAGCAAACTTCAATAAGCAGCAATATTGCGACGAGAGAATCAGTTCATCAGTCAGGTTAGCTGAAGGATAAACATTGGTCAGGGTGTCACAGACAGCTGATCTATTCTTCTTTGAGACTGTGTCTTAGAATCTCTCTTGCCTGTACTTCGGAGGGATGACAAGGTCTTGAGTTTAAACATTCATCCAAAAGACCGACAGTGCAGCCTTCCTTCAGTGCTGTCACTAATGTCCGATAAATCTTCCATCTTTACACTGCCTGGCTTATATGTGACTCCAAACCCACATTCACATGGTTGCATTTTAATTTCCTTGTACAGAGGTGGAAGTGAGCCCCTCAGCTCAGGGTACAGGGTAATTAGGCGTGGGTAATAAAAGCTACCTTGCCAGTAATGCGCACAGTCATCAAAAAGAAAGCAAAAAAATCAATGGTAGGGCCATTGTGTTCCACTAAGGGGATGGTAGCTTAACAGTTATGTTACTGGTTTCGTCCTCCAGAGATGTTCAAAGGTGTGCAGGTGAGGTGGACTGGCCACAGTAAATTGCCCCTTGGTGTCCAAAGATGCATAGATTAGGTGGATTGGCCACAATAAATTGCCCCTTAGTGTCCAAAGATATGCTGACTAGGTGGGTTGGCCATGCTAAATTGCCCCTTAATGTCCAAAGATGTGTAAATTAGCTAGATTGACCATGCTAAATTGCCCCTTAGTGTCCAAGGATGTGCAGGTCATGCAGATTGTCCATGGTAAATTGCCCCTTAGTGTCCCAAGATGTGCCGGTTAAGTGGATTGGCCATACTAAATTGCCCCTTAGTGTCCAAAGATACGCAGGTTAGCTGGATCAGGGGCTAAATTTGCCCCTTAATGTTCCAAGATGTGTAGGTTAGATGGATTAGCTGTGGTGAATGCCCAGAATTACAGGGATGGTTGGGAGGGGAGAGGGCTGCTATCTCAGAGTCAGTACAGATTTAATGGGCCAAAAATGGTCTCTTTCTCCAGTGTAAGGATTCTATGAGTCTAGATTAATGCTTTAGATGGAGGAGTTGCATCACGGCAGCTGGAGGAATTTAACTTCAATGAAATAAGAACGGCTACAAAACTCTCGAAATTTGCAATAAGCCATCGGGTTCACTAACTCTTTCAGGAGAAGAATTCTGCCATCCTTACCTGGTGTGCTATGGCCCACAGAGATATAGCTGACTCTCAACTGCCCTTTGAGATGTCCCAGCAAAGTAGTTGTGGGTGACTTACCACCACCCACTCAAGAGCAATTCGGGGTGGGCAATAAATATTGGCTTTGGCACAGCCCAAGAACAAATGGGAAAACAAACCAGCTCAGTTCACCTGACTATGCTGAGACAGAGGATTTTTTTTCTGCTCACATTTTTCCAGCTTAATGCTTGTCAAAACGTTTCAAGGTCTTATAAGCACAAGTGTTTTATCATAACGTACCCCGCTTACCACGTGGCCTCTTGCTGCTGATTGTGGTTGGCTAGTCATGTGTATTTGAAATGGAATTCAACCTTTACACTGCCAGACCATAAAGAACATGCATTAGCACACAGCTTGTTGCTTAGAGTTGTGAAAACTGTGGGAATCTCTGAGGGTAGCTGACTGATCAATCCTATTGTTACAGTGAGGGGAAATTACCAACAGACTGCCTTAGTACCAACACAGGCATTTCACTCTGTACATATCATTCTCAGCTGCTCCTTCTCATCTATGTGTGGCAAATATTAAAATCACAGAGGATGGAAACAGGCCCTTCTGCCCAACCAGATCATGATGCCCTCCCAATTGCCTGCGTTTGGCCCACATCCCTCTAATCCTTTCTCATCCTTGTACTTACCCAAATGTTTTTTAAATGTTGCGATAGAGTTATGTAGAGTCAAATTTTTATTCATCCATCTTGATCTCCGTAGTGGCTTGATCTCTCTACCTTCTCTATTCCCCTCTCAAGTCCATTTCCCTCCTCGAATTAGTATAGCCTTAACATTGTGCTTCATCTGACTGAAGACTTTGAACAGCTCAATAAGCTCCAGTCTAGTACACTGAGAGGTGGTCTCATTGGAGCAAATCAAACATTTAATGGGCTTGACAGAGTAGATGCTGTGAGATCTTGCTCTTGGCTGGAGATTTTAGAATGATGGTTAAATTCAAATCCTGTATTTTCAGTGAAAGCCTTAGCACTTTTTTATTCCTTCAAGGGATGTGGGCCTCGCTGGCTGGTCAGCATTCATTATCCATTCCTAATTGCCCTTGGAGTGCAGTTGAGAGTCAATCAGATTGCTGTGACTACCTGTGGGGTCACAGGTAGGCCAAATCAGGTATAGATAGCAGATTTCTTTCCCTAAAGGATATCAGTGAACCAGATGAGGTTTTTTTGACAATCGACAATAGTTTCATGGTCATCAGTAAATTATAAATTCCAGATTTTTAAAACTGAATTCAAATTCCACCATCTGTCGTGCGGGATTTGAACCCAGAACATTAGCTGAGTTTCTAGATTAATGGTCTAGTGATAATACCACTAGGTCATCACCTCTCCCTGTTGCGCTTTTGAAACAGTGGCATAAATAGAAGCTGGTTAGGCTACTGCAAGGTTTTGATGTATTCAGCTCTGAAGATTAGATGGACACAGCTATGCAATAGAATCTCATTATAAGCTCAAAATTCCATGACTGGATTCAGCTCAACAATGGTTGTTGAGACAGGGCAGTGAGCTTTGTTTATATTGACAGTTTTATGAGCGGCTAATAGAATTATGTTTTTGATCATATATTTATTTGAAACATGATCATCAATTAAGAGGATTAAGTTATTTTCTCAACTGGAGTTTGAATGTCGGTGAGTTTGATAGATTTATAAACTCACAAGATTAGTGAGTTTACTTGAAGATGTTTTATAATGGTTGTTTGTTTATTTTAACAGTTTCATGAGCACTTAATGTTATTATAGGGAATTTTGCCCATAATGGATATTGGGCAGAAGGGGTTTGGAGAAGGTATACAGAGGGTGGGGGGGAGGGTTGGGGTGAGAGCTAATGTGCCTCATTTACAGTTCTGAGCTAATGTCTCCGTGAATTGAGTCAGACATTCTAACCTTCCAGCCTCAGCTTCAACCTGCCTTCCTTTTCACATTCGGTCTGCATTCAGAAGCAGCAATCCTAACTCCAAAACCTCTCTGAAAATGACAGAACAGATAAAAGGATAAGACCTTGTAAATCAAGTAATGTTTTGCCTGGGATGTAGGTGTTTCTGAATTCTGAGCTTCCATTTATGTAAGATAAAAGTTTCAAGTGCTTGCAGTTTCTGCTTGTTGACGCATTAAATGTTCTGGGTGATTGACATTTTTATGGGGCTGTAGTAAAAGAAATTTTCATGAGTGAATATCATGTTTTCTTAAATGTTGTAACATATACTTTTGTCCCTACTGGGTTCATTGCATCTACATGCAGTGTGCAATGGGTGAATGGACATGGGAATGGTATGGAGGATATGACAGGTTATCAGGTGGGTGAAGGGCATTGGGTAACATTGGTGGGCATGGGATGTAGGAGTGAGACGGCTGACAGTTGAGGCTTATGGGACTTTTGTGGTTTTACAACTGGGATAAAATCCCAAAGCATCAAGGGAGACCGTTTAAACAGTCTGCTTCCTCATAGCATCCAGCAGCTGATCTGGCTCCAGTTAGCAACACCCCCTGGAATGAAAATCCCAGCTTTGCGCGTGCTTTTTCCTGATGCAGCTGCAAAATTTTCTATTTCCCATTTTGAAGATGAAAATCCAGCCCATAGGGGCAGATGAGCAAATGTTTGGCCAAAGAGATGAGATGTTAGCAGCATCTTAGATGAGGAGAGACAGGTGACAAGGCGGCGAGGTTTGAGGAGGGAATTGCAAAAAAAAATCATAGAATGCCTACGCTGCAGAAGAAGGCCATTCGGCCCATTGGGTCTGCACCGACCCTCCGACAGAACATTGAACTAAGGGCCCACCTTCTGTCCCATCCTTGTAACCCCACACATTTACCTCATTAATCCCCCTAACCTCCACATCTTGGGACACTAAGGGACAATTTAACATGTTCAATCCACCTAGTCTGCACATCTTTGAACTGTGAGAGGAAACCAGAGCATCTGGAGGAAATCCATGGATACATGAGGAGAACATGCAAATTCCAAACAATCACCCAAGGCCGGAATTGAACCCATGACCCTGGCACCATGAGGCAGACATGTTAACCACTATGCCACCGTGGCCTGTAGGATTTCTAGTGGGAATAGTATACCATGCCACAGGTTTTAAGCAATGTTGCAATCTTCCAAATTCCAACCAGGGATATCTTTGGGAAAGCGTGATTGTAATCAGCAGGGAAGATGTAACATAAAATCTAGCCAAAGGAAAACAAGGCCTAAGGAGACACCTTTTTTTTTCCAGTTAACATTGAGGGGAACTGGAAATATACTGATACTAAACTTTCCCCGTTAACCCTGCCAGCAACAACTGTCAAAGTTTCGATTCAGAATGCACGCCACGTTCTATTCGACTAGTGTATTAACAAACTCAGCAAATTTATTTCTTCAACACACAGCTCATTAATGAAACATGACTAACGGTGAACATCAAATCAGATGGTTTAAGGGCCCTGTCTTAGTCTAAGCCCCACGAGTGGAAATGCCTCAACCTATCACTTTACGCTTCGAATGAGAGCTCGCTTGTAAATCCCTTGTTTATTAACATAGCTGATAATTATACACAACCGCACACAAGTACTGGATCTTTCTGAGAAGATTTGTCATCTTGCTGATTCACCCGAGCTCTTAATAAAACATGATCTTCAGAAACCACTTTAAAATATTCGCTCCCTTTCTCATTCTCTGAACAGTCCTTGTGCACTCATTAATCACATATCGCTTCGCCTCGCCATATTAGCTTCAGTGTGCTTTATTAAATCATATTTAATGATGTAATCTTGCACCTATTTAAAACTCTGTCATAAATGGGATCGGAGATGGACCTCAGTTGGATGTTCTGTCAGAGAGTCGATGCAGACCCAATGGGCCAAATGGCCTTCTTCTGCACTGAAGGCATTCTATGATTTTCTCTGCGATTTCCTCCTCAAACTCTCCTCATCTAAGACATTGCTAACAACACATCTCTTTGGTTAAACATTTGCTCGTTATGCACCTATTTAAAACTCTACAACAATGGGTGTTCAGCTCCCTAACATTCCTGCCCATACCTGAGTGGCAATTTGCAATGATATGCAAATTGAGGGAATTGCAAACGGGCTCCATTAGGAGTGGCACAGTGGTTAGCACTGCTGCCTCATAGCACCAGAAACATTGGCTCGATTCCCAGCTCGGGTCACTGTTTATGTGGAGTTTGCATATTCTCCCCATGTCTGCATGGGTTTCCTCGGGTGCTGCAGTTTCCTTCCACAGTCCAAAGGTGTGCAGCTTAGGTGAATTGATCAAGCTAAATTAATCCTTAGTGTCAGTGGATTAGCAGAATAAGCATATAGCGTTACAGGAATAGTGCCCAGGTGGGACTGTGGTCAGTGCAGACTCGATGGGACGAATAGCCTCTTTCCGACTGTAAGGATTCTATGTTATCAACAAATATCACTGCTCTAAGGTTACGCACTACATTTATGAACAGCCCAGACAGCCATCACATATTGAAGGCCTTGGTTCTGCCTCTAAAAGATTTAGCTTTCTCTTCATTAAGGGTCTTAGTCTTTGAAATTCTCTTTCCCAGAAAGCAGACGGGGATGGGTTGTATAGGATGTATTGGATGTTGAGTGTAGGGATATAATCCATTCAAGAATGGGTTAGACAGATTTTTGATTGACAAGTGAGTCATGGGTTCTAGGGGGAGCTGGTAGCAGAAATATACAGCTAAGGCCATTATCTCATTGAAGGTGGAACTGGTTTGAGGGGCCGAATGGCCCACTTCTGCTCTTATTTCTTATGTTGCACTATGGCTACAACAAGGTTGCCTAGTGGAATATTCACTACTAAATATTGGAATTAAGGACATGCCTTGAATATGGCCTAGTTACAAACTATTGCTAGTTCAGAGAGCTTAGAAACTTGTTTTATTCCAAGGCTATAGGTTCAAGACCCATCCCAGCACTAGAGGTCAATTTAGCATGGCCAATCCAACCTAATCTTCACATCTCTGAACTGTGGGAGGAAACCGGGGCATCTGGAGGATACCCATGCAGACATGGGGAGAATGTACAAACTCCAAGCAGACAGTGACCCAAGGCTGCCAATCACTGGAGACAATTTGGATAATCTGGGTTGGAGGAGGAAACAAAATCAGCAGGCAATCCATGGCTTCAACATCCTTATTCATTTTGTTTAAAAGTCTATCAGTGGGTGTTCAGCTCCATAATGTGGGTGGGTGTTTTACAATGATATGCAAATTTAAGGAAATGCAAAATGTGGCACGTTCCCTGTCATTTGCATTAGATCACAGGGTCTCCGGATTGTGGGTTAACTTGTAGCCTTGGTGCTGGGTCAAACCAGCAGAACAGTTTTACAACTATTTTGGTTTAATACGTTGCTTGATTAAACATTGAGGGCCAACCTAAACTGCAGAGAAATTCATTACTTTTTCATCGGAGACAGATGCAGCAAGTACTCCATAAATGAACATGACCTCTACCCAAAAATATTTAGCCACCTCCCTGGCACTGGGAACTGAGCCAAAGCGTAGTGGAACAAGTTCCCAAGAGAGGGGTCTTGCCAGTCTGAAGTCTGTTACTGTTGAGGAATAGGCATGATATGTAGGGCCTGCTCCCCCACATTCAACTATTAAACCTTTTTAAAAGCAAATTGCTGCAGATGCTGGAATCTGAAACCGAAAGAGAAAAGCAGGTCCGACAGTTTTCATAAGGAGAGAAAGGAGCTGATGTTTTGAGTCCAGATGAACCTTTGTCAAAGCTTTAACAAGTTGGACATCTGGATTCGAAATGTCAGCTCTTTTCTCTCCTTAGAGATGCTGCCGGACCTGCTGAGATTTTCCAGCATCTTATCTTATAGTTTCATTCAACCTTTTTCTTGACTTTATTCCGCTTCATTTGGACACTGGCAGCAGAATCCAGGTCTTCAGGGAGATTTCTGGGCTTTATTTTGCACCCATTAGTCAGGATCAGTGAACACACTATGGCACTTTTGAAGAAATGAAGTAACGTACACAGTGAGGGATGGAAAGATCTTAATTTAATGCACACATGGAATTAAGCAACAGAACTGAATAAATTAAGCAACTTACATTGGAGTTAATGCCCATACATTTAAACACAAATTTATTTTTACAATCTTCAGTATGGGGATTAGGAATAAGTGAGCCCTCACTCGCAAGTACGTTTTTCACAACTGAGGAACATCACACACCTCTAAGATTTTGTGCTCATTAATTTTTGACGTTTCATGTTTCGAGGCAGATTATCATTTCCTTATGAAGCAAACTTCCTTTTCCAAATTTATTTTGTTCCCTCTTTAATCACGTTGTGTCATTTCTTCCCCAATGTTTCAACTGGTTGCCGATGGTAGTGTAGGGTTGCCTTGGTTACCCATGTGATAACCTCCCCCCCCCCCCCCCCCCACCCACCCCATTTATACATTACTATACTGCAAAGCCTTGGCCTATCCTTCACTCCCCGCAGAACCAAGTTGAGATCAGGGTATCTTCAATTGCACATCCCACCATCCAGCAACCAGGCCAGCTAGTCGAAAGAGGATGCTCTAAGCTATATACTTCACCTCAGTTTAAATAGTTTGTGGATTCAGAAATAAAAAATTAGGGCAGTAAAGAGGGGGTGTCACATTCTGCCTCAAAGGCATGCGGGTTAGGTGCATTGGTCATGCTAAATTGTCCCTTAACTTCCTGGGATGTGTAGGTTAGAGAGATTAGTGGGGTAAATATATGGAATGATGGGGATAGAGCTTGGGTAGGATTGTTGTCAGTACAGACTCAATGGGCCAAATGGCCTCCTTCTGGACTTCTACTGGGAGCACTTTATTGTCTACACAAGCTAGAACATGTGGGTTCACAGCAAACTGAGAACAGGAACATTAGAATTACTTAAAGTTACTCATCCAGGGGTCAGAGGTCAATTTAAGACATGTGGAAAACTGAAGGAACTTGAATGTAGTGCCTGCAACGTGGCCGACGCACTCCTCAGAGGCAATATAAACCCTGCGGCTCTACCCATAGGGTGGGATTTTACGGCCTCACTCGAGCGAAATCGGAAATTCCTGCCCAAGGTCAACAAAGTTTTCTGCTGTCGGACTTTTGCCAGTTCCGATTCTATGGTGAGACGGTCCGGTCCTGGCCATAGTGTTTATTAAAACAGACCTATCATTTCAATGGGCTGTCACATGACTTGGAGAGTGGTTTAACTAAGCCATTGCTGACCAATTGACTCTGCACACAGGAGAGGAGGTGACTCTGTCAACAGCACTGAAATGGATACAGCTTTCAACTGAAGCAGACAATTCCTGTCTCCATGGACAGAAAGGAAAATGGCGCTGGATGGGATAGCGGGTGGCTAGACCCAGTATCACCCACTCTTCGTCACTACCCTCCCTCCCACCATCACTGAATCTCTGGACTTATTCTTTCTCTTTATTCACTAGTGGGATGTGGGTGTCACTGGCAAAGCCCAGCATCTGTTCCCACAACTGATCATCCTTCAACTAAAGTCAAGAATCAATCACATTGCCATGGGCCAGGAGTTACGTGTAGACTAATGTAAGGACGACAGATTTCCTTCCCTAAAGGACATTAGTGAACCAGATAGGTTTTTACAACAATCAATAATAATTTTACAGTCATTATTGCTGAGACTATCTTTATATTCCAGATTTATTAACTGAATTTGGAGCCCAATAGGTGTAGACAAAGGTCATAGGTAGAAGACGGCACTTACAATATTAAAATGGCAGCGCAGGCTTGTTGGCTCAAAGGAGCCTGTTTCCTGAGCTGTGTTGTTCTTTAGTTCAAATTCCACCAATGGAATTCAAATTCAATGTCCTCAGATAATTAGGCCGGGCCAGCTAGATAACTAATCCAGTGATGTTACTTGCAATAACCACTATCTTCCCAACAATGACCAAAATAAACTTTACCCAATCACAGCAAAATAAAAATGCTCCTGCAGTTGCCATGACAACCTTGACTGGGTGGAGGAGATTATTTGGGGAAAAAAGCGCATCTTAAAGCTTCAAGTGGATATTTTTCACAGAATGGAATGGAAGTTCCCCATGTGGAGTGGGAGAAATTGAAGCAAAGGTAACCAAAATAGCATTTAAGTCTACCCTGCCATTCAAATAAGGTCATGGCTGCTCATTGAACCTTATTCCTCTTTCTCATCTAGTACCTCAATTACCTCAGAGTTCAAACATCTACTGATCTCAGTCTCGATTACTCTCAACAATGGCGTATCCATCATCCTCTGAATTCCAGAGACTCTCAACCCTCTGAGAACAAAGAACAAAGAAAATTATAGCACAGGAACAGACCCTTCGGCCTTCCAAGTTTGCACTGACCACGCTGCCCAACTGAACTAGAACCCTCTAACCTTCCGTATCCTTCTATTCCCACTCTCTTTGTCAAGACACTTCTCAAAAGTACCTATTGTATCTGCTTTCACTGCCAGATGCGATAGTGACTTCTCCTTAATTGCAAAAGGCAACCCACTATCCTCAGACTCCGTCCCCAGGTCTAGATTTTGCAACCAGTACCTTTTAGTATTCATTATGTCAAGCCCTCTCTTGAATCTTGTCCTTTATAATAATTTCACCTCTCAATCTTCCAAGTGTCAGAGGGCGAATAGGGCCAAATTATTCAGTTTCTCATTACAGGTATCCTATTGATTGCATCAATCAATCTAGTGAACCTTCGTCGCATTTTAAGTCAAGTATGTCCTTCCTTGGGTGAGGACATCAAAACAGGAGATAGTACACTAGATGTAGTCTCACTAAAAACTGCACAAAGACTCTTACTTACTCCAATCTCTTGCAATAATTGCTTGATGTGTCTGCGTGTACAAAGACACCTAAATTCACCTGAACACCAACATCTGATAGTTTTTCGCCATTGAAAAATATTCTGTTTCTCTATTCTTCCTCCCATTTCCCTGCACAGTACATCATCTGTGTGCTTCTGTGCTACATAATTCTAGATTCGACAGCATCAAGACCATCCTCCAGAAAGTTCAACTTCGATGGGCAGATTAATCTCTTGCATGGATAACTACAAAACCCACAAGCAGATAATCGATTGGGAACTGTCTCAGAACAAACACAACATCAAGGTGGTCAGAACAATTGGTATGAGGACACTTTGGAAAAAAAAGGGCCGTACAAATGATTGCAGACTTCCTCTCTCCGGGACAACCCTGCAGCTAACCAGTCCATGTGGAGGAAAAGACTAAAATTGGATTCAGTGTGCTATCTATGCTAAACACATAACATCAGATGTGCCCAGAGGAAGGCCAGAGATGGTGCAGGAACAGAAGGTTCTCCCAAGCGCCAACATGAAGTGCTAATTCTGTGTATGTCCATGCCAATTCTACATTAGATTCTTTAGTCCAGAGAGGACCCACAGTAGATGATGAAGTCACTTTCAGCTTGGATACACATGAGCAACGAGGATTTGAGCTCTAACGATGCAGCGCAATTCTACATTTCCAGAGTTAACTCGCTTCCTCCAACCTGCAACTCCATTCGTAGCTAAGATATGAGATGGGTGGAAAGGTAGCACAATGGTTAGCACTGCGGCTTCACAGCTCCAGGGACCTGGGTTCGATTCCCGGCCCCAGTCAATGTCTGTGTGGAGTTTGCACATTCTCCTCGTGTCTGCGTGGGATTCCTCCGGATGCTCCAGTTTCCTCTTACAGTCCAAAGATATCCGGATTAGGTTGATTGGCCACGTTAAGATTGTACTAGGATGCTTAGGTTAGAGGGATTAGCCAGTAAAATATGTGACGATATGAGGATAGGGCATGGATGAAATTGTGGTCGGTACAGAATTGATGGGCCGAAGGACCTCTTTCTGCACTGTAGGGTTGTATGATCTATGGCTAGGCTTTCACCACTCTCAGAATCAACTTGGTGCAGCCCGCACTCACCCTGTGCCTGTCCTTGATGTGGAAATGCCGGTGTTGGACTGCAGTGGACAAGATGAGAGTTCACACAACACCAGGTTATAGTTCAACAGCTTTATTTAAAATCACAAGCTTTTGCGGCACTGCTCCTTCATCAAGTAAAATCTTCACATGACAAAGGAGTCACGTTCCGATTGCTTGTGATTTCAAGTATACATTTGGACTATAATCTGGTGTAGTGTGACCTCTCATCTTGTGCCTTCCTTTGTGACAGGATTAAGGTCAAGCGACCACCAAGGTCAAACTGTCAATCTAACATATCTCCAAATCTGTGGGTCAGCATTGAATCAAAACCTGGGTGGATTGTCCTAAGCACTCGACTGGTTCCCCAATGACCTCCAAGGAAGGTGTCCTAATACTATCTGTGCCCACTTGCCCTGAACTACACGTGTCTCTGGCCAGCACACTAAGTGCTCGCCTTTTAAATACCTTGGGGCAACCGTAATAAAAAACTCCTTGCCAACAAAACCAAAGCTAAACCCCAAGAACAAATGTCTAAATGGTGCTCCCCACCATAGAGACTGCGCCAAGCCCCTTCTCCTGCACACCATCCTAATCACCTCTGCATAGCAACCCACCCCTCAGCCTGGGTATCAGCTTCTGCACCCCCTCCCTCTCCCCATTTGCGCCCAATCCCTGCAACTATCCCCTTAATCCCCCCCACCCCGACCCCAAACCACACCTTTTCTCCATCCCACCCACCCCACACTCATACCTGGGCCTGCCAGACAATAGATCTCATTGGCCTGCTGCTTGCCATTTAAAAAAAATCCTTAACAAAATACAAACAGGAAGTAGAATGATCAATTCAAACACACCCAGCTTTGACAAAGGGTCATTCTGGACTCGAAACGGCAGCTCTTCCCTCTCCTTACGCGTGCTGCCAGACCTGCTGGGATTTTCCAGCATTTTCTCTTTCGAATTCAAACCTACTGCTAGGTTCAGCAGTAGAACTCAAAGCAAAGAGGGGATAACTGTAAGAGATTCTTTACCCTCACAAACTTCTCCTTTACACTAGATCCTCTGGAAATACCCACAAAGTCGCTGCCACGAGGTGTAAAGGTTCAGGTTAAGCCAGTGCTCCGCACCTGATGCGATATTCCCACTTCACCATCCAAGGTTGTTGCTGCGGCGTTCCCGGTCACGTCCTGGGATAACCACTTACCGGAGTACGCGTAGGGGGTTAAACAGCTGGACTACAAGCAACTTGTTTTACCAGCACAAATATGTCTCTGCAAACAAAGTGTATTTATAGCTCGCTCCCGCACAGCCTCCACGCACAAGTCAGATTCAATGTTTGACTCACCATCGCGATTGTCCCGCCGGTTTGTAGCAGCCTGCCTTTTAAAGAGGACTTTCTTCCTGGCTGAACACAGGAGCAGGAGGAGGCCATTCAGCCCCTCCTCAAGCCTGTCATGTCACGCTTGGGGGGACATGACATGTTTGGTTCGGCCAGCGTCTCCCGTCTTAATCATCCTCTCGGCGGACTTTTTTTTTTGCGGACTTTGTACAAAATCTCTCCTTTGACGGTCATCCGAACGGAGTCAATTATATATTAAAGCTCGGGGGATTATTTACAGAGGGTGATGTCTTCTTAATGTACAATTTGATTTCCGAACTGTAAAAGGGCCTCAGATGTGTTGTGGTGTATGTGGGGGGGGGGGGGGGGGGGTGCAAGATGGTGGGGGGGGGGGGGGGGTGGGGGGGGAGGTGGTTTAAAACACTAAATAGGCTTCTGGTGGTGGATTTCCCTTGAATACTGACTGAGGTAGATCGTTTTTTTTTTGGAGTTCTCCCTGGGAGCTTCTCCACCACAAGCTCCTTTCCCGTGTCCTCACACGGAGCTCTCGTCCGGTTTCTCCACCAGCTGGGCGTGTTTCCGCTTTTCCAGCATCTTGCTCAGCTCCTCGGTGAAGGAGTGGTAGTGGGGCAGGGCGGCCTCCACCTCGCTGGCCTGCCGCAGCAGCACGTAGCTGTTGCCGTTCATCTTCCTCAGCACGTGCGGCAGGCCGGGCAGCCCGTTGGGGGTGGTGCCGCTGGCGGGCTCCGAGGCGCACGACGACGAGTCGGAGGGCAGCGGCACGGGCGGCAGCGGCGGCGGCAGCGGCGGCGGCGGCAGCAGCTCGGCGCTCGGCGTCCGGTGGTTGGCCGTCGTCGCGCCCTCGCCGGGGATGATCTTGAGGAAGCGCTCGCCGCCGCAGTGGCCCGGCTCGCCCTCGTCGCCCGCGCCCGCGCCCGCGCCCGACACGTTCTGCAGCTCCACCACCGACAGCCTGGGAAGCCGCATGTCGTACTTGCCCCTCTTGGTGGGCGAGCAGGAGAGGTAGACGGACAAGACGAAGAGGACAAAGGAAATGGCGGCCAGGACCGCGATGATGATGAGATAGATGAACTCCTGGGCCTTGGAGATCTGCCGCTGAGCCGAGGTTGGAGGGGAAAACGGCGGGACGACTAAACTCTCCAGGACACTGACGTTGTACGAGGCCACGGCGAACCTCAGTCCGTTTTCCTCTGCGAAGCAGTGGTACTCTCCACCGTCGCTGACCCGTACGCCTTTTATCATCAGGGAATCATCCTTCAGGCTGTAATGTTTTCCGTCGTTACCAAGGAGATCACTGCCACTGATTTTCCATCTTGCCACGGCTCGGTTCGAGGTGAGCGGGCATCGCAAAAAAATGTCCGTTCCTTTCTGGACTGTTCTACTCTTCACTTCCAAAGGAACTGTTGGGGGGGAAAAAAAGAGGACATGTTTACAAAGAACAAAGAAAATTACAGCGCAGGAACAGGCCTTCCAAGCCTGCATCAGTCATGCTGCCCAACTGAACTAAAATCTCCTACCCTTCCAAGACCATATCACCCTATTCATACATTTGTCAAGACGCCTCTTAAAAGTCACATTTCTATTTGCTTCTGCTGCTTCCCATGGCACGAGTTCCGGGTACCCACCACTCTCTGTGTGAGAAACTTGCCTCATACATCTCCTCTAAGCCGTGCCCTCAGCATCTTAAACCTATGCCTCCTAGTAATTGACTCTTCCACCCTGGGAAAAAGCTTCTGACTATCCACTCTGTCCATGCCCCTCATAATCTTGTAGACTTCCATCAAGCTGCCCCTCAAACTCCGTCGTTCCTGTGAGAACAAACCAAGTTTCTCCAACCTCTCTTCATAGCTAATGTCCTCCATATCAGGCAACATCCTGATAAATCTTTTCTGTACCCTCTCCAAAGCCTCCACATTCTTCTGATAATCTGCCTAGCAGAATTGAACACTGTATTCCAAATGCAGCCTAATTAAGATTCTATAAAGTTGCAACATAACTTGCCAATTTTTAAACTCATTTACAGCGAGAGAAATATCTCTACCCAACCATTGCAACACGGTAAATATTATTGAGGGCGACCAGGGAAAGGTTCCAGTTCTGAGTGAACAGCAACTTTTCAGTACATTGTTATGGAGTGCAATGTGTGTGGGCCACCTCTGAGATCAGAGTCTAAGGTGTTTTCTCAAAGGGGAACAATCACACACACACAGTTTCAGGCCTTTCAAGTAGGCTCCCCCTATCGTGACCCAGAATGAAGGTCTCACAAAAAAGGCCAATCCCTTCCATTAATCTTTCTGCCATGATTTTGGGGAATGCCATTGTGTTGGTGTTTCCTATTGTCAATGGGTTTGGGTGGCACTCTGGTTAGCACTGCTGATTCACAATGTCAGGGACCCGGGTTCAATTCCGGCCTCAGGTCATTGTCTGTGCGGAGTTTGCACATTCTCCCCGTGTCTGCGTTGATTTCCTCCGTGTGCTCCGGTTTCCTCCATACTCCTAAAATGTCAGGTTAAGTTGATAGGCCACACTAAATTGCTCCTTAATGTCAAGGGGACTAGCAGGGTAAATACATGGGGTAATAGGGTTAGGGCTTGGGTGGGACTGTTGTCAGTGCAGGCTTGATGGGCTGAATGGCCGCCTTCTGCACTGTATTCTATATCAATATATCCCCTTCAATACAACAATGTCAACAGTGCCATTGCAGCAACTGACCACTCTGTAATTAAGTGAAGCCAATTTCTGAGTCTCCCCACCAATTCCGCTACCACCGTACATATAAACTTTTCTTCATTCTGTGGCCAGAAGGGGCAGCTGATGAAATACTTCATTAAGTGTAGACTGTTGTAGTGTAGGAAATGCAATAGCCAATTTACAGCAATGAAATAGCCACTACTTAATCAGCGTCACAAGGTCAGATTGAGGTCAGACTGGGTAAAATTCCCCTGGTCTTCTTCAATATAGTTCCACAGAATCTTATAGATGCAACCAAGCAGGTAGGCAGAGCCTCAGTTGCTCCAATAGTTCGCTGCAATATCAACCTTGAACTTTGGGCTCAAGCTCTGAAGTAGTTCTTAACCCAAAGGCTTGTGATTCAGAGCTATCGACTGAGCCGCATTTGACACTTCATGAGAGAGAATGTCATTCTCCAGCCAAGTCCTCACCAGCTGCTCTGCGAGACACGTTCCCACACTCTACAGACTGTTCCGTCCAACAGTAAAGATCAAACGCAAACATGAAAGTGAAAAGCTACATACCATCCCCACGGTTGTTCAAACACCCTTTGCTTCCATTCGCAATGTCTTGAATCAGCTGCACTCTACAAGAGAGGAAACAAAGCTTGAGTGAAGTGTCAGAAGCGGGAGCCGATTAGCAGCAGAGGGAAGATTCTCCACGGAGTTGTTGCATCAATTGAAGGGCACCAAAATCCCAGGAATAACGCCCAATTTTAAAAACTCATTCATGGGATGTGGGCAACACAGATTGGGCCAACATTTGTAGCCCATCCCTAATTGCCCTTGAACTGAGTGGCTCAATAGGCCAATTCAGAGGACAGCTCGTAGTTAACCGAATTCATAGAATCCCTGCAGTGCAGAAGGAGCCACATCCAAAGGTTGTGTGGGTTAGGTTGATTGGCCATGCCAAATTGCCCCTTAATATGAGGGGGATTAACAATGTAAATTGCTTAATGTTTATTTATTTATTGTCACAAGTAGACTCAAGTTAACACTGCAGTGAAGTTATTGTGAAAATCCCCTGGTTGCCACACTCCAGCGCCTGTTCGGGTACACTGAAGGAGAATTTAGCACAGCCTAACTAGCACGGCTTTCAAACTGTGCGAGGAAACTGGAACACCCAGTGGAAACCCATGCAGAAACGGAGAGAACGTGCAGACTCTGCACAGACAATGACAAGCCGAGAATCGAACCCGGTCCCTTGCGCAGTGAGGCAGCACTGCTAACCAATGTACTATTGCACCATTACAGTAGGGGGAAATCCATGGAGTTATGGGGATAGGGCCTGGGTGGAATTGTTATCAGTGCAGAGGAAGGCCCCGTTCTGCACTGCAGGGATTCTATGATTCAATGAGGTCATTTAGCCCAACAAATTGCTATGGATCTGGAATCACATGCAGGCCAAACCAGGTAAGGTTCCCTGAAGAACGTGAACTGACAATGGTTTTTATGGTCATCATTAGACTTTTAATTCCGGATAGTTATTGAACTCAAATTTCACCATCTGTCATGGTGGAATTCAAGTGGACGCCTTGTCAAAACCATTAACTTCTTTAGAAGGAAGTTCTGACTGTGCAATAGTCCAAATCTAGTGATAGTGAATGGGAAGCCTGTTTAACATCTCTACACATTTCTGTGAAACATTTTTATAATAAAATGATAAATAATCATATATAGATGTATAAAAGGGGGGGACAGGTTCAATGAAGATGTGCGGGGGAAGTCTTTTTTTTACACGGAGGGTGATGGGGGCCTGGAATGCATTACCAAGTGAGGTGGTTGAAGCAGTTACATTAGCCACATTTAAGATAAACATATGAACAAACAAGGAATAGAGGGATATAAGTGGTTGGTTTAGATAAGACAGCGTGACCAGCGCAGACTTGGAGGGCTGAAGGGCCTGTTCCTGTGCTGTACTGTTCTTTATTCTTTTTTGAAAGAAAACCAGGCGAGTGTGAAGTGTGCTGCTGACTCAGTATCACCTATCTTACACTATCGCAACAAAAATTTATTCCAGCAACTCCTCTCCAATTGTAGACTTTGCATCCGTTTTCTTTCCGTTTCAGCGTTTACTCTTCCTGGAACGCGTCTTATACAGAAACCACCCAAGGCTACTGTGTAAACTTAAATGTCGACCAAACAACTTTAAACACACAAGTCACTGCCTAGGCTTCAGAAATACTTTTGGAAACGTCTTCACTCACATACTTGTGCTGTTCCTTTCTCTGCCTGTGCTGAGCATAATGTTAGCAGTGTGTTATGGCGGGTCAGGCCACACTAACCCAGCCAGAATTGGCTTGGACGGTGCATGGGAACAGGAGGAGGCCATTCAGCCCTCCAACCTATTCTACTGTCATTCAATGTGATTATGGCTAACGTAACTCCATACACATGTCTTTGCCCCATATCCCTTCACACTTCTACTTACAAAAATTGGTCCCAGTTTTAAAATTAAGAATTGACCTAAGATTGGCATCCACTTGTGGAAGAAGGTCCCAAAGTTCTACACCTGTTGTAAAAATATTTTTATATTTCACACTTGGAAGGTCTGACTCTAGTTCTGAGGCTATGTCCCTTGGTGCTAAGCCCTGCTGCCTACTTTTCCTCAAAGCACTAGTCTCTCACCAGCTAATAATCTAATAATACTTACATTTTCCCTCTTTGAAAGCATAAGGGGACTATTTTAACTTTAATTGATGGTGTAACATATAGAATATCATATTAGCCATCTGTTCCATATCTGTCTCAATTGAATTTTTCTATTCACAGGCACAGTGGTTAGCACTGCTGCCTTACAGCGCCAACGACCCAGGTTCGATTCCCGATTCGGATTACTGTCTGTGTGGAGTTTGCACATTCTCCCCGTGTCCGTGTGGGTTTCCTCCGGGTGTTCCGATTTCCTCTACACTCCAAAGATGTGAGGGTTAGGTGGATTGGCCATGCTGAATTGCCCCTTAGTGGGCTGGCTAGGGTAAATGCATGGGGTTATGGGGATAGGGCCTGGGTGGGATTGTGCCGAATGAGCAGAATGGGTTCCTTCTGCACTGTAGGGATTCTATGATTCTAAATGAAGTAGGATGGGAGGAGGCTTGTTGTGAGTGTAAACATCGGCACAGACCAGCTGGGCCAATCTGTGCTGTAAAATTTTGCAGTAACACTGTTTAATATTGTCACGGGTTTGCCAAGAGCAACAAACTAGATTGTCGGACGAGAAATTCTTGTAAAACAACTTCCCGCTCTCTACAATTTGCAAGTATGAGGCACTCTTCACAAATGAATGCAAAACGTATCACAGCACAATGTACCGCTGTCATACGAGTGTAAACCTGTTTAATATTTTAAGCATGTTGCCATGAGCATCCTGACAGCATGAGAGGGAACTGTTGTTGTTGAGAGCTTTGCTCGCGATGCTGACAGTGTTATTTCTAATCAGCAGGGTTTGGTGAAGAGCTCACTAGATTCAATAAACATGTTTGTAAATGCTTTGGGTTTCAGATTGCCCCTGGAGCATAATGACCAGTTACTTCCTATCAACCCTGTCATCTTCCTTAAGATCTTTACCCCATAGTCAAATAATCTGACAGAGTCCAAAAACAAAAAGACTTAGGGAAAATCCCAGCGCCAATTCAGGGGAAAAATAGTCTGGAAAATCTCTTCTGCAGGAAATCGGGACCAATCCTGGAGGTCACAACAAGCAAGTTTCAGATACGATGAAACCTTGAACCCAATCAAAAGCTAAAAGGGAAAACACTAGAAAATCTCATTAGATCTGGCAGCAGCTGTCAGGAGAGAAAAGGGCTGATTCAAAACGTCAGTTCTTTTCTCTCCTCACAAATGCTGCCAGACCTAATGAGATTTTCCAGCGTTTTCGCTTTTGATTTCAAATTCCAGCATCCACATTAGAATCCATAGAGGTTTATAGATGGAAACAAGCCTTCTGCGGCCCACTTTGTCCATGCCGCCCTTTCTTTTCAAACCATTAAACTCATCCCAATTGTCCACATTTGGGCCCATAACCTCCCATCTTACCCATGTAACTGTCTAAATGCTTTTTAAAAGACAAAATTGAACCTGCCTCTATTACTACTTCTGGCAACTTGCTCCAGCCACTCACCACCCTGTGTATGAAACAAATTACTTCTCTGGACTCTTTTGTATCTCTTCCCTCATCTTAAACCCATGCCCTCTAGTTTATCTTTGGGAAAGATATCTAACTATCTAGTCGATCTATGCCTCTCATTATTTTATTGAATTCAACAAGATCACCCCTCAGCTTCCTACGTTCCAGAAGAAAAAGTCCCAGTCTATCCAGCCTCTCCTTATAACTCAAACCATCAAGTCCAAAAGTAGCATCCTAATAAGTCTTTTCTGCACTCTTTCCAGTTTACTTGTTTTTATTCAGTCAAAAGCTAGTTCTGCTTCTTGTTGACAATGTTTCAAAACTGTCAGGAGCTTTAAAAATAAACAGTTAAAGTGGTCCTATACCAGACAGGAATAGTGAAGAAGATTTTGCAGATTATCCTGAATAAACCTGGCACTTCATTTGCTCATATTAGTTTTCAAAATGTCCTTTCAGCTGATCTTCTTTCCAAGATATGCTGGTTCTCCGTGATGACTTCAATCAGGCCATTGAGGTCAGTCTATTAGAATATGAGCTCCCTGATTAAGGATCCAGGGTCAATCAGGGAGTCTTTGCTTTGTACTTAACAGTTCCTCTGACATCCCCGGAGGTAGATTGCTAACTGCTAGCACTCTGTGTACTGCTGTTAGAGTTTGTAAATAAAGGGATTTTGGTGAAGGGACTTCTACCTCCAAAGACTCATTACATTTTCCATGTTTATAGAGTCAAGAAAGATGCGATTTAGTCCATCGAGCTATGGCAGCCCTTTCAAAGAACTATGCAATAAATACTATTCCCTTGCTTTACCCTCATCACCCTGCAAATCTTCCTTCTGCTGAGCATGTACCTAATTTATCTTGTAAAAGTTACTCTGGAATCTGCTTCCATGACTTTTTCAGGTCCTGGTCAATATAACTGGCTGACTAAAAGACAAATTCTCTCCATGTTGAGTCACAGGGGACCGAAAACCCACCAATGGTCTGACAAAAGATCAGCATTCCAGCTAAGGATTCAGCAGAACTCGAGTACCTGTCCCGTTCCGTCGGAATCTCCCGGCAAACTCTACCGTCCCAGCCACAGTAAGGGTCTCGAGCCAAGACACAATCGAAGCACGTTGAGTACTTGTGGCAGCTTGCCACTGGGAGCTGAATCACGCCACTCTGTGAGCCGACATACAGCATTCCCTGTAATTAAAACCGGCACACCATCAAACTGTCATTCAACGCAGAGCGTGGCTTTTGGTGAGCACTATTTTGACAATAATTCCCATCAGGTCAGAACTGCTGAAGTGCGTAATAAACATGTTGGAATAACAGTTTGACCTCTTCCATTTTAATTGCACACTAGGCTTGAATAACAATGGCGTAAACATATGCTTTATCGTGCCTCTCTTGCTGAGGCGACTGTTTTACTCATTATTAGTGTTCTGCTTCAGTATGTCAGGACGATCCCTTGGAAGTTCAAAGCTTACTCAGCTATGCAGAGGTGCCCCTTAGCACAGTCCTTGATTTGGGTGTCACTGGAGGATCATTGGAGATGCTTTTCACTCTCATCTCTGCCCTGCCAAGTCTGCATTTTAATCACAGAATCTACCCTCCTCCACTTATAGTTCCACATGGTTTCAAAGTTACCTGGGTGCTGGAGAGGAGGAGACTTTCTACAGGTTGGGGTTCTTCATAAAGCTGGATCTCCTCGATGATTTGGACACTGGACCCAATCTTCACAACCTTATGCAGCCATCCGTCATCTGTAAAAAAATACAGGCGCAATCAATCGCTCAACAGACCAGTGCACAAGATTGTCTTGCAGCTAAATGATATTGCTGGAATGAACATGCAGAATAACTATCTTTTCACCACAGATTGATCTTGAGCAGAGAATGAAGTCTTCCCTGTATCAGTAGGTAAAATAGATCAATTCCCAACATCAAGTGGCACGCTGCTGCCTCACAGCTCCAGAGACCTGGGATCGATTCCCGGTTTGGGTCACTGTCTGCATGGAATTTGCACGCTCACCCCCTGTCTGCGTGGGTTACCTCCGGGTGCTCCAGTTCCCTCATAGCTCCGTGAATGATTCCTTCTGAAGCATTTATCTGGATTTCTTGGGAAAGCGATAATTGAAGTTGTTTCCAAGGATGTGCAGGTTAGGCTGGCCATGCTATATTTCCCCTTAGTGTCCCGGGCTACATTCATCGGAGGGATTAGCAGGAGAAATATGTGGGGTTACAAGCTTAGAGCCTGGGTGGGATTGTTGTTGGTGCAGACTCGGTGGGCCAAATGGCCACCTTCTGCGCTGTAGGGTTTCTATGATTCTGAGCCTTGAAGAGGATGTAGAGGGGGATTTACTACAGAGGTACATGGGATAAAGGCACATGGAGTAACTGGGGAAATTAGGATTATTGTCCTTTGGAGAGAGAAGGTATAGACAAGACTCAATAGGGGAACTGAGGACTATAGTGGGTTTCAGAAAGGAGGAAATGGTTTCCACTAAAACCAGAGGGAAGATGAGAAGTTTTTTTCCTGCATTCTGGAAACTCTGCCTGGAAAAAGCAATATTTGGAAGCAACTCCAATTATCGCTTTCCCAAGACATCTAGATAAACGCTTCAGAAGGAATCATTAACGGAGCTATGAGGAAAGTGCAGGGGAGTGTGACTAATTGAATCTCCCTTTCAAGGGGCTGACACAAGCACGATGGATTGAATGGCCTCCTCCTTTGCTGCATGGCTTGGACAATGTCAACACCTGTCGCCAAACAAGGCCAATGTCTACGCTATTATCCGGAATAACACATCTGACTCTTTCTCCTATTTTCTGTTTCTCTGCATAGCTTGCTGCTTCCGTTGTTGGCATGCAAGTAGCAGCTTTTTCTCAAGGTAGAAGAGTCAATTACTAGGGGGCATAGATTTAAGGTGCGAGGGGTAAGGTTTAAAGCAGATGTATGAGACAAGTTTTTTTATACCAAGGGTGGTGGATGCTTGGACTCGCTGTTGCGGGAGGTAGTGGAAGGAGATACAATAAGGGCTGTCTTGACAAACACATGAATAGGATGGGAATAGAGCGATGTGGTACCCAGAAGGATAGGGGATTTTAGTCAACCAGCGTGCTCAGTGCAGGATTAGAGGGCCCGAAAATAGGATGTTCCTGTGCTGTAATTTTCTTTGTTCTTCATTCTAATCCATTTTGTAGCTTTACCTCATTTTTAAGTGTGCCTGGTGTTGCTCCTGGCATGCTTTCTTCATTCTGCACTTCTTATTGAACCAGATTTGATTCCCTGCCTTGGTAGTAATGGTGGGGATATGCCTGGCTATTAGGTTACAGGTTGTGGCTGAGTACAATTTTGCTGTTGCTGATGGCCCACAGCATCTCATGACTGCCCAGTTTTGAGCTGTTAGATCTGTTTGAAAGGAATCCCATCTCACAGGGTATGGTGGTGTTGCCACACAACGCTTCAATGTGGTGACTGGCCTACACATGACTCCAGATTTATGGGTGGCACAGTGGTTAGCACTGCTGCTTCACAGTGCCAGGGACCAGGGTTCAATTCTGGCCTTGGTTCATGGTCTGTGTGAAGTTTGCACATTCTCCCCCTGTCCATGTGGGTTTTCTCCGAGTGCTCTAGTTTCCTCCCATGGTCTAAAGATGTGCAAGTTAGGTGAATTGGCCATGCTAAATTGATACTTAGTGTCAGAGGGATTCGCAGGGTAAATACATGGGGTTACAGGGATAGAGCCTGGGTAGGATTGTTGTCACTACAGATTCAATGGGTTCCTTCTGCACTATAGGGATTCTATGAGATCCATAGTAATGTGGTTGCCTCTTAAATGCCAATAAGGGCAATTCAGGATGGACAATAAATGCTGGTCTAGCCATCAACACGCACATATCATTAAGGAATTGGAAAAAAAACTACACAGTGACCTAATTCAGAGGTAAAGAGTTATGAAAGAAGGATCTACAACACCTACCTGTGCCAATGAACATCACGTCATACTGTTTATCATCCAGTGCTGTGACTGTGTCCACCACAATCTTCGTGTACTTTACATTTTTCTTCGTAAAAACTGGATGTCCTTCCATAGGTCTGACCTCTTCGTCCATTAGTGGATGCTTCTTTACAAAGTCCAGAACGGCGTCTGGCAGATCACGCGATGTCTCAAAGCCCTGACTCCTGAACTTGTCCGTTATGCACTGTCAGGCAAGAGCATAGTAAACACAAATTTAAATGCCCCAAGGTACAGGAATGTTGTTAGTCAGAGTTTGATATTGAGTAAGAAGCCACAAGGGAAGGTAATCAAAAGCTTGGTCAAAAGATACTAGGCTGAATAAAAGCTGGAGGAGGCAATGCAGGTTAGAGCTCTAAATTAGTCATTCAGATTCAAAATGTTAACTCTATCTTCTCTCTCCAAAGATGTTGCCCGATTTTTTTCAGCATTTTCTGGTTTCTGTCTCATATGATGACTCCTTGTCAGGATGTCATTCCAGAGAAAGACTGGCGACAACCTGACATAGTCACGGAATCTAGCTGCCTCTCTGAGTATACTTCAAAGCCCTCCAGAGCCAAGGAAGTCCCTTTGAAGTATCGGCAAACTGAGAGAGGGATAGGAGGAGGAGAGGAATCAGCGTGAAGGGCTCCGCTCTGCTCACTTGACATGTCTGGTTGGTTAGCTGCATGAGAGCCAGACACCTTGCTGATATTCTCCTCCATAACCGGGAATCTAGCCTTCAACATATGTGAGCTCAGCATGGACTTAGGGTCAAGCCCCAACATATTTCCAGTCTGCATTCACGGGATAAATTCACTTTGAGTGATACAGCAAAACAGATGCAGATGAACTGGTTTCAATTTCAATTTCTACTCGCTTGCCTATGAGAGATTGCTGCTCGCAAAATCCAACCTCCACGATACCTACACAAAACATGAAGATATGATCGGGAGGATTCACGTGTGAAAGGCGGGGAGGTTGGAAATCACACATAGAAAGACGAGATGATTACATATTGATTGATGTACATCTCCATTTACAACCAAAATCCATGTGAGCCTGAGGGCACAAAAAAACCTCCCCTCCCCCCACCACCCCAGATAAAACGGTACCTTCAATACGGAAGAGTCTTACCGATCCTGGCCGTGGTTCTGGAACCTTCCCCATATATCCTGCCGGCCATCGTGCTGATTCCTGGTCTTCCTTATACCGCCCTTCAAACGCTTTCCGAATGTCAGCAAGGGAGTACCGACAGACAGCAGACTCTTGTATGTTTTGCCTTCATTATTATCAAGAAGAGTGAATAGACATTAGTGAAAACAGAGAGAGAGCTCGCACTATACCATGAGGCATCAACTGTGTTAAACATTCTCTTTATCTTATTGCTCATAGAAATCAGTAAAATCCATAGAATCATAAAATTCTACAGTGCAAAAGGAGGCTATTTGGCCCACTGAGTTTGCACCAACCACAATCCCACTCATTCCCTATCTCCATTACTCCATAATTTACCCTAGCTAGTGCCAGTGAACTAAGGGGCAATTTAGCATGGCCAATCCACCTAACCCGCACATTTTTGGCATGTGGGAGGAAACCCAAGCAGACATTGGAAGATTGTGCAAACTCAATGTAGACAATGACCCAAGCCAGGAATAGAATCTGGGTCTCTGGCATTGTAAGGCAACAGTGCTAACCATGTGCCATCATGCAGCCCAGCAATCACTCCTTGTTAGTGTCACACCTTCCCCCTTCCAATGCACAATGGCTTGAGGGTTTGATTTCTTTATTTTCTAGGTGTTTACCCGATGCTGCCAACTCTCAAATTTGTCCCTGGAGTTGAAGATTCATACCCAGGACACTGCCACAAGCAAACTCAGAAGAAAAATCGCAGAGGTATTAAACAGAATTAGAATTCTTTTCCTCTGTGAAAACATTGGCGAGATCAGCAGTTGGGAGAAGAGACCTCCACTGGCAGTTCAGGTTAATCCAACTGGGTAACAAAGAACCCTTTCCAATTGGCTGGGGAAGGCAGGGAGTAATGGCGGCAATAATGGGGGTGAGAGGTCATGTGATGAATACATCCAATCAGAGCGGGACATCGATAGTACAGAGATATAATAACTCCATGGAGGTGGAAGTCCCGTCACCAAGTTACTTTATTTATACCACACATCTGTACACAGTTAGCTCTCCAGTTGCTCCCTGCTGAATGCAGGCTGGGAGTCTGACATACCTGCTTTAAATAGGGAGCATGAGGCCTTCAATTCAGACTCATCATACTTCATACTCTAGCAAGCCTGGCTGAAGTCATCAGAGAGAGGAATGCCAGGTGACTATGGTGTGGGTTTTACTCTGGGTTGACACATGACACATGGATGTACTGACCATTGGTGTTACACAATCTAAACAGGATGCTTAATGAACACAACAGCCGAAGGAGGAGAAAATACGTGGGTCAACGTGACGTCAAAGGACAGGAGTTTTGCTTTGGCATGACACAACTAGTGTCATTTTTGATTGGTCAATTAATGAGCAGTCAGTGGTCACTGCCTGGCTAAGGCCAATGGTGAGCTCCTGAAGCTGGAGGGATTATAATAGGTCCTTCAGTACAATGGAGGGCCACCATTGCAGGTAAAGTGCAGAGAGAGTGACTTGACAGAGAAGCACCCTCACAGCTCTGTGCAAATGTTGAGTTTGAGCTCCCTGATTGAGGGAATGATTGCCTACCCAACCAGAGAGTCTCGCCTATGTACACAAGTATGGAGGTGTCAGGTCTACTGGGACTCCAGATTCTGACTGCATATCTGAAGCACTCTTAGGAGTGGAGATAAGTTTGTAAATAAAGGGAATCTGGAGAAGGGGCACCGGCCTTTAAGGAGTTATTTCACAAATGTCCAGAGCTGTCAGACCTCCTGAATGGAAAACTCTCCAAAGGAGATCCTGAGGATAAAACAGAGCATTGCTAACCTACCCCATGCCCTGGTTTGCTGAACCCAGGCTTGTAATGGCCACTATTTGCCAACTCTTCCCTACAGTGGGACTATGATAGCACCCTAATATGCTGGCCAGCAAAGGGATAGGTGGGAGGTGACGGGTAGGGGAGATGGGGTGGATTCTAGGTCTATCCATCTTCATTCCTGCTTCATTTGACTTCCAAGCCTTTTCCCATGTAGCGGGTCCCATAAAATACTGAAAACTCCAAGTTTTCTGAAGCAGGGAATTTTCAGGAATGCTCAGGCATCCCTAAGAAATAGTAACATCAATACATGAAGGGGTGGCAAACAAATCAAGTAACTCTCAGTATGTTACACTCAAAGTAAAACAGTGAACCCAGCACCCAGTCAAAGCAGTCTGTATGGGGAATTGCAGCACTGCTGATTCAATGGGGGTAAGTTTAGCTCAAGCAGCAACGTAAAATAGGCAACATTGATTAATCATAGCATCCGTACAATGCAGAAGGAAGCCTTTAAACCCATCGCGTCTGCACTGACAACACTCCTACCCAAGCCCCTATCCCCATAACCCACGTATTTATCCCACTAATCCTTTTAACCTACACATTTTGGGACACTAAGAGGCAATTTAGTATGACCAATGCACCTTACCCACACATCTTTGGATCATGAGCGTAGCCAGAAAATCCTGCCCTTTTGGTGAGTTCACTGAGATTAATTTTGCCTCAGACAATGAGTGTAAAACTGGAAGGTATCAGTTTACTCTGCATTGTTTCTCTGTTAGATTGGTCACTGCCTGCTTTGCTTAACAATGCTCCTGAAAAGCGTCTGCTATTTTACAACATTAAAGGCGCCATATAAATGCAGGTTGTTGCTACTCATCTCTCCTGATTTCAATTTCAATTAATTTGGTGAAAGATACTCAGGCAGCTTAATGGGTGGCACAGTGGTTATCACTGCTGCCTCACAGCATCAGGGACCCAGGTTCAATTCCGACCTTGGGTAACCGCGTGGAGTCCGCACGTTCCCCAACGTCTGCGTGAGTTTCCCCTGGGTGCCTCGGTTTCCTCTCTCAGTCCAGAGATATACACGTTAAGTGAATTGGCCATGTTAAATTACCTCTTCGTGCCAGAGGGATTAACAGAGTAAATGCTTAGGGATAGACCCTGAATGGGATTGTTCTCGATGGGCTGAATAGCCTCCTTCTGCACTGTAGGGATTCTATAATAATTCTATGATTCTAACTTGGAGAGTCAGGAGGTTAGAAAGTGGAAGAAAGAAAAGCCCGGTGGGGTGGCCCCGTGCCTCAAAAGATTATATCATCCCTAAAATGACTCAGCTCTTTGCCACGTGTGAGCACTGCCCCTTCCTGGATGATTAATCATGCTCACATTACTGACAAACATGTCAGCAATCCATAATGGCTGTCCCACAGCAGGCGTGACCAATCTAACAGAGAAACAATGCATCTGATTCAGGTACACGTAATCCATCTCCAAGATACTGAAGTTTCTCATTTTCTAACCGTGAAATTCAATTCTCCTTTCCAACAGAGTTAATTAGGGAATATTTGCGCTCACATTACAGCCCATCACTTTTCTTATTATTCCATTCTTATGACGGGGACGGGATTCGTGGGAAAATAAAGTTGCTGAGAAATGAAGAGACATCAAGACTCAAGTGGATAAAATGTTCCAAAAACTAACATTCTCCAAGTTTTTTGTTAAGTAAGCAAACAGGGTTGTTTTGTTAAAACTTCATTTATGGGATATGTTCGTTGCTGCCAAGCAATGTTTACTCTCTAAGTTGCACACTTGCATAGTTCAGGAACATGGCATCCACTCGAAAATGGGGAGTGCACACAGCTATGCAAAATGGGTTGCTATGGTGGCATTTTGGTTAGCACTGCTGCCTCATGGCCCCAGAGGTCCAGGTTCAATTCCTGGACTTGGGTCACTGTCTGTGTGGAGTCTGCATGTTCTCCCTGTGTCTGCGTGGGTTTCCTCCGGGTGCTCCAGTTTCCTCCCACGGTTCAAAGATGTGTGGGTTAGGTGAATTGGTCATGCTAAATTGTTCATTAACGTGAGCTAGGGAAAATGCATAGGGATAGGGCCGGAGTGGGATTGTGGGCAGTGCAGACTCAACGGGCCTCGTTCTGCACTGTAGGATTCTATGATTCTATGAAATATATAATTAAAAGTACTATTCCCTGAAATGAACATTAGAGGGGATTTTTAAAATATACTCTGAAGTAGAAGTTTATTTATTAGAGACAATTAAGGCTTACATTAACACTGCAATGAAGTTACTGTGAAATTGGCCTACACGCCACCATCCGGCACCTGTTGGGGTCAGTGCACCCTAACCAGCACATCTTTCAGACTTGGGGGGAAACTGGAGCACCTGGAGGGAACCAGACAGACACTGAGAGAATGTGCAGACTCCACACAGACAGTGACCCAGGCCGGAAACCGAACCCAGTTTCCTGGTGCTGCGAGGCAGCAGTGCTAACCACTGTGCACAGTGCTATCGCTGGCAACACCAGCATTTATTGTCCATCCCTAAATGCCCTTGGACTGTGTGACTTGCTAGGTTATTTTAGAGGGCATTTAAGAGTCAACCACATTGCTGTGAGTCAGGAGTCACATATAGGCCAGACCAGGCAGATTTCCTTCCCTAAAGAAAATTAGTGAACCAAATTTTTTTTATATAACAGTTGAAACTAATTGTCATGGTTGCCATTAATGAGATGAGATTTATATTCCATATTTATTTATTGAATTTAAATTTCGTCAGCAGCCATGGTGGGGTTTGAACCCATGGCCCCGAAAGGATTAGTCCAGACCTCTGTACTAGTTGTCCTGCAACATTACCAGCATCTCTCCATGGAATGTTGCGGGCAAAGTCAAAATTTACTCCCACTCTTAATTTCCCTTAATTGGGTGGGTTTTTAACCTATTTCAAAGGATAATTAAGAGTCAATCACACTGCTGGGTCTGGAGGCACATAATCAAATGGAGTTTTTAATGATAATCCAGTGGTTTCATGTTCATTGGAGAATATTATAGAATCGTTTCAGTGCAGAAAGGCCATTCAGCCCATCAAGTCTGCACCGACTCTCTGACAAAGTATTTTATACAGGCCCTCTGTTCCATCCCATCCCCGTAATCAATACTAATGGCAAACTTTTTAATTCCACATGCGTTTATAAACTGCATTCAAATTTGGGATTGAACCCATGTCTCTACATCATTAGATTAAGTTGATCTTTCTCTGCACCCTAGCTATGACGGTAACACTACATTCTCTACTCGTTTCCTTCTCTATGAACGGTATGCTTTGTCTGTATAGTGCACAAGAAACAATACTTTTCACTGTATGTTGATATACTCGATAACAATAAATCAAATCAAATAGATTTATTCTCTAGATTACAAGGAACTGTTATGCTACCATTCTCTTTGCAATGAGATTTAACCACTATGACACAATGAGAAATAGAGCACAGCACAGGTATAACTGGAACTATCGAGCCACATTCCTTCTTTCTATTGTGAGCCACTGTTTCTTGAGGCCAGATTGTGTGACAAAGCTGCTCAGGGACATTTCATTTTGTGCTTTGATAAATAGAGCTGCAATGCATTAGAGAGAGAGTGTGGTATTGGAGAAAGACATCATCCTGTTAGAAAGCAGTCACTGAGTCCATGAGCGGGGGTGCAGTACCAAATAGGTGCCGCACTGTTGGAGGCAGCATCTTTCATAGAAAGATGGAAACATAGAATGTAGGAGCAGGAGGCCATTCAAACCTGCTCTGCCATTCATCACAATCATGGTTGATCGTCCAACTCAATAGTCTAATCCCCCCAGCTTTCTCAGATGGGACGTGAATTGGAGGTCTGCTCTCTCAAGTAGATGTAAGAAATCCTACATCCTATTTCGGAAAAGAGTGGGGGAGTCCCTCCCGGTGTCCTGGAAAATATTCATCTCCCAATGCATCAATGCATGGGATATGGGCACAGTTGGCAAGGCCAGCATGTTTTACTTGTCCTTGAGAAGGTGGTGGTGAGCTGCCTCCTCGAAACACTGCAGCTTATATGGTGTAGGCACACCCAAAGTGCAGTTGGGAGGGAATTCCAGGATATTGATCTTGCGAAGTGATGCATTTCCGAGCCAGGAATGGTGATCAAGTTGGAGGGGGGAAGCTGCGTGTGCTGGCATTCCCATGTATCTGCTGCCCTTGTCTTTTAAGTGGTAGAGGTCGGCTTTGGAAGGTGCAGTCAGTGGGAGCTTGCTGCGTGGAGATTGATGACTGCATTTTTTAGATCTTTTAGAAGTGTATAAGATTATGAGGGGTATAGATAGAGTAAATGGTGGTAAGCTTTTTCCACCATTAGAAATGGATAGAACGAGGGGTCACGGGCTCAGGGTGAGGGGGGCTATGTATAAGACGAATATTAGAGGCCAGTTTTTCACACAAAGGGTAGTGGGGGTGTGGAATGCACTGCCGAGTAAGGTGGTGGGAGCAGGCACGCTAGGGTTGTTTAAGGGTCTCTTGGACAGCCACATGAGCAGTCTGCAGATAGAGGGATATAGCAGGACTGTTTGAATATCGGGAGGACCAAATAGTAGTAGACTATCTTTTAGTTTCGTCTCGGGAATGTCTTAGTTTTTTTTTAGCATGTTTAATTAAGTCTTATTTGTTTCCACAGGCAATTCGGTCCACCTTGTTGACCAACAAGGGGCATGCATGTGGCATGTCGTGCGAGAGCTGCTCTTGGAGGTTGCTTCAGGAGTTGCCTAGTGCTTCACGTCATCAGTGTATGCTTAAACTGGACCATCTGATGGGCAACATGACAGCTCAGAGACTATTGCTGTTGCTGTGCAGACACATGGATTTGGGCCTGTGTCTGCGGGAGTTTGCGCGTTCTCCCCGTGGTTGCGTGGGTTTCCTCCGGGTGCTCCGGTTTCCTCCCACATCCCAAAAATGTGCTCTTAGGCTGATTGGGTAACAAATTGTCCCTATATTGGTCCCTATATGGGAATCTTCAACAATAGGCATAGCCTAAAGACAAGGATATGTCATTAGGACGTTAGGACGGCGGCATGGGCTCGTTGGGCCGAAGGGCCTGTTTCCCGTGCTGTGTTGCTCTTTGTTCTTTGTTCTTTGTATTTCCTACACACCAATAATGACCACATTTCAAAAGTATTTAATTAATCTTCATGGGTTTTCTCCAGGTGCTTCAGTTTCCTCCCAAAGATGGGCAGGTCAGATGGATTGACCGTACTCAATTGATTCTACCGAGATGGAGACCAGCAGGGTAAATGAGGGTTACGGGGATAGGGCCTGGGTGAGATTGTGGTCGCTACAGACTCGACGGGCCAAATAACCTTCTGTACTGTAGTGATTGTATGACTATAGACACTTGTAAAATATCCTGGGATCAGGAAAGATGCTATATAAACACAAGTCCAATGATACCCAATCTCAAATTTCCTATACAAGCTTGTAAATGGATTAATTTACCTGAACATTTTGCTGGATTTAGTTACGCAGAGAAACGCAAGCCCAACTTTAATCTGACCCATCCACTGCGAATAGGCTGGGCTTGGCCCAGATGCCTGTATGACACCTATATTCATGAAAGGGCCATGCATATATAAGTCTTTCTTTTCTTCACCAAGATTACAATGGAAGCATAAAAACGGTCTGGTGCAGAAAGAGGCCATTCAGCTCAACACGTACCAAGTTTACAATGAAGTTTAATTTTGTTCCTGACTTTAATCAGGCAATTAGAATATGAACTCTCTGATTAGGGGCCAAATTAATAGGCCAATCAGGGAATCTCTTGCTTTGTACTTAACCAGGCATGCCAGTTCCTCTGGGACTCCGAGTGTAAACTGCTAACTGAAAGTGCTGTTGTCAGACTTGTAAATAAAGGGATTTTGGTGAAGGGACTTCTGCCTCCGAGGACTTATTACACAACAAAATGTGCATCACACAGGGTATTGTGTCCAGTATTGGATGAGGTGTAGAAGAGAATTCTGAGAATGATTTTAGGAGAATTCAGTTAGCCAGATAACTTGGAGACGCTTCAGGGGAGGGAAGGTTGAGAGCAGGTATGTTTGAGGTTTCCAGAAGTCATGTGCATTCTAGATAGAACATAGGGAGAAACTCTTCCCACTGTCAGAATTTAAGGCAATTGGCAAAAGAAGCAAGCTTGGCATGGGCTAAAATCTGGAATGCATTGCATAGGTTGAGGCAGATTCAATTGTGGATTTCAAAAGGGACGATAGACAAGGGGTAACATTCTTAAAGGGGCCACAGGAGCAGAGGGACCTGAGTATAAATGCATGTAGTTCATTGAAGGTGGCAGGACCAGAGAGAGCAATTAATAAAGCTTATAGTATTCTGGGCTCTATTAATCGGGGCATAAAGTACAAGTGCAAGACAGTAATGCTGAACTTATACAAACATTAGTTAGACCTCAGCTGGAATATTGTGCACAGTTCTGGGCACCACACTATAGGAAAAATGTGAGAGAGTGCAGAAGAAGTTTACAAGAATGGTTCCAGTGATGAGAAACTTCAGTGCTGAGAATAGATTAGAGAGTTTGGGACTTTTCTCCTTGGAAAGAAAAAAGCCAAGAGGAAATTTAAGAGATGTTCAAAACCATGAGGGGGCTGGACAGAGTGGATAGGGAGAAACTGTTTCTATTTGTAAAAGGATCACAAAAGAGCGGGCACAGATTTAAAGTGATTTGCAAAAGAAGTAAATGTGATGTAAGAAAAATCTTTTTGACACAGCGATTGGTTGGAGTTGGAATACTCTGCCTGGAGGTGTGGTGGAAGCAGCTTCAACGGCAACATCCAAAAGGGAATTAGATGATTATTTGGATAGAAACAATGTGCAGGGCTATGGGGAAAAGACAGGGCAATGGCACAAGGTCATGATGCTTCATATAGACAAGATGGGCCAAATGGCTTCCTTTGACCAGTCACAATTGGATAAGCAAGTGAAGGAAAAGCAATGTGTAGGAAGAACCAGAGGGAAACCTGAGAGCAAAGCGGGATTAGATGAGTTACTCTGACAAAGAGGTGGCATGAACTCAATGGATCGAATGGTCTCCTCTACGTTCTAACTATTCCAGGATTCAATGAGTTGATTGTTATGTTATCCCTCTGGGCTACAATCATACAGCTGATTAAACACATTTTAGTTCATGTTACATATAACTGCAGCACTTCATCCAGCAGACTTCAGCTTGTTCCCTCAGGTTAAAATGTAGTCAGAAAGCAGAATGAAGAAATGATTATTCACTGCAGTCTTTGGGTTCCACATAAAGAACAGTCACTGAACGAGTCTCTTCAATACACTCCGCTCAGAGATTGAACTTAACAAGCACTGACAAGAGTTGATCTTTTATACACTTGTGCATCCACACAGCGTCACTTGCCATGCTGCATCAGTTACACACGACTACACCAGACATCCGTGCCATTCATTTACCCAACTCAGCAAAGGACAATTGACAGACCTGCTGTGGAAACACTCGCTCAAGTGGGAACAAAGATAGACCTGATAAGAGGTTTACAAAATATCTGATAGAGGTCTACAAGGAGAGGTGTAGACAGAGTGGACAGTCAGAAACTTTCTCCCAAGGTGGAAGTGTCAATTGTAAGGGAGCACAGGTTCATGGTGAGAGGAGGGGAAATTTAAAGGGGATGCGTAGAGGAAGGTTTTCACGCAGAAAGTGATGGGTGCCTGGAATGTGCTGCCAGAGGATGTAGTGGAAGCAGGCACAGTAGCACCATTTAAGAGGCATTTGGATGGGTACATGAATAGGGTGGAAATAAAAGGATATGGACGGAATAAGGGCAGAAGGTTTTTTTTAGTTTAGTTAGGGCACCATGATTGGGACAGGCTTGGAGGGCCGAAGGGCCTGTTCCCATACTGTACATTTCTTTGTTCTTGAAGAAACAGTCAGGGAACTAAAGAGAGAGAGAAAATTAGAGAGAACAAGAAGAGAGAAGGATGGACAGACACCGATTTATACAGCAAAAGCTGCAATTGTGTCAATCTGAAATGAAAACGCAAACTTCTGGAAATGTTTTCCAGGTTTTGCTTTTTAAGATCTCTGGCTATCCAAAACTGCCAATGAAGTGCTTTTTGAATTGTGGTTGCTGTTTAAATATAGGAAACACAGCAGGCAATTTTAACCCAGCAAGATCCCCCAAACAATTTCTTTTGTTCGTGGGATGTCAGCGTCGCTGGTCAGGACAATATTTACTGCCTAACTGCCCATAAACTGAGTGGCCATTTCACATTGTTGTGGCTCTGGAGTCACGTGTAGAGCAGACCAGGTAAGGACGGCAGATTTCCTTCCCTAAAGGACCTGATTGAACCAGATGGATTTTTACTACAATGGTTTGATGGTCACCATTAGACATTTAATTCGAGATTTCTTTTTCAGTGAAATCAAATTCCACCATCTGCCATGGTGGGATTCGGACGCATTACCCTGGGTCACTGGGTTGCCAGTCCAAAGCAGTGCAGGTTAGGTGGATTGTCTATGCTAAATTGCCTCTTAGTGTCAGGAGGATTAGCAGGGTAAATACATGAGGTTAAGGGGACAGGATCTGAGTGGGATTGGTGTCAGCACAGGCTCGATGGGCCAAATGGTCTCCTTCTACACTATAGAGATTCTATGATTCTATGACAATATCACTACACCATTGTCTCTCCTTAAATAAAATGATAACGACCAGATAATCTGTTTCAGTCATGTCGATCTCAGGATATATATTGGCTAGGTCACCATGGAAAATTTCCCTGCTTTTTTCCCAGATGTCATCCTGGGGTCTTTTTACAACCAGGATCTGTCAAGAGACAATAAGGGAGAATCGGCCTAGATTTTGTGCTCAGGTCTCTGGCGTGGGGCTTGAATATACAAACTTCTTAGTCAAGAGGCAAAAGCCCCAAAACCGAAAAACCCTACCTGAGGCCAATGGTGCCCCTCCCACCCCCTGTCCTGGGTGGGCAGGACAGGAAAATCCTTGGCTCTTCCTGCATGGTTTCCACAAATTAAAGAACCATTACTGCTATAGTTAAGCCTCATTTCTACTTTAGAATTCACGGTTAGAGAATAACCACACAGTGGGCCCACTTGCCAATGAGTGTTACTGCTGAGCATGGGTATGCCTGGATCTGATGCCATGGCAGGTCAACAGTGCTCAAGCGACCATTGTAGACTGTTGTGACCATCTACAGAGCGTTAGCCTTGCCAAATTACCTCTCATTGTTATGCAGCTTTTAGATTTACTCCAGTTCATAATTAACAAGAAATAATTGTTCTATAAAACTGAAGAGACTGCGTACATATGACCCAGCACATTAAGAAGGCCCACTAAATGCATCACAAGATCATCACACATACGTTTCCATTTAAAGATGCAATTAAATTCTCAGCACCGATTAACAAACTTTATGGACAGTTTCAAAAGGTCACAAGATACACATGGGGACGAATGTAATTTGGTTCATCTGAACTTCGCTATCCAGAAAAAAATAATTGTTTCTCTCTCTTCACCTCCGCTTCTACCTCCCCTCCCCCCCACTCACAATCCTTCACCTGCACTGCCCCAACAGCCTAGGGTTTCTTCCAAATGCTCCGGTTTTCTCCCACATTCCAAAGATGTGCAGGGTAGGTGGATTGACCAAGCCCGAAAAGATACGTAGGTTAGATTGAGCCTGGTAAATGTGTGGGATTACAGGAGTATGGCAGGGAGAAAGGGCATAGGAAAGATACTCTATCAGAGAGTTGGTGCAGACTCAATGGGCCAAATGGCCTCTTCTGCACTGTAGAGTTTCTATGAATCTCGTGCTTCTGTACTGTGACTTTAGTGTACCTTTAAGAGATTTTTTTTAAATTTATGCTCGCAGTCTCAGATGATGTCAGTGTTAAGTGGAGACAAACTACGGACAAGTCAGGTGACAGGAGTTAATTTTCAGTTTCAGTTTTAGAAGGAACAGCAAGTTAAAAATCAGTGTTTTCCTTCTCTCATTATTTTTGAAAATTCTGTTGGTTAGCTGAATACAAAGTCTTGTTTTTCTAAATGATGAAAATGCTGTTGTTGGGAGCTGGACCAGAGTCTGTCTGGTGTTTTGGGAAGCTGTCTTGTCTTCAAACTGTTCAGAGTGAATCCAGAGAACTGCAGACTTCAATCAAAGGACTCAATTGCCATTATCACACG